>OX377623.1:2417877-3617877 GCA_947397865.1 Polietes domitor
GTCAATGAGAGGCAATGAGGGACAATGAGGGACAAGGATGGACAATAAGGGACAAGGTGGGACCAGGAGGGACAAGGTTGGGCAATGAGGGACAAGGAGTAGCAATGAGGGGCAATGAGGTACAAGGACGGACACGGAGGGACACGGATGAAAAAGGAGGGACAATGAGGGACAATAACGGAAAAGGGCGGACAAGGAGGAACAAGAAGGAGAGACAATGAGAGATAAGGTCGGGCAATGAGGGACAAGGAGGGAAATTCAGGACAAGGATGGACAAGGAGTGGAAATGAGGTGCAATGAGGAACAAGGAGGGTCAAGGAGAGACAATGAGGGAAAAGGATGGGGAAATGATGGACAAGGAGGGCAAGGAGTGGCAATGATGGGCAATGAGGTACAAGCAGGGACAAAGAGGGACAAGGATGGACAAGGAGGGACAAGGAGTGACAAGGAGGGACAAGGAGGTACAATGAGGGACAAGGAGGGACAATGACGGACAAGGAGGAAGAAGGAGGAAGAAGGAGGAAGAAGGAGGAACAAGGTGGAGCAAGGAGGGACAAGGAGTGACAAGTGTGAAAAGGAGGGACAATGATGGACAAGGAGGAACAAGGAGGGACAGGGAGGGACAAGGAGTGGCAATGAGTGGCAATGAGTAGCAATGAGGGACAAGGAGGGACAATGATGGACAAGGAGGAACAAGGAGGAACAAGGAGGAGCAAGGAGGGACAAGGAGGGACAGGGAGGGAGTAGGAGGGACAAGGAGTGACAAGGAGGGACAAGGAGGGACAATCATGGACAAGCAGGGACAAGGAGGGACATGAAGGGACAAGGAGGGACAATGATGGACAATGAGGGACAATCATGGACAAGCAGGGACAAGGAGGGACATGAAGGGACAAGGAGGGACAATGATGGACAATGAGGGACACGGAGGGACATGGTTGGGCAATGAGGGACAAGGAGTGGCAATGTGGGGCAATAAGGTACAATGAGGGACAATGAGGGACACGGAGGGACACGGAGGGACAAGATAGGGCAATGAGGGACAATGATGGACAATGAGGGACAATGAGGGACACGGAGGGACAAGGTTGGGCAATGAGGGACAAGGAGTGGCAATAAGGTACAAGGACGGACACGGATGGAAAAGGAGGGACAATGAGGGGCAAGAACGGACAAGGAGGGACCAGTATGGGCAAGGAGGGACAAGGAGGGACCAGTAGGGAAAGGAGGGACAAGGAATGACAAGGAGGGGCAATGAGCGACAATGAGGGACAAGGAGGGACAACGTGGGAAAAGGAGGGACAATGAGGAACAAGCAGGGACCAGGGGGGTCAAGGATGGACAAGGAGGGTCAAGGAGGGACATGGATGGACGCGGTAATGAGGGACACGGAGGGACAAGGAGTGGCTATGAGGGGCAATGAGGTACAAGGACGGACACGGACGGGCACGGAGGGACACGGATGGAAAAGGAGGGACAAGGAGGGACTAGTAGGAGCAAGGAATGACAAGGAGGGTCAATGAGAGGCAATGAGGGACAATGAGGGACAAGGATGGACAATAAGGGACAAGGTGGGACCAGGAGGGACAAGGTTGGGCAATGAGGGACAAGGAGTAGCAATGAGGGGCAATGAGGTACAAGGACGGACACGGAGGGACACGGATGAAAAAGGAGGGACAATGAGGGACAAGAACGGAAAAGGGCGGACAAGGAGGAACAAGCAGGGAAAAGAAGGGACAAGGAGCGACACGGTGGGACAGGGAGGGATAGGAGGGAAAAGGATGGTCACGGAGGGTCAAGGAGGGACGAGGATGAACAAGGAGGGACACGGAGGGACAAGGTTGGGAAATGAGGGACAACGAGTGGCAATGAGGGCAATTAGGGACAAGTAGGGAAAAAGAGGGGCAACGGTGGGACAAGGAAGGAAAAGGAGTGACAAGGAGGAACACGGAGTGACAAAGTGGGGCAATGAGGGACAATGAGGGACAATCAGGAACAAGCAGGGACAAGGTGGGACAAGGAGGGTCAAGGATGGACAAGGAGGGTCAAGGAGGGACATGGATGGACGCGACAATGAGGGACACGGAGGGACAAGGGGGACAAGGAGGGACAAGGAGTGGATATGAGGGACAGTGGGGGCAATGAGGTACAAGGACGGACAAGGAACGACAATGAGGGACGAGGAGGGAGAAGGGGAGAAAAGAACGGACAAGAACGGACAAGGAGGGACCAGTAGGGACCAGTAGGGACAAGGAATGACACGGAGGGTCAATGAGGGACACGGATTGACAATGAGGGACAAGGAGGGACCAGGAGGGACAAGAAGTGACAAGGAGGGACAAGGAGGGACACGGAGTGGCAAGGAGAGACAAGGAGAGACAAGGATGGACAAGGAGGGACAAAGAGTGATAAAGAGGGACATGAGCGACAACGAGGGAAAAGGAGGATAATGAGGGACAATGATGGACAAGGAGAGACAATGAGAGATAAGGTCGGGCAATGAGGGACAAGGAGGGAAATTCAGGACAAGGATGGACAAGGAGTGGAAATGAGGTGCAATGAGGGACAAGGAGGGTCAAAGAGAGACAATGAGGGAAAAGGATGGGGAAATGATGGACAAGGAGGGCAAGGAGTGGCAATGATGGGCAATGAGGTACAAGCAGGGACAAAGAGGGACAAGGATGGACAAGGAGGGACAAGGAGTGACAAGGAGGGACAAGGAGGTACAATGAGGGACAAGGAGGGACAATGACGGACAAGGAGGAAGAAGGAGGAACAAGGTGGAGCAAGGAGGGACAAGGAGTGACAAGTGTGAAAAGGAAGGACAATGATGGACAAGGAGGGACAAGAACGGACATGGAGGGACATGGAAGTACAAGGAGGGACAATGATGGACAATGAGGAACAAGGAGGAACAAGGAGGAGCAAGGAGGGACAAGGAGGGACAGGGAGGGAGTAGGAGGGACAAGGAGTGACAAGGAGGGATAATGATGGACAAGCAGGGACAAGGAGGGACACGAAGGGACAAGGAGGGACAATGAGGGACACGGAGGGACATGGTTGGGCAATGAGGGACAAGGAGTGGCAATGAGGGGCAATAAGGTACAATGAGGGACAATGAGGGACAATGAGGGACACGGAGGGACAAGATAGGGCAATGAGGGACAAGGAGTGGCAATGTGGGGCAATGAGGGAAAAGGAGGGACACGAAGGGACAAGGAGGGACAATGATGGACAATGAGGGGCAATGAGGGACACGGAGGGACAAGGTTGGGCAATGAGGGACAAGGAGTGGCAATGAGGTACAGGGACGGACACGGATGGAAAAGGAGGGACAATGAGGGGCAAGAACGGACAAGGAGGGACCAGTATGGGCAAGGAGGGACAAGGAGGGACAAGGAATGACAAGGAGGGACAATAAGGCACAAGGAGGGACAACGTGGGACCAGGAGGGACAATGAGGGACAAGCAGGAACAAGCAGGGACAAGGTGGGACAAGGTGGGACAAGGAGGGTCAAGGATGGACAAGGGGGGTCAAGGAGGGACATGGATGGACGCGGCAATGAGGGACACGGAGGAACAAGGTTGGGCAATGAGGGACAAGGAGTGGCAATGAGGGGCAATGAGGTACAAGGACGGACACGGAGGGACACGAATGGAAAAGGAGGGACAATGAGGGACCAGGACGGACATGGAGGGACAAGGAGGGGCCAGTAGGGGTAAGGAGGGCAAGGAATGACAAGGAGGGTCAATGAGAGGCAATGAGCGGCAATGAGGGACAATAAGGGACAAGGATGGACAACGTGGGACCAGGAGGGACAATGAGGGGCAATGAGGGACACGTAGGGACAAGGTTGGTCAATGAGGGACAAGGAGTGGCAATGAGGTACATGGACGGACACGGAGGGACACGGATGGAAAAGGAGGGACAATGAGGGACAAGAACGGACAAGGGGCGGACAAGTAGGGCAAGGAGGAACAAACAGGGACTATGAGGGACAAGGAGCGACACGGAGGGACAGGGAGGGAAAATGATGGTCACGGAGGGACAAGGTTGGGAAATGAGGGACAAGGAGGGACAACGAGTGGCAATGAGGGCAATTATGGACAAGGAGGGAAAAAGAGCGACAATGGTGGGACAAGGAGGGAAAAGGAGTGACAAGGAGGAACACGGAGTGACAAAGTGGGGCAATGAGGGACAATGAGGGACAAGCAGGAGCAAGCAGGGACAAGGTGGGACAAGGAGGGTCAAGGATGGCAAGGGGGGTCAAGGAGGGACAAGGAGGGACAAGGATGTACAAGGAGCGACAAAGAGTGATAAAGAGGGACATGAGCGAAAACGAGGGAAAAGGAGGATAATGAGGGACAATGATGGACAAGGAGGGACAAGGAGAGACAATGAGAGACAAGGTCGGGCAATGAGGGACAAGGAGGGAAAGCCAGGACAAGGATGGACAAGGAGTGGAAATGAGGTGCAATGAGGGACAAGGAGGGTCAAGGAGAGACAATGAGGGAAAAGGATGGGTCAATGATGGACAAGGAGTGGCAATGGTGGGCAATGAGGTTCAAGCAGGGACAAAGAGGGACAAGGATGGACAAGGAGGTACAATGAGGGACAATGATGGACTAGGAGGAAGAAGGATGAACAAGGAGGGACAAGGAGGAACAAGGAGGAGCAAGGAGGGACAAGGAGTGACAAGTGGGAAAAGGAGTGACAAGGAGGGACAATGATGGACAAGGAGGAACAAGGAGGGACAGGGAGGGACAAGGAGTGGCAATGAGTGGCAATGAGGGACAATGATGGACAATGATGGACAAGCAGGAACAAGGAAGAGCAAGGAGTGACAAGTGTGAAAAGGAGCGAAAAGGAGTGACAAGGAGGGACAAGGAGGGACAAGAAGGGACAATGAGGGACACGCAGCGGCAAGGAGTGACAAGGAGGGACAAGGAGGGAAAAGGAGGGACAAGGAGTGACAAGGAGGGAAAAGGAGTGACAAGGAGGGACAAGGAGGGAAAAGGAGTGACAAGGAGGGGCAAAGAGGGACAATGAGGGAAAAGGACGGAAAAGGAGCGACAAGGAGGGACAATGTGGGACAAGGAGGGACAAGGAGTGTCATGGAGCGTCAAGGAGAGACAAGGAGTGACAACTAGGGACAAGGGATGGACAAGGAGTGACAAGGAGTAACAAGGAGTGACAAGGAGTGACAAGGAGTGACAAGGAGGGAAAATGAGGGTGAAGGGGGGACAATGTGGGAAAAGGACGGAAAGGAGCGAAAAGGAGTGACAAGGAGGGATAATGAGGGACAATGAGGGGCAATGTGGGACACGCAGCGGCAAGGAGGGGCAAGGAGTGGCAAGGAGGGACAAGGAGGGAAAATAAGGGACAAGGAGTGACAAGGAGGGACAAGGAGGGAAAAGGAGTGACAAGGAGGGAAAAGGAGTGACAAGGAGGGATAATGAGGGGCAATGAGAGACAATGAGGGGCAATAAGGGACAAGCAAGGACAAGCAGGGATAAGGAGGGACAAGGAGGGACATTAAGGGACAAGGAGTGACAAGGTGGGCCATGGAGGGAAAAGGATTGACAAGGAGGGACAATAAGGGACATTAAGGTACAGTAAGGGACAATGAGTGACAAGGAGGGCCAAGGAGGGAAAAGGAGTGACAAGGAGTGCCAAGGAGGGTGAAGGAGGGAGAAGGAGGGACATGGAAGTACAAGGAGGGACAATGATGGACAAGGAGGAAAAAGGAGGAACAAGGTGGAGCAAGGAGGGACACGGAGGGACAGGGAGGGAGTAGGAGGGACAAGCATGGACAAGCAGGGACAAGGAGGGACACGAAGGGACAAGGAGGGACAATGAGGGGCAATGAGGGACACGGAGGGACATGGTTGGGCAATGAGGGACAAGGAGTGGCAATGAGGGGCAATGAGGGAAAACGAGGGACACGAAGGGACAAGGAGGGACAATGATGGACAATGAGGGGCAATGAGGGACAATGAGGGACACGGAGGGACAAGGTTGGGCAATGAGGGGCAATGAGGGACAATGAGGGACACGGAGGGACAAGGTTGGGCAATGAGGGACAAGGAGTGGCAATGAGGTACAAGGACGGACACGGAAGGAAAAGGAGGGACAATGAGGGACAAGGAGGGACAATAAGGCACAAGGAGGGACAACGTGGGACCAGGAGGGACAATGAGGGACAATGAGGGACAATGAGGGGCAATGTGGAACACGCAGCGGCAAGGAGGGGCAAGGAGGGACAAGGAGGGAAAATGAGGGACAAGGAGTGACAAGGAGGGAAAAGGAGGGACAAGGAGGGACAAGAAGGGACATGGAGGTACAAGGAGGGACAAGGAGGGACAATTATGGACAAGGAGGAGCAAGGAGGGACTAGGAGTGACAAGTGGGAAAAGGAGAGACAAGGAGGGACAATGAAGGACAAGGAGGAACAAGGAGGGACAGGGAGGGACAAGGAGTGTCAATGAGGAACAAAGAGGGACAAGGAGGGACGTGGAGGTACAAGGAGGGCCAAGGAGGTTCACGAAGGAAAAAGTAGTGACAGGGCGGGTCAAGGAGGGTCACGGAGTGTCAAGGAGGGTCACGGAGTGTCAAGGAGTGTCAAGGAGGGATAAGGTTGGGCAATGATGGACAAGGAGGGACAAGCAGAGGCAAGGAGGGACAATGAGGTACAAGGAGGAACAAGGAGGGAAAAGGAGTGCCAAGGAGGCACAAGGCGGGTCAAGGAGGGTCACGAAGGGAAAAGTAGTGACAGGGCGGGTCAAGGAGGGTCACGGAGGGATAAGGTTGAGCAATGATGGACAAGGAGGGACAAGGAGTGACAAGGAGGGACAAGGAGTGACAAGGAGGGTCAAGGCGGGATAAGGAGGGACAACAAGGATAAGGAGGGAAAAGGAGGGACAAGGAGTGACAATAATGGACAAGGAGTTACAATGAGGTACAAGGAGGGTCAAGGAGTGGCAATGAGTGGCAATGACGGACAAGGAGAGACAAGAAGGGACAAAGAGGGACAAGGAGGGACAAAGAGGGACAAGGAGGGACAAGGAGGGACAAGGAGGGAAAAGGAGGGACAAGGATTGACAAGGAGGGACTATGAGGGACAAGGAGGAACAAGCTGGGACAATGAGGGACAAGAAGGGACAGGGAGGGACAGGGATTGAGTAGGAGGGACAAGCAGGGATAAGGAGGGGTAATGAGGGACAAAGAGGGAAAAGGAGGGACAATGATGGACAATGAGGGGCAATGAGGGACAAGGTTGGGCAATGAGGGACAAGGAGTGGCAATGACTGGCAATGAGGGGCAATGAGGTACAAGGACGGACACGGATAACACGGATGGAAAAGGAGGGACACGGAGGGGCAATGAGTGACAAGGAGGGACAAGGCGGGTCAAGGAGGGACAAGAAGGGCCAAGGAGAGACAAGGAGGGACACGGAGGGACAAGGTGGGACCAGGAGGGACAAGGAGTGGCAATGAGGGACAAGGACGGAAAAGGAGCGACAAGGAAGGAAAAGGAGGGACAATGAGGGACAATGAGGGACAATGAGGGACAATGAGGGACAAGGATTGACAAGGAGGGACTATGAGGGACAAGGAGGAACAAGCTGGGACAATGAGGGACAAGAAGGGACAAGGAGGGACAGGGAGGGAGTAGGAGGGACAAGAAGTGACAAGCATGGACAAGCATTGACAAGGAGGGAAAAGGAGGGACAATGATGGACAATGAGGGGCAATGAGTTACACGGTGGGACAAGGTTAGGCAATGAGGGACAAGGAGTGGCAATGAGGGGCAATGAGGTACAATGAGGGACAATGAGGGGCACGGAGGGACAAGGTTGGGCAATGAGGGACAAGGAGTGGAAAGGAGGGACACGAAGGGAAAGGAGGGACAATGAGGGACAAGGTTGGGCAATGAGGGACAAGGAGTGGCAATGAGGGGCAATCAGGTACAAGGACGGACACGGATGGAAAAGGAGGGACAAGAACGGACAAGGACGGACAAGGAGGGACCAGTAGGGAAAGGAGGGACAAGGAATGACAAGGAGGGGCAAAGAGCGACAATGAGGGGCAAGGAGGGACAACGTGGGACCAGGAGGGACAATGAGGGACAAGCAGGAACAAGGAGGGTCAAGGATGGACAAGGGGGTGTCAAGGAGGGACATGGATGGACGCGGCAATGAGGGACACGGAGGGACAAGGTTGGGCAATGAGGGACAAGGAGTGACAATGAGGGGCAATGAGGTACAAGGACGGACACGGACGGACACGGAGGGACACGGATGGAAAAGGAGGGACAATGAGGGACATGGACGGACAAGGAGGGACCAGTAGGAGCAAGGAGGGACAAGGAATGACAAGGAGGGTCAATGAGAGGCAATGAGAGACAATGAGGGACAAGGAGGGACAATAAGGGACAATAAGGGACAAGGAGGGACAAGGTGTGACCAGGAGGGACAATGAGGGGCAATGAGGGACACGGAGGGACAAGGTTGGGCAATGAGGGACAAGGAGGGACAACGAGTGGCAATGAGGGCAATTAGGGACAAGTAGGGAAAAAGAGGGACAATGGTGGGAAAAGGAAGGAAAAGGTGTGACAAGGAGGAACACGGAGTGAACAGTGGGGCAATGAGGGATAATGAGGGACAAGCAGGGACAAGGTGGGACAAGGAGGGTCAAGGGGGGTCAAGGAGGGACATGGATGGACGCGGCAATGAGGGACACGGAGGGCCAAGGGGGACAAGGAGGGACAAGGAGTGGAAATGAGGGACAGTGGGGGCAATGAGGTACAAGGACGGACAAGGAACGACAATGAGGGACGAGGAGGGAAAAGGAGAGAAAAGAACGGACGGTAGGGACAAGGAATGTAACGGATGGTCAATGAGGGACACGGATTGACAAGGAGGGACAAGGAGGGACAAGGAGGGACAAGGAGGGACAAGGAGTGACAAGGAGGGACAAGGAGGGACACGGAGGGACACGGAGGGGCAAGGAGAGACAAGGAGGGACAAGGATGTACAAGGAGGGACAAAGAGTGATAAAGAGGGACATGAGCGACAACGAGGGAAAAGGAGGATAATGAAGGACAATGATGGACAAGGAGGGACAAGGAGAGACAATGAGAGATAAGGCCGGGCAATGAGGGACAAGGAGGGAAAGGCAGGACAAGGATGGACAAGGAGTGGAAATGAGGTACAATGAGGGACAAGGAGGGTCAAGGAGAGACAATGAGGGAAAAGGATGGGGCAATGCTGGACAAGGAGGGCAAGGAGTGGCAATGATGGGCAATGAGGTACAAGCAGGGACAAAGAGGGACAAGGATGGACAAGGAGGGACAAGGAGTGACAAGGAGGGACAAGGAGGTACAATGAGGGACAAGGAGTGGCAAGTGGGAAAAGGAGGGAAAAGGAGGGACAAGGAAGAACAAGGAGGAGCAAGGAGGGACAAGGAGTGGCAAGTGGGAAAAGGAGGGACAATGATGGACAAGGCGGAACAAGGAGGGACAAGGAGGGACAGGGAGGGACAAGGAGTGGCAATGAGTGGCAAGGAGGGACAAGGAGGGACATGGAAGTACAAGGGGGGACAAGGAGGGACAAGGAGGCACAAGGAGGAACAAGGAGGGACAAGGAGGGACAAGGAGGGACAGGGAGGGAGTAGGAGGGACAAGGAGTGACAAGGAGGGACAAGCAGGGACAAGGAGGGACACGAAGGGACAAGGAGGGACAATGATGGACAATGAGGGGCAATGAGGGACAAGGTTGGGCAATGAGGGACAAGGAGTGGCAATAAGGTACAATGAGGGACACGGAGGGACAAGATTGGGCAATGAGGGACAAGGAGTGGCAATGAGGGAAAAGGAGGGTCACGAAGGGACAAGGAGGGACAATGATGGACAATGAGGGGCAATGAGGGACACGGTGGGACAAGATTGGGCAATGTGGGACAAGGAGTGGCAATGAGGTACAAGGACGGACACGGATGGAAAAGGAGGGACAATAAGAGGCAAGAACGGACAAGGAGGGACCAGTAGGGGCAAGGAGGGACAAGGAATGACAAGGAGGGTCAATGAAAGGCAATGAGCGACAATGAGGGACAAGGAGGGACAACGTGGGACAAGGAGGGACAAGCAGGAACAAGCAGGCACAAGGTGGGACAAGGAGGGTCAAGGATGGACAAGGGGGGTCAAGGAGGGACATGGATGGACGCGGCAATGAGGGACACGGAGGGACAAGGTTGGGCAATGAGGGGCAATGAGGTACAAGGACGGACACGGACGGACACGGACGGACACGGAGGGACACGAATGGAAAAGGAGGGACAATGAGGGACAAGGACGGACAAGGAGGGACCAGTAGGGGTAAGGAGGGACAAGGAATGACAAGGAGGGTCAATGAGTGGCAATGAGCGACAATGAGGGACAATAAGGGACAAGGAGGGACAACGTGGGACCAGGAGGGGCAATGAGGGACAATGAGGGACAAGGAGGGACAAGGAGGGAAAAGGAGTGACAAGGAGGGATAATGAGGGGCAATGAGAGACAATGAGGGGCAATGAGGGGCAATGATGGACAAGCAGGTATAAGGAGGGACAAGGAGGGACATTAAGGGACAAGGAGTGACAAGGAGGGTCAAGGAGGGAAAAGGATTGACAAGGAGGGACAATAAGGGACAATAAGGTACAGTAAGGGACAATGAGTGACAAGGAGGGCCAAGGAGGGCCAAGGAGGGAAAATGAGGGAAAAGGAGTGACAAGGTGGGTGAAGGAGAGAGAAGGAGGGACATGGAGGGACAAGGTGGGACAAGAAGGGACAAGGAGGAACAAGGAGGCACAAGGAGTGCCAACGAGGGAAAAGGAGTGACAAGGCGGGTCAAGGAGGGTCACGAAGGGAAAAGTAGTGACAGGGCGGGTCAAGGAGGGTCACGGAGTGTCAAGGAGGGTCACGGAGTATCAAGGAGGAATAAGGTTGGGCAATGATGGACAAGGAGGGACAAGGAGGGACAAGGAGGGACAAGGAGTGACAAGGAGTGACAAGGAGGGACCAGGAGGGACAATGAGGGACAAGCAGGAACAAGCAGGGACAAGGTGGGACAAGATAGGACAAGGAGGGTCAAGGATGGACAAGGGGGGTCAAGGAGGGAAAAGAAGGGAAAAGGATGGTCACGGAGGGACAAGGTTGGGAAATGAGGGACAACGAGTGGCAATGAGGGCAATTAGGGACAAGGAGGGAAAAGGAGGGACAATGGTGGGACAAGGAGGGAAAAGGAGGGACAATGGTGGGACAAGGAGGGAAAAGGAGTGACAAGGAGTAACACGGAGTGACAAAGTGGGGCAATGAGGGACAATGAGGGACAAGCAGGAACAAGCAGGGACAAGGTGGGACAAGGAGGGTCAAGGATGGACAAGGGGGGTCAAGGAGGGACATGGATGGACGCGGCAATGAGGGACACGGAGGGACAAGGTTGGGAAATGAGGGACAAGGAGGGACAAGGAGTGGAAATGAGGGGCAGTGGGGGGTAATGAGGTACAAGGACGGACAAGAAACGAGGAGGGAAAAGGAGAGAAAAGAACGGACAAGGAGGGACCAGTAGGGACAAGGAAGGACAAGGAATGACACGGAGGGTCAATGAGGGACAAGGATTGACAAGGAGGGACAAGGAGGGACAAGGAGGGACAAGGAGGGACAAGGAGTGACAAGGAGGGACAAGGAGGGTCAAGGAGGGACAAGGAGGGGCAAGGAGAGACAAGGAGGGACAAGGATGTACAAGGAGGGACAAAGAGTGATAAAGAGGGACATGAGCGACAACGAGGGAAAAGGATGATAATGAGGGACAATGATGGAAAAGGAGGGACAAGGAGAGACAATGAGAGACAAGGTCGGGCAATGAGGGACAAGCAGGGAAAGGCAGGGCAAGGGTGGACAAGGAGTGGAAATGAGGTGCAATGAGGGACAAGGAGGGTCAAGGAGAGACAATGAGGTAAAAGGATGGGGCAATGATGGACAAGGAGTGGCAATGGTGGGCAATGAGGTTCAAGCAGGGACAAAGGGGGACAAGGATGGACAAGGAGGTACAATGAGGGACAAGGAGGGACAATGATGGACAAGGAGGAAGAAGGATGAACAAGGAGGGACAAGGAGGAGCAAGGAGGGACAAGGAGTGACAAGTGGGAAAAGGAGGGACAATGATGGACAAGGAGGAACAAGGAGGGACAGGGAGGGACAAGGAGTGGCAATGAGTGGCAATGAGGGACAATGATGGACAATGATGGCCAAGGAGGAGCAAGGAGCGACAAGTGGGAAAAGGAGCGAAAAGGAGGGACAAGAAGGGACAATGAGGGGCAATGTGGGACACGCAGCGGCAAGGAGGGGCAAGGAGGGAAAATGAGGGACAAGGAGTGACAAGGAGGTAAAGGTAGTGACAAGGAGGGATAATGAGGGGCAATGAGAGACAATGAGGGGCAATGAGGGACAAGCAGGGATAAGGAGGGACAAGGAGGGATATTAAGGGACAAGGAGTGACAAGGAGGGTCAAGGAAGGAAAAGGATTGACAAGGAGGGACAAGGAGTGCCGAGGAGGGACAAGGAGTGCCGAGGAGGGACAAGGAGGGTCAAGCAGGGACAATGTGGGGAAAGGAGTGACAATAATGGACAAGGAGTTACAATGAGGTACAAGGAGGGTCAAGGAGTGGCAATGAGTGGCAATGAGGGACAAGGAGGGACAAGAACGGACAAGGAGGAACAAAGAAGGACAAGGAGGGACAAGAAGGGATATGGTGGTACAAGGAGGGACAAATATGTACAAGGAGGAGCAAGGAGGGACTAGGAGTGACAAGTGGGAAAAGGAGAGACAAGGAGGGACAAGGATGTACAAGGAGGGACAAAGAGTGATAAAGAGGGACATGAGCGACAACGAGGGAAAAGGATGATAATGAGGGACAATGATGGAAAAGGAGGGACAAGGAGAGACAATGAGAGACAAGGTCGGGCAATGAGGGACAAGGAGGGAAAGGCAGGGCAAGGGTGGACAAGGAGTGGAAATGAGGTGCAATGAGGGACAAGGAGGGTCAAGGAGAGACAATGAGGTAAAAGGATGGGGCAATGATGGACAAGGAGTGGCAATGGTGGGCAATGAGGTTCAAGCAGGGACAAAGGGGGACAAGGATGGACAAGGAGGTACAATGAGGGACAAGGAGGGACAATGATGGACAAGGAGGAAGAAGGATGAACAAGGAGGGACAAGGAGGAGCAAGGAGGGACAAGGAGTGCAAATGGGAAAAGGAGGGACAATGATGGACAAGGAGGAACAAGGAGGGACAGGGAGGGACAAGGAGTGGCAATGAGTGGCAATGAGGGACAATGATGGACAATGATGGCCAAGGAGGAGCAAGGAGCGACAAGTGGGAAAAGGAGCGAAAAGGAGTGACAAGGAGGGACAAGAAGGGATAATGAGGGACACGCAGCGGCAAGGAGTGACAAGGAGGGACAAGGAGGGAAAAGGAGGGACAATGATGGACAAGGAGGAACAAGGAGGAACAAGGAGGGACAGGGAGGGACAAGGAGTGGCAATAAGTGGCAATGAGGGACAATGATGGCCAAGGAGGAGCAAGGAGCGACAAGTGGGAAAAGGAGCGAAAAGGAGTGACAAGGAGGGACAAGAAGGGATAATGAGGGACACGCAGCGGCAAGGAGTGACAAGGAGGGACAAGGAGTGACAAGGAGGGAAAATGAGTGACAAGGAGGGAAAAGGAGTGACAAGGAGGGACAATGAGGGAAAAGGACGGAAATGGAGCGACAAGGAGGGACAATGTGGGACAAGGAGGGACAAGGAGTGTCATGGAGCGTCAAGGAGAGACAATGAGGGACAAGGAGTGACAACTAGGGACAAGGATGGACAAGGAGTGACAAGGAGTGACAATGAGTTACAAGGAGGGAAAATGAGGGAGAAGGAAGGACAATGTGGGAAAAGGACGGAAAGGAGCGAAAAGGAGTGACAAGGAGGGACAAGAAGGGGTAATGAGGGACAATGAGGGGCAATGTGGGACACGCAGCGGCAAGGAGGGGCAAGGAGGGAAAATGAGGGACAAGGAGTGACAAGGAGGGATAATGAGGGGCAATTAGAGACAATGAGGGGCAATGAGGGACAAGCAGGGATAAGGGGGGACAAGGAGGGACATTAAGGGACAAGGAGTGACAAGGAGGGTCAAGGAGGGAAAAGGATTGACATGGAGGGACAATAAGGGACAATAAGGTACAGTAAGGGACAATGAGTGACAAGGAGGGAAAAGGAGTGACAAGGAGTGACAAGGAGGGTTAAGGAGAGAGAAGGAGGGACATGGAGGGACAAGGTGGGACAAGAAGGGACAAGGAGGAACAAGGAGGCACAAGGAGTGCCAACGAGGGAAAAGGAGTGACAAGGCGGGTCAAGGAGGGTCACGAAGGGAAAAGTAGTGACAGGGCGGGTCAAGGAGGGTCACGGAGTGTCAAGGAGGGTCACGGAGTATCAAGGAGGAATAAGGTTGGGCAATGATGGACAAGGAAGACAAGGAGGGACAAGGATTGACAAGGAGTGACAAGGAGGGACAAGGAGGGACAAGGAGGGACAAGGAGTGACAAGGAGGGTCAAGGCGGGATAAGGAGGGACAACAAGGATAAGGAGGGAAAAGGAGTGACAAGGAGGGACAAGGAGTGCCAAGGAGGGACAAGGAGTGCCGAGGAGGGACAAGGATGGTCAAGCAGGGACAATGTGGGGAAAGGAGTGACAATAATGGACAAGGAGTTACAATGAGGTACAAGGAGGGTCAAGGAGTGGCAATGAGTGGCAATGAGGGACAAGGAGGGACAAGAACGGACAAGGAGGAACAAAGAAGGACAAGGAGGGACAAGAAGGGTTATGGAGGTACAAGGAGGGACAAGGAGGGACAAATATGTACAAGGAGGAGCAAGGAGGGACTAGGAGTGACAAGTGGGAAAAGGAGAGACAAGGAGGGACAATGACGGACAAGGAGGAACAAGGAGGGACAAGGAGTGGCAATGAGGGACAAAGAGGAACAAAGAGGGACATGGAGGGACAATGATGGACAAGGAGGAACAATGAGGGACAAGGAGGGGCAATGAGGAACAAAGAGGGACATGGAGGTACAAGGAGGGACAAGGAGGGCCAAGGAGGGTCACGAAGGAAAAAGTAGTGACAGGGCGGGTCAAGGAGGGTCACGGAGTGTCAAGGAGGGATAAGGTTGGGCAATAATGGACTAGGAGGGACAAGCAGAGACAAGGAGGGACAATGAGGTACAAGGAGGGACAAGGAGGAACAAGGAGGGAAAAGGAGTGCCAAGGAGGGACAAGGCGGGTCAAGGAGGGTCACGAAGGGAAAAGTAGTGACAGGGCGGGTCAAGGAGGGTCACGGAGTATCAAGGAGGGATAAGGTTGAGCAATGATGGACAAGGAGTGACAATAATGGACAAGGAGTTACAATGAGGTACAAGGAGGGCCAAGGAGTGGCAAGAGGGACAAGGAGGGACAAGAACGGACAAGGAGGAACAAAGAGGGACAAGAAGGGACGTGGAGGTACAAGGAGGGACAATGATGGATAAGGAGGAGCAAGGAGGGACAAGGAGTGACAAGTGGGAAAAGGAGGGAAAAGGAGGGAAAAGGGTCAAGGAGGGACAAGGAGGGGCAAGGAGAGACAAGGATGTACAAGGAGGGACAAAGAGTGATAAAGAGGGACGTGAGCTACAACGAGGGAAAAGGATGATAATGAGGGACAATGATGGAAAAGGAGGGACAAGGAGAGACAATGAGAGACAAGGTCGGGCAATGAGGGACAAGGAGGGAAAGGCAGGGCAAGGATGGACAAGGAGTGGAAATGAGGTGCAATGAGGGACAAGGAGGGTCAAGGAGAGACAATGAGGTAAAAGGATGGGGCAATGATGGACAAGGAGTGGCAATGGTGGGCAATGAGGTTCAAGCTGGGACAAAGGGGGACAAGGATGGACAAGGAGGGACAAGGAGGGACAATGATGGACAAGGAGGAAGAAGGATGAACAAGGAGGGACAAGGAGGAGCAAGGAGGGACAAGGAGTGACAAGTGGGAAAATGAGGGAAAAGGAGTGACAAGGAGGGACAATGATGGACAAGGAGGGACAGGGAGGGACAAGGAGTGGCAATAAGTGGCAATGAGGGACAATGATGGCCAAGGAGGAGCAAGTAGCGACAAGTGGGAAAAGGAGCGAAAAGGAGTGACAAGGAGGGACAAGAAGGGATAATGAGGGACACGCAGCGGCAAGGAGGGACAAGGAGTGACAAGGAGGGAAAATGAGTGACAAGGAGGGAAAAGTAGTGACAAGGAGGGACAATGAGGGAAAAGGACGGAAAAGGAGCGACAAGGAGGGACAATGTGGGACAAGGAGGGACAATGTGGGACAAGGAGGGACAAGGAGTGTCATGGAGCGTCAAGGAGATACAATGAGGGACAAGGAGTGACAACTAGGGACAAGGATGGACAAGGAGTGACAATGAGTTACAAGGAGGGAAAATGAGGGAGAAGGAGGGACAATGTGGGAAAAGGACGGAAAGGAGCGAAAAGGAGTGACAAGGAGGGACAAGAAGGGGTAATGAGGGACAATGAGGGGCAATGTGGGACACGCAGCGGCAAGGAGGGGCAAGGAGGGAAAATGAGGGACAAGGAGTGACAAGGAGGGATAATGAGGGGCAATGAGAGACAATGAGGGGCAATGAGGGACAAGCAGGGATAAGGAGGGACAAGGAGGGACATTAAGGGACAAGGAGTGACAAGGAGGGTCAAGGAGGGAAAAGGATTGACATGGAGGGACAATAAGGTACAGTAAGGGACAATGAGTGACAAGGAGGGCCAAGGAGTGACAAGGAGTGACAAGGAGGGTGAAGGAGAGAGAAGGAGGGACATGGAGGGACAAGGTGGGACAAGAAGGGACAAGGAGGAACAAGGAGGCACAAGGAGTGCCAACGAGGGAAAAGGAGTGACAAGGCGGGTCAAGGAGGGTCTCGAAGGGAAAAGTAGTGACAGGGCGGGTCACGGAGTGTCAAGGAGGGTCACGGAGTATCAAGGAGGAATAAGGTTGGGCAATGATGGACAAGGATTGACAAGGAGTGACAAGGAGGGACAAGGAGTGACAAGGAGGGTCAAGGCGGGATAAGGAGGGACAACAAGGATAAGGAGGGAAAAGGAGTGACAAGGAGGGACAAGGAGTGCCAAGGAGGGACAAGGAGTGCCGAGGAGGGACAAGGAGGGTCAAGCAGGGACAATGTGGGGAAAGGAGTGACAATAATGGACAAGGAGTGACAATAATGGACAAGGAGTTACAATGAGGTACAAGGAGGGTCAAGGAGTGGCAATGAGTGGCAATGAGTGGCAATGAGGGACAAGGAGGAACAAAGAAGGACAAGGAGGGACAAGAAGGGACATGGAGGTACAAGGAGGGACAAGGAGGGACAAGGAGGGACAAATATGTACAAGGAGGAACAAGGAGGAGCAAGGAGGGACTAGGAGTGACAAGTGGGAAAAGGAGAGACAAGGAGGGACAATGAGGGACAAAGAGGAACAAAGAGGGACAAGGAGGGACAATGATGGACAAGGAGGAACAAGGAGGGACAAGGAGGGGCAATGAGGAACAAAGAGGGACAAGAGGGACAAGAGGGACAAGAGGGACAAGAGGGACATGGAGGTACAAGGAGGGACAAGGAGTGACAAGGAGGGTCACGAAGGAAAAAGTAGTGACACGGCGGGTCAAGGAGGGTCACGGAGTGTCAAGGAGGGTCACGGAGTATCAAGGAGGGATAAGGTTGAGCAATGATGGACAAGGAGGGACAAGGAGTGACAATAATGGACAAGGAGTTACAATGAGGTACAAGGAGGGCCAAGGAGTGGCAAGAGGGACAAGCACGGACAAGGAGGAACAAAGAGGGACATGGAGGTACAAGGAGGGACAATGATGGACAAGGAGGAGCAAGGAGGGACAAGGAGTGACAAGTGGGAAAAGGAGGGAAAAGGAGTCACAAGGAGGGACAATGACGGACAAGGAGGGACAGGGTGGGCCAAGGAGTGGCAATGAGGCACAAGGAGGAACAAAGAGGGACAAGGAGGGACATGGTGGTACAAGGAGGGACAAGGAGGGACAATGATGGACAAGTAGGAACAAGGAGGAGCAAGGAGGAGCAAGGAGGGACAAGGAGGGACAAGGAGTGACAAGGAGGGTCAAGGCGGGATAAGGAGGGACAATGATGGACAAGTAGGAACAAGGAGGAGCAAGGAGGGAAAAGGAGTGCCAAGGAGGGACAAGGCGGGTCATGGAGGGTCACGAAGGGAAAAGTAGTGACAGGGCGGGTCAAGGAGGGTCACGGAGTGTCAAGGAGGGTCACGGAGTATCAAGGAGGGATAAGGTTGAGCAATGATGGACAAGGAGGGACAAGGAGTGACAATAATGGACAAGGAGTTACAATGAGGTACAAGGAGGGCCAAGGAGTGGCAAGAGGGACAAGCACGGACAAGGAGGAACAAAGAGGGACAAGAAGGGACATGGAGGTACAAGGAGGGACAATGATGGACAAGGAGGAGCAAGGAGGGACAAGGAGTGACAAGTGGGAAAAGGAGGGAAAAGGAGTAACAAGGAGGGACAATGACGGACAAGGAGGAACAAGGAGGGACAGGGTTTGCCAAGGAGTGGCAATGAGGCACAAGGAGGAACAAAGAGGGACAAGGAGGGACATGGTGGTACAAGGAGGGACAAGGAGGGACAATGATGGACAAGTAGGAACAAGGAGGAGCAAGGAGGAGCAAGGAGGGACAAGGAGGGACAAGGAGTGACAAGGAGGGTCAAGGCGGGATAAGGAGGGACAACAAGGATAAGGAGGGAAAAGGAGTGACAAGGAGGGAGACGGAGGGGCAATGAGCGACAAGGAGGGTCAAGCAGGGACAATGTGGGACAAGGAGTGACAATAATGGACAAGGAGTTACAATGAGGTACAAGGAGGGTCAAGGAGTGGCAATGAGGGACAAGGAGGGACAGGAACGGACAAAAAGGGACAAGGAGGGACAAGGAGGGACATGGAGGGACATGGAGGTACAAGGAGGGACAAGGAGGGACAAGGTGGGACAAGGAGGGACAATGATGGACAATGAGGAACAAGGAGGAACAAGGAGGGACAAGTGGGAAAAGGAGGGAAAAGGGGTGACAAGGAGGGACAATGATGGACTAGGTGGAACAAGGACGGACAAGGAGGGACAAGGAGGGACAAGGAGGGACATGGAGGAACAAGGAGGGATAAGGAGTGGCAATGAGGGGCAATGAGGTACAAGGACGGACACTGAGGGACACGGATGGAAAAGGAGGGACAATGAGGGACGAGGATTGAAAAGGAGGGACAAGAACGAACAAGGACGGACAAGGAGGGACCAGTAGGGACAAGGAGGGACCAGTAGGGACTTGGAGGAACAAGCAGGGACAATAAGGGACAAGGAGCGACACGGAGGGACAGGGAGGGAAATGGAGGGACAAGGAGGGAAACGAATGGTCACTAAGGGTCAAGCAGGGACGAGGATGAACAAGTAGGGCAAGGAGGGACACGGTGGGACAAGGAGGGATAATGAGGGAAAAGGAGGGACAAGGAGTGGCAATGAGGGACAGGGAGGAACAAGGAGGGTCAAGGAGGGAAAAGGAGGGCCAAGGAGTGGCAATGAGGGACAAGGAGGGAATAGGAGCGACAAGCAGGGACAAAGAGGGGCAATGAGGGACAAGGAGGGACAAGGAGGAACAAGGTTGGACAATGAGGGACAAGGAGGAGCAAGGAGGGACTAGGAGTGACAAGTGGGAAAAGGAGGGAAAAGGAGTGACAAGGAGGGACAATGACGGACAAGTAGGTACAAGGAGGAACAGGGAGGGACAAGGAGTGGCAATGAGGGACAAGGAGGAACAAAGAGGGTCAAGGCGGTATAAGGAGGGACAACAAGGATAAGGAGGGAAAAGGAGTGATAAGGAGGGACAAGAGGGACAATGAGGGACAAGGTTGGGCAATGAGGGACAAGGAGTGGCAATGAGGGGCAATGAGGTACGAGGACGGACACGGATGGAAAAGGAGGGACAATGAGGGACAAGAACGGACAAGGACGGACAATAAGGGACCAGTAGGGGCAAGGAAGGTCAATGAGAGGCAATGAGGGACAAGGAGGGACAATAAGGGACAAGGAGGGACAACGTGGGACCAGAAGGGACAATGAGGGACAAGGAGGGACAAGGTGGGACAAGGTGGGACAAGGAGGGTCAAGGAGGGTCAAGGATGGTCAAGGGGGGTCAAGGAGGGACATGGATGGACGCGGTAATGAGGGACACGGAGGGACAAGGTTGGGCAATGAGGGACAAGGAGTGGTAATGAGGGGCAATGAGGTACAAGAACGGACACGGACGGACACGGATGGAAAAGGAGGGACAATGAGGGACAAGGACGGACAAGGAGGGACCAGTAGGGGCAAGGAGGGACAAGGAATGACAAGGAGGGTCAATGAGAGGCAATGAGCGACAATGAGGGACAATAAGGGACAAGGAGGAACAACGTGGGACCTGGAGGGACAAGGAGGGAAAAGGAGTGGCAAGGAGGAACACGGAGTGACAAAGTGGGGCAATGAGGGACAATGAGGGACAAGCAGTAAAAAGCAGGGACAAGGTGGGACAAGGAGGGTCAAGGATGTACAAGGGGGGTCAAGGAGGGACATGGATGGACGCGGCAATGAGGGACACGGAGGGAAAAAGTTGGGAAATGAGGGACAATGAGGGACAAGGAGTGGCAATGAGGGGCAGTGGGGGGCAATGAGGTACAAGGACGGACAAGGAACGACAATGAGGGGCGAGGAGGGAAAAGGAGAGAAAAGAACGGACAAGGAGGGACCAGTAGGGACAAGGAAGGACAAGGAATGACACGGAGGGTCAATGAGGGACAAGGATTGACAAGGAGGAAAAGGAGTGACAAGGAGGAACACGGAGTGACAAAGTGGGGCAATGAGGGACAAGGAGGGACAAGCAGTAACAAGCAGGGACAAGGTGGGACAAGGTAGGACAAGGAGGGTCAAGGATGGACAAGGGGGTCAAGGAGGGACATGGATGGACGCGGCAATGAGGGACAAGGAGGGACAAGGAGTGGCAATCAGGGGCAGTGGGGGGCAATGAGGTACAAGGACGGACAAGGAACGACAATGAGGGGCGAGGAGGGAAAAGGAGAGAAAAGAACGGACAAGGAGGGACCAGCAGGGACAAGGAAGGACAAGGAATGACACGGAGGGTCAATGAGGGACAAGGAGGGACAAGGAGTGACAAGGAGTGACAAGGAGTGACAAGGAGTGACAAGGAGTGACAAGGAGTGACAAGGAGGGACAAGGAAGGACAAGGAGGGGCAAGGAGAGACAAGGAGGGACAAAGAGTGATAAAGAGGGACATGTGCGACAACGAGGGAAAAGGAGGATAATGAGGGACAATGATGGACAAGGAGGGACAAGGAGAGACAATGAGAGACAAGGTCGGCCAATGAGGGACAAGGAGGGAAAGGCAGGACAAGGATGGACAAGGAGTGGAAATGAGGTGCAATGAGGGACAAGGAGGGTCAAGGAGAGACAATGAGGGAAAAGGATGGGGCAATGATGGACAAGGAGGGCAAGGAGTGGCAATGGTGGGCAATGAGGTTCAAGCTGGGACAAAGAGGGACAAGGATGGACAAGGAGTGCAAGGAGGGACAAGGAGATACAATGAGGGACAATGATGGACAAGGAGGAAGAAGGAGGAAGAAGGAGGGATAAGGAGGAACAAGGAGGAGCAAGGAGGGACATGGAGTGACAAGTGGGAAAAGGAGGGAAAATGAGGGACGGAAAGGAGTGAAATGGAGGGACAAAAAGGGATAATGAGGGGCAATGTGGGACACGCAGTGGCAAGGAGGGACAAGGAGGGAAAATGAGGGACAAGTAGTGACAAGGAGGGACAAGGAGGGAAAAGGGGGGACAAGGAGTGAAAAGGAGGGATAATGAGGGGCAATGAGAGACAATGAGGGGCAATGAGGGACAAGCAAGGATAAGCAGGGATAAGGAGGGACAAGGAGGGACATTAAGGGACAAGCAGTGACAAGGAGGGCCAAGGAGGGAAAAGGATTGACAAGGAGGGACAATAAGGTAGAGTAAGGGACAATGAGTCACAAGGAGGGCCAAGGAGGGAAAAGGAGTGACAAGGAGGGAGAAGGAGGGACATGGAGGGACAAGGTGGGGCAAGGATGGACAATAAGCGACAAGGAGGGCCAAGGATGAAAAATGAGAGATAAGGAGGGCCAAGGAGGGTCAAGAAGGGAAAAGTAGTGACAGGGCGGGTCAAGGAGGGTCACGGAGTGTCAAGGAGGGATAAGGTTGGGCAATGATGGACAAGGAGGGACAAGCAGAGACAAGGAGGGACAATGAGGTACAAGGAGGGACAAGGAGGGAAAAGGAGTGCCAAGGAGGGACAAGGAGTGACAAGGAGGGACAAGGAGTGACAAGGAGGGTCAAGGCGGGATAAGGAGGGACAACAAGGATAATGAGGGAAAAGGAGTGACAACGAGGGACATGGAGTGCCAAGGAGGGACAAGGAGGGACAAGGAGGGACAAGGAGGGAAAAGGAGTGACAAGGAGGGACAAGGAGTGCCAAGGAGGGACAAGGAGTGCCGAGGAGGGACAAGGAGGGTCCAGCAGGGACAATGTGAGGAAAGGAGTGACAATAATGGACAAGGAGTTACAATGAGGTACAAGGAGGGTCAAGGAGTGGCAATGAGTGGCAATGAGGGACAAGGAGGGACAAGGAGGGACAAGAACGGGCAAGGAGGAACAAAGTAGGACAAGGAGGGACAAGAAGGGACATGGAGGTACAAGGAGGGACAATTATGGACAAGGAAGAACAAGAAGGAGCAAGGAGGGACTAGGAGTGACAAGTGAGAAAAGGAGGGACAATGACGGACAAGGAGGAACAAGGAGTGGCAATGAGGGACAAAGAGGAACAAAGAGGGACAATGATGGACAAGGAGGAACAAGGAGGGACAGGGAGGTACAAGGAGGGACAAGGAGGGCCAAGCAGGGTCACGAAGGAAAAAGTAGTGACAGGGCGGGTCAAGGAGTGTCAAGGAGGGATAAGGTTGGGCAATGATGGACAAGCAGGAACAAGGAGGGACAATGAGGTACAAGGAGGGACAAGGAGGGACAAGGAGGAACAAGGAGGGAAAAGGAGTGCCAAGGAGGGACAAGGCGGGTCAAGGAGGGTCACGAAGGGAAAAGTAGTGACAGGGCGGGTCAAGGAGGGTCACGGAGTGTCAAGGAGGGTCACGGAGTATCAAGGAGGGATAAGGTTGAGCAATGATGGACAAGGAGGGACAAGGAGTGACAATAATGGACAAGGAGTTACAATGAAGTACAAGGAGGGTCAAGGAGTGGCAATGACGGACAAGGAGGGACAGGAACGGACAAGGAGGAACAAAGAGGGACAAGAAGGGACAAGGAGGGACAAGGAGGGACAAGAAGGGACATGGAGGTACAAGGAGGGACAATGATGGACAAGGAGGAGCAAGGAGGGACAAGGAGTGACAAGTGGGAAAAGGAGGGAAAAGGAGTGACAAGGAGGGACAATGACGGACAAGGAGGAACAAGGAGGGACAAGGAGGGACAGGGAGGGCCAAGGAGTGACAATGAGGGACAAGGAGGAACAAAGAGGGACAAGGAAGGACATGGTGGTACAAGGAGGGACAAGGAGGGACAAGGAGGGACAATGATGGACAAGGAGGAGCAAGGAGGAGCAAGGAGGGGCAAGGAGGGACAAGGAGTGACAAGGAGGGACAAGGAGTGACAATGAGGGTCAAGGCGGGATAAGGAGGGACAACAAGGATAAGGAGGGAAAAGGAGTGACAAGGAGGGAGACGGAGGGGCAATGAGGGACAAGGAGGGACAAGGAGGGTCAAGCAGGGACAATGTGGGACAAGGAGTGACAATAATGGACAAGGAGTTACAATGAGGTACAAGGAGGGTCAAGGAGTGGCAATGAGGGACAAGGAGGGACAAGAACGGACATGGAGGTACAAGGAGGGACAATGAGGGACAAGGAGAGACAATGATGGACAATGAGGAACAAGGAGGAACAAGGAGGGACAAGGAGTGACAAGTGGGAAAAGGAGTGACAAGGAGGGACAATGATGGACTAGGTGGAACAAGGACGGACAAGGAGGGACAAGGAGGAACAATGAGGGACAAGGAGGGACATGGAGGGATAAGGAGTGGCAATGAGGGGCAATGAGGTAGAAGGACGGACACGGAGGGACACGGATGGAAAAGGAGGGACAATGAGGGACATGGAGGGATAAGGAGTGGTAATGAGGGGCAATGAGGCAGAAGGACGTACACGGAGGGACACGGATGGAAAAGGAGGGACAATGAGGGACGAGGAGGGACATGGAGGAACAAGCTGGGACAATGATGGACAAGGAGCGACACGGAGGGACAGGGAGGGAAATGGAGGGACAAGGAGGGAAAAGAATGGTCACTGAGGGTCAAGCAGGGACGAGGATGAACAAGTAGGGCAAGGAGGGACACGGTGGGACAAGGAGGGATAATGAGGGAAAAGGAGGGACAAGGTGGGATAATGAGGGATAATGAGGGAAAAGGAGGGACAAGGAGGGATAATGAGGGAAAAGGAGGGACAAGGAGGGATAATGAGGGAAAATGAGGGACAAGGAGTGGCAATGAGGGACAGGGCGGAACAAGGAGGGGAAAGGATGGCCAAGGAGTGGCAATGAGCGACAAGGAGGGAATAGGAGCGACAAGCAGGGATAAAGAGGGGCAATGAGGGATAAGGAGGGACAAGGAGGGACAAGGAGGAACAAGGTTGGACAATGAGGGACAAGGAGGAGCAAGGAGGGACTAGGAGTGACAAGTGGGAAAAGGAGGGAAAAGGAGTGACAAGGAGGGACAATGACGGACAAGTAGGCACAAGGAGGAACAGGGAGGGACAAGGAGTGGCAATGAGGGACAAGGAGGAACAAAGAGGGTCAAGGCGGTATAAGGAGGGACAACAAGGATAAGGAGGGAAAAGGAGTGACAAGGAGGGACAATGAGGGACAAGGTTGGGCAATAAGGGACAAGGAGTGGCAATGCGGGGCAATGAGGTACGAGGACGGACACGGATGGAAAAAGAGGGACAATGAGGGACAAGAACGGACAAGGACGGACAATGAGGGACCAGTAGGGGCAAGGAGGGACAAGGAATGACAAGGAGGGTTAATGAGAGGCAATGAGGGACAAGGTGGGACAAGGAGGGTCAAGGATGGACAAGGGGGTCAAGAAGGGACATGGATGGACGCGGCAATGAGGGACAAGGGGAACAAGGAGGGACATGGAGTGGCAATGAGGGGCAGTGGGGGGCAATGAGGTACAAGGACGGACAAGGAACGACAATGAGGGGCGAGGATGGAAAAGGAGAGAAAAGAACGGACAAGGAGGGACCAGTAGGGACAAGGAATGACACGGAGGGTCAATGAGGGACAAGGATTGACAAGGAGGGAAAAGGAGTGGCAAGGAGGAAGACGGAGTGACAAAGTGGGGCAATGGGGGACAAGGAGGGACAAGCAGTAACAATCAGGGACAAGGTGGTACAAGGTGGGACAAGGAGGGTCAAGGATGGACAAGGGGGTCAAGGAGGGACATGGATGGACGCGGCAATGAGGGACAAGGGGGACAAGGAGTGGCAATGAGGGGCAGTGGGGGGCAATGGGGTACAAGGACGGACAAGGAACGACAATGAGGGGCGAGGAGGGAAAAGGAGAGAAAAGAACGGACAAGGAGGGACCAGCAGGGACAAGGAAGGACAAGGAATGACACAGAGGGTCAATGAGGGACAAGGAGGGACAAGGAGGGACAAGGAATGACAAGGAGTGACAAGGAGTGACAAGGAGGGACAATGATGGACAAGGAGAGACAATGAGAGACAAGGTCGGGCAATGAGGGACAAGGAGGGAAAAGCAGGACAAGGATGGACTAGGAGTGGAAATTAGGTGCAATGAGGGACAAGGAGGGTCAAGGAGAGACAATGAGGGAAAAGGATGGGGCAATGATGGACAAGGAGGGCAAGGAGTGGCAATGGTGGGCAATGAGGTTCAAGCAGGGACAAAGAGGGACAAGGATGGACAAGGAGGGACAAGGAGGTACAATGAGGGACAAGGAGGGACAATGATGGACAATGAGGAAGAAGGAGGAACAAGGAGGGACATGGAGTGACAAGTGGGAAAAGGAGGGGAAATGAGGGAAAAGGAGGGACAATGTGGGAAAAGGAGCGAAAAGGAGTGAAAAGGAGGGACAAAAAGGGATAATGAGGGGCAATGTGGGACACGCAGTGGCAAGGAGTGGCAAGGAGGGAAAATGAGGGACAAGGAGTGACAAGGAGGGAAAAGGGTGGATAATGAGGGGCAATGAGAGACAATGAGGGGCAATGAGGGACAAGCAAGGATAAGCAGGGATAAGGAGGGACATTAAGGGACAAGCAGTGACAAGGAGGGCCAAGGAGGGAAAAGGATTGACAAGGAGGGACAATAAGGTACAGTAAGGGACAATGAGTCACAAGGAGGGCCAAGGAGGGAAAAGGAGTGACAAGGAGTGACAAGGAGGGAGAAGGAGGGACATGGAGGGACAAGGTGGGACAAGGATGGACAATAAGCGACAAGGAGTGACAAGGAGGGCCAAGGATGAAAAAGGAGAGATAAGGAGGGCCAAGGAGGGTCAAGAAGGGAAAAGTAGTGACAGGGCGGGTCACGGAGTGTCAAGGAGGGATAAGGTTGGGCAATGATGGACAAGGAGGGACAAGCAGAGACAAGGAGGTACAAGGAGGGACAAGGAGGTACAAGGAGGGAAAAGGAGTGCCAAGGAGGGACAAGGAGGGAAGAGGAGTGACAAGGTGGGTCAAGGAGGGTCAAGGAGGGTCACGAAGGGAAAAGTAGTGACAGGGCGGGTCAAGGAGGGTCACGGAGTGTCAAGGAGGGTCACGGAGTATCAAGGGGGGATAAGGTTGGGCAATGATGGACAAGGAGGGACAAGGAGGGTCAAGGAGGGACAAGGAGGGTCAAGCAGGGACAATGTGGGACAAGGAGTGACAATAATGGACAAGGAGTTACAAGGAGGGTCAAGGAGTGGCAATGAGTGGCAATGAGGGACAAGGAGGGAAAAGGAGCGACAAGCAGGGACAGGGAGAGACAATGAGGGACAAGGAGGGACAGGGAGGGGCAAGGAGGGACAAGGAGTGGCAACGAGGGACAAGGAGGGAAAAGGAGCGACAAGTAGGGACAATGAGGGACAAGAAGGGACAAGGAGCGACACGGAGGGATAAGGTGGGACAATCAGGGACAAGGAGGTACAAGGTTGGGCAATGAGGGACAAGGAGGGGCGATGATGGACAAGGAAGCACAAGGAGGGGCAATGAGAGACAATGAGAGACAAGGAGGGACAAGTACTTAAAAGGAGGGACAAGGAGGGAAAAGGAGGGAAAAGGAGGGAAAAGGAGGGACAATGGTGGGACAAGGAGGGACAAGGAGGGACAAGAAGGGACAAGGAGGGACAAGGAAGGAAAAGGATAGTCACGGAGGAACGAGGTTGGACAAGGAGGGACAAGGAGGGAAAAGGATGGTCACGGAGGGACGAGGATGGATAAGGAGGGACAAGGTTGGGCAATGAAGGACAAGGAGGGGCGATGAGGGACAAGGATGGACAAGGAAGCACAAGGAGGGACAAGGAGAAACAAGGGGGGACAAGGAGGGACAAGCAGGGACAAGGAGGGGCAATGAGGGACACGAAGGGACAAGGACGGGCCATGTGTGGCAATGAGGGACAATGAGGGGGAATTAGGGACTAGGATGGTCAAGGAGGGACAATGAGGGACAAAGAAAATCAAGGAGGGTCAATGAGGGTCAAGGAGAGACAAGGAGTGGCAATGTGGGGCAATGAGGTACAAGGACGGACACGGAGGGACACGGATGGAATAGGAGGGACAATGAGGGACGAGGAGGGACAAGAACGGATAAGGAGGGACCAGTAGGGACAAGGAGGGACCAGTAGGGACAAGGAGGAACAAGCAAGGACAATGAGGGACAAGGAGCCACACGGAGGGACAGGGAGGGAAAATGATGGTCACGGAGGGTCAAGGAGGGGCGAGGATGAACAAGGAAGGACAAGGTGGGGCAATGAGGGAAAAGGATGGTCACGGAGGGACAAGGAGGAACAAGGAGTGAAAAGGTGGGACAATGAGGGACAAGCAGGGACAAGCAGGGACAATCAGGGACAAGGTGGGACAAGGTGGGACAAGGAGGGTCAATGATGGACAAGGGGGTCAAGTTAGGGAAATGGATGGACGCGGCAATGGGGGACACGGAGGGACAAGGTTGGGCAATGATGTACAAGGACGGACAAGGAGGGACAATGAGGGACGAGGTGGGACAAGGAGAGACAAGAACAGACAATGAGGGACCAGTAGGGACAAGGAGGGACAAGGAATGACACGGAGGGTCAATGTGGGGCAATGACCGACAATGAGGGGCAATGAGTGACAAGGAGGGACAATGAGGGACTCGGAGGGACAAGGAGGGGCAAGGAATGACAAGGAGGGCAAATGAGGGACAAGGATTGGCAATGAGGGACAAGGACGGAAAAAGAGCGACAAGCAGGGACAATAAGGGAAACGTAGGGACAAGGAGGGGCAAGGATTGACAAGGAGGGGTAATGAGGGACTAGAAGGGACAAGGAGGAAAAAGCAGGGACAATGAGGGACAAGGAGGGACAGGGAGGGACAGGGAGGGACAAGGTAGGACAATCACCACAAGGAGGGACAAGGAAGGAAGGGCAGTGACACGGAGGAACAAGGAGTGATAAGGAGGGACAACGAGGGACAAGGAATGACAAGGAGGGTCAATGAGGGGCAATGAGCGAAAATGAGGGACAATGAGAGGCAATGAGGGACAATGAATGACACGGAGGGACAAGGTTGGGCAATGAGGGACAAGGAGTGGCAATGAGGGGCAATGCGGTACAAGGGCAGACACGGATGGAAAAGGAGGGACAATGAAGGACAATAACGGACAAGGACGGACAAGGAGGGACCAGTAGGGGCAAGGAGGGACAAGGAGGGTCAATGAGAGACAATGACAAGGAGGGACAATAAGGGACAAGGAGGGACAACGTGGGACCAGGAGGGACAAGGAGGGACAAGCAGGAACAAGCAGGGACAAGGTGGGACAAAGAGGGTCAAGGATGGACGAGGGGGGTCAAGGAGGGACATGGATGGACGCGGCAAAGAGGGACACGGAGGGACAAGGTTGAGCAATGAGGGACAAGGAGTGGCAATGAGGTACAAGGACGGACACGGATGGAAAAGGAGGGACAATGAGGGACAAGGAGGGACCAGTAGGGACAAGGAGGGGCAAGGAGGGACAATGAGGGAAAAGGACGGAAAAGGAGCGACAAGAAGGGACAATGTGGGACAAGGAATGTCATGGAGCGTCAAGGAGGGTCAAGGAGAGACAATGAGGGACAAGGAGTGACAACTAGGGACAAGGAGGGAAAAAGAGGGACAATGGTGGGACAAGGAGGGACAAGGAGGGAAAAGGAGTGACAAGGAGGAACACGGAGTGACAAAGTGGGGCAATGAGCGACAAGGAGGGACAAGCAGGGACAAGGTGGGACAAGGAGGGTCAAGGATTGACAAGGGGGTCAAGGAGGGACATGGATGGACGCGGCAATGAGGGACAAGGGGGACAAGGAGTGGCAATGAGGGGCAATGAGGTACAAGGACGGACAAGGAACGACAATGAGGGGCGAGGAGGGAAAAGGAGAGAAAAGAACGGACTAGGAGGGACCAGTAGGGACAAGGAAGGACAAGGAATGACACGGAGGGTCAATGAGGGTCAAGGATTGACAAGGAGGGAAAAGGAGTGACAAGGAGGAACACGGAGTGAAAAAGTGGGGCAATGAAGGACAAGGAGGGACAAGCAGTAACAAGCAGGGACAAGGTGGGACAAGGAGGGTCAAGGATGGACAAGGGGGTCAAGGAGGGACATGGATGGACGCGGCAATGAGGGACAAGGGGGACAAGGAGTGGCAATGAGGGGCAGTGGGGGGCAATGAGGTACAAGGACGGACAAGGAACGACAATGAGGGGCGAGGAGGGAAAAGGAGAGAAAAGAACGGACAAGGAGGGACCAGCAGGGACAAGGAATGACACGGAGTGTCAATGAGGGACAAGGATTGACAAGGAGGGACAAGGAGGGACAAGGAGTGACAAGGAGGGACAAGGATTGACAAGGAGGGACAAGGAGCGACAAGGAGGGACAAGGAGGGACAAAGAGTGATAAAGAGGGACATGAGCGACAACGAGGGAAAAGGAGGATAATGAGGGACAATGATGGACAAGGAGGGACAAGGAGAGACAATGAGAGACAAGGTCGGGCAATGAGGGACAAGGAGGGAAAGGATGGACAAGGAGTGGAAATGAGGTGCAATGAGGGACAAGGAGAGACAATGAGGGAAAAGGATGGGGCAATGATGGACAAGAAGGGCAAGGAGTGGCAATGGTGGGCAATGAGGTTCAAGCAGGGACAAAGAGGGACAAGGATGGACAAGGAGGGACAAGGAGTGACAAGGAGGGACAAGGAGGTACAATGAGGGACAAGGAGGGACAATGATGGACAATGAGGAAGAAGGAGGAACAAGGAGGGACAAGGAGGAACAAGGAGGGACAAGGAGGAACAAGGAGGAGCAAGGAGGGACATGGAGTGGCAAGTGGGAAAAGGAGGGAAAAAGAGGGACAATGTGGGAAAAGGAAGGAAAGGAGTGAAAAGGAGGGACAAAAAAGGATAATGAGGGGCAATGTGGGACACGCAGTGGCAAGGAGTGGCAAGGAGGGAAAATGAGGGACAAGGAGTGACAAGGAGGGACAAGGAGGGAAAAGGGGGGACAAGGAGGGAAAACGAGTGACAAGGAGGGAAAACGAGTGACAAGGAGGGATAATGAGGGGCAATGAGAGACAATGAGGGACAATGGGGGACAAGCAAGGATAAGCTGGGATAAGGAGGGACAAGAAGGGACATTAAGGGACAAGCAGTGACAAGGAGGGCCAAGGAGGGAAAAGGATTGACAAGGATTGACAATAAGGTACAGTAAGGGACAATGAGTCACAAGGAGGGCCAAGGAGGGAAAAGGAGTGACAAGGAGTGACAAGGTGGGACAAGGATGGTCAATAAGCGACAAGGAGTGACAAGGAGGGCCAAGGATGAAAAAGGAGAGATAAGGAGGGCCAAGGAGGGTCAAGAAGGGAAAAGTAGTGACAGGGCGGGTCAAGGAGGGTCACGGAGTGTCAAGGAGGGATAAGGATGGGCAATGATGGACAAGGAGGGACAAGAAGAGACAAGGAGGTACAAGGAGGGACAAGGAGGTACAAGGAGGGAAAAGGAGTGCCAAGGAGGGACAAAGAGGGAAGAGGAGAGACAAGGTGGGTCAAGGAGGGTCACGAAGGGAAAAGTAGTGACAGGGCGGGTCAAGGAGGGTCACGGAGTGTCAAGGAGGGTCACGGAGTAGCAAGGAGGGATAAGGTTGGGCAATGATGGACAAGGAGGGACAAGGAGTGACAAGGAGGGACAAGGAGGGTCAAGGAGGAACAAGGAGGGTCAAGCAGGGACAATGTGGGACAAGGAGTGACAATAATGGACAAGGAGTTACAATGAGGTACAAGGAGGGTCAAGGAGTGGCAATGAGGGACAAGGAGGGAAAAGGAGCGACAAGCAGGGACAGGGAGAGACAATGAGGGACAAGGAGGGACAGGGAGGGGCAAGGAGGGAAAAGGAGTGGCAACGAGGGACAAGGAGGGAAAAGGAGCGACAAGCAGGGACAAGAAGGGACAAGGAGCGACACGGAGGGGCAAGGTGGGACAATCAGGGACAAGGAGGTACAAGGTTGGGCAATGAGGGACAAGGAGGGGCGATGATGGACAAGGAAGCACAATGAGGGGCAATGTGGTGGTACAAGGAGGGAAAAGGAGTGCCAAGGAGGGACAAGGAGGGAAGAGGAGTGACAAGGTGGGTCAAGGAGGGTCACGAAGGGAAAAGTAGTGACAGGGCGGGTCAAGGAGGGTCACGAAGGGAAAAGTAGTGACAGGGCGGGTCAAGGAGGGTCACGGAGTGTCAAGGAGGGTCACGGAGTATCAAGGAGGGATAAGGTTGGGCAATGATGGACAAGGAGGGACAAGGAGTAACAAGGAGTGACAAGGAGGGACAAGGAGGGTCAAGGAGGAACAAGGAGGGTCAAGCATGGACAATGTGGGACAAGGAGTGACAATAATGGACAAGGAGTTACAATGAGGTACAAGGAGGGTCAAGGAGTGGCAATGAGTGGCAATGAGGGACAAGGAGGGAAAAGGAACGACAAGCAGGGACAGGGAGAGACAATGAGGGACAAGGAGGGACAGGGAGGGGCAAGGAGGGAAAAGGAGTGGCAACGAGGGATAAGGAGGGAAAAGGATCGAGAAGCAGGGACACTGAGGGACAAGAAGGGACAAGGAGCGACACGGAGGGACAAGGTGGGACAATCAGGGACAAGGAGGTACAAGGTTGGGCAATGAGGGACAAGGAGGGGCGATGATGGACAAGGAAGCACAAGGAGGGGCAATGAGAGACAATGAGAGGCAAGGAGGGACAAGGACGGGCCATGTGTGGCAATGAGGGACAATGAGGGGGAATTAGGGACAAGGATGGTCAAGGAGGGACAATGAGGGACAAAGAACGTCAACGAAGGTGAAGGAGGGTCAATGAGGGTCAAGGAGGGACAAGGAGAGAAAAGGAGTGGCAATGTGGGGCAATGAGGTACAAGGACGGACACGGAGGGACACGGATGGAATAGGAGGGACAATGAGGGAAAAGGAGGGACAAGAACGGATAAGGAGGGACCAGTAGGGACAAGGAGGACAAGGAGGGACCAGTAGGGACAAGGAGGAACAAGCATGGACAATGAGGGACAAGGAGCGACACGGAGGGACAGGGAGGGAAAAGGATGGTCACGGTGGGTCAAGGAGGGGCGAGGATGAACAAGGAGGGACTCGGAGGGACAAGGTGGGGCAATGAGGGAAAAGGATGGTCACGGAGGGACAAGGAGGAACAATGAGGGACAATGAGGGACAAGCAGGGACAATCAGGGACAAGGTGGGACAAGGAGGGCCAATGATGGACAAGGGGGTCAAGTTAGGGACATGGATGGACGCGGCAATGAGGGACACGGAGGGACAAGGTTGGGCAATGAGGTACAAGGACGGACAATGAGGGACGAGGTGGGACAAGGAGAGACAAGAACGGACAATGAGGGACCAGTAGGGACAAGGAGGGACAAGGAATGACACGGAGGGTCAATGTGGGGCAATGAGCGACAATGAGGGGCAATGAGTGACAAGGAGGGACAATGAGGGACACGGAGGGACAAGGAGGGGCAAGGAATGACAAGGATGGCAAATGAGGGACAAGGATTGGCAATGAGGGACAAGGAGGGAAAGGACGGAAAAAGAGCGACAAGCAGGGACAATAAGGGAAACGTAGGGACAAGGAGGGGCAAGGATTGACAAGGAGGGGTAATGAGGGACTAGGAGGGACAAGGAGGAACAAGCAGGGACAATGAGGGAAAATGACGGAAAAGGAGCGACAAGGAGGGACAATGTGCGACAGGGAATGTCATGGAGCGTCAAGGAGAGACAATGAGGGACAAGGAGTGACAACTAGGGACAAGGATGGACAAGGAGGGATAATGAGGGACACGCAGCGGCAAGGAGGGGCAAGGAGGGACAAGGAGTTACAAGTGGGAAAAGAAGCGAAAAGGAGTGACAATGAGGGACAAGAAGGGATAATGAGGGACAAGAACGGACAAGGAAGAACAAAGAAGGACAAGGAGGGACATGGAGGTACAAGGAGGGACAAGGAGGGACAAGGAGGGACAAGGAGGGACAAGGAGGGACAATGATGGACAAGGAGGAACAAGGAGGAGCAAGGAGGGACAAGGAGTGACAAGTGGGAAAAGGAGCGAAAAGGAGTGACAAGGAGGGACAAGAAGGGATAATGAGGGACACGCAGCGGCAAGGAGGGGCAAGGAGTGACAAGGAGGGACAAGGAGGGAAAAGGATTGACAAGGAGGGGCAAGGAGGGACAATGAGGGAAAATGACGGAAAAGGAGCGACAAGGAGGGACAATGTGCGACAGGGAATGTCATGGAGCGTCAAGGAGAGACAATGAGGGACAAGGAGTGACAACTAGGGACAAGGATGGACAAGGAGGGACAAGGAGTGACAAGGAGTGACAAGGAGGGAAAATGAGGGAAAAGGAGGGACAATGTGGGAAAAGGACGGAAAGGAGCGAAAAGGAGTGACAAGGAGGGACAAAAAAGGATAATGAGGGGCAATGTGGGACACGCAGTGACAAGGAGGGGCAAGGAGGGACAAGGAGGGAAAATGAGGGACAAGGAGTGACAAGGAGGGAAAAGGGGGGACAAGGAGTGACAAGGAGGGAAAACGAGCGACAAGGAGGGATAATGAGGGGCAACGAGAGACAATGAGGGACAAGCAAGGATAAGCAGGGATAAGGAGGGACAAGGAGGGACATTAAGGGACAAGCAGTGACAAGGAGGGCCAAGGAGGGAAAAGGATTGACAAGGAGGGACAATAAGGTACAGTAAGGGACAATGAGTGACAAGGAGGGCCAAGGGGGGAAAAGGAGGGAAAAGGAGTGACAAGGAGGGACAAGGAGGGACAAGAAGGGACAAGAAGGGACAATGATGGACAATAAGCGACAAGGAGGGCCAAGGATGGAAAAGGAGAGATAAGGAGGGCCAAGGAGGGTCAAGAAGGGAAAAGTAGTGACAGGGCGGGTCAAGGAGGGTCACGGAGTGTCAAGGAGGGTCACGGAGTGTCAAGGAGGGTCACGGAGTATCAAGGAGGGATAAGGTTGGGCAATGATGGACAAGGAATGACAAGGAGTGACAAGGATGGTCAAGGAGGGACAATGAGGGACAAAGAACATCAACGAGGGTGAAGGAGGGTCAATGAGGGTCAAGGAGGGCCAAGGAGTGGCAATGTGGGGCAATGAGGGAAAAGGATGGACAAGGGGGTCAAGTTAGGGACATGGATGGACGCGGCAATGGGGGACACGGAGGGACAAGGTTGGGCAATGAGGTACAAGGACGGACAAGGAGGGACAATGAGGAACGAGGTGGGACAAGGAGAGACAAGAACGGACAATGAGGGACCAGTAGGGACAAGGAATGACACGGAGGGTCAATGTGGGGCAATGAGCGACAATGAGGGGCAATGAGTGACAAGGAGGGACAAGGAGGGGCAAGGAATGACAAGGAGGGCAAATGAGGGACAAGGATTGGCAATGAGGGACAAGGAGGGAAAAGGACGGAAAAAGAGCGACAAGCAGGGACAATAAGGGAAACGTAGGGACAAGGAGGGGCAAGGATTGACAAGGAGGGGTAATGAGGGACTAGGAGGGACAAGGAGGAACAAGCAGGGACAATGAGGGACAGGGAGGGACAAGGTAGGACAATCAGCACAAGGAGGGAAAAGGAAGGAGGGGCAGTGACAAGGAGGGACAATGAGGGAAAATGAGGGACACGAATGGACAAGGAGTGACAATTAGGGTCAAGGAGGGAAAATGAGGGACAAGGATGGAGAATGAGGGGCAATAAGGGACAAGCAGGAACCAGCAGGGACAAGGAGGGGCAATGATGGACAATGAGGGACAAGGATGGACAAGGTTGGGCAATGAGGGACAAGGAGTGGCTATGAGGGGCAATGAGGTACAAGGACGGACAAGGAGTGACACGGATGGACAATGAGGTACGAGGAGGGACAAGGAGCGACAACAACGGAAAAGAAGGGATAAGGAGGGACAACGAGGGACAGGGATGGACAAGGATGGACAAGGAGGTACAATGATGGACAAGGAGTGACAATGATGGACAAGGAGGAAGAAGGAGGGACAAGGAGGAACAAGGAGGGACAAGGAGTGAGAAGTGGGAAAAGGAGGGAAGAGGAGTGACAAGGAGAGACAATGATGGACAAGGAGGAACAAGGAGTGATAAGGAGGGACAACGAGGGACAAGGAATGACAAGGAGGGTCAATGAGGGGCAATGAGCGAAAATGAGGGACAATGAGGGGCAATGAGGGACACGGTTGGGCAATGAGGGACAAGGAGTGGCAATGAGGGGCAATGCGGTACAAGGGCAGACACGGATGGAAAAGGAGGGACAACGAAGGACAAGAACGGACAAGGAGGGACCAGTAGGGGCAAGGAGGGACAAGGAGGGTCAATGAGAGACAATGAGGGACAAGGAGGGACAATAAGGGACAAGGAGGGACAACGTGGGACCAGGAGGGACAAGGAGGGACAAGGAGGGACAAGGAGGGACAAGGAGGGACAAGGAGGGACAAGGAGGGACAAGGAGGGACAAGCAGGAACAAGCAGGAACAAGCAGGGACAAGGTGGGACAGAGAGGGTCAAGGATGGACGAGGGGGGTCAAGGAGGGACATGGATGGACGCGGCAAAGAGGGACACGGAGGGACAAGGTTGGGTAATGAGGGACAAGGAGTGGCAATGAGGGGCAATGAGGTACAAGGACGGACACGGACGGACACGGACGGACACGGACGGACACGGACGGACACGGACGGACACGGACGGACACGGACGGACACGGACGGACACGGACGGACACGGACGGACACGGATGGAAAAGGAGGGACAATGAGGGACAAGGAGGGACAAGGAATGACAAGCAGTAACAAGCAGGGACAAGGTGGGAAAAGGAGGGTCAAGGATTGACAAGGGGGTCAAGGAGGGACATGGATGGACGCGGCAATGAGGGACAAGGGGGACAAGGAGTGGCAATGAGGGGCAATGAGGTACAAGGACGGACAAGGAACGACAATGAGGGGCGAGGAGGGAAAAGGAGAGAAAAGAACGGACAAGGAGGGACCAGTAGGGACAAGGAAGGACAAGGAATGACACGGAGGGCCAATGAGGGACAAGGATTGACAACGAGGGAAAAGGTGACAAGGAGGAACACGGAGTGACAAAGTGGGGCAATGAGGGACAAGGAGGGACAAGCAGTAACAAGCAGGGACAAGGTGGGACAAGGAGGGTCAAGGATGGACAAGGGGGTCAAGGAGGGACATGGATGGACGCGGCAATGAGGGACAAGGGGGACAAGGAGTGGTAATGAGGGGCAGTGGGGGGCAATGAGGTACAAGGACGGACAAGGAACGACAATGAGGGGCGAGGAGGGAAAAGGAGAGAAAAGAACGGACAAGGAGGGACCAGCAGGGACAAGGAAGGACAAGGAATGACACGGAGGGTCAATGAGGGACAAGGAGGGACAAGGAGTGACAAGGAGTGACAAGGAGTGACAAGGAGTGACAAGGAGTGACAAGGAGTGACAAGGAGTGACAAGGAGGGACAAGGAGGGACAAGGAGGGACAAGGATGGACAAGGAGGGGCAAGGAGAGACAAGGAGGGACAAGGAGGGACAAAGAGTGATAAAGAGGGACATGAGCGACAACGAGGGAAAAGGAGTATAATGAGGAACAATGATTGACAAGTAGGGACAAGGAGAGACAATGAGAGACAAGGTCGGGCAATGAGGGACAAGGAGGGAAAGGCAGGACAAGGATGGACAAGGAGTGGAAATGAGGTGCAATGAGGGACATGGAGGGTCAAGGAGAGACAATGAGGGAAAAGGATGGGGCAATGATGGACAAGGAGGGCAAGGAGTGGCAATGGTGGGCAATGAGGTTCAAGCAGGGACAAAGAGGGACAAGGATGGACAAGGAGGGACAAGGAGTGACAAGGAGGGACAGGGAGGTACAAGGAGGGACAATGATGGACAATGAGGAAGAAGGAGGAACAAGGAGGGACAAGAAGGAACAAGGAGGGACATGGAGTGACAAGTGGGAAAAGGAGGGAAAATGAGGGAAAAGGAGGGACAATGTGGGAAAAGGACGGAAAGGAGCGAAAAGGAGTGAAAAGGAGGGACAAAAAGGGATAATGAGGGGCAATGTGGGACACGCAGTGGCAAGGAGTGACAAGGGGGACAAGGAGGGAAAAGGGGGGACAAGGAGTGACAAGGAGGGAAAAGGGGGGACAAGGAGTGACAAGGAGGGATAATGAGAGACAATGAGGGGCAATGAGGGACAAGCAAGGATAAGCTGGGATAAGGAGGGACAAGGAGGGACATTAAGGGACAAGCAGTGACAAGGAGGGCCAAGGAGGGAAAAGGATTGACAAGGAGGGACAATAAGGTACAATAAGCGACAAGGAGTGACAAGGAGGGCCAAGGAGGGCCAAGGAGCGACACGGAGGGACAAGGTGGGACAATCAGGGACAAGGAGGTACAAGGTTGGGCAATGAGGGACAAGGAGGGGCGATGATGGACAAGGAAGCACAAGGAGGGGCAATGAGAGACAAGGAGGGACAAGAACTTAAAAGGAGGGACAAGGAGGGACAAGGTTGGGCAATGAGGGTCAATGAGGGACAAGGAGTGGTAATTAGGGACAAGGAGGAAAAAAGAGGGACAGTGGTGGGACAAGGAGGGACAAAGAGGGACAAGGAGGGACAAGGAGGGACAAGTAGGGACAAGAAGGGACAAGGAGGGAAAAGGATGGTCACGGAGGAACGAGGTTGGACAAGGAGGGAAAAGGATGGTCACGGAGGGATGAGGATGGACAAGGAGGGACAAGGTTGGGCAATGAAGGACAAGGAGGGACACGAAGGGACAAGGACGGGCCATGTGTGGCAATGAGGGACAATGAGGGGGAATTAGGGACAAGGATGGTCAAGGAGGGACAAAGAGGGACAAAGAACGTCAACGAAGGTGAAGGAGGGTCAATGAGGGTCAAGGAGGGACAAGGAGAGACAAGGAGTGGCAATGTGGGGCAATGAGGTACAAGGACGGACACGGAGGGACACGGATGGGATAGGAGGGACAATGAGGGAAAAGGAGGGACAAGAATGGATAAGGAGGGACCAGTAGGGACAAGGAGGGACCAGTAGGGACAAGGAGGAACAAGCATGGACAATGAGGGACAAGGAGCGACACGGAGGGACAGGGAGGGAAAAGGATGGTCACGGTGGGTCAAAGAGGGGCGAGGATGAACAAGGAGGGGCCATGAGGGAAAAGGATGGTCACGGAGGGACAAGGAGTAACAATGAGTGAAAAGGTGGGACAATGAGGGACAAGGAGGGACAAGCAGGGACAATCAGGGACAAGGTGGGACAAGGAGGGTCAATGATGGACAAGGGGGTCAAGTTAGGGACATGGATGGACGCGGCAATGAGGGACACGGAGGGACAAGGTTGGGCAATGAGGTACAAGGACGGACAATGAGGGACGAGGTGGGACAAGGAGAGACAAGAACGGACAATGAGGGACCAGTAGGGACAAGGAATGACACGGAGGGTCAATGTGGGGCAATGAGCGACAATGAGGGGCAATGAGTGACAATGAGGGACACGGAGGGACAAGGAGGGGCAAGGAATGACAAGGAGGGCAAATGAGGGACAAGGATTGGCAATGAGGGACAAGGAGGGAAAAGGACGGAAAAAGAGCGACAAGCAGGGACAATAAGGGAAACGTAGGGACAAGGAGGGTAATGAGGGACTAGGATGGACAAGGAGGAACAAGCAGGGACAGGTAGGGACAAGGTAGGACAATCAGCACAAGGAGGGACAAGGAAGGAAGGGCAGTGACAAGGAGGGGCAATGAGGGAAAAGGAGGGACACGAATGGACAAGGAGTGACAATTAGGGACAAGGAGGGAAAATGAAGGACAAAAATGGAGAATGAGGGGCAATAAGGGACAAGCAGGAACCAGAAGGGACAAGGAGGGGCAATGAGGGGCAATGATGGACAATGAGGGACAAGTATGGACAAGGTTGGGCAATGAGGGACAAGGAGTGGCTATGAGGGGCAATGAGGTACAAGGACGGACAAGGAGTGACACGGATGGACAATGAGGGACGAGGAGGGACAAGGAGCGACAACAACGGAAAAGAAGGGATAAGGAGGGACAACGAGGGACAAGGATGGACAAGGAGGGACAAGGAGGGACAAGGAGAGACAAGGAGGTACAATGATGGACAGGGAGGGACAATGATGGACAAGGAGGAAGAAGGAGGAACAAGGAGGGACAAGGAGTGACAAGTGGGAAAAGGAGGGAAAAGGAGTGACAAGGAGAGACAATGTTGGACAAGGAGGAACAAGGAGGGATAGGAGGGACAACGAGGGACAACGAGGGACAACGAGGGACAAGGAATGACAAGGAGGGTCAATGAGGGACAATGAGCGAAAATGAGGGACAATGAGGGGCAATGAGGGACAAGGTTGGGCAATGAGGGACAAGGTTGGGCAATGAGGGACAAGGAGTGGCAATGAGGGGCAATGCGGTACAAGGGCAGACACGGATGGAAAAGGAGGGACAATGAAGGACAAGAACGGACAAGGACGGACAAGGAGGGACAAGGAGGGTCAATGAGAGACAATGAGGGACAAGGAGGGTCAATGAGAGACAATGAGGGACAATAAGGGACAACGTGGGACCAGGAGGGACAAGGAGGGACAAGCAGGAACAAGCAGGGACAAGGTGGGACAAAGAGGGTCAAGGATGGTCGAGGGGGGCCAAGGAGGGACATGGATGGACGCGGCAAAGAGGGACACGGAGGGCAAGGTTGGGCAATGAGGGACAAGGAGTGGCAATGAGGGGCAATGAGGTACAAGGACGGACACGGATGGAAAAGGAGGGAGGGAGTGACAAGGAGGACAAGGAGGGAAAAGGGGGGACAAGGAGTGACAAGGAGGGATAATGAGAGACAATGAGGATAATGAGGCAATGAGGGACAAGCAAGGATAAGCTGGGATAAGGAGGGACAAGGAGGGACATTAAGGGACAAGCAGTGACAAGGAGGGCCAAGGAGGGAAAAGGATTGACAAGGAGGGACAATAAGGTACAGTAAGGGACAATGAGTCACAAGGAGGGCCAAGGAGTGACGAGGAGTGACAAGGAGGGACATGGAGGGACAAGGTGGGACAAGGATGGTCAATAAGCGACAAGGAGTGACAAGGAGGGCCAAGGAGCGACACGGAGGGACAAGGTGGGACAATCAGGGACAAGGAGGTACAAGGTTGGGCAATGAGGGACAAGGAGGGGCGATGATGACAAGGAAGCACAAGGAGGGACAAGGAGGGACAAGGAGGGGCAATGAGAGACAATGAGAGACAAGGAGGGACAAGAACTTAAAAGGAGGGACAAGGAGGGACAAGGTTGGGCAATGAGGGTCAAGGAGTGGTAATTAGGGACAAGGAGGAAAAAAGAGGGACAGTGGTGGGACAAGGAGGGACAAGGAGGGACAAGTAGGGACAAGAAGGGACAAGGAGGGAAAAGGATGGTCACGGAGGAACGAGGTTGGACAAGGAGGGACAAGGAGGGAAAAGGATGGTCACGGAGGGATGAGGATGGACAAGGAGGGACAAGGTTGGGCAATGAAGGACAAGGAGGGGCGATGAGGGACAAGGATGGGCAAGTAAGCACAAGGAGGGACAAGGAGAAGCAAGGGGGGACAAGGAGGGACAAGGAGGGGCAATGAGGGACACGAAGGGACAAGGACGGGCCATGTGTGGCAATGAGGGACAATGAGGGGGAATTAGGGACAAGGATGGTCAAGGAGGGACAAAGAACGTCAACGAAGGTGAAGGAGGGTCAATGAGGGTCAAGGAGGGACAAGGAGTGGCAATGTGGGGCAATGAGGTACAAGGACGGACACGGAGGGACACGGATGGAATAGGAGGGACAATAAGGGAAAGGAGGGACAAGAACGGATAAGGAGGGACCAGTAGGGACAAGGAGGGTCCAGTAGGGACAAGGAGGAACAAGCATGGACAATGAGGGACAAGGAGCGACACGGAGGGACAGGGAGGGAAAAGGATGGTCACGGTGGGTCAAGGAGGGGCGAGGATGAACAAGGAGGGGCAATGAGGGAAAAGGATGGTCACGGAGGGACAAGGAGGAACAATGAGTGAAAAGGTGGGACAATGAGGGACAAGGAGGGACAAGCAGGGACAATCAGGGACAAGGTGGGACAAGGAGGGTCAATGATGGACAAGGGGGCAAGTTAGGGACATGGATGGACGCGGCAATGAGGGACACGGAGGGACAAGGTTGGGCAATGAGGTACAAGGACGGACAAGGAGGGACAATGAGGGACGAGGTGGGACAAGGACAGACAAGAACGGACAATGAGGGACCAGTAGGGACAAGGAGGGACAAGGAATGACACGGAGGGTTAATGTGGGGCAATGAGCGACAATGAGGGGCAATGAGTGACAAGGAGGGACAATGAGGGACACGGAGGGACAAGGAGGGGCAAGGAATGACAATGAGGGCAAATGAGGGACAAGGATTGGCAATGAGGGACAAGGAGGGAAAAGGACGGAAAAAGAGCGACAAGCAGGGGCAATAAGGGAAACGTAGGGACAAGGAGGGGCAAGGATTGACAAGGAGGGGTAATGAGGGACTAGGAGGGACAAGGAGGAACAAGCAGGGACAATGAGGGACAAGGAGGGACAGGGAGGGACAAGGTAGGACAATCAGCACAAGGAGGGACAAGGAAGGAAGGGCAGTGACAAGGAGGGGCAATGAGGGAAAAGGAGGGACACGAATAGACAAGGAGTGACAATTAGGGACAAGGAGGGAAAATGAAGGACAAGGATGGAGAATGAGGGGCAATAAGGGACAAGCAGGAACCAGAAGGGACAAGGAGGGGCAATGATGGACAATGAGGGACAAGTATGGACAAGGTTGGGCAATGAGGGACAAGGAGTGGCTATGAGGGGCAATGAGGTACAAGGACGGACAAGGAGTGACACGGATGGACAATGAGGGACGAGGAGGGACAAGGAGCGACAACAACGGAAAAGAAGGGATAAGGAGGGACAACGAGGGACAAGGATGGACAAGGAGGGACAAGGAGTGACAAGGAGTGACAAGGAGTGACAAGGAGGGACAAGGAGGTACAATGATGGACAGGGAGGGACAATGATGGACAAGGAGGAAGAAGGAGGAACAAGGAGGGACAAGGAGTGACAAGTGGGAAAAGGAGGGAAAAGGAGTGACAAGGAGAGACAATGTTGGACAAGGAGGAACAAGGAGGGATAGGAGGGACAACGAGGGACAACGAGGGACAAGGAATGACAAGGAGGGTCAATGAGGGGCAATGAGCGAAAATGAGGGACAATGAGGGACAATGAGGGACACGGAGGGACAAGGTTGGGCAATGAGGGGCAATGCGGTACAAGGGCAGACACGGATGGAAAAGGTGGGACAATGAAGGACAAGAACGGACAAGGACGGACAAGGAGGGACAAGGAGGGTCAATGAGAGACAATGAGGGACAAGTAGGGTCAATGAGAGACAATGAGGGACAAGGAGGGACAATAAGGGACAAGGAGGGACAACGTGGGACAAGGAGGGACAAGCAGGGACAAGGTGGGACAAAGAAGGTCAAGGATGGACGAGGGGGGTCAAGGAGGGACATGGATGGACGCGGCAAAGAGGGACACGGAGGGCAAGGTTGGGCAATGAGGGGCAAGGAGTGGCAATGAGGGGCAATGAGGTACAAGGACGGACACGGACGGACACGGATGGAAAAGGAGGGACCAGTACGGGCAAGGAGGGACAAGGAATGACAAGGAGGGGCAAGGAGGGACAATGAGGGAAAAGGACGGAAAAGGAGCGACAAGAAGGTACAATGTGGGACAGGGAATGTCATGGAGCATCAAGGAGGGTCAAGGAGAGACAATGAGGGACAAGGAGTGACAACTAGGGACAAGGAGGGAAAAAGAGGGACAATGGTGGGACAAGGAGGAACACGGAGTGGACAAGGTGGGGCAATGAGGGACAAGGAGGGACAAGCAGTAACAAGCAGGGACAAGGTGGGACAAGGAGGGTCAAGGGTTGACAAGGGGGGTCAAGGAGGGACATGAATGGACGCGGCAATGAGGGACACGGAGGGACAAAGTTGAGAAATGAGGGACAAGGAGGGACAAGGAGGGGCAAGGAGAGAAAAGGAGAGACAAGGAGGGACAAAGAGTGATAAAGAGGGACATGAGCGACAACGAGGGAAAAGGAGGATAATGAGGGACAATGATGGACAAGGAGGGACAAGGAGTGACAAGGAGATACAATGAGAGACAAGGTCGGGCAATGAGGGACAAGGAGTGACAAGGAGGGCCAAGGAGGGAAAAGGATTGACAAGGAGGGACAATAAGGTACAGTAAGGGACAATGAGTGACAAGGAGGGCCAAGGAGGGAAAAGGAGTGACAAGGAGGGTGAAGGAGGGACATGGAGGGACAAGGTGGGACAAGGATGGACAATAAGCGACAAGGAGTGACAAGGATGGAAAAGGAGAGATAAGGAGGGCCAAGGAGGGTCACGAAGGGAAAAGTAGTGACAGGGCGGGTCAAGGAGGGTCACGGAGTGTCAAGGAGGGATAAGGTTGGGCAATGATGGACAAGGAGGGACAAGCAGAGACAAGGAGGGACAATGAGGTGCAAGGAGGGACAAGGAGGGAAAAGGAGTGCCAAGGAGGGACAAGGAGGGAAAAGGGGTGACAAGGCGGGTCAAGGGGGGTCACGGAGTATCAAGGAGGGTCACGGAGTATCAAGGAGGGATAAGGTTGGGCAATGATGGACAAGGAGGGACAAGGAGTGACAAGGAGTAACAAGGAGGGACAAGGAGTGACAAGGAGGGTCAAGGAGGGTCAAAGCGGGATAAGGCGGGATAAGGAGGGTCAACAAGGATAAGGAGGGAAAAGGAGTGACAAGGAGGGACAAGGAGTGCCAAGGAGGGACAAGGAGGGTCAAGCAGGGACAATGTGGGACAAGGAGTGACAATAATGGAAAAGGAGGGTCAAGGAGTGGCAATGAGTGGCAATGAGGGACGAGGATGGTCACGGAGGGATGAGGATGGACAAGGAGGGACAAGGTTGGGCAATGAAGGACAAGGAGGGGCGATGAGGGACAAGGATGGACAAGTAAGCACAAGGAGGGACAAGGAGAAACAAGGGGGGACAAGGAGGGACAAGGAGGGGCAATGAGGGACACGAAGGGACAAGGACGGGCCATGTGTGGCAATGAGGGACAATGAGGGGGAATTAGGGACAAGGATGGTCAAGGAGGGACAATGAGGGACAAAGAACGTCAACGAAGGTGAAGGAGGGTCAATGAGGGTCAAGGAGGGACAAGGAGAGACAAGGAGTGGCAATGTGGGGCAATGAGGTACAAGGACGGACACGGATGGAATAGGAGGGACAATGAGGGAAAAGGAGGGACAAGAATGGATAAGGAGGGACCAGTAGGGACAAGGAGGGACCAGTAGGGACAAGGAGGAACAAGCATGGACAATGAGGGACAAGGAGCGACAGGGAGGGAAAAGGATGGTCACGGTGGGTCAAAGAGGGGCGAGGATGAACAAGGAGGGGCAATGAGGGAAAAGGATGGTCACGGAGGGACAAGGAGTAACAATGAGTGAAAAGGTGGGACAATGAGGGACAAGGAGGGACAAGCAGGGACAAGGTGGGACAAGGAGGGTCAATGATGGACAAGGGGGTCAAGTTAGGGACATGGATGGACGCGGCAATGAGGGACACGGAGGGACAAGGTTGGGCAATGAGGTACAAGGACGGACAATGAGGGACGAGGTGGGACAAGGAGAGACAAGAACGGACAATGAGGGACCAGTAGGGACAAGGAATGACACGGAGGGTCAATGTGGGGCAATGAGCGACAATGAGGGGCAATGAGTGACAAGGAGGGACAATGAGGGACACGGAGGGACAAGGAGGGGCAAGGAATGACAAGGAGGGCAAATGAGGGACAAGGATTGGCAATGAGGGACAAGGAGGGAAAAGGACGGAAAAAGAGCGACAAGCAGGGACAATAAGGGAAACGTTGGGACAAGGAGGGTAATGAGGGACTAGGATGGACAAGGAGGAACAAGCAGGGACAGGGAGGGACAAGGTAGGACAATCAGCACAAGGAGGGACAAGGAAGGAAGGGCAGTGACAAGGAGGGGCAATGAGGGAAAAGGAGGGACACGAATGGACAAGGAGTGACAATTAGGGACAAGGAGGGAAAATGAAGGACAAAAATGGAGAATGAGGGGCAATAAGGGACAAGCAGGAACCAGAAGGGACAAGGAGGGGCAATGAGGGGCAATGATGGACAATGAGGGACAAGTATGGACAAGGTTGGGCAATGAGGGACAAGGAGTGGCTATGTGGGGCAATGAGGTACAAGGACGGACAAGGAGTGACACGGATGGACAATGAGGGACGAGGAGGGACAAGGAGCGACAACAACGGAAAAGAAGGGATAAGGAGGGACAACGAGGGACAAGGATGGACAAGGAGGGACAAGGAGGGACAAGGAGGGACAAGGAGGGACAAGGAGGGACAAGGAGGGACAAGGAGGGACAAGGAGAGACAAGGAGGTACAATGATGGACAGGGAGGGACAATGATGGACAAGGAGGAAGAAGGAGGAACAAGGAGGGACAAGGAGTGACAAGTGGGAAAAGGAGGGAAAAGGAGTGACAAGGAGAGACAATGTTGGACAAGGAGGAACAAGGAGGGATAGGAGGGACAACGAGGGACAACGAGGGACAAGGAATGACAAGGAGGGTCAATGAGGGACAATGAGCGAAAATGAGGGACAATGAGGGGCAATGAGGGACAAGGTTGGGCAATGAGGGACAAGGTTGGGCAATGAGGGACAAGGAGTGGCAATGAGGGGCAATGCGGTACAAGGGCAGACACGGATGGAAAAGGAGGGACAATGAAGGACAAGAACGGACAAGGACGGACAAGGAGGGACAAGGAGGGTCAATGAGAGACAATGAGGGACAAGGAGGGTCAATGAGAGACAATGAGGGACAATAAGGGACAAGGAGGGACAACGTGGGACCAGGAGGGACAAGGAGGGACAAGCAGGAACAAGTAGGGACAAGGTGGGACAAAGAGGGTCAAGAATGGTCGAGGGGGGTCAAGGAGGGACATGGATGGACGCGGCAAAGAGGGACACGGAGGGCAAGGTTGGGCAATGAGGGACAAGGAGTGGCAATGAGGTACAAGGACGGACACGGATGGAAAAGGAGGGAGGGAGTGACAAGGATGACAAGGAGGGAAAAGGGGGGACAAGGAGTGACAAGGAGGGATAATGAGAGACAATGAGGATAATGAGGCAATGAGGGACAAGCAAGGATAAGCTGGGATAAGGAGGGACAAGGAGGGACATTAAGGGACAAGCAGTGACAAGGAGGGCCAAGGAGGGAAAAGGATTGACAAGGAGGGACAATAAGGTACAGTAAGGGACAATGAGTCACAAGGAGGGCCAAGGAGTGACGAGGAGTGACAAGGAGGGACATGGAGGGACATGGAGGGACAAGGTGGGACAAGGATGGTCAATAAGCGACAAGGAGTGACAAGGAGGGCCAAGGAGCGACACGGAGGGACAAGGTGGGACAATCAGGGACAAGGAGGTACAAGGTTGGGCAATGAGGGACAAGGAGGGGCGATGATGACAAGGAAGCACAAGGAGGGACAAGGAGGGACAAGGAGGGGCAATGAGAGACAATGAGAGACAAGGAGGGACAAGAACTTAAAAGGAGGGACAAGGAGGGACAAGGTTGGGCAATGAGGGTCAAGGAGGGACAAGGAGTGGTAATTAGGGACAAGGAGGAAAAAAGAGGGACAGTGGTGGGACAAGGAGGGACAAGTAGGGACAAGAAGGGACAAGGAGGGAAAAGGATGGTCACGGAGGAACGAGGTTGGACAAGGAGGGACAAGGAGGGAAAAGGATGGTCACGGAGGGATGAGGATGGACAAGGAGGGACAAGGTTGGGCAATGAAGGACAAGGAGGGGCGATGAGGGACAAGGATGGGCAAGTAAGCACAAGGAGGGACAAGGAGAAACAAGGGGGGACAAGGAGGGACAAGGAGGGGCAATGAGGGACACGAAGGGACAAGGACGGGCCATGTGTGGCAATGAGGGACAATGAGGGGGAATTAGGGACAAGGATGGTCAAGGAGGGACAAAGAACGTCAACGAAGGTGAAGGAGGGTCAATGAGGGTCAAGGAGGGACAAGGAGAGACAAGGAGTGGCAATGTGGGGCAATGAGGTACAAGGACGGACACGGAGGGACACGGATGGAATAGGAGGGACAATGAGGGAAAAGGAGGGACAAGAACGGATAAGGAGGGACCAGTAGGGACAAGGAGGGTCCAGTAGGGACAAGGAGGAACAAGCATGGACAATGAGGGACAAGGAGCGACACGGAGGGACAGGGAGGGAAAAGGATGGTCACGGTGGGTCAAGGAGGGGCGAGGATGAACAAGGAGGGGCAATGAGGGAAAAGGATGGTCACGGAGGGACAAGGAGGAACAATGAGTGAAAAGGTGGGACAATGAGGGACAAGGAGGGACAAGCAGGGACAATCAGGGACAAGGAGGGTCAATGATGGACAAGGGGGCAAGTTAGGGACATGGATGGACGCGGCAATGAGGGACACGGAGGGACAAGGTAGGGCAATGAGGTACAAGGACGGACAAGGAGGGACAATGAGGGACGAGGTGGGACAAGGACAGACAAGAACGGACAATGAGGGACCAGTAGGGACAAGGAGGGACAAGGAATGACACGGAGGGTCAATGTGGGGCAATGAGCGACAATGAGGGGCAATGAGTGACAAGGAGGGACAATGAGGGACAAGGAGGGGCAAGGAATGACAATGAGGGCAAATGAGGGACAAGGATTGGCAATGAGGGACAAGGAGGGAAAAGGACGGAAAAAGAGCGACAAGCAGGGACAATAAGGGAAACGTAGGGACAATGAGGGGCAAGGATTGACAAGGAGGGGTAATGAGGGACTAGGAGGGACAAGGAGGAACAAGCAGGGACAATGAGGGACAAGGAGGGACAGGGAGGGACAAGGTAGGACAATCAGCACAAGGAGGGACAAGGAAGGAAGGGCAGTGACAAGGAGGGGCAATGAGGGAAAAGGAGGGACACGAATAGACAAGGAGTGACAATTAGGGACAAGGAGGGAAAATGAAGGACAAGGATGGAGAATGAGGGGCAATAAGGGACAAGCAGGAACCAGAAGGGACAAGGAGGGGCAATGATGGACAATGAGGGACAAGTATGGACAAGGTTGGGCAATGAGGGACAAGGAGTGGCTATGAGGGGCAATGAGGTACAAGGACGGACAAGGAGTGACACGGATGGACAATGAGGGACGAGGAGGGACAAGGAGCGACAACAACGGAAAAGAAGGGATAAGGAGGGACAACGAGGGACAAGGATGGACAAGGAGGGACAAGGAGTGACAAGGAGGGACAAGGAGGTACAATGATGGACAGGGAGGGACAATGATGGACAAGGAGGAAGAAGGAGGAACAAGGAGGGACAAGGAGTGACAAGTGGGAAAAGGAGGGAAAAGGAGTGACAAGGAGAGACAATGTTGGACAAGGAGGAACAAGGAGGGATAGGAGGGACAACGAGGGACAAGGAATGACAAGGAGGGTCAATGAGGGGCAATGAGCGAAAATGAGGGACAATGAGGGGCAATGAGGGACAATGAGGGACACGGAGGGACAAGGTTGGGCAATGAGGGACAAGGAGTGGCAATGAGGGGCAATGCGGTACAAGGGCAGACACGGATGGAAAAGGAGGGACAATGAAGGACAAGAACGGACAAGGACGGACAAGGAGGGACAAGGAGGGTCAATGAGAGACAATGAGGGACAAGTAGGGTCAATGAGAGACAATGAGGGACAAGGAGGGACAATAAGGGACAAGGAGGGACAACGTGGGACAAGGAGGGACAAGGAGGGACAAGCAGGAACAAGCAGGGACAAGGTGGGACAAAGAAGGTCAAGGATGGACGAGGGGGGTCAAGGAGGGACATGGATGGACGCGGCAAAGAGGGACACGGAGGGCAAGGTTGGGCAATGAGGGACAAGGAGTGGCAATGAGGGGCAATGAGGTACAAGGACGGACACGGACGGACACGGATGGAAAAGGAGGGACCAGTACGGGCAAGGAGGGACAAGGAATGACAAGGAGGGGCAAGGAGGGACAATGAGGGAAAAGGACGGAAAAGGAGCGACAAGAAGGTACAATGTGGGACAGGGAATGTCATGGAGCATCAAGGAGGGTCAAGGAGAGACAATGAGGGACAAGGAGTGACAACTAGGGACAAGGAGGGAAAAAGAGGGACAATGGTGGGACAAGGAGGAACACGGAGTGGACAAGGTGGGGCAATGAGGGACAAGGAGGGACAAGCAGTAACAAGCAGGGACAAGGTGGGACAAGGAGGGACAAGGGTTGACAAGGGGGGTCAAGGAGGGACATGAATGGACGCGGCAATGAGGGACACGGAGGGACAAATTTGAGAAATGAGGGACAAGGAGGGACAAGGAGGGGCAAGGAGAGAAAAGGAGAGACAAGGAGGGACAAAGAGTGATAAAGAGGGACATGAGCGACAACGAGGGAAAAGGAGGATAATGAGGGACAATGATGGACAAGGAGTGACAAGGAGATACAATGAGAGACAAGGTCGGGCAATGAGGGACAAGGAGTGACAAGGAGGGCCAAGGAGGGAAAAGGATTGACAAGGAGGGACAATAAGGTACAGTAAGGGACAATGAGTGACAAGGAGGGACAAGAACGGACAAGGAGGAACAAAGAAGGACAAGGAGGGACATGGAGGTACAAGGAGGGACAAGGACGGACAATGATGGACAAGGAGGAACAAAGAGGAACAAGGAGGAGCAAGGAGGGACAAGGAGTGACAAGTGGGAAAAGGAGCGAAAAGGAGTGACAAGGAGGGACAAGAAGGGATAATGAGGGCCAAGAACGGACAAGGAGGAACAAAGAAGGACAAGGAGGGACATGGAAGTACAAGGAGGGACAATGATGGACAAGGAGGAACAAGGAGTGACAAGTGGGAAAAGGAGCGAAAAGGAGTGACAAGGAGGGACAAGAAGGGATAATGAGGGACACGCAGCGGCAAGGAGAGGCAAGGAGGGAAAAGGAGGGACAAGGAGGGAAAAGGATTGACAAGGAGGGGCAAGGAGGGACAATGACGGAAAAGGAGCGACAAGGAGGGACAATGTGGGACAGGGAATGTCATGGAGCGTCAAGGAGAGACAATGAGGGACAAGGAGTGACAACTAGGGACAAGGATGGACAAGGAGGGACAAGGAGTGACAAGGAGGGAAAAGGAGGGACAATGTGGGAAAAGGACGGAAAGGAGCGAAAAGGAGGGACAAAAAGGGATAATGAGGGGCAATGTGGAACACGCAGTGGCAAGGAGGGGTAAGGAGGGACAAGGAGTGAAAATGAGGGGCAATGAGTGACAAGGAGGGACAAGGAGGGAAAAGGGGGACAAGGAGTGACAAGGAGGGAAAACGAGTGACAAGGAGGGATAATGAGGGGCAATGAGAGACAATGAGGGGCAAGCAAGGATAAGCAGGGATAAGGAGGGACAAGGAGGGACATTAAGGGACAAGCAGTGACAAGGAGGGCCAAGGAGGGAAAAGGATTGACAAGGAGGGACAATAAGGTACAGTAAGGGACAATGAGTGACAAGGAGGGCCAAGGAGGGAAAAGGAGGGAGAAGGAGGGACATGGAGGGACAAGGTGGGACAAGGTGGGACAAGGTGGGACAAGGTGGGACAAGGATGGACAATAAGCGACAAGGAGGGCCAAGGATGAAAAGGAGAGATAAGGAGGGCCAAGGAGGGTCAAGAAGGGAAAAGTAGTGACAGGGCGGGTCAAGGAGGGTCACGGAGTGTCAGGGAGGGTCACGGAGTATCAAGGAGGGTCACGGAGTGTCAAGGAGGGATAAGGTTGGGCAATGATGGACAAGGAGGGACAAGCAGAGACAAGGAGGGACAATGAGGTACAAGGAGGGACAAGGAGGCGCAAGGAGCGAAAAGGAGTGCCAAGGAGGGACCAGGAGTGACAGGGCGGGTCAAGGAGGGTCACGGAGTGTCAAGGAGGGTCACGGAGTATCAAGGAGGGATAAGGTTGGGCAATGATGGACAAGGAGGGACAAGGAGTGACAAGGAGTGACAAGGAGGGACAAGGAGTGACAAGGAGGGTCAAGGCGGGATAAGGAGGGATAACAAGGATAAGGAGGGAAAAGGAGGGACAAGGAGTGCCAAGGAGGGTCAAGCAGGGACAATGTGGGACAAGGAGTGACAATAATGGACAATGAGTTACAATGAGGTACAATGAGGGTCAAGGAGTGGCAATGAGTGGAAATGAGGGACAAGGAGGGAAAAGGAGGGACAAGGAGTGGTAATGAGGGACAAGGAGGGAAAAGGAGCGACAAGCAGGGACAGGGAGAGACAATGATGGACAAGGAGGGACAGGGAGGGGCAAGGAGGGACAAGGAGTGGCAACGAGGGACAAGGAGGGAAAAGGAGCGACAGGCAGGGACAATGAGGGACAAGAAGGGACAAGGAGCGACACGGAGGGACAAGGTGGGACAATCAGGGACAAGGAGGTACAAGGTTGGGCAATGAGGGACAAGGAGGGGCGATGATGGACAAGGAAGCACAAGGAGGGACAAGGAGGGGCACTGAGAGACAAGGAGGGACAAGGACTTAAAAGGAGGGACAAGGAGGGAAAAGGAGGGAAAAGGAGGGACAATGAGGGACAAGGTTGGGCAGTGAGGGTCAAGGAGGGACAAGGAGTGGTAATTAGGGACAAGGAGGGAAAAAGAGGGACAATGGTGGGACAAGGAGGGACAAGGAGGGACAAGGGGGGAAAAGAATGGTCACGGAGGGACGAGGATGGACAAGGAGGGAAAAGGATGGTTACGGAGGGGCGAGGATGGACAAGGAGGGACAAGGTTGTGCAATGAGGGACAAGGAGGGGCGATGAGGGACAAGGATGGACAAGGAAGCACAAGGAGGGACAAGGATTGGCAATGAGGGACCAGGAGTGACAGGGCGGGTCAAGGAGGGTCACGGAGTGTCAAGGAGGGTCACGGAGTATCAAGGAGGGATAAGGTTGGGCAATGATGGACAAGGAGGGACAAGGAGTGACAAGGAGTGACAAGGAGTGACAAGGAGTGACAAGGAGGGACAAGGAGTGACAAGGAGGGTCAAGGCGGGATAAGGAGGGATAACAAGGATAAGGAGGGAAAAGGAGGGACAAGGAGTGCCAAGGAGGGTCAAGCAGGGACAATGTGGGACAAGGAGTGACAATAATGGACAATGAGTTACAATGAGGTACAATGAGGGTCAAGGAGTGGCAATGAGTGGAAATGAGGGACAAGGAGGGAAAAGGAGGGACAAGGAGTGGTAATGAGGGACAAGGAGGGAAAAGGAGCGACAAGCAGGGACAGGGAGAGACAATGATGGACAAGGAGGGACAGGGAGGGGCAAGGAGGGACAAGGAGTGGCAACGAGGGACAAGGAGGGAAAAGGAGCGACAGGCAGGGACAATGAGGGACAAGAAGGGACAAGGAGCGACACGGAGGGACAAGGTGGGACAATCAGGGACAAGGAGGTACAAGGTTGGGCAATGAGGGACAAGGAGGGGCGATGATGGACAAGGAAGCACAAGGAGGGACAAGGAGGGGCAATGAGAGACAAGGAGGGACAAGGACTTAAAAGGAGGGACAAGGAGGGAAAAGGAGGGACAATGAGGGACAAGGTTGGGCAGTGAGGGTCAAGGAGGGACAAGGAGTGGTAATTAGGGACAAGGAGGGAAAAAGAGGGACAATGGTGGGACAAGGAGGGACAAGGGGGGAAAAGAATGGTCACGGAGGGACGAGGATGGACAAGGAGGGAAAAGGATGGTTACGGAGGGGCGAGGATGGACAAGGAGGGACAAGGTTGTGCAATGAGGGACAAGGAGGGGCGATGAGGGACAAGGAAGCACAAGGAGGGACAAGGATTGGCAATGAGGGACAAGGAGGGAAAAGGACGGAAAAAGAGCGACAAGCAGGGACAATAAGGGAAACGTAGGGACAAGGAGGGGCAAGGATTGACAAGGAGGGGTAATGAGGGACTAGGAGGGACAAGGAGGAACAAGCAGGGACAATGAGGGACAAGGAGGAACAGGGAGGGACAAGGTAGGACAATCAGCACAAGGAGGGACAAGGAAGGAAGGGCAGTGACAAGGAGGGGCAATGAGGGAAAAGGAGGGACACGAATAGACAAGGAGTGACAATTAGGGACAAGGAGGGAAAATGAAGGACAAGGATGGAGAATGAGGGGCAATAAGGGACAAGCAGGAACCAGAAGGGACAAGGAGGGGCAATGATGGACAATGAGGGACAAGTATGGACAATGTGGGGCAATGAGGGACAAGGAGTGGCTATGAGGGGCAATGAGGTACAAGGACGGACAAGGAGTGACACGGATGGACAATGAGGGACGAGGAGGGACAAGGAGCGACAACAACGGAAAAGAAGGGATAAGGAGGGACAACGAGGTACAAGGATGGACAAGGAGTGACAAGGAGGGACAAGGAGGGACAAGGAGGTACAATGATGGACAGGGAGGGACAATGATGGACAAGGAGGAAGAAGGAGGAACAAGGAGGGACAAGGAGTGACAAGTGGGAAAAGGAGGGAAAAGGAGTGACAAGGAGAGACAATGTTGGACAAGGAGGAACAAGGAGGGATAGGAGGGACGACGAGGGACAACGAAGGACAAGGAATGACAAGGAGGGTCAATGAGGGGCAATGAGCGAAAATGAGGGACAATGAGGGACAATGAGGGACACGGAGGGACAAGGTTGGGCAATGAGGGACAAGGAGTGGCAATGAGGGGCAATGCGGTACAAGGGCAGACACGGATGGAAAAGGAGGGACAATGAAGGACAAGAACGGACAAGGAGGGACAAGGAGGGTCAATGAGAGACAATGAGGGACAAGGAGGGACAATAAGGGACAAGGAGGGACAACGTGGGACCAGGAGGGACAAGGAGGGCCAAGCAGGAACAAGCAGGGACAAGGTGGGACAAAGAGGGTCAAGGATGGACGAGGGGGGTCAAGGAGGGACATGGTTGGACGCGGCAAAGAGGGACACGGAGGGCAAGGTTGGGCAATGAGGGACAAGGAGTGGCAATGAGGGGCAATGAGGTACAAGGACGGACACGGACGGACACGGATGGAAAAGGAGGGACCAGTACGGGCAAGGAGGGACAAGGAATGACAAGGAGGGGCAAGGAGGGACAATGAGGGAAAAGGACGGAAAAGGAGCGACAAGAAGGTACAATGTGGGACAGGGAATGTCATGGAGCATCAAGGAGGGTCAAGGAGAGACAATGAGGGACAAGGAGTGACAACTAGGGACAAGGAGGGAAAAAGAGGGACAATGGTGGGACAAGGAGGAACACGGAGTGGACAAGGTGGGGCAATGAGGGACAAGGAGGGACAAGCAGTAACAAGCAGGGACAAGGTGGGACACGGAGGGTCAAGGGTTGACAAGGGGGGTCAAGGAGGGACATGAATGGACGCGGCAATGAGGGACACGGAGGGACAAAGTTGAGAAATGAGGGACAAGGAGGGACAAGGAGGGGCAAGGAGAGACAAGGAAAGACAAGGAGGGACAAAGAGTGATAAAGAGGGACATGAGCGACAACGAGGGAAAAGGAGGATAATGAGGGACAATGATGGACAAGGAGGGACAAGGAGTGACAAGGAGATACAATGAGAGACAAGGTCGGGCAATGAGGGACAAGGAGTGACAAGGAGGACCAAGGAGGGAAAAGGATTGACAAGGAGGGACAATAAGGTACAGTAAGGGACAATGATGTCACCAAGGAGGGAAAAGGAGGGAAAAGGAGGGAAAAGGAGGGAAAAGGTGTGACAAGGAGGGAGAAGGAGGGACATGGAGGGACAAGGTGGGACAAGGATGGACAATAAGTGACAAGGAGGGCCAAGGATGGAAAAGGAGAGATAAGGAGGGCCAAGGAGGGTCACGAAGGGAAAAGTAGTGACAGGGCGGGTCAAGGAGGGTCACTGAGTGTCAAGGAGGGATAAGGTTGGGCAATGATGGACAAGGAGGGACAAGCAGAGACAAGGAGGGACAATGAGGTGCAAGGAGGGACAAGGAGGGAAAAGGAGTGCCAAGGAGGGACAAGGAGGGAAAAGGGGTGACAAGGCGGGTCAAGGGGGGTCACGGCGTGTCAAGGAGGGTCACGGAGTATCAAGGAGGGATAAGGTTGGGCAATGATGGACAAGGAGGGACAAGGAGTGACAAGGAGTAACAAGGAGGGACAAGGAGTGACATGGAGGGTCAAGGAGGGTCAAGGCGGGATAAGGCGGGATAAGGAGGGACAACAAGGATAAGGAGGGAAAAGGAGTGACAAGGAGGGACAAGGAGTGCCAAGGAGGGACAAGGAGGGTCAAGCAGGGACAATGTGGGACAAGGAGTGACAATAATGGACAAGGAGGGTCAAGGAGTGGCAATGAGGGACAAGGATGGAAAAGGAGCGACATGCAGGGACAGGAAGAGACAATGAGGGACAAGGAGGGACAGGGAGGGGCAAGAAGGGACAAAGAGTGATAAAGAGGGACATGAGCGACAACGAGGGAAAAGGAGGATAATGAGGGACAATGATGGGCAAGGAGGGACAATGAGAGACAAGGTCGGGCAATGAGGGACAAGGAGGGAAAGGCAGGACAAGGATGGACAAGGAGTGGAAATGAGGTGCAATGAGGGACAAGGAGGGAAAGGCAGGACAAGGATGGACAAGGAGTGGAAATGAGGTGCAATGAGGGACAAGGAGGGTCAAGGAGAGACAATGAGGGAAAAGGATGGGGCAATGATGGTCAAGGAGGGCAAGGAGTGGCAATGGTGGGCAATGAGGTTCAAGCAGGGACAAAGAGGGACAAGGATGGACAAGAAGGGACAAGGAGGTATAATGAGGGACAATGATGGACACGGAGGAAGAAGGAGGAACAAGGAGGGACAAGGAGGGACAAGGAGTAACAAGGAGGAGCAAGGAGGGACATGGAGTGACAAGTGGGAAAAGGAGGGAAATGGAGTGACAAGGAGGGACAATGATGGACAAGGAGGAACAAGGAGGGACAGGGAGGGACAGGGAGGGACAGTGAGGGACAAGGAGTGGCAATGAGGGACAAGGAGGGACAAGAACGGACAAGGAGGAACAAAGAAGGACAAGGAGGGACATGGAGGTACAAGGAGGGACAAGGACGGACAATGATGGACAAGGAGGAACAAGGAGGAACAAGGAGGAGCAAGGAGGGACAAGGAGTGACAAGTGGGAAAAGGAGTGACAAGGAGGGACAAGAAGGGATAATGAGGGACAAGGAGGGACAAGAACGGACAAGGAGGAACAAAGAAGGACAAGGAGGGACATGGAAGTACAAGGAGGGACAAGGAGGGACAATGATGGACAAGGAGGAACAAGGAGGTGCAAGGAGGGACAAGGAGTGACAAGTGGGAAAAGGAGCGAAAAGGAGTGACAAGGCGGGACAAGAAGGGATAATGAGGGACACGCAGCGGCAAGGAGAGGCAAGGAGTGACAAGGAGGGGCAAGGAGGGAAAAGGAGGGAAAAGGATTGACAAGGAGGGGCAAGGAGGGACAATGAGGGAAAATGACGGAAAAGGAGCGACAAGGAGGGACAATGTGGGACAGGGAATGTCATGGAGCGTCAAGGAGAGACAATGAGGGACAAGGAGTGACAACTAGGGACAAGGATGGACAAGGAGGGACAAGGAGGGAAAAGGAGGGACAATGTGGGAAAAGGACGGAAAGGAGCGAAAAGGAGGGACAAAAAGGGATAATGAGGGGCAATGTGGAACACGCAGTGGCAAGGAGGGGCAAGGAGGGACAAGGAGGGAAAATGAGGGGCAATGAGTGACAAGGAGGGAAAAGGGGGGACAAGGAGTGACAAGGAGGGAAAACGAGTGACAAGGAGGGATAATGAGGGGCAATGAGAGACAATGAGGGACAAGCAAGGATAAGCAGGGATAAGGAGGGACAAGGAGGGACATTAAGGGACAAGCAGTGACAAGGAGGGCCAAGGAGGGCCAAGGAGGGAAAAGGATTGACAAGGAGGGACAATAAGGTACAGTAAGGGACAATGAGTGACAAGGAGGGCCAAGGAGGGAAAAGGAGGGAGAAGGAGGGACATGGAGGGACAAGGTGGGACAAGGTGGGACAAGGATGGACAATAAGCGACAAGGAGGGCCAAGGATGAAAAGGAGAGATAAGGAGGGCCAAGGAGGGTCAAGAAGGGAAAAGTAGTGACAGGGCGGGTCAAGGAGGGTCACGGAGTATCAAGGAGGGTCACGGAGTGTCAAGGAGGGATAAGGTTGGGCAATGATGGACAAGGAGGGACAAGCAGAGACAAGGAGGGACAATGAGGTACAAGGAGGGACAAGGAGGCACAAGGAGCGAAAAGGAGGGACCAGGAGTGACAGGGCGGGTCAAGGAGGGTCAAGGAGGGTCACGGAGTATCAAGGAGGGATAAGGTTGGGCAATGATGGACAAGGAGGGACAAGGAGTGACAAGGAGTGACAAGGAGTGACAAGGAGGGACAAGGAGTGACAAGGAGGGTCAAGGCGGGATAAGGAGGGATAACAAGGATAAGGAGGGAAAAGGAGGGACAAGGAGTGCCAAGGAGGGTCAAGCAGGGACAATGTGGGACAAGGAGTGACAATAATGGACAATGAGTTACAATGAGGTACAATGAGGGTCAAGGAGTGGCAATGAGTGGAAATGAGGGACAAGGAGGGAAAAGGAGGGACAAGGAGTGGTAATGAGGGACAAGGAGGGAAAAGGAGCGACAAGCAGGGACAGGGAGAGACAATGATGGACAAGGAGGGACAGGGAGGGGCAAGGAGGGACAAGGAGTGGCAACGAGGGACAAGGAGGGAAAAGGAGCGACAGGCAGGGACAATGAGGGACAAGAAGGGACAAGGAGCGACACGGAGGGACAAGGTGGGACAATCAGGGACAAGGAGGTACAAGGTTGGGCAATGAGGGACAAGGATGGGCGATGATGGACAAGGAAGCACAAGGAGGGACAAGGAGGGGCAATGAGAGACAAGGAGGGACAAGGACTTAAAAGGAGGGACAAGGAGGGAAAAGGAGGGACAATGAGGGACAAGGTTGGGCAGTGAGGGTCAAGGAGGGACAAGGAGTGGTAATTAGGGACAAGGAGGGAAAAAGAGGGACAATGGTGGGACAAGGAGGGACAAGGAGGGTCAAGGGGGGAAAAGAATGGTCACGGAGGGACGAGGATGGACAAGGAGGGAAAAGGATGGTTACGGAGGGACGAGGATGGCCAAGGAGGGACAAGGTTGTGCAATGAGGGACAAGGAGGGGCGATGAGGGACAAGGATGGACAAGGAAGCACAAGGAGGGACAATGAAAAACAAGGGGGGACAAGGAGGTACAAGCAGGGACAAGGAGGGGCAATGAGGGACACGAAGGGACAAGGACGGGCCATGTGTGGTAATGAGGGACAATGAGGGGGAATTAGGGACAATGAGGGACAAAGAACGTCAACGAGGGTGAAGGAGGGTCAATGAGGGTCAAGGAGGGACAAGGAGATACAAGGAGTGGCAATGTGGGGCAATGAGGTACAAGGACGGACACGGATGGAATAGGAGGGACAATGAGGGACGAGGAGGGAAAAGGAGGGACAAGAACGGATAAGGAGGGACCAGTAGGGACAAGGAGGACAAGGAGGGACCAGTAGGGACAAGGAGGAACAAGCATGGACAATGAGGGACAAGGAGCGACACAGAGGGACAGGGAGGGAAAAGGATGGTCACGGAGGGTTAAGGAGGGGCGAGGATGAACAAGGAGGGACACGGAGGGACAAGGTTGGGCAATGAGGGACAAGCAGGGACAAGTAGTGGCAATTAGGGAAAAGGAGGGAAAAAGAGGGACAATGGTGGGACAAGGAGTGACAAGGAGGGACAATGAGGGAAAAGGATGGTCACGGAGGGACGAGGATGGACAAGGAAGCACAAGGAGGGACAAGGAGTGAAAAGGTGGGACAATGAGGGACAAGCAGGGACAAGGAGTGGCAATGAGGGGCAATGCGGTACAAGGGCGGACACGGATGGAAAATGAGGGACAAGAACGGACAAGGACAGACAAGGAGGGACCAGTAGGGGCCAGGAGGGACAAGGAATGACAAGGAGGGTCAATGAGAGACAATGAGGGACAATAAGGGACAAGGAGGGACAACGTGGGACCAGGAGGGACAAGCAGGAACAATCAGGGACAAGGTGGGACAAGGTGGGTCAAGGAGGGTCAAGGATGGACGAGGGGGGTCAAGGAGGGACATGGATGGACGCGGCAATGAGGGACACGGAGGGACAATGAGGGGCAATGAGGTACAAGGACGGACACGGACGGGAAAAGGACGGAAAAGGAGCGACAAGAAGGGACAATGTGGGACAAGGAATGTCATGGAGCGTCGAGGAGAGACAATGAGGGACAAGGAGTGACAACCAGGGACAAGGAGGGACAATGTGGGAAAAGGACGGAAAGGAGCGAAAAGGTGTGACAAGGAGGGACAAGAAGGGGCAATGTGGGACACGCAGCGGCAAAGAGGCAAAATGAGGGACAAGGAGGGAAAAGGGGGGGACAAGGAGTGACAAGGAGGGAAAACGAGCGACAAGGAGTGATAATGAGGGGCAATGAGAGACAATGAGGGGCAATGAGGGACAAGCAGGGATAAGGAGGGACAAGGAGGGACATTAAGCGACAAGGAGTGACAAGGAGGGCCAAGGAGGGAAAAGGATTGACAAGGAGGGACAATAAGGTACAGTAAGGGACAATGAGTGACAAGGAGGGCCAAGGAGGGAAAAGGAGGGAAAAGGAGTGACAAGGAGGGAGAAGGAGGGACATGGAGGGACAAGGTGGGACAAGGATGGACAATAAGCGACAAGGAGTGACAAGGAGGGCCAAGGATGGAAAAGGAGAGATAAGGAGGGCCAAGGAGGGTCACGAAGGGAAAAGTAGTGACAGGGCGGGTCAAGGAGGGTCACGGAGTGTCAAGGAGGGATAAGGTTGGGCAATGATGGACAAGGAGGGACAAGCAGAGACAAGGAGGGACAATGAGGTGCAAGGAGGGACAAGGAGGCACAAGGAGGGAAAAGGAGTGCCAAGGAGGGGCAAGGAGGGAAAAGGGGTGACAAGGCGGGTCAAGGGGGGTCACGGAGTGTCAAGGAGGGTCACGGAGTATCTAGGAGGGATAATGTTGGGCAATGATGGACAAGGAGGGACAAGGAGGGACAAGGAGTGACAAGGAGGGTCAAGGCGGGATAAGGCGGGATAAGGAGGGACAACAAGGATAAGGAGGGAAAAGGAGTGACAAGGAGGGACAAGGAGTGCAAGGAGGGACAAGGAGGGTCAAGCAGGGACAATGTGGGACAAGGAGTGACAATAATGGACAAGGAGTTACAATGAGGTACAAGGAGGGTCAAGGAGTGGCAATGAGGGACAAGGAGGGAAATGAGGGAAAAGGAGGGACAAGGAGTGGTAATGAGGGACAAGGATGGAAAAGGAGCGACAAGCAGGGACAGGAAGAGACAATGAGGGACAAGGAGGGACAGGGAGGGGCAAGGAGGGACAAAGAGTGATAAAGAGGGACATGAGCGACAACGAGGGAAAAGGAGGATAATGAGGGACAATGATGGGCAAGGAGGGACAAGGAGAGACAATGAGAGACAAGGTCGGGCAATGAGGGACAAGGAGGGAAAGGCAGGACAAGGATGGACAAGGAGTGGAAATGAGGTGCAATGAGGGACAAGGAGGGTCAAGGAGAGACAATGAGGGAAAAGGATGGGGCAATGATGGACAAGGAGGGCAAGGAGTGGCAATGGTGGGCAATGAGGTTCAAGCAGGGACAAAGAGGGACAAGGATGGACAAGGAGGGACAAGGAGGTACAATGAGGGACAAGGAGGGACAATGATGGACAAGGAGGAAGAAGGAGGAACAAGGAGGGACAAGGAGGAACAAGGAGGAACAAGGAGGAACAAGGAGGAGCAAGGAGGGACATGGAGTGACAAGTGGGAAAAGGAGGGAAAAGGAGTGACAAGGAGGGACAATGATGGACAAGGAGGAACAAGGAGGGACAGGGAGGGACAAGGAGTGGCAATGAGGGACAAGGAGGGACATGGAGGTACAAGGAGGGACAATGATGGACAAGGAGGAACAAGGAGGAGCAAGGAGGGACAAGGAGTGACAAGTGGGAAAAGGAGCGAAAAGGAGTGACAAGGAGGGACAAGAAGGGATAATGAGGGACAAGAAGGGAAAAGAACGGTCAAGGAGGAACAAAGAAGGACAAGGAGGGACGTGGAGGTACAAGGAGGGACAAGGAGTGCCAAGGAGGGACAAGGAGGGTCAAGCAGGGACAATGTGGGACAAGGAGTGACAATAATGGACAAGGAGTTACAAGAGGGTCAAGGAGTGGCAATGAGTGGCAATGAGGGACAAGGAGGGAAAAGGAGGGACAAGGAGTGGTAATGAGGGACAAGGAGGGAAAAGGAGCGACAAGGAGGGACAGGGAGAGACAATGATGGACAAGGAGGGACAGGGAGGGGCAAGGAGGGACAAGGAGTGGCAACGAGGGACAAGGAGGGAAAAGGAGCGACAGGCAGGGACAATGAGGGACAAGAAGGGACAAGGAGCGACACGGAGGGACAAGGTGGGACAATCAGGGACAAGGAGATACAAGGTTGGGCAATGAGGGACAAGGAGGGGCGATGGTGGACAAGGAAGCACAAGGAGGGACAAGGAGGAACAAGCAGGGGCAATGAGAGACAAGGAGGGACAAGGACTTAAAAGGAGGGACAATGAGGGACAAGGTTGGGCAGTGAGGGTCAAGGAGGCACAAGGAGTGGTAATTAGGGACAAGGAGGGAAAAAGAGGGACAATGGTGGGACAAGGAGGGACAAGGAGGGAAAAGGATGGTCACGGAGGAACGAGGATGGACAAGGAGGGACAAGGAGGGAAAAGGATGGTTACGGAGGGACGAGGATGGACAAGGAGGGACAAGGTAGTGCAATGAGGGACAAGGAGGGCCGATGAGGGACAAGGATGCACAAGGAAGCACAAGGAGGGACAAGGAGAAACAAGGGGGGACAAGGAGGTACAAGCAGGGACAAGGAGGGGCAATGAGGGACACTGAGGGACACGAAGGGACAAGGACGGGCCATGTGTGGCAATGATGGACAATTAGGGGGGAATTAGGGACAAGGATGGTCAAGGAGGGAAAAAGAGGGACAAGGAACGTCAACGAGGGTGAAGGAGGGTCAATGAGGGACAAGGTGGGACAAGGAGGGACAACGTGGGACCAGGAGGGACAAGCAGGGACAAGGTGGACAAGGTGGGTCAATGACAGACAATGAGGGACAATAAGGGACAAGGAGGGACAAGGAGGGACAAGGAGGGACAAGGAGGGACAAGGAGGTACAATGAGGGACAAGGAGGGACAATGATGGACAAGGAGGAAGAAGGAGGAACAACGTGGGACCAGGAGGGACAAGCAGAACAAGCACGGACAAGGTGGGACAAGGAGGGTCAAGGATGGACGAGGGGGGTCAAGGAGGGACATGGATGGACGCGGCAATGAGGGACACGGAGGGACAAGGTTGGGCAATGAGGGACAAGGAGTGGCAATGAGGGGCAATGAGGTACAAGGACGGACAGGGATGGAAAATGAGGGACAAGAACGGACAAGGACAGACAAGGAGGGACCAGTAGGGGCAAGGAGGGACAAGGAATGACAAGAAGGGTCAATGAGAGACAATGAGGGACAAGGAGGGACAATAAGGGACAAGGAGGGACAAGGAGGGACAACGTGGGACCAGGAGGGACAAGCAGGAACAAGCAGGGACAAGGTGGGACAAGGAGGGTCAAGGATGGACGAGGGGGGTCAAGGAGGGACATGGATGGACGCGGCAATGAGGGACACGGAGGGACAAGTTTGGGCAATGAGGGACAAGGAGTGGCAATGAGGGGCAATGAGGGACAAGGACGGACACGGACGGACACGGATGGGTCAAGGAGGGTCAATGATGGATAAGGGGGGTCAAGTTAGGGACATGGATGGACGCGGCAATGAGGGACACGGAGGGACAAGGTTGGGCAATGAGGTACAAGGACGGACAATGAGGGTCGAGGAGGGACAAGGATAGACAAGAACGGACAAGCAGTAACAAGCAGGGACTAGGTGGGACAAGGAGGGACAAGCAGTAACAAGCAGGGACAAGGTGGGTCAAGGTGGGACAAGGAGGGTCAAGGATTGACAAGGGGGGTCAAGGAGGGACATGGAGTGTCAAGGAGGGATAAGGTTGGGCAATGATGGACAAGGAGGGACAAGCAGAGACAAGGAGGGACAATGAGGTGCAAGGAGGGACAAGGAGGCACAATTAGGGAAAAGGAGTGCCAAGGAGGGACAAGGAGGAAAAAGGGGTGACAAAGTGGGGCAATGAGGGACAAAGTGGGGCAATGAGGGACAAGGAGGGACAAGGAGGGACAAGCAGTAACAAGCAGGGGCAATGAGGGACATGGATGGACGCGGCAATGAGGGACACGGAGGGACAAAGTTGAGGAATGAGGGACTAGGGGGACATGGAGGTACAAGGAGGGACAAGGAGGGACAATGATGGATAAGGAGGAACAAGGAGGAACAAGGAGGAACAAGGAGGAACAAGGAGGAGCAAGGAGGGACAAGGAGTGACAAGTGGGAAAAGGAGCGAAAAGGAGTGACAAGGAGGGACAAGAAGGGATAATGAGGGACACGCAGCGGCAAGGAGGGGCAAGGAGTGACAAGGAGGGACAAGGAGGGACAAGGAGGGAAAAGGAGGGACAAGGAGTGACAAGGAGGGACAAGGAGTGACAAGGAGGGACAAGCAGGGAAAAGGATTGACAAGGAGGGGCAAGGAGGGACAGTGAGGGAAAAGGACGGAAAAGGAGCGACAAGAAGGGACAATGTGGGACAAGGAATGTCATGGAGCGTCAAGGAGGGTCAAGGAGAGACAATGAGGGACAAGGAGTGACAACTAGGGACAAGGATGGACAAGGAGGGAAATGTAGTGACAAGGAGGGAAAAGGAGAGACAATGTGGGAAAAGGACGGAAAGGAGCGAAAAGGAGTGACAAGGAGGGACAAGAAGGGGCAAGGAGGGAAATGAGGGACAAGGAGTGACAAGGAGGGACAAGGAGGGAAAAGGGGGGACAAAGAGTGACAAGGAGGGAAAACGAGCGACAAGGAGGAATAATGAGGGGCAATGAGAGACAATGAGGGGCAATGAGGGACAAGCAAGGACAAGCAGGGATTAGGAGAGACAAGGAGGGACATTAAGGGACAAGGAGTGACAAGGAGGGCCAAGGAGGGAAAAGGATTGACAAGGAGGGACAATAAGGTACAGTAAGGGATAATGAGTGACAAGGAGGGCCAAGGAGGGAAAAGGAGTGACAAGGAGGGAGAAGGAGGGACAAGGTGGGACAAGGATGGACAATAAGCGACAAGGAGTGACAAGGAGGGCCAAGGATGGAAAAGGAGAGATAAGGAGGGCCAAGGAGGGTCACGAAGGGAAAAGTAGTGACAGGGCGGGTCAAGGAGGGTCACGGAGTGTCAAGGAGGGATAAGGTTGGGCAATGATGGACAAGGAGGGACAAGCAGAGACAAGGAGGGACAATGAGGTGCAAGGAGGGACAAGGAGGCACAAGGAGGGAAAAGGAGTGCCAAGGAGGAAAAAGGGGTGACAAGGCGGGTCAAGGAGGGTCACGGAGTGTCAAGGAGGGTCACGGAGTATCAAGGAGGGATAAGGTTGGGCAATGATGGACAAGGAGGGACAAGGAGTGACAAGGAGGGACAAGGAGTGACAAGGAGGGTCAAGGCGGGATAAGGAGGGACAACAAGGATAAGGAGGGAAAAGGAGTGACAAGGAGGGACAAGGAGTGCCAAGGAGGGTCAAGCAGGGACAAGGAGTGACAATAATGGACAAGGAGTTACAATGAGGTACAAGGAGGGTCAAGGAGTGGCAATGAGTGGCAATGAGGGACAAGGAGGGAAATGAGGGAATAGGAGGGACAAGGAGTGGTAATGAGGGACAAGGAGGGACAAGGACTTAAAAGGAGGGACAAGGACTTAAAAGGAGGGACTATGAGTGACAAGGAGGGACAAGGTTGGGCAATGAGGGACAAGGAGGGACAAGGAGTGGTAATTAGGGACCATGTGTGGCAATGAGAGACAATGAGGGGCAATGAGGGACAAGCAAGGACAATGAGGGACGAGGAGGGAAAAGAACGGATAAGGAGGGGCCAGTAGTGACAAGGAGGACAAGGAGGGACCAGTAGGGACAAGGAGGGACAAGGAGGAACAGGGAGGGAAAAGGATGGTCACGGAGGGTCAAGGAGGGGTGAGGATGAACAAGGAGGAAAAAGGTTGGGCAATGAGGGACAAGGAGTGGCAATTAGGGACAAGGAGGGAAAAAGAGGGACAAGGAGGGACAAGGAGGGACAAGAAGTGACAAGGAGGGACAAGGAGGGACAATGAGGGAAAAGGATGGTCACGGAGGGACGAGGATGGACAAGGAGTGACAAGGTTGGAGAATGAGGGGCAATAAAGGTCAAGGAGGAACCAGCAGGGACAAGGAGGGGCAATGAGGGACAATGATGGACAAGGTTGGGCAATGAGGGACAAGGAGTGGCTATGAGGGGCAATGAGGTACAAGGACGGACAAGGAGTGACACGGATGGACAATGAGGGACGAGGAGGGACAATGAGGGACGAGGAGGGACAAGGAGCGACAACAACGGAAAAGAAGTGATAAGGAGGGACAACGAGGGACAAGGAGGGGCGATGAGGGACAAGGATGGACCAGGAAGCACAAGGAGGAACAAGGAGTGAAAAGGTGGGGCAATGAGGGACAATAAGGGACAAGCAGGGACAATCAGGGAATATGAGGGACCAGGAGGGGCAAGGAATGACAAGGAGGGAAAATGAGGGACAAGGATTGGCAATGAGGGACAAGGAGGGAAAAGGACGGAAAAAGACCGACAAGCAGGGACAATAAGGGAAACGGATGGACGCGGCAATGAGGGACACGGAGGGACAAAGTTGAGAAATGAGGGACTAGGGGGACAAGGAGGGACAAGGAGGGGCAAGGAGAGACAAGGAGAGACAAGGAGGGACAAAGAGTGATAAAGAGGGACATGAGCGACAACGAGGGAAAAGGAGGATAATGAGGGACAATGATGGACAAGGAGGGACATGGAGTGACAAGGAGAGACAAGGTCGGGCAATGAGGGACAAGGAGGGAAAGGCAGGACAAGGATGGACAAGAAGTGGAAATGAGGTGCAATGAGGGACAAGGAGGGTCAAGGAGAGACAATGAGGGAAAAGGATGGGGCAATGATGGACAAGGAGGGCAAGGAGTGGCAATGGTGGGCAATGAGGTTCAAGCAGGGACAAAGAGGGAGAAGGATGGACAAGGAGTGACAAGGACGGACAAGGAGGGACAAGGAGGTACAAGGAGGAACAATAATGGACAAGGAGGAAGAAGGAGGAACAAGAAGGGACAATGAGGAACAAGGAGAAACAAGGAGGAGCAAGGAGGGACAAGGAGTGGGAAAAGGAGGGAAAAGGAGTGACAGGGAGCGTCAATGATGGACAAGGAGGGACAGGGAGTGGCAATGAGGGACAAAGAGTGACAAGAACGGACAAGAACGGACAAGGAGGAACAAAGAGGGACAAGGAGGGACATGGATGTACAAGGAGGGACAAGGAGGGACAATGATGGACAAGGAGGAACAAGGAGGAGCAAGGAGTGACAAGTGGGAAAAGGAGCGAAAAGGAGAGACAAGAAGGGATAATGAGGGACACGCAGCGGCAAGGAGGGGCAAGGAGTGACAAGGAGGGACAAGGAGGGAAAAGGAGGGACAAGGAGTGACAAGGAGGGACAAGCAGGGAAAAGGATTGACAAGGAGGGGCAAGGAGGGACAATGAGGGAAAAGGACGGAAAAGGAGCGACAAGAAGGGACAATGTGGGACAAGGAATGTCATGGAGCGTCAAGGAGGGTCAAGGAGAGACAATGAGGGACAAGGAGTGACAACTAGGGACAAGGATGGACAAGGAGGGATATGGAGTGACAAGGAGGGAAAATGAGGGAAAAGGAGGGACAATGTGGGAAAAGGACGGAAAGGAGCGAAAAGGAGTGACAAGGAAGGACAAGAAGGGGCGATGTGGGACACGCAGCGGCAAGGAGGGACAAGGAGGGAAAATGAGGGACAAGGAGGGAAAAGGGGGGACAAGGAGTGACAAGGAGGGAAAACGAGCAACAAGGAGGGATAATGAGAGACAATGAGGGGCAATGAGGGACAAGCAAGGACAAGCAGGGATAAGGAGGGACAAGGAGGGACATTAAGGGACAAGGAGTGACAAGGAGGGAAAAGGATTGACAAGGAGGGACAATAAGGTACAGTAAGGGACAATGAGTGACAAGGAGGGCCAAGGAGGGAAAAGGAGTGACAAGGAGGGAGAAGGAGGGACATGGAGGGACAAGGTGGGACAAGGATGGACAATAAGCGACAAGGAGTGACAAGGAGGGCCAAGGATGGAAAAGGAGAGATAAGGAGAGCCAAGGAGGGTCACGAAGGGAAAAGTAGTGACAGGGCGGGTCACGGAGTGTCAAGGAGGGATAAGGTTGGGCAATGATGGACAAGGAGGGACAAGCAGAGACAAGGAGGGACAATGAGGTGCAAGGAGGGACAAGGAGGCACAAGGAGGGAAAAAGAGTGCCAAGGAGGGACAATGAGGTGCAAGGAGGGACAAGGAGGCACAAGGAGGGAAAAAGAGTGCCAAGGAGGGACAAGGAGGAAAAGGGGTGACACGGCGGGTCAAGGAGGGTCACGGAGTGTCAAGGAGGGTCACGGAGTATCAAGGAGGGATAAGGTTGGGCAATGATGGACAAGGCGGGATAAGGAGGGACAACAAGGATAAGGAGGGAAAAGGAGTGACAAGGAGGGACAAGGAGTGCCAAGAAGGGACAAGGAGGGTCAAGCAGGGACAATGTGGGACAAGGAGTGACAATAATGGACAAGGAGTTACAATGAGGTACAAGGAGGGTCAAGGAGTGGCAATGAGTGGCAATGAGGGACAAGGAGGGAAATGAGGGAAAAGGAGGCACAAGGAGTGGTAATGAGGGACAAGGAGGGAAAAGGAGCGAAAAGCAGGGACAGGGAGAGACAATGAGGGACAAGGAGGGAAAAGGAGTGGCAACGAGGGACAAGAAGGGAAAAGGAGCGACAAGCAGGGACAATGAGTGACAAGAAGTGACAAGGAGCGTCACGGAGGGACAATGAGGTACAAGGTTGGGCAATGAGGGACGAGGAGGGGCGATGAGGGACAAGGATGAACAAGGAGGGACAAGGAGTGGCAATGAGGGACAAGGTTGGGCAATGAGGGACAAGGAGTGGCAATGAGGGGCAATGAGGGACAAGAACGGTCAAGGACGGACAAGGAGGGACCAGTAGGGGCAAGGAGGGACAAGGAATGACAAGGAGGGTCACTGAGAGGCAATGAGCAAGGGGGGACAAGGAGGGACAAGGACTTAAAAGGAGGGACAAGGAGGGAAAAGGAGGGACAATGAGTGACAAGGAGGGACAAGGTTGGGCAATGAGGGACAATGAGGGACAAGGAGTGGTAATTAGGGACCATGTGTGGCAATGAGGGACAAGCAAGGACAATGAGGGACGAGGAGGGAAAAGGAGAGACAAGAACGGATAAGGAGGGGCCAGTAGTGACAAGGAGGACAAGGAGGGACCAGTAGGGACAAGGAGGAACAAGCATGGACAATGAGGGACACGGAGGGACAAGGAGGAAAAAGGTTGGGCAATGAGGGACAAGGAGTGGCAATTAGGGACAAGGAGGGACAAGGAGGGACAAGGAGTGACAAGGAGGGACAAGGAGGGACAATGAGGGAAAAGGATGGTCACGGAGGGACGAGGATGGACAAGGAGTGACAAGGTTGGAGAATGAGGGGCAATAAAGGACAAGGAGGAACCAGGAGGGACAAGGAGGGGCAATGAGGGACAATGATGGACAAGGTTGGGCAATGAGGGACAAGGAGTGGCTATGAGGGGCAATGAGGTACAAGGACGGACAAGGAGTGACACGGATGGACAATGAGGGACGAGGAGGGACAATGAGGGACGAGGAGGGACAAGGAGCGACAACAACGGAGGGACTATGAGGAACAAGCTGGGACAATGAGGGACAAGAAGGGACAAGGAAGGACAAGGAGGGAGTAGGAGGGACAAGAAGTGACAAGGAGGGGCAAGCATGGACAAGCAGAGACAAGGAGGGAAAAGGAGGGACACGAAGGGACAAGGAGGGGCAATGATGGACAATGAGGGGCAATGAGGGACAATGAGGGACACGGTGGGACAAGGTTGGGCAATGAGGGACAAGGAGTGGCAATGAGGGGCAATGAGGTACAATGAGAGACAATGAGGGACAATGAGGGGCACGGAGGGACAAGGTTGGGCAATGAGGGACAAGGAGTGGAAAGGAGGGGCAATGAGGGAAAAGGAGGGACACGAAGGGACAAGGAGGGAAAATGATGGACAATGAGGGGCAATGAGGGACAAGGTTGGGCAATGAGGGACAAGGAGTGGCAATGAGGAGCAATGAGGGACAAGAACGGTCAAGGACGGACAAGGAGGGACCAGTAGGGGCAAGGAGGGACAAGGAGGGTCACTGAGAGGCAATGAGCAAGGGGGGACAAGGAGGGACATGGATGGACGCGGCAATGAGGGACACGGAGGGACAAGGTTGGGAAATGAGGGACAAGGGGGACAAGGAGTGGAAATGAGGGACAGTGGGGGGCAATGAGGTACAAGGACGGACAAGGAACGACAATGAGGGACGAGGAGGGAAAAGGAGAGAAAAGAACGGACAAGAACGGACAAGTAGGGACCAGTAGGGACAAGGAAGGACAATGAATGACACAAAGGGTCAATGAGGGACACGGATTGACAAGGAGGGACAAGGAGTGACAAGGAGTGACAAGGAGGGACAAGGATTGACAATGAGGGGCAATGAGGGACACGGAGGAACAAGCAGGGACAATGAGGGACAACGAGCGACACGGAGGGAAAGGAGGGCCTAGGTGGGACAAGGAGGGCCAAGGAGGGACAAGGAGGGACAAGGAGGGACAAGGAGGGACAAGGAGGGACAAGGAGGGACAAGGAGGGACAAGGAGGGACAAGGAGGGACAAGGAGGGACAAGAAGGGACAAGGAGGGGCAATGAGGGACACTGAGGGACACGAAGGGACAAGGACGGGCCATGTGTGGCAATGAGGGACAATGAGTGGAAATTAGGGACAAGGATGGTCAAGGAGGGAAAAAGAGTGACAATGAGGGACAAATAATGTCAACGAGGGTGAAGGAGGCTCAATGAGGGTCAAGGAGGGACAAGGAGAGACAAGGAGTGGCAATGTGGGGCAATGATTGGCAATGAGGTACAAGGACGGACACGGATGGAATAGGAGGGACAATGAGGGACGAGAGAAAAGGAAGGACAAGAACGGATAAGGAGGGACCAGTAGGGACAAGGAGGGACCAGTGGGGACAAGGAGGGACCAGTAGGGACAAGAAGGAACAAGCATGGACATTGAGGGACAAGGAGCGACACGGAGGGACAGGGAGTGACAAGGAGGGACAATGAGGGAAAAGGATTGGGCAATGAGGGACAAGGAGTGGTAATTAGGGTCAAGGAGGGAAAAAGTGGGACAAGGAGGGACAAGGAGTGACAAGGAGGGACAATGAGGGAAAAGGATGGTCACGGAGGGACGAGGATGGACAAGGTTGGAGAATGAGGGGCAATAAGGGACAAGGAGGAACCAGCAGGGACAAGGAGGGGCAATGAGGGACAATGATGGACAAGGATGGACAAGGTTGGGCAATGAGGGACAAGGAGTGGCTATGAGGGGCAATGAGGTACAAGGACGGACACGGAGGGACACGGATGGAAAAGGAGGGACAATGAGGGACAATAACGGACAAGGAGGAACAAGCAGGGACAAGAAGTGACTAGGAGCGACACGGAGGGACAGGGAGGGAAAACGATGGCCACGGAGGGTCAAGGAGGGACGAGGGTGAACAAGGAGGGACAAGGTTAGGAAATGAGGGACAACGAGTGACAATGAGGGCTATTAGGGACAAGTAGGGAAAAGAGGGACAATGGTGGGAAAAGGAGTGACAAGGATGAACACGGAGTGACAAAGTGGGGCAATGAGGGACAAGCAGGGACAAGCAGGAACAAGCAGGGACAGGGAGAAGGGTGGTCAAGGAGGGACATGGATGGACGCGGCAATGAGGGAGGGAGGGACAAGGTTGGGAAATGAGGGACAAGGGGGACAAGGAGGGACAAGGAGTGGAAATGAGGGACAGTGGGGGGCAATGAGGTACAAGGACGGACAAGGAACGACAATGAGGGACGAGGAGGGAAAATGAGAAAAAAGAACGGACATGGAGGGACCAGTAGGGACAAGGAATGACACGGAGGGTCAATGAGGGACACGGATTGACAAGGAGGGACAAGGAGGGACAAGGAGGGACAAGGAGGGACAAGGAGTGACAAGGAGTGACAAGGAGGGACAAGGAGGGACACGAAGGGGCAAGGAGAGACAAGGAGGGACAAGGATGTACAAGGAGGGACAAAGAGTGATAAAGAGGGACATGAGCGACAACGAGGGAAAGGGAGGATAATGAGGGACAATGATGGACAAGGAGTGACAAGGAGAGACAATGATGGACAATGAGGGACAAGGATGGACAAGGTTGGGCAATGAGGGACAAGGAGTGGCAATTAGGGACAAGGAGGGAAAAAGGGGGACAATGGTGGGACAAGGAGGGACAAGGCGTGACAAGGAGGGACAATGAGGGAAAAGGATGGTCACGGAGGGACGAGGATGGACAAGGAGGGGCAATAAGGGACAAGGAGGAACCAGCAGGGACAAGGAGGGGCAATGAGGGACAATGATGGACAATGAGGGACAAGGATGGACAAGGTTGGGCAATGAGGAACAAGGAGTGGCTATGAGGGGCAATGAGGTACAAGGACGGACAAGAAGTGACACGGATGGACAATGAGGGACGAGGAGGGACAATGAGGGACGAGGAGGAACAAGGAACGACATCAACGGAAAAGAAGGGATAAGGAGGGACAACGAGGGACAAGGATGGAGAAGGAGGGGCGATGAGGGACAAGGATGGACAAGGAAGCACAAGGAGGGACAAGGAGTGAAAAGGTGGGGCAATGAGGGACAAGCAGGGACAAGCAGGGACAAGGTGGGACAAGGAGGGTCAATGATGGACAAGGGGGGTCAAGTTACGGACATGGATGGACGCGGCAATGAGGGATACGGAGGGACAAGGTTGGGCAATGAGGGACAAGGAGGGACAAGGAGTGGCAATGAGGGGCAATGAGGGGCAATGAGGTACAAGGACGGACATGGAGGGATAATGAGGGACGAGGAGGGACAAGGAGAGACAAGAACGGACAAGGAGGGACCAGTAGGGACAAGGAGGGACAAGGAATGACACGGAGGGCAATGAGTGACAAGGAGGGACAAGGAGGGACCAGGAGGGGCAAGGAATGACAATGAGGGAAAATGAGGGACAATGATTGGCAATGAGGGACAAGGAGGGAAATGGACGGAAAAAGAGCGACAAGCTGGGACAATAAGGGAAACGGAGGGACAAGGAGGGGCAAGGATTGACAAGGAGGGGCAATGAGGGACTAGGAGGGACAAGGAGGAACAAGCAGGGACAATGAGGGACAAGGAGGGACAGGGAGGGACAAGGTGGGGCAATCGGGCACAAGGAGGGACAAGGAGGGAAGGGCAGGGACAAGGAGGGGCAATGAGGGAAAAGGAGGGACACGAATGGACAAGGAGTGACAAGGAGGGAAAATGAGGGACAAGGATGGAGAATGAGGGGCAATAAGGGACAAGGAGGAACCAGCAAGGACAAGGAGGGGCAATGAGGGACAAGGATGGACAAGGTTGGGCAATGAGGGACAAGGAGTGGATATGAGGGGCAATGAGGGGCAATGAGGTACAAGGACGGGCAAGGAGTGACACGGATGGACAATGAGGGACGAGGAGGGACAAGGAGCGACAACAACGGAAAAGAAGGGATAAGGAGAGACAACGAGGGACAAGGATGGACAAGGAGGTACAATGAGGGACAAGGAGGGACAATGATGGACAAGGAGGAACAAGGAGGAACAAGGAGGAACAAGGAGGAACAAGGAGGGACAAGGAGGAACAAGGAGGAACAAGGAGGGACATGGAGTGACAAGTGGGAAAAGGAGTGACAAGGAGGGTCAATGATGGACAAGGAGGGACAATGAGGTACAAGGACGGACACGGAGGGACACGGATGGAGGTCAATGAGGGGCAAGGAGGGACAAGGTGGGACCAGGAGGGACAAGGTGGGACCAGGAGGGGCAAGGAAGGACAAGGACGGAAAAGGAGCGACAAGCAGGACAAAGAGGGAAAAGGAAGGACAAGAAGGGACAAGGAGGGACAGGGATTGAGTAGGAGGGACTATGAGGGACAAGGAGGAACAAGGAGGGACAGGGAGGGAGTAGGAGGGACAAGGAGGAACAAGCTGGGACAAGGAGGGAAAAGGAGGGACACGAAGGGACAAGGAGGGACAATGATGGACAATGAGGGGCAATGAGGGACACGGAGGGACAAGGTTGGGCAATGAGGGACAAGGAGTGGCAATGAGGTACAATGAGGGACAATGAGGGGCACGGAGGGACAAGGTTGGGCAATGAGGGACAAGGAGTGGAAATGAGGGGCAATGAGGGAAAAGGAGGGACACGAAGGGACAAGGAGGGACAATGATGGACAATGAAGGGCAATGAGGGACAATGAGGGACAAGGTTGGGCAATGAGGGACAAGTACGGACAAGGAGGGACCAGTAGGGGCAAGGAGGGACAAGGAGTGACAAGGAGGGTCAATGAGCGACAATGGGGGACAAGGAGGGACAAGGAGGGACAACGTGGGACCAGGAGGGACAATGAGGAACAAGCAGGGATAAGGTGGGACAAGGTGGGACAATGAGGGACAAGCAGGAACAAGCAGGGACAAGGAGTGACAATTAGGGTCAAGGAGGGAAAAAGTGGGACAATGGTGGGACAAGGAGGGACAAGGAGTGACAAGGAGGGACAAGGAGGGACAATGAGGGAAAAGGATGGTCACGGAGGGACGAGGATGGACAAGGTTGGAGAATGAGGGACAATAAGGGACAAGGAGGAACCAGCAGGGACAAGGAGGGGCAATGATGGACAATGAGTTACAAGGATGGACAAGGTTGGGCAATGAGGGACAAGGAGTGGCTATGAGGGGCAATGAGGTACAAGGACGGACACGGATGGAAAAGGAGGGACAATGAGGGACAAGAACGGACAAGGGCGGACAAGGAGGAACAAGCAGGGACAAGAAGGGACTAGGAGCGACACGGAGGGACAGGGAGGGAAAAGGATGGTCACGGAGGGTCAAGGAGGGACGATGGTGAACAAGGAGGGACACGGAGGGACAAGGTTAGGAAATGAGGGACAAGAAGGGACAACGAGTGACAATGAGGGCAATTAGGGACAAGTAGGGAAAAAGAGGGACAATGGTGGGACAAGGAGGGAAAAGGAGTGACAAGGAGGAACACGGAGTGACAAAGTGGGGCAATGAGGGACAAGCAGGGACAAGGTGGGACAAGGAGGGTCAAGGATGGACAAGGGGGTCAAGGAGGGACATGGATGGACGCGGCAATGAGGGAGGGAGGGACAAGTTTGGGAAATGAGGGACAAGGAGGGACAAGGAGTGGAAATGAGGGACAGTGTGGGGCCATTAAGGTGCAAGGACGGACAAGGAACGACAATGAGGGACGAGACGGGAAAAGGAGAGAAAAGAACGGACAAGAAGGGACCAGTAGGGACAAGGAAGGACAAGGAATGACACGGAGGGTCAATGAGGGACACGGATTGACAAGGAGGGACAAGGAGTGACAAGGAGGGACACGGAGGGGCAAGGAGAGACAAGGAGGGGCAAGGAGAGACAAGGAGGGACAAGGATGTACAAGGAGGGACAAAGAGTGATAAAGAGGGACATGAGCGACAACGAGGGAAAGGGAGGATAATGAGGGACAATGATGGACAAGGAGGGACAAGGAGTGACAAGGAGAGACAATGATGGACAATGAGGGACAAGGATGGACAAGGTTGGGCAATGAGGGACAAGGAGTGGCAATTAGGGACAAGGAGGGAAAAAGGGGGACAATGGTGGGACAAGGAGGGACAAGGCGTGACAAGGAGGGACAATGAGGGAAAAGGATGGTCACGGAGGGACGAGGATGGACAAGGAGGGGCAATAAGGGACAAGGAGGAACCAGCAGGGACAAGGAGGGGCAATGAGGGACAATGATGGACAATGAGGGACAAGGATGGACAAGGTTGGGCAATGAGGAACAAGGAGTGGCTATGAGGGGCAATGAGGTACAAGGACGGACAAGAAGTGACACGGATGGACAATGAGGGACGAGGAGGGACGAGGAGGGACAATGAGGGACGAGGAGGAACAAGGAACGACATCAACGGAAAAGAAGGGATAAGGAGGGACAACGAGGGACAAGGATGGAGAAGGAGGGGCGATGAGGGACAAGGATGGACAAGGAAGCACAAGGAGGGACAAGGAGTGAAAAGGTGGGGCAATGAGGGACAAGCAGGGACAAGCAGGGACAAGCAGGGACAAGGTGGGACAAGGAGGGTCAATGATGGACAAGGGGGGTCAAGTTACGGACATGGATGGACGCGGCAATGAGGGATACGGAGGGACAAGGTTGGGCAATGAGGGACAAGGAGGGACAAGGAGTGGCAATGAGGGGCAATGAGGTACAAGGACGGACATGGAGGGATAATGAGGGACGAGGAGGGACAAGGAGAGACAAGAACGGACAAGGAGGGACCAGTAGGGACAAGGAGGGACAAGGAATGACACGGAGGGCAATGAGTGACAAGGAGGGACAAGGAGGGACCAGGAGGGGCAAGGAATGACAATGAGGGAAAATGAGGGACAATGATTGGCAATGAGGGACAAGGAGGGAAATGGACGGAAAAAGAGCGACAAGCAGGGACAATAAGGGAAACGGAGGGACAAGGAGGGGCAAGGATTGACAAGGAGGGGCAATGAGGGACTAGGAGGGACAAGGAGGAACAAGCAGGGACAATGAGGGACAAGGAGGGACAGGGAGGGACAAGGTGGGGCAATCGGGCACAAGGAGGGACAAGGAGGGAAGGGCAGGGACAAGGAGGGGCAATGAGGGAAAAGGAGGGACACGAATGGACAAGGAGTGACAAGGAGGGAAAATGAGGGACAAGGATGGAGAATGAGGGGCAATAAGGGACAAGGAGGAACCAGCAAGGACAAGGAGGGGCAATGAGGGACAAGGATGGACAAGGTTGGGCAATGAGGGACAAGGAGTGGATATGAGGGGCAATGAGGGGCAATGAGGTACAAGGACGGGCAAGGAGTGACACGGATGGACAATGAGGGACGAGGAGGGACAAGGAGCGACAACAACGGAAAAGAAGGGATAAGGAGAGACAACGAGGGACAAGGATGGACAAGGAGGGACAAGGAGGTACAATGAGGGACAAGGAGGGACAATGATGGACAAGGAGGAACAAGGAGGAACAAGGAGGAACAAGGAGGGACAAGGAGGAACAAGGAGGAACAAGGAGGGACATGGAGTGACAAGTGGGAAAAGGAGTGACAAGGAGGGTCAATGATGGACAAGGAGGGACAATGAGGTACAAGGACGGACACGGAGGGACACGGATGGAGGTCAATGAGGGGCAAGGAGGGACAAGGTGGGACCAGGAGGGACAAGGTGGGACCAGGAGGGGCAAGGAAGGACAAGGACGGAAAAGGAGCGACAAGCAGGACAAAGAGGGAAAAGGAGGGACAAGAAGGGACAAGGAGGGACAGGGATTGAGTAGGAGGGACTATGAGGGACAAGGAGGAACAAGGAGGGACAGGGAGGGAGTAGGAGGGACAAGGAGGAACAAGCTGGGACAAGGAGGGAAAAGGAGGGACACGAAGGGACAAGGAGGGACAATGATGGACAATGAGGGGCAATGAGGGACACGGAGGGACAAGGTTGGGCAATGAGGGACAAGGAGTGGCAATGAGGTACAATGAGGGACAATGAGGGGCACGGAGGGACAAGGTTGGGCAATGAGGGACAAGGAGTGGAAATGAGGGGCAATGAGGGAAAAGGAGGGACACGAAGGGACAAGGAGGGACAATGATGGACAATGAAGGGCAATGAGGGACAATGAGGGACAAGGTTGGGCAATGAGGGACAAGTACGGACAAGGAGGGACCAGTAGGGGCAAGGAGGGACAAGGAGTGACAAGGAGGGTCAATGAGCGACAATGGGGGACAAGGAGGGACAACGTGGGACCAGGAGGGACAATGAGGAACAAGCAGGGATAAGGTGGGACAATGAGGGACAAGCAGGAACAAGCAGGGACAAGGAGTGACAATTAGGGTCAAGGAGGGAAAAAGTGGGACAATGGTGGGACAAGGAGGGACAAGGAGTGACAAGGAGGGACAAGGAGGGACAATGAGGGAAAAGGATGGTCACGGAGGGACGAGGATGGACAAGGTTGGAGAATGAGGGACAATAAGGGACAAGGAGGAACCAGCAGGGACAAGGAGGGGCAATGATGGACAATGAGTTACAAGTATGGACAAGGTTGGGCAATGAGGGACAAGGAGTGGCTATGAGGGGCAATGAGGTACAAGGACGGACACGGATGGAAAAGGAGGGACAATGAGGGACAAGAACGGACAAGGGCGGACAAGGAGGAACAAGCAGGGACAAGAAGGGACTAGGAGCGACACGGAGGGACAGGGAGGGAAAAGGATGGTCACGGAGGGTCAAGGAGGGACGATGGTGAACAAGGAGGGACACGGAGGGACAAGGTTAGGAAATGAGGGACAAGAAGGGACAACGAGTGACAATGAGGGCAATTAGGGACAAGTAGGGAAAAAGAGGGACAATGGTGGGACAAGGAGGGAAAAGGAGTGACAAGGAGGAACACGGAGTGACAAAGTGGGGCAATGAGGGACAAGCAGGGACAAGGTGGGACAAGGAGGGTCAAGGATGGACAAGGGGGTCAAGGAGGGACATGGATGGACGCGGCAATGAGGGAGGGAGGGACAAGTTTGGGAAATGAGGGACAAGGAGGGACAAGGAGTGGAAATGAGGGACAGTGTGGGGCCATTAAGGTGCAAGGACGGACAAGGAACGACAATGAGGGACGAGACGGGAAAAGGAGAGAAAAGAACGGACAAGAAGGGACCAGTAGGGACAAGGAAGGACAAGGAATGACACGGAGGGTCAATGAGGGACACGGATTGACAAGGAGGGACAAGGAGTGACAAGGAGGGACACGGAGGGGCAAGGAGAGACAAGGAGGGGCAAGGAGAGACAAGGAGGGACAAGGATGTACAAGGAGGGACAAAGAGTGATAAAGAGGGACATGAGCGACAACGAGGGAAAGGGAGGATATTGAGGGACAATGATGGACAAGGAGGGACAAGGAGGGACAAGGAGAAACAATGAGAGACAAGGTCGGGCAATGAGGGACAAGGAGGGAAAGGCAGAACAAGGATGGACAAGGAGTGGAAATGAGGTGCAATGAAGGACAAGGAGGGTCAAGGAGAGACAATGAGGGAAAAGGATGGGGCAATGATGGACAAGGAGGGCAATGATGGGCAATGAGGTACAAGCAGGATTGACAAGGAGGGACAATAAGGTACAGTAAGGGACAATGAGTGACAAGGAGGGCCAAGGAGGGAAAAGGAGTGACAAGGAGGGAGAAGGAGGGACATGGAGGGACAAGGATGGACAATAAGCGACAAGGAGTGACAAGGCCAAGGATGGAAAAGGAGAGATAAGGAGGGCCAAGGAGGGTCACGAAGGGAAAAGTAGTGACAGGGCGGGTCAAGGAGGGTCACGGAGTGTCAAGGAGGGATAAGGTGGGGCAATGATGGACAAGGAGGGACAAGCAGTGACAAGGAGGGACAATGAGGTGCAAGGAGGGACAAGGAGGCACAAGGAGGGAAAAGGAGTGCCAAGGAGGGACAAGGAGGAAAAAGGGGTGACCAGGCGGGTCAAGGAGGGTCACGGAGTGTCAAGGAGGGTCACGGAGTATCAAGGAGGGATAAGGTTGGGCAATGATGGACAAGGAGGGACAAGGAGTGACAAGGAGGGACAAGGAGTGACAAGGAGGGTCAAGGCGGGATAAGGAGGGACAACAAGGATAAGGAGGGAAAAGGAGTGACAAGGAGGGACAAGGAGTGCCAAGGATGGTCAAGCAGGGACAAGGAGTGACAATAATGGACAAGGAGTTACAATGAGGTACAAGGAGGGTCAAGGAGTGGCAATGAGTGGCAATGAGGGACAAGGAGGGAAATGAGGGAATAGGAGGGACAAGGAGTGGTAATGAGGGACAAGCAGGGACAGGGAGAGACAATGAGGGACAAGGAGGGACAGGGAGGGGTAAGGACGGACAAGGAGTGGCAACGAGGGACAAGGAGGGAAAAGGAGCGACAAGCAGGGACAATGAGTGACAAGAAGGGACAAGGAGCGTCACGGAGGGACAAGGTGGGACAATCAGGGACAAGGAGGTACAAGGTTGGGCAATGAGGGACAAGGAGGGGCGATGAGGGACAAGGACGGACAAGGAAGCACATGGAGGGACAAGGATGAAAAAGGAGGGACAAGAAGGGGCAATGAGAGACAAGGAGGGACAAGGACTTAAAAGGAGGGACAAGGAGGGAAAAGGAGGGAAAAGGAGGGAAAAGGAGGGAAAAGGAGGGACAATGAGTGACAAGGAGGGACAAGGTTGGGCAATGAGGGACAAGGAGGGACAAGGAGTGGTAATTAGGGACCATGTGTGGCAATGAGAGACAATGAGGGGCAATGAGGGACGAGGAGGGAAAAGGAGGGACAAGAACGGATAAGGAGGGACCAGTAGTGACAAGGAGGACAAGGAGGGACCAGTAGGGACAAGGAGGGACAAGGAGGAACAAGCATGGGCAATAAGGGACACGGAGGTACAGGGAGGGAAAAGGATGGTCACGGAGGGTCAAGGAGGGGTGAGGATGAACAAGGAGGAAAAAGGTTGGGCAATGAGGGACAAGGAGTGGCAATTAGGGACAAGGAGGGAAAAAGAGGGACAAGGAGGGACAAGGAGTGACAAGGAGGGACAATGAGGGAAAAGGATGGTCACGGAGGGACGAGGATGGACAAGGAGTGACAAGGTTGGAGAATGAGGGGCAATAAAGGACAAGGAGGAACCAGCAGGGACAAGGAGGGGCAATGAGGGACAATGATGGACAAGGTTGGGCAATGAGGGACAAGGAGTGGCTATGAGGGGCAATGAGGTACAAGGACGGACAAGGAGTGACACGGATGAACAATGAGGGACGAGGAGGGACAATGAGGGACGAGGAGGGACAAGGAGCGACAACAACGGAAAAGAAGTGATAAGGAGGGACAAGGATGGACAAGGAGGGGCGATGAGGGACAAGGAAGCACAAGGAGGGACAAGGAGTGAAAAGGTGGGGCAATGAGGGACAATCAGGGAAAATGATGGACAAGGAGGGACCAGGAGGGGCAAGGAATGACAAGGAGGGAAAATGAGGGACAAGGATTGGCAATGAGGGACAAGGAGGGAAAAGGACGGAAAAAGAGCGACAAGCAGGGACAATAAGGGAAACGGAGGGACAAGGAGGGGCAAGGAGAGACAACTAGGGACAAAGAGTGATAAAGAGGGACATGAGCGACAACGAGGGAAAAGGAGGATAATGAGGGACAATGATGGACATGGAGGGACAAGGAGAGACAATGAGAGACAAGGTCGGGCAATGAGGGACTAGGAGGGAAAGGCAGGACAAGGATGGACAAGAAGTGGAAATGAGGTGCAATGAGGGACAAGGAGGGTCAAGGAGAGACAATGAGGGAAAAGGATGGGGCAATGATGGACAAGGAGGGCAAGGAGTGGCAATGGTGGGCAATGAGGTTCAATCAGGGACAAGGAGGGACATGGAGGTACAAGGAGGGACAAGGAGGGACAATGATGGACAAGGAGGAACAAGGAGGAACAAGGAGGAGCAAGGAGGGACAAGGAGTGACAAGTGGGAAAAGGAGCGAAAAGGAGAGACAAGAAGGGATAATGAGGGACACGCAGCGGCAAGGAGGGGCAAGGAGTGACAAGGAGGGACAAGGAGGGAAAAGGAGGGACAAGGAGTGACAAGGAGGGACAAGCAGGGAAAAGGATTGACAAGGAGGGACAATGAGGGAAAAGGACGGAAAAGGAGCGACAAGAAGGGACAATGTGGGACAAGGAATGTCATGGAGCGTCATGGAGGGTCAAGGAGAGACAATGAGGGACAAGGAGTGACAACTAGGGACAAGGATGGACAAGGAGGGATATGGAGTGACAAGGAGGGAAAATGAGGGAAAAGGAGGGACAATGTGGGAAAAGGACGGAAAGGAGCGAAAAGGAGGGACAAGAAGGGGCAATGTGGGACACGCAGCGGCAAGAAGGGACAAGGAGGGAAAATGAGGGACAAGGAGGGAAAAGGGGGGACAAGGAGTGACAAGGAGGGAAAACGAGCGACAAGGAGGGATAATGAGGGGCAATGAGAGACAATGAGGGGCAATGAGGGACAAGCAAGGACAAGCAGGGATAAGGAGGGACAAGGAGGGACATTAAGGGACAATAAGGGAAACGGATCGACGCGGCAATGAGGGACACGGATGGACAATGTTGAGAAATGGGGGTCTAGGGGGACAAGGAGGGGCAAGGAGGGACAAAGAGTGATAAAGAGGGACATGAGCGACAACGAGGGAAAAGTAGGATAATGAGGGACAATGATGGACAAGGAGTGACAAGGAGAGACAAGGTCGGGCAATGAGGGACAAGGAGGGAAATTCAGGACAAGGATAGACAAGAAGTGGAAATGAGGTGCAATGAGGGACAAGGAGGGTCAAGGAGAGATAATGAGGGAAAAGGATGGGGCAATGATGGACAAGGAGGGCAAGGAGTGGCAATGGTGGGCAATGAGGTTCAAGCAGGGACAAAGAGGGACAAGGATGGACAAGGAGTGACAAGGACGGACAAGGAGGTACAAGGAGGGACAATAATGGACAAGGAGGAAGAAGGAGGAACAAGAAGGGACAATGAGGAACAAGGAGAAACAAGGAGGAGCAAGGAGGGATAAGGAGGGGGAAAAGGAGTGACAGGGAGCGACAATGATGGACAAGGAGGAACAAGGAGGGACAGGGAGGGACAAGGAGTGGCAATGAGGGACAAGGAGGGACAAGAACGGACAAGAACGGACAAGGAGGAACAAAGAGGGACAAGGAGGGACGTGGAGGTACAAGGAGGGACAAGGAGGGACAATGATGGACAAGGAGGAACAAGGAGGAGCAAGGAGGGAAAAGGAGTGACAAGTGGGAAAAGGAGCGAAAAGGAGAGACAAGAAGGGATAATGAGGGACACGCAGCGGCAAGGAGGGGCAAGGAGGGGCAAGGAGTGACAAGGAGGGACAGGGAGGGAAAAGGAGGGACAAGGAGTGACAAGGAGGGACAAGCAGGGAAAAGGATTGAAAAGGAGGGGCAAGGAGGGAAAATGAGGGAAAAGGAGGGACAATGTGGGAAGAGGACGGAAAGGAGCGAAAAGGAGTGACAAGGAAGGACAAGAAGGGGCAATGTGGGACACGCAGCGGCAAGGAGGGACAAGGAGGGAAAATGAGGGACAAGGAGTGACAAGGAGGGACAAGGAGGGGAATGGGGGGACAAGGAGTGACAAGGAGGGAAAACGAGCGACAAGGTGGGATAATGAGGGGCAATGAGGGACAAGCAAGGACAAGCAGGGATAAGGAGGGACAAGGAGGGACATTAAGGGACAAGGTGGGCCAAGGAGGGAAAAGGATTGACAAGGAGGGACAATAAGGTACAGTAAGGGACAATGAGTGACAAGGAGGGCCAAGGAGGGAAAAGGAGTGACAAGGAGGGAGAAGGAGGGACATGGAGGGACAAGGTGGGACAAGGATGGACAATAAGCGACAAGGAGTGACAAGGAGGGCCAATGATGGAAAAGGAGAGATAAGGAGGGCCAAGGAGGGTCACGAAGGGAAAAGTAGTGACAGGGCGGGTCAAGGAGGGTCACGGAGTGTCAAGGAGGGATAAGGTTGGGCAATGATGGACAAGGAGGGACAAGCAGAGACAAGGAGGGACAATGAGGTGCTAGGAGGGACAAGGAGGCACAAGGAGGGAAAAGGAGTGCCAAGGAGGGACAAGGAGGAAAAAGGGGTGACAAGGCGGGTCAAGGAGGGTCACGGAGTGTCAAGGAGGGTCACGGAGTATCAAGGAGGGATAAGGTTGGGCAATGATGGACAAGGAGGGAGAAGGAGTGACAAGGAGTGACAAGGAGGGACAAGGAGTGACAAGGAGGGTCAAGGCGGGATAAGGAGGGACAACAAGGATAAGGAGGGAAAATGAGTGACAAGGAGTGCCAAGAAGGGACAAGGAGGGTCAAGCAGGGACAATGTGGGACAAGGAGTGACAATAATGGACAAGGAGTTACAATGAGGTACAAGGAGGGTCAAGGAGTGGCAATGAGTGGCAATGAGGGACAAGGAGGGAAATGAGGGAAAAGGAGGCGCAAGGAGTGGTAATGAGGGACAAGGAGGGAAAAGGAGCGACAAGATGGGACAGGGAGAGACAATGAGGGACAAGGAGGGACAGGGAGGGGCAAGGAGGGGCAAGGAGGGACAAGGAGGGACAAGGAGGGACAAGGAGGGACAGGGAGGGACAAGGAGTGGCAACGAGGGACAAGAAGGGAAAAGGAGCGACAAGGAGCGTCACGGAGGGACAAGGTGGGACAATCAGGGACAAGGAGGTACAAGGTTGGGCAAAGAGGGACAAGGAGGGGCGATGAGGGACAAGGATGGACAAGGAAGCACAAGGAGGGACAAGGATGAACAAGGAGGGACAAGGAGGGGCAATGATAGACAAGGACTTAAAAGGAGGGAAAAGGAGGGACAATGAGTGACAAGGAGGGACAAGGTTGGGCAATGAGGGACAAGGAGGGACAAGGAGTGGTAATTAGGGACCATGTGTGGCAATGAGAGACAATGAGGGACAACGAGTGGCAATGAGGGCAATTAGGGACAAGTAGGGAAAAAGAGGGACAATGGTGGGACAAGGAGGGAAAAGGAGTGACAAGGAGGAACACGGAGTGTCAAAGTGGGGCAATGAGGGACAAGCAGGGAGAAGGTGGGACAAGGAGGGTCAAGGATGGACAAGGGGGGTCAAGAAGGGACATGTATGGACGCGGCAATGAGGGACACGGAGGGACAAGGTTGGGAAATGAGGGACAAGGGGGACAAGGAGTGGAAATGAGGGACAGTGGGGGCAATGAGGTACAAGGACGGACAAGGAACGAGGAGGGAAAAGGAGAGAAAAGAACGGACAAGGAGGGACCAGTCAGGACAAGGAATGACATGGAGGGTCAATGAGGGACACGGATTGACAAGGAGGGGCAAGGAGTGACAAGGAGGGTCACGGAGGGGCAAGGAGAGACAAGTAGGGACAAGGAGGGACAAGGAGGGACAAGGAGGGACAAGGAGGGACATGAGCGACAACGAGGGAAAAGGAGGATAATGAGGGACAAGGAGAGACAATGAGAGACAAAGTCGGTCAATGAGGGACAAGGAGGGAAAGGCAGGACAAGGAGTGGAAATGAGGTGCAATGAGGGACAAGGAGGGTCAAGGAGAGACAATGAGGGAAAAGGACGGGGCAATGATGGACAAGGAGGGCAAGGAGTGGCAATGATGGGCAATGAGGTACAAGCAGGGACAACGAGGGACAAGGTGGGACCAGGAGGGACAAGGAGGGGCAAGGAAGGACAAGGAGGGAAAAGGACGGAAAAGGAGCGACAAGCAGGGACAAGGAGGGACACGGAGGGTCAGTGAGCGACAAAGAGGGACAAGGAAGGGCAATGAGTGACAAGGAGGGACAAGGTTGGGCAATGAGGGACAAGGAGTGACAATTAGGGTCAAGGAGGGAAAAAGTGGGACAATGGTTGGATAAGGAGGGACAAGGAGTGACAAGGAGGGACAAGGAGTGACAAGGAGGGACAATGAGGGAAAAGGATGGTCACGGAGGGACGAGGATGGACAAGGTTGGAGAATGAGGGGCAATAAGGGACAAGGAGGAACCAGCAGGGACAAGGAGGGCAATGAGGGACAATGATGGACAATGAGTTACAAGGATGGACAAGGTTGGACAATGAGGTACAAGGACGGACACGGATGGAAAAGGAGGGACAATGAGGGACAAGAACGGACAAGGAGGAACAAGCAGGGACAAGAAGGGACTAGGAGCGACACGTAGGGACAGGGAGGGAAAAGGATGGTCACGGAGGGTCAAGGAGGGACAAGGGTGAACAAGGAGGGACACGGAGGGACAAGGTTAGGAAATGAGGGACAACGAGTGACAATGAGGGCAATTAGGGACAAGTAGGGAAAAAGAGGGACAATGGTGGGACAAGGAGGGAAAAGGAGTGACAAGGAGGAACACGGAGTGACAAAGTGGGGCAATGAGGGACAAGCAGGGACAAGGTGGGACAAGGAGGGTCAAGGATGGACAAGGGGGGTCAAGGAGGGACATGGATGGACGCGGCAATCAGGGAGGGAGGGACAAGTTTGGGAAATGAGGGACAAGGAGGGACAAGGAGTGGAAATGAGGGACAGTGTGGGGGATAAGGTTGGGCAATGATGGACAAGGAGGGACAAGGAGTGACAAGGATGGACAAGGAGTGACAAGGAGGGTCAAGGCGGGTTAAGGCGGGATAAGGAGGGACAACAAGGATAAGGAGGGAAAAGGAGTGACAAGGAGGGACAAGGAGTGCCAAGGAGGGACAAGAAGGGTCAAGCAGGGACAAGGAGTGACAATAATGGACAAGGAGTTACAATGAGGTACAAGGAGGGTCAAGGAGTGGCAATGAGGTACAAGGAGGGTCAATGAGTGGCAATGAGTGGCAATGAGGGACAAGGAGGGAAATGAGGGAATAGGAGGGACAAGGAGTGGTAATGAGGGACAAGGAGGGAAAAGGAGCGACAAGCAGGGACAGGGAGAGACAATGAGGGACAAGGAGGGACAGGGAGGGGTAAGGAGGGACAAGGAGTGGCAACGAGGGAAAAGGAGCGACAAGCAGGGACAATGAGTGACAAGAAGGGACAAGGAGCGTCACGGAGGGACAAGGTGGGACAATCAGGGACAAGGATGTACAAGGTTGGGCGATGAGGGACAAGGAAGCACAAGGAGGGACAAGGATGAAAAAGGAGGGACAATGAGAGACAAGGTGGGACAAGGACTTAAAAGGAGGGACAAGGAGGGACAATGAGTGACAAGGAGGGACAAGGTTGGGCAATGAGGGACAAGGAGGGACAAGGAGTGGTAATTAGGGACCATGTGTGGCAATGAGAGACAATGAGGGGCAATGAGGGACAAGCAAGGACAATGAGGGACGAGGAGGGAAAAGGAGGGACAAGGAGGGGCCAGTAGTGACAAGGAGGGACAAGGAGGAACAAGCATGGGCAATGAGGGACACGGAGGTACAGGGAGGGAAAAGGATGGTCACGGAGGGTCAAGGAGGGGTGAGGATGAACAAGGAGGAAAAAGGTTGGGCAATGAGGGACAAGGAGTGGCAATTAGGGACAAGGAGGGAAAAAGAGGGACAAGGAGGGACAAGGAGTGACAAGGAGGGACAAGGAGGGACAATGAGGGAAAAGGATGGTCACGGAGGGACGAGGATGGACAAGGAGTGACAAGGTTGGAGAATGAGGGGCAATAAAGGACAAGGAGGAACCAGCAGGGACAAGGAGGGGCAATGAGGGACAATGATGGACAAGGTTGGGCAATGAGGGACAAGGAGTGGCTATGAGGGGCAATGAGGTACAAGGACGGACAAGGAGTGACACGGATGGACAATGAGGGACGAGGAGGGACAAGGAGCGACAACAACGGAAAAGAAGTGATAAGGAGGGACAACGAGGGACAAGGATGGACAAGGAGGGGCGATGAGGGACAAGGATGGACAAGGAAGCACAAGGAGTGAAAAGGTGTGGCAATGAGGGACAATGAGGGACAAGCGGGGACAATCAGGGAAAATGAGGGACAAGGAGGGGCAAGGAATGACAAGGAGGGAAAATGAGGGACAAGGATTGGCAATGAGGGACAAGGAGGGAAAAGGACGGAAAAAGACCGACAAGCAGGGACAATAAGGGAAACGGATGGACGCGGCAATGAGGGACACGGAGGGACAAAGTTGAGAAATGAGGGACTAGGGGGACAAGGAGGGACAAGGAGGGGCAATGAGAGACAAGGAGGGACAAAGAGTGATAAAGAGGGACATGAGCGACAACGAGGGAAAAGGAGGATAATGAGGGACAATGATGGACAAGGAGGGACAAGGACGGACAAGGAGGGACAAGGAGGTACAAGGAGCGACAATAATGGACAAGGAGGAAGAAGGAGGAACAAGAAGGGACAATGAGGAACAATGAGGAACAAGGAGAAACAAGGGCAAAAGGAGGAAAGGAGGGAAAATGAGTGACAGGGAGCGACAATGATGGACAAGGAGGGATAGGGAGGGACAAGGAGTGGCAATGAGGGACAAAGAGGGACAAGAACGGACAAGAACGGACAAGGAGGAACAAAGAGGGACAAGGAGGGACAAGGAGGGACAATGATGGACAAGGAGGAACAAGGAGGAGCAAGGAGGGACAAGGAGTGACAAGTGGGAAAAGGAGCGAAAAGGAGAGACAAGAAGGGATACTGAGGGACATGCAGCGGCAAGGAGGGGCAAGGAGTGACAATTAGGGACAAGGAGGGAAAAGGAGGGACAAGGAGTGACAAGGAGGGACAAGCAGGGAAAAGGATTGGCAAGGAGGGGCAAGGAGGGACAATGAGGGAAAAGGACGGAAAAGGAGCGACAAGAAGGGACAATGTGGGACAAGGAATGTCATGGAGGGTCAAGGAGAGACAATGAGGGACAAGGAGTGACAACTAGGGACAAGGATGGACAAGGAGGGATATGGAGTGACAAGGAGGGAAAATGAGGGAAAAGGAGGGACAATGTGGGAAAAGGACTGAAAGGAGCGAAAAGGAGTGACAAGGAAGGACAAGAAGGGGCAATGTGGGACACGCAGCGGCAAGGAGGGACAAGGAGGGAAAATGAGGGACAAGGAGTGACAAGGAGGGACAAGGAGGGGAAAGGGGGGACAAGGAGGGAAAACGAGCGACAAGGAGGGATAATGAGGGGCAATGAGAGACAATGAGGGGCAATGAGGGACAAGCAAAGACAAGCAGGGATAAGGAGGGACAAGGAGGGACATTAAGGGACAAGGAGTGACAAGGAGGGCCAAGGAGGGAAAAGGATTGACAAGGAGGGACAATAAGGTACAGTAAGGGACACTGAGTGACAAGGAGGGAAAAGGAGTGACAGGGAGGGAGAAGGAGGGACATGGAGGGACAAGGTGGGACAAGGATGGACAATAAGCGACAAGGAGTGACAAGGAGGGCCAAGGAGGGTCACGAAGGGAAAAGTAGTGACAGGGCGGGTCAAGGAGGGTCACGGAGTGTCAAGGAGGGATAAGGTTGGGCAATGATGGACAAGGAGGGACAAGCAGAGACAAGGAGGGACAATGAGGTGCAAGGAGGGACAAGGAGGCACAAGGAGGGGAAAAGGGTACAGTGCAATAACTCCCAAATGAAATAAGTCCCAATAGAAAAATGAAATAAATCCCAAAATATTTTCCATACAAATTGGGACTTATTTCATTATGGAATAAGTCCCAATGCTTTGGGACTTACTTCATAATTTTTGTTGGGAGTTATTTCATTATGAAATAACTCCCAAATGAAATAAGTCCCAACACTTTTTTGGTTGAGAGTTATTTCATTTGTGAGTTAGCATTTTGACTTATTTCATCGCAGTTGGGACTTATTTCATTTTAATTGCAAGCACTATTTTACCATTGGGAGTTATTTCATTTTCGTTGGGAGTTATTTCATTTTTCTTAAAATTGCATTTTAGTAAATTTTGATGGTTTTGTTACGGTTCTTAAAACTGTCTTAAAACAATCAGGTATTTCACTTAATAAAACAGTGTAAACATCATCAGTTCTTGTTAGAATTTTGTTTAGTGAAGATCGGTGTTACAGTGATAAAAAATGACAACTCTCGCGTTTGAAATAATGAGTGGCAAAAGAAGAAATAGTAAAGTGCTATACATTATAGATGAAAAACAATTTATGGTCTACATAATCGACCAAGTGAGCAAACAATTAATGCGATTGTGACCAAGTTTCGCACTCAGTTTACTTTATTGGACATTAAACCAACCACACGATTGCGTACAGTGCGTACAGAAGAGAATATTGCGTCTGTTTCTGAGAGTGTTGCTGAAGACCGTGAAATGTCGATTCGTCGCCGTTCGCAGCAATTGGGTTTGTGTTATTCGACCACATGGAAGATTTTACGCAAAGATCTTGGTGTAAAACCGTATAAAATACAGCTCGTGCAAGAACTGAAGCCAAACGATCTGCCACAACGTCGAATTTTCAGTGAATGGGCCCTAGAAAAGTTGGCAGAAAATCCGCTTTTTTATCGACAAATTTTGTTCAGCGATGAGGCTCATTTCTGGTTGAATGGCTACGTAAATAAACAAAATTGCCGCATTTGGAGTGAAGAGCAACCAGAAGCCGATCAAGAACTGCCCATGCATCCCGAAATTCACTGTTTGGTGTGGTTTGTACGCTGGTGGAATCATTGGACCGTATTTTTTCAGAGATGCTGTTGGACGCAACGTTACGGTGAATGGCGATCGCTATCGTTCGATGCTAACAAACTTTTTGTTGCCAAAAATGGAAGAACTGAACTTGGTTGACATGTGGTTTCAACAAGATGGCGCTACATGCCACACAGCTCGCGATTCTATGGTCATTTTGAGGGAAAACTTCGGAGAACAATTCATCTCAAGAAATGGACCGGTAAGTTGGCCACCAAGATCATGCGATTTGACGCCTTTAGACTATTTTTTGTGGGGCTACGTCAAGTCTAAAGTTTACAGAAATAAGCCAGCAACTATTCCAGCTTTGGAAGACAACATTTCCGAAGAAATTCGGGCTATTCCGGCCGAAATGCTGGAAAAAGTTGCCCAAAATTGGACTTTCCGAATGGACCACCTAAGACGCAGCCGCGGTCAACATTTAAATGAAATTATCTTCAAAAAGTAAATGTCATGGACCAATCTAACGTTTCAAATAAAGAACCGATGAGATTTTGCAAATTTTTTTGCGTTTTTTTTTTTTAAAGTTATCAAGCTCTTAAAAAATCATATATAAAAAAATCTGAAGCCAAAGGAAGGCAATATTATACGTGTTACGAACGAAATTGCAAGTCGCGAGTGATTTTAGAAAAGGGGCAGTGTCGTAAGGCGACTGATTTCATTGAACATAACCATAGAGACCAACAGCAACTGTATGATGAGCTAAAGGCCCTCAACGAAATTAAGGATAAATGTTTGGATGTTTCAACTACTTTGGGCGCAGCTAACGTTGTAAACGGAATACGGGCGAATTTTGGGAACGTTTGCGTAAGGTAAGTGAATAGTGGTGTAAACCATTTTTACTTTCATTGTGTGATTAACAATGCTTTTCTTTAATAAAGCAACCAGGAAGCAGCGAAAAATATTGATTTTAACAAAGTCAAACGAGGTCTGCAATATTTGACATCAACAGTTTTTGCAGCATCTCCGAAGACTCCAACCGATGTTGTCAGTATGTTTCAGAAGGAAAATATCTTCACAAATTTTGGACTTACTTTGCATGAGGGCCAAGAGAAAACACCGTTTTTTAAAGTGTGCCACGACTCGAAAGACTTTTCATACTGCGTCTTTGGATCCGATAAGATAGTCAAGCTCATTAATGAAAATATTCCCGACAACAACAATAAAAAGATTTTGATCGATGGAACATTTTCAATTGTACCGCTGGGATGTTTTAAACAATTGATTTTGCTGCATATCGAATATTATGAAAAGGTTTGTCATCGCTGTGGGGGGGGAGGCGGTAGCGCGGCCGCGCTCGCGCTCACGAAAGCAAACCACGCCGCATAGCGCGCGGTAGCGCGGCCGCGCTCGCGAAAGCAAATCACGCCGCATAGCGCGCGCCGCCACGCGATTTCTTATACAATAATTAGATTAATTTTATTTTTACTTTTAATAGGTTTTTCCAGTATTTTTTATTTTGACGAATAAAAAGTCAGCAAAATGCTATGCCCATTTATTTAATTACATCAATTCTAATGTATTAAACTTAAATGGTGCGACCTTTATCACCGATTATGAAGCGAGTCTAAGAAGGGCTATTAAAACTTAATTTTTGGATACAAAAATCTATGGCTGTTGGTTCCACTTTTGCCAGGCAGTACGACGACAAATAACTACAAAACATAAACAATTATCTCAATTGATTCGACAAAACAATAAGGCGTCATTGGAATATCATAAACTATTATCGCTTCCCCTGTTGCCTGCCATGCACATACTGGGTGCATTCGGGAAAATAAAGAAAGACATAGAAACGCTCGAGCGTCATTTCGAATTTTCAAACTTTTTGGAATACTTCGAAAAGCAATGGTTACAGAAGGTAAATACTTTTAAACAACACTAGTATAAATTATCTTGCACATAATTTCTTATTTGTTTTTTTTTTTTTGTTTTTTATTGGTCCCCAACCTAGATTGGGCCAGACGCACTGTCTGTTTTTGAAACAACGACTCGAACGACTTCCGCCGTCGAAGGATATAATGGAGTGCTGGGCAAAATGATTCCCAAACAGGGAAATTTTTTTAAGTTTGTTAAAGTTTTACAAACAGAAGAGTTCAACAAGTCCCGAGATTTTGAATTGCTGGCTAATAGCGGGGGAGCTTTGGGAAAAACTAAAAAAAGGAGGAAATTTATCGAAAAAGCGGAACTGATTGAAAAAGCCAATGAAGAGCTACGTTCTGGATCCATAACTGCGACCGCATTCATAAATCGATTGGTTTTCCCGAAAAATAAAATTGTTAATGAAATGGAGCCAGATGAAGATCTCTTTGAGGAACACTCGTACCTTGAAGATGAAGATGAGGAGGATGATACAGTATCGGAGCCACCAACACTACTGCGCTCTCAAATTCTGTGCGTGATTTGCTTGGAGGTTGAGCCCAATATTCTGCTGATTCCTTGCAAACACATAAAAACGTGCAATTCTTGCGTCCTAAAACTACAAGCTGCAAGTATTGCAAATGGATTCGAAACATTCAATTGTCCTGTTTGTCGTGCAGAAGTTAACGACACTATGGGGGTTTTTTTGTAAATGAATGTTTAATTTTTTTTAAATAATTTTTGTTATCAAATTATATATAATATACATAAATTTATACATATAATTATTATTACTATTATGTATATGCTTACATATAATTATGAAATAAAAAGCGTTCTGTAAAAGGAAACCAAAAAAAATTGGGAGTTGATTCATTTTTGTTGGGACTTATTTCATTGGGATTTAATTCATTTTTATTGGGATTTATTTTCACATTCTGAAATAAGTCCCAAAAATTGGGACTTATTTCATTTTTGCCTTTGGAAGTTATTTCATTTTTTCAGTTGGGCGTTCTTTCATTTTTCATGGGACTTATTTCATTGGGAGTTATTTCATTGGGACTTATTTCATTTGGGAGTTATTGCACTGTACCGGGGGAAAAGGAGTGCCAAGGAGGGACAAGGAGGAAAAAGGGGTGACAAGGCGGGTCAAGGAGGGTCATGGAGTGTCAAGGAGGGTCACGGAGTATCAAGGAGGGATAAGGTTGGGCAATGATGGACAAGGAGTGACAAGGAGGGACAAGGAGTGACAAGGAGTGACAAGGAGTGACAAGGAGTGACAAGGAGTGACAAGGAGTGACAAGGAGGGACAAGGAGTGACAAGGAGGGTCAAGGCGAGATAAGGCGGGATAAGGAGGGACAACAAGGATAAGGAGGGAAAAGGAGTGACAAGGAGTGCCAAGAAGGGACAAGGAGGGACAAGGAGGGACAAGGAGGGTAAAGCAGGGACAATGTGGGACAAGGAGTGACAATAATGGACAAGGAGTTACAATGAGGTACAAGGAGGGTCAAGGAGTGGCAATGAGTGGCAATGAGGGACAAGGAGGGAAATGAGGGAAAAAGAGGCACAAGGAGTGGTAATGAGGGACAAGGAGTGAAAAGGAGCGACAAGCAGTGACAGGGAGAGACAATGAGGGACAAGGAGGGACAGGGAGGGGCAAGGAGGGACAAGGAGTGAAAAGGTGGGGCAATGAGGGACAATGAGGGACAAGCAGGGACAACCAGGGACAATGAGGGACAAGGAGGGACCAGGAGGGAAAATGAGGGACAAGGATTGGCAATGAGGGACAAGGAGGGAAAAGGACGGAAAAATACCGACAAGCAGGGACAATAAGGGAAACGGAGGGACAAGGAGGGGCAAGGATTGACAAGGAGGGGCAAAGAGGGACTAGGACGGACAAGGAGGAACAAGCAGGGACAATGAAGGACAAGGAGGGACAAGGTGGGGCAATCAGGCACAAGGAGTGACAAGGAGGGAAGGGCAGGGACAAGGAGGGGCAATGAGGGAAAAGGAGGGACACGAATGAACAAGGAGGGAAAATGAGGGACAAGGATGGAGAATGAGGGGCAATAAGGGACAAGGAGGAACCAGCAGGGACAAGGGGGGCAATGGGGGACAATGATGGGCAATGAGGGACAAGGAGTGGCTATGAGGGGCAATGAGGTACAAGGACGGACAAGGAGTGACACGGATGGACAACGAGGGACAAGGAGGGACAAGGAGGTACAATGAGGGACAATGATGGACAAGGAGGAAGAAGGAGGAACAAGGAGGGACAAGGAGGAACAATGAGGAACAAGGAGGGACAAGGAGTGACAAGTGGGAAAAGGAGTGACAAGGAGGGTCAATGATGGACAAGGAGGGATAAGGAGGAACAACGAGGGACAAGGAATGACAAGGAGGGTCAATGAGGTGCAATGAGCGAAAATGAGGGACAATGAGGGGCAATGAGGGACAATGAGGGACACGGAGGGACAAGGTTGGGCAATGAGGGACAAGGAGTGGTAATGAGGTACAAGGACGGACAATGACTGACACGGATGAACAATGATGGACGAGGAGGGACAATGAGCGACAACAACGGACAAGAAGGGACAAGGAGGGACAAGAAGGGCCAAGGAGAGACAAGGGGGGACACGGAGGGACAAGGTGGGACCAGGAGGGACAAGGAGTGGCAATGAGGGACAAGGAGGGACAAGGAGGAACAAGATGGGACAATTAGGGACAAGGAGGGACAGGGATTGAGTAGGAGGGAGAAGCAAGGACAAGGAGGGGTTATGAGGGAAAAGGAGGGACACGAATGGACAAGGATGGACAAGGAGGGGCAATGAGGGACAATGAGGGAAAAGGTTGGGCAATGAGGGACAAGGAGTGGCAATGACTGGCAATGAGGGGCAATGAGGTATAAGGACGGACACGGAGGGACACGGATGGAAAAGGAGGACAAGGAGGGACACGGTGGGACAAGGAGGGACACGGAGGGTCAGTGAGCGACAAAGAGGGACAAGGAGGGGCAATGAGTGACAAGGAGGGACAAGGCGGGACAAGGAGGGACAAGAAGGGCCAAGGAGAGACAAGGAGTGGCAATGAGGGACAATGACGGAAAAGGACGGCAAATGAGCGACAAGGAGGGACAATGAGGGACAAGGATTGACAAGGAGGGACTATGAGGAACAAGCTGGGACAAGAAGGGACAAGGAGGGAGTAGGAGGGGCAAGCATGGACAAGCAGGGACAAGGAGGGAAAAGGAGGGACACGAAGGGACAAGGAGGGACAATGATGGACAATGAGGGACAATGAGGGGCACGGAGGGACAAGTTTGGGCAATGAGGGACAAGGAGGGGAAAGGTTGGGCAATGAGGGACAAGGACTGGCAATGAGGGGCAATGAGGGACAAGAACGGACAAGGAGGGACCAGTAGGGACAAGGAGGGTCAATGAGAGGCAATGAGCAAGGGGGTCAAGGAGGGACATGGATGGACGCGGCAATGAGGGACACGGAGGGACAAGGTTGGGAAATGAGGGACAAGGGGGACAAGGAGTGGAAATGAGGGACAAGCAGGGACAGGGAGAGACAATGAGTGACAAGGAGGGACAGGGAGGGGTAAGGAGGGACAAGGAGTGGCAACGAGGGAAAAGGAGCGACAAGCAGGGACAATGAGTGACAAGAGGGGACAAGGAGCGTCACGGAGGGACAAGGTGGGACAATCAGGGACAAGGAGGTACAAGGTTGGACAATGAGGGACAAGGAGGGGCGATGAGGGACAAGGATGGACAAGGAAGCACAAGGAGGGACAAGGATGAAAAAGGAGGGACAAGGAGGGGCAATGAGAGACAAGGAGGGACAAGGACTTAAAAGAAGGGACAAGGAGGGAAAAGGAGGGACAATGAGTGACAAGGAGGGACAAGGTTGGGCAATGAGGGGCAAGGAGTGGTAATTAGGGACCATGTGTGGCAATGAGAGACAATGAGGGGCAATGAGGGACAAGCAAGGACAATGAGGGACGATGAGGGAAAAGGAGGGACAAGAACGGATAAGGAGGGGCCAGTAGTGACAAGGAGGACGGGACCAGTAAGGACAAGGAGGAACAAGCATGGGCAATGAGGGACACGGAGGTGCAGGGAGGGAAAAGGATGGTCACGGAGGGTCAAGGAGGGGTGAGAATGAACAAGGAGGAAAAAGGTTGGGCAATGAGGGACAAGGAGTGGCAATTAGGGACAAGGAGGGAAAAAGAGGGACAAGGAGGGACAATGAGGGAAAAGGATGGTCACGGAGGGACGAGGATGGACAAGGAGTGACAAGGTTGGAGAATGAGGGGCAATAAAGGACAAGGAGGAACCAGCAGGGACAAGGAGGGGCAATGAGGGACAATGATGGACAAGGTTGGGCAATGAGGGACAAGGAGTGGCTATGAGGGGCAATGAGGTACAAGGACGGACAAGGAGTGACACGGATGGACGAGGAGGGACAATGAGGGACGAGGAAGAACAAGGAGCGACAACAACGGAAAAGAAGTGATAAGGAGGGACAAGGATGGACAAGGAGGGGGCGATGAGGGACAAGGATGGACAAGGAAGCACAAGGAGGGACAAGGAGTGAAAAGGTGGGGCAATGAGGGACAATGAGGGACAAGCAGGTACAATCAGGGAAAATGAGGGCCAAGGAGGGACCAGGAGGGGCAAGGAATGACAAGGAGGGAAAATGAGGAACAAGGATTGGCAATGAAGGACAAGGAGGGAAAAGGACGGAAAAAGACCGACAAGCAGGGACAATAAGGGAAACGGATGGACGCGGCAATGAGGGACACGGAGGGACAAAGTTGAGAAATGAGGGACTAGGGGGACAAGGAGGGGCAAGGAGAGACAAGGAGGGACAAAGAGTGATAAAGAGGGACATGAGCGACAACGAGGGAAAAGGAGGATAATGAGGGACAATGATGGACAAGGAGGGACAAGGAGTGACAAGGAGAGACAATGAGAGACAAGGTCGGGCAATGAGGGACAAGGAGGGAAAGGCAGGACAAGGATGGACAAGAAGTGGAAATGAGGTGCAATGAGGGACAAGGAGGGTCAAGGAGAGACAATGAAGGAAAAGGATGGGGCAATGATGGACAAGGAGGGCAAGGAGTGGCAATGGTGGGCAATGAGGTTCAAGCAGGGACAAAGAGGGACAAGGATGGACAAGGAGGGACAAGGAGTGACAAGGACGGACAAGGAGATACAAGGAGGGACAATAATGGACAAGGAGGAAGAAGGAGGAACAAGAAGGGACAATGAGGAACAAGGACAAACAAGGAGGAGCAAGGAGGGACAAGGAGTGGGAAAAGGAGTGACAGGGAGCGACAATGATGGACAAGGAGGAACAAGGAGGGACAGGGAGGGACAAGGAGTGGCAATGAGGGACAAGAACGGACAAGAACGGACAAGGAGGAACAAAGAGGGACAAGGAGGGACATGGAGGTACAAGGAGGGACAAGGAGGGACAATGATGGACAAGGAGGAACAAGGAGGAGCAACGAGGGACAAGGAGTGACAAGTGGGAAAAGGAGCGAAAAGGAGAGACAAGAAGGGATAATGAGGGACACGCAGCGGCAAGGAGGGGCAAGGAGTGACAAGGAGTGACAATAATGGACAAGGAGTTACAATGAGGTACAAGGAGGGTCAAGGAGTGGCAATGAGTGGCAAGGAGGGACAAGGAGGGAAATGAGGGAAAATGAGGCACAAGGAGTGGTAATGAGGGACAAGGAGGGAAAAGGAGCGACAAGCAGGGACAGGGAGAGACAATGAGGGACAAGGAGGGACAGGGAGGTGCAAGGAGGGACAGGGAGGGGCAAGGAGGGACAAGGAGTGGCAACGAGGGACAAGAAGGGAAAAGGAGCGACAAGGAGCGTCACGGAGGGACAAGGTGGGACAATCGGGGACAAGGAGGTACAAGGTTGTGCAATGAGGGACAAGGAGGGGCGATGAGGGACAAGGATGGACAAGGAAGCACAAGGAGGGACAAGGATGAACAAGGAGGGGCAAGGAGGGGCAATGAGAGACAAGGACTTAAAAGGAGGGACAAGGACGGAAAAGGAGGGACAATGAGTGACAAGGAGGCACAAGGTTGGGCAATGAGGGACAAGGAGGGACAAGGAGTGGTAATTAGGGACCATGTGTGGCAATGAGAGACAATGAGGGGCAATGAGGGACAAGCAAGGACAATGAGGGACGAGGAGGGACAAGAACGGATAAGGAGGGGCCAGTAGTGACAAGGAGGACAAGGAGGGACCAGTAGGGACAAGGAGGAACAAGCATGGACAATGAGGGACAGGGAGGTAAAAGGATGGTCACGGAGGGTCAAGGAGGGGCGAGGATGAACAAGGAGGAAAAAGGTTGGGCAATGAGGGACAAGGAGTGGCAATTAGGGACAAGGAGGGAAAAAGAGGGACAAGGAGTGACAAGGAGGGACAAGGAGGGACAAGGAGTGACAAGGAGGGACAATGAGGGAAAAGGATGGTCACGGAGGGACGAGGATGGACAAGGAGTGACAAGGTTGGAGAATGAGGGGCAATAAAGGACAAGGAGGAACCAGCAGGGACAAGGAGGGGCAATGAGGGACAATGATGGACAAGGTTGGGCAATGAGGGACAAGGAGTGGCTATGAGGGGCAATGAGGTACAAGGACGGACAAGGAGTGACACGGAGGGACAATGAGGGACGAGGAGGGACAAGGAGCGACAACAACGGAAAAGAACTGATAAGGAGGGACAACGAGGGACAAGGACGGGCGATGAGGGACAAGGATGGACAAGGAAGCACAAGGAGGGACAAGGAGTGAAAAGGTGGGGCAATGAGGGACAAGCAGGGACAAGCAGGGACAATCAGGGACAATGAGGGACAAGGAGGGACCAGGAGGGAAAATGAGGGACAATGATTGGCAATGAGGGACAAGGAGGGAAAAGGACGGAAAAAGACCGACAAGCAGGGACAATAAGGGAAACGGAGGGACAAGGAGGGGCAAGGATTGACAAGGAGTTGCAAAGAGGGACTAGGACGGACAAGGAGGAACAAGCAGGGACAATGAAGGACAAGGAGGGACAAGGTGGGGCAATCAGGCACAAGGAGTGACAAGGAGGGAAGGGCAGGGACAAGGAGGGGCAATGAGGGAAAAGGAGGGACACGAATGGACAAGGAGTGACAAGGAGGGACAAGGAGGGAAAATGAGGGACAAGGATGGAGAATGAGGGGCAATAAGGGACAAGGAGGAACAAGCAGGGACAAGGGGGGGGCAATGAGGGACAAGGATGGACAAGGTTGGGCAATGAGGGACAAGGAGTGGCTATGAGGGGCAATGAGGTACAAGGACGGACAAGGAGTGACACCGAGGGACAACGAGGGACAAGGATGGACAAGGAGTGGCAATGAGGGGCACTGAGGTACAATGAGAGACAATGAGGGACAATAAGGGGCACGGAGGGACAAGGTTGGGCAATGAGGGACAAGGAGGGGAAAGGTTGGGCAATGAGGGACAAGGACTGGCAATGAGGGGCAATGAGGGACAAGAACGGACAAGGACGGACAAGGAGTGACAAGGAGGGACCAGTAGGGGCAAGGAGGGACAAGGAATGACAAGGAGGGTCAATGAGATTCAATGAGCCAAAGAGGGACATGGATGGACGCGGCAATGAGGGACACGGAGGGACAAGGTTGGGAAATGAGGGACAAGGAGTGGAAATGAGGGACAGTGTGGGGCAATGAGGTACAACGACGGACAAGGAACGACAATGAGGGACGAGGAGGGAAAAGGAGAGAAAAGAACGGACAAGGAGGGACCAGTAGGGACAAGGAAGGACAAGGAATGACACGGAGGGTCTATGAGGGACACGGATTGACAAGGAGGGACAAGGAGTGGCAAGGAGGGACAAGGAGGGACAAGCATTGACAATGAGGGGCAATGAGGGACACGGAGGAACAAGCAGGGACAAGAAGGGACAAGGAGCGACACGGAGGGAAAGGAGGGACTAGGTGGGACAAGGAGGGCCAAGGAGGGACAAGGAGGGACAAGCAGGGACAAGGAGGGGCAATGAGGGACACTGAGGGACACGAAGGGACAAGGACGGGCCATGTGTGGCAATGAGGGACAATGAGGGGAAATTAGGGATAAGGATGGTCAAGGAGGGAAAAAGAGTGACAATGAGGGACAAAGAATTTCAACGAGGGTGAAGGAGGGTCAATGATGGTCAAGGAGGGACAAGGAGAGACAAGGAGAGACAAAGAGTGGCAATGTGGGGCAATGAGGTACAAGGACGGACACGGAGGGACACGGATGAATAGGAGGGACAATGAGGGACGAGGAGGGAAAAGGAAGGACAAGAACGGATAAGGAGGGACCAGTAGGGACAAGGAGGGAGCAGTGGGGACAAGGAGGGACCAGTAGGGACAAGGAGGGACCAGAAGGAACAAGCATGGACAATGAGGGACAAGGAGCGACACGGAGGGACAGGGAGGGAAAAGGAGGGAAAAGGATGGTCACGGAGGGTCAAGGAGGGGCGAGGATGAACAAGGAGGGACAAGGTTGGGCAATGAGGGACAAGGAGTGGCTATGAGGGGCAATGAGGTACAAGGACGGACACGAAGGGACACGGATGGAAAAGGAGGGACAATGAGGGACAAGAACGGACAAGGAGGAACAAGCAGGGACAAGAAGGGACTAGGAGCGACACGGAGGGACAGGGAGTGAAAAAGATGGCCACGGAGGGTCAAGGAGGGCGAGGGTGAACAAGGAGGGACACGGAGGGACAAGGTTAGGAAATGAGGGACAACGAGTAACAATGAGGGCTATTAGGGACAAGTAGGGAAAAAGAGGGACAATGGTGGGAAAAGGAGTGACAAGGATGAACACGGAGTGACAAAGTGGGGCAATGAGGGACAAGCAGGGACAAACAGGAACAAGCAGGGACAAGGAGGGACATGGATGGAAGCGGCAATGACGGAGGGAGGGACAAGGTTGGGAAATGAGGGACAAGGGGGACAAGGAGTGGAAATGAGGGACAGTGGGGGGCAATGAGGTACAAGGACGGACAAGGAACGACAATGAGGGACGAGGAGGGAAAATGAGAAAAAAGAACGGACATGGAGGGACCAGTAGGGACAAGGAATGACACGGAGGGTCAATGAGGGACACGGATTGACAATGAGGGACAAGGAGGGACAAGGAGGGACAAGGAGGGACAAGGAGTGACAAGGAGTGACAAGGAGGGACACGGAGGGGCAAGGAGAGACAAGGAGTGGCAATGTGGGGCAATGGGGGGCAATGAGGTACAAGGACGGACACGGAGGGACACGGATGGAATATGAGGGACAATGAGGGACGAGGAGGCAAAAGGAAGGACAAGAACGGATAAGGAGGGACCAGTAGGGACAAGGAGGATAAGGAGGGACCAGTAGGGACAAGGAGGGACAAGGAGGAACAAGCATGGACAATGAGGGACAAGGAGCGACACGGAGGGACAGAGAGGGAAAAGGAGGGAAAAGGATGGTCACGGAGGGTCAAGGAGGGGCGACGATGAACAAGGAGGGACAAGGTTGGGCAATGAGGGACAAGGAGTGGCAATTAGGGACAAGGAGGGAAAAAGAGGGACAATGGTGGGACAAGGAGGGACAAGGAGGGACAATGAGGGAAAAGGATGGTCACGGAGGGACGAGGATGGACAAGGAGGGACAAGGTTGGAGAATGAGGGGCAATAAGGGACAAGGAGGAACCAGCAGGGACAAGGAGGGGCAATGAGGGACAATGATGGACAATGAGGGACAAGAATGGACAAGGTTGGGCAATGACGGACAAGGAGTGGCTATGAGGGGCAATGAGGTACAAGGACGGACAAGGAGTGACACGGATGGACAATGAGGGACGAGGAGGGACAATGAGGGACGAGGAGGGACAAGGAACGACAACAACGGAAAAGAAGGGATAAGGAGGGACAACGAGGGACAAGGATGGAGAAGGAGGGGCGATGAGGGACAAGGAACGACAACAACGGAAAAGAAGGGATAAGGAGGGACAACGAGGGACAAGGATGGACAAGGAGGGACAATGAGGTACAATGAGGGACAAGGAGGGACAATGATGGACAAGGAGGAACAAGGAGGAACAAGGAGGAACAAGGAGGGACAAGGAGGAACAAGGAGGGACAAGGAGTGACAAGTGGGAAAAGGAGTGACAAGGAGGGTCAATGATGGACAAGGAGGGATAAGGAGGGACAACGAGGGACAAGGAATGACAAGGAGGGTCAATGAGGGGCAATGAGCGAAAATGAGGGACAATGAGGTACAAGGACGGACACGGAGGGACAAGGATGGAGGTCAATGAGGGGCAAGGAGGGACAAGGTGGGACAAGGAGGGGCAAGGAGGGGCAAGGAGGGGCAAGGAAGGACAAGGAGGGAAAAGGACGGAAAAGGAGCGACAAGCAGGACAAGGAGGGAAAATGAGGGACAAGAAGGGACAATGAGGGACAGGGATTGAGTAGGAGGGACAAGGAGGGGTAATGAGGGACAAGGAGGGACACGAAGGGACAAGGAGGGACAATGATGGACAATGAGGGGCAATGAGTGACAAGGAGGGCAAGGAGGGACAAGAAGGGCCAAGGAGAGACAAGGAGGGACAAGGAGGGACACGGAGGGACACGGAGGGACACGGAGGGACGCGGAGGGACAAGGTGGGACAAGGTGGGACCAGGAGGGACAAGGAGTGGCAATGAGGGACAATGACGGAAAAGGACGGAAAAGGAGCGACAAGGAGGGAAAAGGAGGGACAATGAGGGACAAAGAGGTACAAGGATTGACAAGGAGGGACTATGAGGGACAAGGAGGAACAAGCTGGGACAATAAGGGACAAGGAGGGACAAGAAGTGACAAGGAGGGGCAAGCATGGAAAGCAGGGACAAGGAGGGAAAAGGAGGGACACGAAGGGACAAGGAGGGACAATGATGGACAATGATGGACAATGAGGGGCAATGAGGGACAATGAGGGACACGGAGGGACAAGGTTGGGCAATGAGGGACAATGAGGGACAATGAGGGACAATGAGGGGCACGGAGGAACAAGGTTGGGCAATGAGGGATAAGGAGTGGAAATGAGGGGCAATGAGGGAAAAGAAGGGACACGAAGGGACAAGGAGGGACAATGATGGACAATGTGGGGCAATGAGGGACAATGAGGGACAAGGTTGGGCAATGAGGGACAAGAACGGACAAGGAGGGACCAGTAGGGGCAAGGAGGGACAAGGAATGACAAGGAGGGTCAATGAGCGAAAATGAGGGACAAGGAGGGACAAGGAGGGACAACGTGGGACCAGGAGGGACAATGAGGGACAAGCAGGAACATGCACGGACAAGGTGGGACAAGGAGGGACAATGAGGGACAAGCAGGAACAAGCAGGGACAAGGTGGAACAAGGAGGGTCAAGGATGGACAAGGCGGGTCAAGGAGGGACATGGATGGACGCGGCAATGAGGGACACGGAGGGACAAGGTTGGGCAATGAGGGACAAGGAGTGGCAATGAGGGGCAATGAGGTACAAGGACGGACACGGATGGAAAAGGAGGGGCAAGGAGGGACAAGGAATGACAAGGAGGGTCATTGAAAGGCAATGAGGGACAATGAGTGACAAGGAGGGACAATAAGGGACAAGGAGGGACAACGTGGGACCTGGAGGGACAATAAGGGACAAGGAGGGACAACGTGGGACACGGACGGACAAGGTTGGGCAATGAGGTACAAGGAGGGGCACTTAGGTACAAGGACGGACACGGAGGGACACGGATGGAAAAGGAGGGACAATGAGGGACAAGAACGGACAAGGGCGGACAAGGAGGAACAAGCTGGGACAAGAAGGGACTAGGAGCGACACGGAGGGACAGGGGGGAAAAGGATGGTCACGGAGGGACGAGGATGAACAAGGAGGGACACGGAGGGACAAGGTTAGGAAATGAGGGACAAGGAGGGACAACGAGTTTCAATGAGGGCAATTAGGGACAAGTAGGGAAAAAGAAGTACAATGGAGGGACAAGGAGGGAAAAGGAGTGACAAAGTGGGGCAATGAGGGACAAGCAGGGACAATGTGGGACAAGGATGGACAAGGGGGGTCAAGGAGGGACATGGATGGACGCGGCAATGAGGGACACGGACGGACAAGGTTGGGAAATGAGGGACAAGGGGGACAAGGAGGGACAAGAAGTTTAAATGCGGGACAATGGGGGGCAATGAGGTACAAGGACGGACAAGGAACGACAATGAGGGAAGAGAAGGGAAAAGGTGAGAAAAGAACGGACAAGAACGGACAAGGAGGGACCAGTAGGGACAAGGAGGGACAAGGAGGGACAAGGAGGGACAAAGAGGGACAAGGAGGGACAAGGAGGGACAAGGAGGGAAAAGGAGTGACAAGGAGGGAAAAGGAGTGACAAGGAGGGACACGGAGGGGCAAGGAGAGACAAGGAAGGACAAGGATGTACAAGGAGGGACAAAGAGTGATAAAGAGGGATATGAGCGACAACGAGGGAAAAGGAGGATAATGAGTGACAATGATGGACAAGGAGGGACAAGGAGACACAATGAGAGACAAGGTCGGGCAATGAGGGACAAGGAGGGAAAGGATGGACAAGGAGTGGAAATGAGGTGCAATGAGGGACAAGGAGGGTCAAGGAGAGACAATGAGAGACAATGAGGGAAAAGGATGGGGCAATGATGGACAAGGAGGGCAAGGAGTGGCAATGAGGTACAAGCAAGGACAAAGAGGGACAAGCAAGGACAAAGAGGGACAAGGAGTGACAAGGAGGGACAAGGAGGTACAATGAGGGACAATGATGGACAAGGAGGAAGAAGGAGGAACAAGGCGGGACGAGGAGGAGCAAGGAGGGACAAGGAGTGACAAGTGGGAAAAGGAGGGAAAAGGAGTGACAAGGAGGGACAATGATGGACAAGGAGGAACAAGGAGGGACAAGGAATGACAAGGAGGGTCAATGAGAGGCAATGAGCGACAATAAGGGACAATAAGGGACAAAGAGGGACAAGGTGGGACCAGTAGGGACAAGGAAGGACAAGGAGGGAAAAGGACGGAAAAGGAGCGACAAGCTGGGACAAGGAGGGACAAGATGGGACAAGTAGGGACAAGGATTGACAATGAGGGGCAATGAGGGACACGGAGGAACAAGCAGGGACAAGAAGGGACAAGGAGCGACACGGAGGGAAGAGGAGGGACTAGGTGGGGCAATCAGGGACAAGGAGGGCCAAGGAGGGACAAGGAGGGACAAGGAGGGAGAAGGAGGGACAAGGAGGGACAAGGAGGGACAAGGAGTGACAAGGAGTGACAAGGAGGGACAAGGAGCGACAAGGAGCGGCACTGAGGGGCAAGGAGGGAAAATGAGAGGCAAGGAGAGACAAGGATTGACAATGAGGACAATTGACAATGAGTGGCAATGAGGTACAATGATGGACACGGAGGGACAAGGTTGGGCAATGAGGGACAAGAAGGGACACGGAGGGACAAGGTGGGACCAGGAGGGAAAAGGAGGGACAAGGAGTGGCAATGAGGGACAAGGAAGGAAAAGGACGGAAAAGGAGCGACAAGCAGGGACAAGGAGGTACAAGATAGGACAAGGAGGGAAAATCAGGGACAAGGAGGGAAAAGGAGGGACACGAATGGACAAGGAGGGACAAGGTGGGAAAAGGAGGGACAAGGATGGACAATGAGGGGTAGTGAGGGACAATGAGGGACACGGAGGGAAAAAATTGGGCAATGAGGGACAAGGAGTTTCAATGAGGGGCAATAGGTACAAGGACGGACACGGAGGGACACGGATGGAAAAGGAGGGACAAGGTGGGTCCAGGAGGGACAATGAGGGACAAGGAGGGAAAAGGACGCAAAAGGCGCGAAAAGCATGGACAAGGAGGAAAAAGGAGGGACAATATGGGACAAGGAGGGCCAAGGAGTGACAAGGAGGAACAATTAGGGACAATGAGGGACAAGAAGGGACAGGGTGGGAAAAGGAGGGACAAGGTGGGGCAATCAAGGACAAGGAGGGACAATGAGGGGTAATGAGGGACAAGGAAGGAGTGACAAGGAGGGACAAGCATGGACAAGCAGGGACAAGGAGGGGTAATGAGGGACAAGGAAGGAAAAGGAGGGGCACGAAGGGACAAGGAGCGACAAGGAGGGAAAAGGAGGGACAAGAATGGACAATGAGGGGCAATGAGGGACACGGAGGGACAAGGTTGGGCAATGAGGGACAAGGATGGACAATGAGGGGCAATGAGTTACAAGGACGAACACGGATGGAAAAGGAGGGACAATGAGGGACGAGGGGGGAAAAGGAGGGACAATGAGGGACGAGGAGGGACAAGGAGGAACAATGAGGAACAACGAGGGACAAGGAGGGAAAAGGAGTGGCAATGAGGGGCAATGAGGTACAAGGATGGACACGGAGGTACACGGATGGAAAAGGAGGGACAATGAAGGAAGAGGAGGGACAAGAACGAACAAGGAGGGACCAGTAGGGACAAGGAGGAACAAGCAGGGACAATGAGGGACAAGGAGCGACACGGAGGGACAAGGAGGGAAAAGAATGGTCACGGAGGGACGAGGATGAACAAGGAGGGCCACGGAGGGACAAGAAGGACAAGGAGTGGCAGTGACGGACAAGGAAGGAGAAGGAGCGACAAGCAGTGACAAGGAGGGGCAATGAGGGACAAGGAGGGACAGGATTGAACAAGGAGGGCCAAGGAGTGGCAATGAGGGACAAGGATTAAAAAGGAGCGACAAGCAGGGACAAAGAGGGGCAATGAGGGACAATGAGGGACAAGGAGTAAAAAGGAGCGACAAGCAGGGACAAAGAGGGGCAATGAGGACAAGGAGGGACAAGAAGGGTCAAGGAGGGACAAGGTTGGACAAGGAGTGGCAATGAGGGACAAGGAGGGACACGGAGTGGCAAGGAGGCGCAAGGAGTCGCAAGGAGGTGCAAGGAGGGATAAGGTGGGACCAGGAGGGACAAGGAGGGTCAATGAGGGCAATGAACGACAATGAGAGACAAGGAGGGGCAATGAGGGACAAGGAGGGGCACGGAGTGGCAAGGAGGCGCAAGGAGGTGCAAGGAGGGATAAGGTGGGACCAGGAGGGACAAGGAGGTACAAGGAGGGCAAGGAAGAACAAGGAAGAACAAGGAGGGAAAAGGAGTGGCAATGAGGGACAATGAGGGAAAAGGACGAAAAAGGAGCGTCAAGCAGGGACAAGAGGGACAAGGGACAAGTATTGACAAGGAGGGGCAATGAGGGACTAGGAGGGACAAGCTGGGACAATCAGACACAAGGAGTGACAAGGAGTAGCAAGAAGGGAAGGGAAGGGGCAATGAGGGGCAAGGGGGGAAAGGAGGGACAAGAAGGGAAGAGGAGGGAAAAGGAGGGACAAGGATGGACAAGGAGGGATAAGGAGGAACAACGAGGGACAAGGAATGACAAGGAGGGTCAATGAGGTGCAATGAGCGAAAATGAGGGACAATGAGGGGCAATGAGGGACAATGAGGGACACGGAGGGACAAGGTTGGGCAATGAGGGACAAGGAGTGGTAATGAGGGGCAATGAGGTACAAGGACGGACAATGAGCGACAACAACGGACAAGAAGGGACAGGGAAGGACCAGTAGGGACAAGGAATGACAAGGAGGGTCAATGAGGGGCAAGGAGGGACAAGGAGGGACAAGGTGTGACCAGGAGGGTCAAGGAGGAGCAAGGAAGGACAAGGAGGGAAAAGGTCGGACACGGAGGGACACGGAGGGTCAGTGAGCGACAAAGAGGGACAAGGAAGGGCAATGAGTGACAAGGAGGGCCAAGGCGAGACAAGGGGGGGACACGGAGGGACAACGTGGGACCAGGAGGGACAAGGAGTGGCAATGAGGGACTAGAAGGGACAAGGAGGGACAGGGATTGAGTAGGAGGGACAAGGAGGGGTTATGAGGGAAAAGGAGGGACACGAATGGACAAGGAGGGACAAGGAGGGGCAATGAGGGACAATGAGGGAAAAGGTTGGGCAATGAGGGACAAGGAGTGGCAATGAGGGGCAATGAGGTACAAGGACGGACACGGAGGGACACGGATGGAAAAGGAGGACAAGGAGGGACACGGTGGGGCAAGGAGGGACACGGAGGGTCAGTGAGCGACAAAGAGGGACAAGGAGGGGCAATGAGTGACAAGGAGGGACAAGAAGGGCCAAGGAGAGACAAGGAGGGACAAGGAGGGACACGGAGGGACAAGGTGGGACCAGGAGGGACAAGGAGTGGCAATGAGGGACAATGACGGAAAAGGACGGAAAATGAGCGACAAGGAGGGAAAAGGAGGGACAATGAGGGACAAGGATTGACAAGGAGGGACTATGAGGGACAAGAAGGGACAAGGAGGGTCAGGGAGGGAGTAGGAGGGACCAGAAGTGACAAGGAGGGGCAAGCATGGACAAGCAGGGACAAGGAGGGAAAAGGAGGGACACGAAGGGACAATGATGGACAATGAGGGGCAATGAGGGACACGGTGGGACAAGGTTGGTCAATGAGGGACAAGGAGTGGCAATGAGGGGCAATGAGGTACAATGAGAGAAAATGAGGGACAATGAGGGGCACGGAGGGACAAGGTTGGGCAATGAGGGACAAGGAGTGGAAAGGAGGGGCAATGAGGGAAAAGGAGGGACACGAAGGGACAAGGAGGGAAAATGATGGACAATGATGGACAATGAGGGGCAATGAGGGACAAGGTTGGGCAATGAGGGACAAGGACTGGCAATGAGGGGCAATGAGAGACAAGAACGGACAAGGAGGGACCAGTAGGGCCAAGGAATGACAAGGAGGGTCAATGAGAGGCAATGAGCAAGGGGGGTCAAGGAGGGAGATGGATGGACGCGGCAATGAGGGACACGGAGGGACAAGGTTGGGAAATGAGGGACAAGGGGGACAAGGAGTGGAAATGAGGGACAGTGGGGGGCAATGAGGTACAAGGACGGACAAGGACGGACAAGGAACGACAATAAGGGACGAGGAGGGAAAAGGAGAGAAAAGAACGGACAAGAACGGACAAGGAGGGACCAGTAGGGACAAGGAAGGACAAGGAATGACACGGAGGGTCTATGAGGGACACGGATTGGCAAGGAGGGACAAGGAGGGACAAGGAGGGACAAGGAGTGACAAGGAGGGACAAGGATTGACAATGAGGGGCAATGAGGGACACGGAGGAACAAGCAGGTACAATGAGGGACAAGAAGGGACAAGGAGCGACACGGAGGGAAAGGAGGGACTAGGTGGGACAAGGAGGGCCAAGGAGGGACAAGGAGGGACAAGCAGGGACAAGGAGGGGCAATGAGGGACACGAAGGGACAAGGACGGGCCATGTGTGGCAATGAGGGACAATGAGGGGAAATTAGGGACAAGGATGGTCAAGGAGGGAAAAAGAGTGACAATGAGGGACAAAGAATGTCAACGAGGGTGAAGGAGGGTCAATGAGGGTCAAGGAGGGACAAGGAGAGACAAGGAGAGACAAGGAGTGGCAATGTGGGGCAATGAGGTACAAAGACGGACACGGAGGGACACGGATGGAATAGGAGGGACAATGAGGGACGAGGAAGGAAAAGGAAGGACAAGAACGGATAAGGAGGGACCAGTAGGGACAAGGAGGGACCAGTCGGGACAAGGAGGGACCAGTAGGGACAAGGAGGGACAAGAAGGAACAAGCATGGGCAATGAGGGACAAGGAGCGACACGGAGGGACAGGGAGGGAAAAGGATGGTCACGGAGGGTCAAGGATGGGCGAGGATGAACAAGGTTGGGCAATGAGGGACAAGGAGTGGCAATTAGGGTCAAGGAGGGAAAAAGTGGGACAATGGTGGGACAAGGAGGGACAAGGAGGGACAAGGAGGGACAAGGAGTGACAAGGAGGGACAAGGAGGGACAATGAGGGAAAAGGATGGTCACGGATGGACGAGGATGGACAAGTTTGGAGAATGAGGGGCAATAAGGGACAAGGAGGAACCAGCAGAGACAAGGAGGGGCAATGAGGGACAATGATGGACAATGATGGACAACGAGGGACAACGAGGGACAAGGTTGGGCAATGAGGGACAAGGAGTGGCTATGAGGGGCAATGAGGTACAAGGACGGACACGGAGGGACACGGATGGAAAAGGAGGGACAATGAGGGACAAGAACGGACAAGGAGGAACAAGCAAGGACAAGAAGGGACTAGGAGCGACACGGAGGGACAGGGAGGGAAAAGGATGGCCACGGAGGGTCAAGGAGGGACGAGGGTGAACAAGGAGGGACACGGAGGGACAAGGTTAGGAAATGAGGGACAACGAGTGACAATGAGGGCTATTAGGGACAAGTAGGGAAAAAGAGGGACAATGGTGGGAAAAGGAGTGACAAGGATGAACACGGAGTGATAAAGTGGGGCAATGAGGGACAAGCAGGGACAAACAGGAACAAGCAGGGACAAGGAGGGACAGGGAGAAGGGGGTCAAGGAGGGACATGGATGGACGCGGCAATGAGGGAGGGAGGGACAAGGTTGGGAAATGAGGGACAAGGGGGACAAGGAGGGACAAGGAGTGGAAATGAGGGACAGTGGGGGGCAATGAGGTACAAGGACGGACAAGGAACGACAACGAGGGACGAGGAGGGAAAAGGAGAGAAAAGAACGGACATGGAGGGACCAGTAGGGACAAGGAATGACACGGAGGGTCAATGAGGGACACGGATTGACAAGGAGGGACAAGGAGGGACAAGGAGGGACAAGGAGTGACAAGGAGTGACAAGGAGGGACACGGAGGGGCAAGGAGAGACAAGGAGGGACAAGGATGTACAAGGAGGGACAAAGAGTGATAAAGAGGGACAATGGTGGGACAAGGAGTGACAAGGAGGGACAATGAGGGAAAAGGATGGCCACGGAGGGACGTTAGATGGACAAGGTTGGAGAATGAGGGGCAATAAGGGACAAGGAGGAACCAGCAGGGACAAGGAGGGGCAATGAGGGACAAGGATGGACAAGGTTGGGCACTGAGGGACAAGGAGTGGCTATGAGGGGCAATGAGGTACAAGGACGGAAAAGGAGTGACACGGATGGACAATGAGGGACGAGGAGGGACAATGAGGGACGAGGAGGGACAAGGAACGACAACAACGGAAAAGAAGGGATAAGGAGGGACAACGAGGGACAAGGATGGAGAAGGAGGGGCGATGAGGGTCAAGGATGGACAAGGAAGCACAAGGAGGGACAAGGAGTGAAAAGGTGGGACAATGAGGGACAAGCAGGGACAATCAGGGACAAGCAGGGACAAGGTGGGACAAGGAGGGTCAATGATGGACAAGGGGGGTCAAGTTACGGACATGGATGGACGCGGCAATGAGGGACACGGAGGGACAAGGTTGGGCAATGAGGGACAAGGAGTGGCAATGAGGGGCAATGAGGTACAAGGACGGACAAGGAGGGACGAGGAGGGACAAGGAGAGATAAGAACGGACAAGGAGGGACCAGTAGGGACGAGGAGGGACAAGGAATGACACGGAGGGTCAATGAGGGGCAATGAGTGACAAGGAGGGACAATGAGGGGCAAGGAATGAAAAGGAGGGAAAATGAGGGACAAGGATTGCCAATGAGGGACAAGGAGGGAAAAGGACGGAAAAAGAGCGACAAGCAGGGACAATAAGGGAAACGGAGGGACAAGGAGGGGCAAGGATTGACAAGGAGGGGCAATGAGGGACTAGGAAGGACAAGAAGGAACAAGCAGGGACAATGAGGGACAAGGAGGGACAGGGAGGGACAAGGTGGGGCAATCGGGCACAAGGAGGGACAAGGAGGGAAGGGCAGGGACAAGGAGGGGCAATGAGGGAAAAGGAGGGACACGAATGGACAAGGAGTGACAAGGAGGGAAAATGAGGGACAAGGATGGAGAATGAGGGGCAATAAGGGACAAGGAGGAACCAGCAGGGACAATGAGGGGCAATAAGGGACAAGGATGGACAAGGTTGGGCAATGAGGGACAAGGAGTGGATATGAGGGGCAATGAGGTACAAGGACGGACAAGGAGTGACACGGATGGACAATGAGGGACAAGGAGCGACAACAACGGAAAAGAAGGGATAAGGAGGGACAACGAGGGACAAGGATGGACAAGGAGGTACAATGAGGGACAATGATGGACAAGGAGGAAGAAGGAGGAAGAAGGAGGAAGAAGGAGGAACAAGGAGGAACAAGGAGGAACAAGGAGGAACAAGGAGGAACAAGGAGGAACAAGGAGGGACAAGGAGTGACAAGTGGGAAAAGGAGTGACAAGGAGGGATAAGGAGGGACAACGAGGGACAAGGAATGACAAGGAGGGTCAATGAGGGGCAATGAGCGAAAATGAGGGACAATGAGGTACAAGGACGGACACGGAGGGACACTGATGGTGGTCAATGAGGGGCAAGGTGGGACCAGGAGGGACAAGGAGGGGCAAGGAAGGACAAGGAGGGAAAAGGACGGAAAAGGAGCGACAAGCAGGACAAGGAGGGAAAAGGTGGGACAAGGAGAGACAGGGATTGAGTAGGAGTGATAAGGAGGGGTAATGAGGGACACGAAGGGACAAGGAGGGACAATGATGGACAATGAGGGGCAATGAGTGACAAGGAGGTACAAGGAGGGACAAGAAGGGCCAAATAGAGACAAGGAGGGACACGGAGGGACACGGAGGGACAAGGTGGGACAAGGTGGGACAACGTGGGACCAGGAGGGACAATGAGGGACAAGCAGGAACAAGCAGGGACAAGATGGAACAAGATGGAACAAGATGGGACAAGATGGGACAAGGTGGGACAAGGAGGGACAATGAGGGACAAGCAGGAACAAGCAGGGACAAGGAGGGTCAAGGATGGACAAGGCGGGTCAAGGAGGGACATGGATGGACGCGGCAATGAGGGACACGGAGGGACAAGGTTGGGCAATGAGGGACAAGGAGTGGCAATGAGGGGCAATGAGGTACAAGGACGGACACGGAGGGACACGGATGAAAAAGGAGGGACAATGAGGGACAAGGACGGACAAGGAGGGACCAGTAGGGGCAAGGAGGGACAAGGAATGACAAGGAGGGTCATTGAAAGGCAATGAGGGACAATGAGGGACAACAAGGGACAACGTGGGACCAGGAGGGACAATAAGGGACAACGTGGGACACGGAGGGACAAGGTTGGGCAATGAGGTACAAGGAGGGGCACTGAGGTACAAGGACGGACACGGAGGGACACGGATGGAAAAGGAGGGACAATGATGGACAAGGAGGAAGAAGGAGGAACAAGGCGGAACAAGGAGGAACAAGGAGGGACAATGATGGACAAGATGGGACAAGTAGGGACAAGGATTGACAATGAGGGGCAATGAGGGACACGGAGGAACAAGCAGGGACAATGAGGGACAAGGAGCGACACGGAGGGAAGAGGAGGGACTAGGTGGGGCAATCAGGGACAAGGAGGGCCAAGGAGGGACAAGGAGGGACAAGGAGGGACAAGGAGGGACAAGGAGCGACAAGGAGCGGCACTGAGGGGCAAGGAGGGAAAATGAGAGGCAAGGAGGGACAAGGAGAGACAAGGATTGACAATGAGGACAATTAGGAACAAGCAGGACAAGAAGGGACAAGAAGCGACACGGAGGGACAGGGAGGGAAAAGAAGGGACAAGGAGTGACAAGGATGGGCAAGAATGGACAAGGAGGGACAAGGATTGACAAGGAGGGACAAGGAGTGGATATGAGGGGCAATGAGGTACAAGGACGGAAAAGGAGTGACACGGATGGACAATGAGGGACAATGAGGGACAAGGAGCGACAACAACGGAAAAGAAGGGATAAGGAGGGACAACGAGGGACAAGGATGGACAAGGAGGTACAATGAGGGACAATGATGGACAAGGAGGAAGAAGGAGGAAGAAGGAGGAAGAAGGAGGAACAAGGAGGGACAAGGAGGGACAAGGAGGAACAAGGAGTGACAAGTGGGAAAAGGAGTGACAAGGAGGGATAAGGAGGGACAACGAGGGACAAGGAATGACAAGGAGGGTCAATGAGGGGCAATGAGCGAAAATGAGGGACAATGAGGGGCAATGAGGGACAATGAGGTACAAGGACGGACACGGAGGGACACGGATGGAGGTCAATGAGGGGCAAGGTGGGACCAGGAGGGACAAGGAGGGGCAAGGAAGGACAAGGAGGGAAAAGGACGGAAAAGGAGCGACAAGCAGGACAAGGAGGGAAAAGGAGGGACAGGGATTGAGTAGGGGTGACAAGGAGGGGTAATGAGGGACAAGGAGGGACACGAAGGGACAAGGAGGGACAATGATGGACAATGAGGGGCAATGAGTGACAAGGAGGGACAAGGAGGGACAAGAAGGGCCAAGGAGAGACAAGGAGGGACACGGAGGGACACGGAGGGACATGGTGGGACAAGGTGGGACCAGGAGGGACAAGGAGTGGCAATGAGGGACAATGATGGAAAAGGGCGGAAAAGGAGCGACAAGGAGGGAAAAGGAGGGACAATGAGGGACAAAGAGGGACAAGGAGGGACTATGAGGGACAAGCTGGGACAATAAGGGACAAGGAGGGACAAGAAGTGACAAGGAGGGGCAAGCATGGACAAGCAGGGACAAGGAGGGAAAAGGAGGTACACGAAGGGACAAGGAGGGACAATGATGGACAATGAGGTACAATGAGGGCAATGAGGGACAATGAGGGGCACGGAGGGACAAGGTTGGGCAATGAGGGACAAGGAGTGGAAATGAGGGGCAATGAGGGAAAAGGAGGGACACGAAGGGACAAGGAGGGACAATTATGGACAATGAGGGGCAATGAGGGACAATGAGGGACAAGGTTGGGAAATGAGGGACAAGGAGGGACAAGAAGTTTAAATGCGGGACAATGGGGGGCAATGAGGGGCAATGAGGTACAAGGACGGACAACGAACGACAATGAGGGACGAGGAGGGAAAAGGATAGAAAAGAACGGACAAGAACGGACAAGGAGGGACCAGTAGGGACAAGGAATGACACGGAGGGTCAATGAGGGACACGGATTGACAAGGAGGGACAAGGAGGGACAAGGAGGGACAAGGAGGGACAAGGAGGGACAAAGAGGGACAAGGAGGGACAAGGAGGGACAAGGAGTGACAAGGAGGGACACGGAGGGGCAAGGAGAGACAAGGAGGGACAAAGAGTGATAAAGAGGGATATGAGCGACAACGAGGGAAAAGGAGGATAATGAGGGACGATGATGGACAAGGAGGGACAAGGAGACACAATGAGAGACAAGGTCGGGCAATGAGGGACAAGGAGGGAAAGGATGGACAAGGAGTGGAAATGAGGTGCAATGAGGGACAGGGAGGGTCAAGGAGAGACAATGAGGGAAAAGGGTGGGGCAATGATGGACAAGGAGGGCAAGGAGTGGCAATGATGGGCAATGAGGTGCAAGCAAGGACAAAGAGGGACAAGGATGGACAAGGAGGGACAAGGAGTGACAAGGAGGGACAAGGAGGTACAATGAGGGACAATGATGGACAAGGAGGAAGAAGGAGGAACAAGGCGGGACAAGGAGGAACAAGGAGGAGCAAGGAGTGACAAGGAGTGACAAGTGGGAAAAGGAGTGACAAGGAGGGACAATGATGGACAAGGAGGAACAAGGAGGGACAAGGAATGACAAGGAGGGTCAATGAGAGGCAATGAGCGACAATAAGGGACAATAAGGGACAAAGAGGGACAAGGTGGGACCAGTAGGGACAAGGAAGGACAAGGAGGGAAAAGGACGGAAAAGGAGCGACAAGCAGGGACAAGATGGGACAAGTAGGGACAAGGATTGACTATGAGGGGCAATGAGGGACACGGAGGAACAAGCAGGGACAATGAGGGACAAGGAGCGACACGGTGGGAAGAGGAGGGACTAGGTGGGGCAATCAGGGACAAGGAGGGCCAAGGAGGGACAAGGAGGGACAAGGAGGGACAAGGAGGGACAAGGAGGGTCAAGGAGGGACAAGGAGGGACAAGGAGTGACAAGGTGTGACAAGGAGGGACAAGGAGCGACAAGGAGCGGCACTGAGGGGCAAGGAGGGAAAATGAGAGGCCAGGAGGGACAAGGAGAGACAAGGATTGACAATGAGGACAATTAGGAACAAGCAGGACAAGAAGCGACACGGAGGGACAGGGAGGGAAAATGAGGGACAAGGTGGGCAAGAATGGACAAGGAGGGACAAGGATTGACAAGGAGGGACAAGGAGGGAAAAGGAGGGAAAAGGAGGGAAAAGGAGGGAAAAGGAGGACAAGGAGGGACAAGGAGTGGCAATGAGGTCAAGGAGGGACAAGGATGGACAATGATGGGCAATGAGGGACAAGGAGGAACAAGCAGGGACAAGGAGGGGCAATGAGTGGCAATGAGGGACAAGGAGGGAAAAGGAGGGAAAGGAGGACAAGGAGGGACAAGGAGTGGCAATGAGGTCAAGGAGGGACAAGGATGGACCATGAGGGGCAATGAGGGACAAGGAGGAACAAGCAGGGACAAGGAGGGGCAATGAGTGGCAATGAGGGACAATGATGGACACGGAGGGACAAGGTTGGGCAATGAGGGACAAGAAGGGACACGGAGGGACAAGGTGGGACCAGGAGGGAAAAGGAGGGACAAGGAGTGGCAATGAGGGACAAGGAAGGAAAAGGACGGAAAAGGAGCGACAAGCAGGGACAATGAGGTACAAGATAGGACAAGGAGGGAAAATCAGGGACAAGGAGGGAAAAGGAGGGACACGAATGGACAAGGAGGGACAAGGTGGGAAAAGGAGGGACAAGGATGGACAATGAGGGGTAGTGAGGGACAATGAGGGACACGGAGGGAAAAAAACGGAGGGGTGGGAAAAGGAGGGACAAGGTGGGGCAATCAGGGACAAGGAGGGCCAAGGAGGGACAAGGAGGGACAAGGAGGGACAAGGAGCGACAAGGAGCGACAAGGAGCGGCACTGAGGGGCAAGGAGGGAAAATGAGAGGCAAGGAGGGACAAGGAGAGACAAGGATTGACAATGAGGACAATTAGGAACAAGCAGGACAAGAAGCGACACGGAGGGACAGGGAGGGAAAAGAAGGGACAAGGAGTGACAAGGATGGGCAAGAATGGGCAAGGAGGGACAAGGATTGACAAGGAGGGACAAGGAGTGGATATGAGGGGCAATGAGGTACAAGGACGGAAAAGGAGTGACACGGATGGACAATGAGGGACAATGAGGGACAAGGAGCGACAACAACGGAAAAGAAGGGATAAGGAGGGACAACGAGGGACAAGGATGGACAAGGAGGTACAATGAGGGACAATGATGGACAAGGAGGAAGAAGGAGGAAGAAGGAGGAAGAAGGAGGGACAAGGAGGGACAAGGAGGAACAAGGAGTGACAAGTGGGAAAAGGAGTGACAAGGAGGGATAAGGAGGGACAACGAGGGACAAGGAATGACAAGGAGGGTCAATGAGGGGCAATGAGCGAAAATGAGGGACAATGAGGGGCAATGAGGGACAATGAGGTACAAGGACGGACACGGAGGGACACGGTTGGAGGTCAATGAGGGGCAAGGTGGGACCAGGAGGGACAAGGAGGGGCAAGGAAGGACAAGGAGGGAAAAGGACGGAAAAGGAGCGACAAGCAGGACAAGGAGGGAAAAGGAGGGACAGGGATTGAGTAGGGGTGACAAGGAGGGGTAATGAGGGACAAGGAGGGACACGAAGGGACAAGGAGGGACAATGATGGACAATGAGGGGCAATGAGTGACAAGGAGGGACAAGGAGGGACAAGAAGGGCCAAGGAGAGACAAGGAGGGACACGGAGGGACACGGAGGGACATGGTGGGACAAGGTGGGACCAGGAGGGACAAGGAGTGGCAATGAGGGACAATGATGGAAAAGGGCGGAAAAGGAGCGACAAGGAGGGAAAAGGAGGGACAATGAGGGACAAAGAGGGACAAGGATTGACAAGGAGGGACTATGAGGGACAAGCTGGGACAATAAGGGACAAGGAGGGACAAGAAGTGACAAGGAGGGGCAAGCATGGACAAGGAGGGAAAATCAGGGACAAGGAGGGAAAAGGAGGGACACGAATGGACAAGGAGGGACAAGGTGGGAAAAGGAGGGACAAGGATGGACAATGAGGGGTAGTGAGGGACAATGAGGGACACGGAGGGAAAAAAACGGAGGGGTGGGAAAAGGAGGGACAAGGTGGGGCAATCAGGGACAAGGAGGGCCAAGGAGGGACAAGGAGGGACAAGGAGGGACAAGGAGGGACAAGGAGGGACAAGGAGGGACAAGGAGCGACAAGGAGCGACAAGGAGCGGCACTGAGGGGCAAGGAGGGAAAATGAGAGGCAAGGAGGGACAAGGAGAGACAAGGATTGACAATGAGGACAATTAGGAACAAGCAGGACAAGAAGGGACAAGAAGCGACACGGAGGGACAGGGAGGGAAAAGAAGGGACAAGGAGTGACAAGGATGGGCAAGAATGGACAAGGAGGGACAAGGATTGACAAGGAGGGACAAGGAGTGGATATGAGGGGCAATGAGGTACAAGGACGGAAAAGGAGTGACACGGATGGACAATGAGGGACAATGAGGGACAATGAGGGACAAGGAGCGACAACAACGGAAAAGAAGGGATAAGGAGGGACAACGAGGGACAAGGATGGACAAGGAGGTACAATGAGGGACAATGATGGACAAGGAGGAAGAAGGAGGAAGAAGGAGGAAGAAGGAGGAAGAAGGAGGAACAAGGAGGGACAAGGAGGGACAAGGAGGGACAAGGAGGAACAAGGAGTGACAAGTGGGAAAAGGAGTGACAAGGAGGGATAAGGAGGGACAACGAGGGACAAGGAATGACAAGGAGGGTCAATGAGGGGCAATGAGCGAAAATGAGGGACAATGAGGGGCAATGAGGGACAATGAGGTACAAGGACGGACACGGAGGGACACGGATGGAGGTCAATGAGGGGCAAGGTGGGACCAGGAGGGACAAGGAGGGGCAAGGAAGGACAAGGAGGGAAAAGGACGGAAAAGGAGCGACAAGCAGGACAAGGAGGGAAAAGGAGGGACAGGGATTGAGTAGGGGTGACAAGGAGGGGTAATGAGGGACAAGGAGGGACACGAAGGGACAAGGAGGGACAATGATGGACAATGAGGGGCAATGAGTGACAAGGAGGGACAAGGAGGGACAAGAAGGGCCAAGGAGAGACAAGGAGGGACACGGAGGGACACGGAGGGACATGGTGGGACAAGGTGGGACCAGGAGGGACAAGGAGTGGCAATGAGGGACAATGATGGAAAAGGGCGGAAAAGGAGCGACAAGGAGGGAAAAGGAGGGACAATGAGGGACAAAGAGGGACAAGGATTGACAAGGAGGGACTATGAGGGACAAGCTGGGACAATAAGGGACAAGGAGGGACAAGAAGTGACAAGGAGGGGCAAGCATGGACAAGCAGGGACAAGGAGGGAAAAGGAGGTACACGAAGGGACAAGGAGGGACAATGATGGACAATGAGGTACAATGAGGGCAATGAGGGACAATGAGGGGCACGGAGGGACAAGGTTGGGCAATGAGGGACAAGGAGTGGAAATGAGGGGCAATGAGGGAAAAGGAGGGACACGAAGGGACAAGGAGGGACAATTATGGACAATGAGGGGCAATGAGGGACAATGAGGGACAAGGTTGGGAAATGAGGGACAAGGAGGGACAAGAAGTTTAAATGCGGGACAATGGGGGGCAATGAGGGGCAATGAGGTACAAGGACGGACAACGAACGACAATGAGGGACGAGGAGGGAAAAGGATAGAAAAGAACGGACAAGAACGGACAAGGAGGGACCAGTAGGGACAAGGAATGACACGGAGGGTCAATGAGGGACACGGATTGACAAGGAGGGACAAGGAGGGACAATGAGGGACAAGGAGGGACAAGGAGGGACAAGGAGGGACAAGGAGGGACAAAGAGGGACAAGGAGGGACAAGGAGGGACAAGGAGTGACAAGGAGGGACACGGAGGGGCAAGGAGAGACAAGGAGGGACAAAGAGTGATAAAGAGGGATATGAGCGACAACGAGGGAAAAGGAGGATAATGAGGGACGATGATGGACAAGGAGGGACAAGGAGACACAATGAGAGACAAGGTCGGGCAATGAGGGACAAGGAGGGAAAGGATGGACAAGGAGTGGAAATGAGGTGCAATGAGGGACAGGGAGGGTCAAGGAGAGACAATGAGGGAAAAGGGTGGGGCAATGATGGACAAGGAGGGCAAGGAGTGGCAATGATGGGCAATGAGGTGCAAGCAAGGACAAAGAGGGACAAGGATGGACAAGGAGGGACAAGGAGTGACAAGGAGGGACAAGGAGGTACAATGAGGGACAATGATGGACAAGGAGGAACAAGGCGGGACAAGGAGGAACAAGGAGGAGCAAGGAGTGACAAGGAGTGACAAGTGGGAAAAGGAGGGAAAAGGAGTGACAAGGAGGGACAATGATGGACAAGGAGGAACAAGGAGGGACAAGGAATGACAAGGAGGGTCAATGAGAGGCAATGAGCGACAATAAGGGACAATAAGGGACAAAGAGGGACAAGGTGGGACCAGTAGGGACAAGGAAGGACAAGGAGGGAAAAGGACGGAAAAGGAGCGACAAGCAGGGACAAGATGGGACAAGTAGGGACAAGGATTGACTATGAGGGGCAATGAGGGACACGGAGGAACAAGCAGGGACAATGAGGGACAAGGAGCGACACGGTGGGAAGAGGAGGGACTAGGTGGGGCAATCAGGGACAAGGAGGGCCAAGGAGGGACAAGGAGGGACAAGGAGGGACAAGGAGGGTCAAGGAGGGACAAGGAGGGACAAGGAGTGACAAGGTGTGACAAGGAGGGACAAGGAGCGACAAGGAGCGGCACTGAGGGGCAAGGAGGGAAAATGAGAGGCCAGGAGGGACAAGGAGAGACAAGGATTGACAATGAGGACAATTAGGAACAAGCAGGACAAGAAGCGACACGGAGGGACAGGGAGGGAAAATGAGAGACAAGGTGGGCAAGAATGGACAAGGAGGGACAAGGATTGACAAGGAGGGACAAGGAGGGAAAAGGAGGGAAAAGGAGGACAAGGAGGGACAAGGAGTGGCAATGAGGTCAAGGAGGGACAAGGATGGACAATGATGGGCAATGAGGGACAAGGAGGAACAAGCAGGGACAAGGAGGGGCAATGAGTGGCAATGAGGGACAAGGAGGGAAAAGGAGGGAAAGGAGGACAAGGAGGGACAAGGAGTGGCAATGAGGTCAAGGAGGGACAAGGATGGACCATGAGGGGCAATGAGGGACAAGGAGGAACAAGCAGGGACAAGGAGGGGCAATGAGTGGCAATGAGGGACAATGATGGACACGGAGGGACAAGGTTGGGCAATGAGGGACAAGAAGGGACACGGAGGGACAAGGTGGGACCAGGAGGGAAAAGGAGGGACAAGGAGTGGCAATGAGGGACAAGGAAGGAAAAGGACGGAAAAGGAGCGACAAGCAGGGACAATGAGGTACAAGATAGGACAAGGAGGGAAAATCAGGGACAAGGAGGGAAAAGGAGGGACACGAATGGACAAGGAGGGACAAGGTGGGAAAAGGAGGGACAAGGATGGACAATGAGGGGTAGTGAGGGACAATGAGGGACACGGAGGGAAAAAAACGGAGGGGTGGGAAAAGGAGGGACAAGGTGGGGCAATCAGGGACAAGGAGGGACAATGAGGGGTAATGAGGGACAAGGAAGGAGTGACAAGGAGGGACAAGCATGGACAAGCAGGGACAAGGAGGGGTAATGAGGGACAAGGAAGGAAAAGGTGGGGCACGAAGGGACAAGGAGCGACAAGGAGGGAAAAGGAGGGACAAGAATGGACAATGAGGGGCAATGAGGGACACGGAGGGACAAGGTTGGGCAATGAGGGACAAGGATGGACAATGAGGGGCAATGAGGTACAAGGACGAACACGGATGGAAAAGGAGGGACAATGAGGGACGAGGGGGGAAAAGCAGGGACAAGAACGGACAAGGAGGGACAAGGAGGAACAATGAGGAACAACGAGGGACAAGGAGAGACAAGGAGGGAAAAGGAGTGGCAATGAGGGGCAATGAGGTACAAGGACGGACACGGAGGTACACGGATGGAAAAGGAGGGACAATGAAGGAAGAGGAGGGACAAGAACGAACAAGGAGGGACCAGTAGGGACAAGGAGGAACAAGCAGGGACAATGATGGACAAGGAGCGACACGGAGGAACAGGGAGGGACAAGGAGGGAAAAGAATGGTCACGGAGGGTCAAGGAGGGGCGAGGATGAACAAGGAGGGCCACGGAGGGACAAGAAGGACAAGGAGTGGCAGTGACGGACAAGGAAGGAGAAGGAGCGACACGGAGGGACAGGGAGGGAAAAGGATGGTCACGGAGGGTCAAGGAGGGGCGAGGATTAACAAGGAGGGACATGGTTGGGCAATGAGGGACAAGGAGGGACAGGATTGAACAAGGAGGGACAAGGAGGGCCAAGGAGTGGCAATGAGGGACAAGGAGTAAAAAGGGACAATGAGGGAAAAGGACGAAAAAGGAGCGTCAAGCAGGGACAAGGAGGGACAAGAGGGACAAGTATTGACAAGGAGGGGCAATGAGGGACTAGGAGGGACAAGCAGGGACAATCAGACACAAGGAGTAATAAGGAGTAGCAAGGCGGGAAGGGAAGGGGCAAGGAGGGGCAATGAGGGGCAAGGGGTGAAAAGGAGGGACACGAAGGGACAAGGAGGGAAAAGGAGGGACAATGAGGGACAAGAAAGGACAAGGAGGGACAAGGAAGGGCAAGGAGGGACTAGGAATGACAAGGAGGGTCAATGAGAGGCAATGAGGGACAAGGAGGGACAACGTGGGACCAGGAGGGACAATGAGGAACAAGCAGGGTCAAGGATGGACAAGGGGGGTCAAGAAGGACAAGGTTGGGCAATGAGGGACAATGAGGTACAAGGACGGACACGGAGGGACACGGAGGGAAAAGGAGGGACAATGAGGGACATGCACGGACAAGGAGGGACAAGGAGGGACCAGTAGGGACAAGGAGGGACCAGTAGGGGCAAGGAGGGACAAGGAATGACAAGGAGTGTCAATGAGAGGCAATGAGGGACAACGAAGGACAAGGAGGGAAAAGGAGGGACAAGGTGGGGCCAGGAGGGACAATGAGGGACACGGAGGGACAAGGCTGGCCAATGAGGGACAAGGAGTGGCAACGAGGGGCAATGAGGTACAAGGACGGACACGGAGGGACACGGATGGAAAAGGAGGGACAATGAGGGGCAAGAACGGACAAGGGCGGACAAGGAGGAACAAGCAGGGACAAGAAGGGGGCAAGAAGGGACAAGGAGCGACCCGGAGGGACAGGGACGGAAAAGGAGGGAAAAGGATGGTCACTTAGGGTCAAGGAGGGACGAGGATGAACACGGAGGGACAAGGTTGGGAAATGAGGGACAAGGAGGGACAACGAGTGGCAATGAGGGCGATTAGGGACAAGTAGGGAAAAAGAGGGACAATGGTGGGACAAGGAGGGAAAAGGAGTGACAAGGAGGAACACGGAGTGACAAAGTGGGGCAATGAGGGACAAGCAGGAACAAACAGGGAGAAGGAGGGTCAAGGATGGACAAGGGGGTAAAGATGGGACATGTATGGACGCGGCAATGAGGGACACGGAGGGACAAGGTTGGGAAATGAGGGACAAGGGTGACAAGGAGTGGAAATGAGGGACAGTGGGGGCAATGAGGTACAAGGACGGACAAGGAACGAGGAGGGAAAAGGAGAGAAAAGAACGGACAAGGAGGGACCAGTAGGGACAAGGAAGGACAAGGAATGACACGGAGGGTCAATGAGGGACACGGATTGACAAGGAGGGACAAGGAGTGACAAGGAGGGACACGGAGGGGCAAGGAGAGACAAGGAGGGACAAGGATGTACAAGGAGGGACAAAGAGTGATAAAGAGGGACATGAGCGACAACGAGGGAAAAGGAGGATAATGAGGGACAATGATGGACAAGGAGGGACAAGGAGAGACAATGTCGGTCAATGAGGAACAAGGAGGGAAAGGCAGGACAAGGAGTGGAAATGAGGTGCAATGAGGGTCAAGGAGAGACAATGAGGGAAAAGCACGGGGCAATGATGGACAAGGAGGGCAAGGAGTGGCAATGATGGGCAATGAGGTACAAGCAGGGACAAAGAGGGACAAGGTGGGACCAGGAGGGACAAGGAGGGGCAAGGAAGGACAAGGAGGGAAAAGGACGGAAAAGGAGCGACAAGCAGGGACACGGAGGGTCAGTGAGCGACAAAGAGGGACAAGGAAGGGCAATGAGTGACAAGGAGGGACAAGGTTGGGCAATGAGGGACAAGGAGTGACAATTAGGGTCAAGGAGGGAAAAAGTGGGACAATGGTGGGACAAGGAGGGACAAGGAGGGACAATGAGGGAAAAGGATGGTCACTGAGGGACGAGGATGGACAAGGTTGGAGAATGAGGGGCAATAAGGGACAAGGAGGAACCAGCAGGGACAAGGAGGGGCAATGAGGGGCAATGAGGGACAATGATGGACAATGAGTTACAAGGATGGACAAGGTTGGGCAATGAGGGACAAGGAGTGGCTATGAGGGGCAATGAGGTACAAGGACGGACACGGATGGAAAAGGAGGGACAAAAAAGGACAAGGGCGGACAAGGAGGAACAAGTATGGACAAGAAGGGACTAGGAGCGACACGGAGGGACAGGGAGGGAAAAGGATGGTCACGGAGGGTCGAGGAGGGACGAGGGTGAACAAGGAGGGACACGGAGGGACAAGGTTAGGAAATGAGGGACAAGGAGGGACAGCGAGTGACAATGAGGGCAATTAGGGACAAGTAGGGAAAAAGAGGGACAATGGTGGGACAAGGAGGAACACGGAGTGACAAAGTGGGGCAATGAGGGACAAGCAGGGGCAAGCAGGGACAAGGTGGGAAAAGGAGGGTCAAGGATGGACAAGGGGGGTCAAGGAGGGACATGGATACACGCGGCAATGAGGGAGGGAGGGACAAGTTTGGGAAATGAGGGACAAGGAGTGGAAATGAGGGACAGTGTGGGGCCATTAAGGTACAAGGACGGACAAGGAACGACAATGAGGGACGAGAAGGGAAAAGGAGAGAAAAGAACGGACAAGGAGGGACCAGTAGGGACAAGGAAGGACAAGGAATGACACGGAGGGTCAATGAGGGACACCGATTGACAAGGAGGGACGAGGAGTGACAAGGAGGGACACGGAGGGGCAAGGAGAGACAAGGAGGGACAAGGATGTACAAGGAGGGACAAAGAGTGATAAAGAGGGACATGAGCGACAACGAGGGAAAGGGAGGATAATGAGGGACAATGATGGACAAGGAGGGACAAGGAGAAACAATGAGAGACAAGGTCGGCAATGAGGGACAAGGAGGGAAAGGCAGAACAAGGATGGACAAGGAGTGGAAATGAGGTGCAATGAAGGACAAGGAGGGTCAAGGAGAGACAATGAGAGACAATGAGGGAAAAGGATGGGGCAATGATGGACAAGGAGGGCAAGGAGATGCAATTATGGGCAATGAGGTACAAGCAGGGACAAAGAGGGACAAGGATGGACAAGGAGGGACAAGGAGTGACAAGGAGTGTCAAGGAGTGACAAGGACGGAAAAGGAGGGACAAGGAGGTACAATGAGGGACAAGGAGGGACAATGATGGACAAGGAGGAAGAAGGAGGAACAAGGAGAGACAAGGAGGAACAAGGAGGAGCAAGGAGGGACAAGGAGTGACAAGTGGGAAAAGGAGGGAAAAGGAGTGACAAGGAGGGACAAGGAGTGACAAGTGGGAAAAGGAGGGAAAAGGAGCGACACGGAGGGACAGGGAGGGAAAAGGATGGTCACGGAGGGTCAAGGAGGGGCGAGGATTAACAAGGAGGGACATGGTTGGGCAATGAGGGACAAGGAGTGGCAATTAGGGACAAGGAGGGAAAAAGAGGGACAATGGTGGGACAAGGAGGGACAAGGAGTGACAAGGAGGGACAAGGAGGGACAATGAGGGAAATGGATGGTCACGGAGGGACGAGTATGGACAAGGAGGGACAAGGTTGGAGAATGAGGGGCAATAAGGGACAAGGAGGGACAAGGTTGGAGAATGAGGGGCAATAAGGGACAAGGAGGAACCAGCAGGGACAAGGAGGGTCAATGAGGGGCAATGAGGGACAATGATGGACAATGAGGGACAAGGATGGACAAGGTTGGACAATGAGGGACAAGGAGTGGCTATGAGGGGCAATGAGGTACAAGGACGGACAAGGAGTGACACGGATGGACAATGAGGGACGAGTAGGGACAATGAGGGACGAGGAGGGACAAGGAGCGACAACAACGGAAAAGAAGGGATAAGGAGGGACAACGAGGGACAAGGAGGGGCGATGAGGGACAAGGATGGACATGGAGGGGCGATGAGGGACAAGGATGGACAAGGAAGCACAAGGAGGGACAAGGAGTGAATAGGTGGGGCAATGAGGGACAATGAGGGACAATGAGGGACAAGCAGGGACAAGGTGGGACAAGGAGGGTCAATGATGGACAAGGGGGGTCAAGTTAGGGACATGGATGGACGCGGCAATGAGGGACACGGAGATACAAGGTTGGGCAATGAGGGACAAGGAGTGGCAATGAGGGGCAATGAGGTACAAGGACGGACAAGGAGGAACAATGAGGGACGAGGAGGGACGAGGAGAGACAAGAACGGACAAGAACGGACAAGGAGGGACCAGTAGGGACAAGGAGGGACAAGGAATGACACGGAGGGTCAATGAGCGACAATGAGGGGCAATGAGTGACAAGGAGGGACAAGGAGTGACAAGGAGGGACAAGGTGGGACAATGAGGGACAATGAGGGCCAATGAGGGACACGGAGGGACAAGGAGGGACCAGGAGGGACAAGGAGGGACAAGGAATGACAAGGATGGAAAATGAGGGACAAGGATTGGCAATGAATGACAAGGAGGGAAAAGGACGGAAAAAGAGCGACAAGCAGGGACAATAAGGGAAACGGAGGGACAAGGAGGGGCAAGGATTGACAAAGAGGGGAAATGAGGGACTAGGAGGGACAAGGAGGAATAAGCAGGGACAATGAGGGACAAGGAGGGACAGGGAGGGACAAGGTGGGGCAATCAGGCACAAGGAGGGTCAAGGAGGGAAGGGCAGGGACAAGGAGGGGCAATGAGTGACAAGGAGGGAAAATGAGGGACAAGGATGGAGAATGAGGGGCAATAAGGGACAAGGAGGAACCAGCAGGGACAAGGAGGGGAAATGAGGGACAAGGATGGACAAGGTTGGCAATGAGGGACAAGGAGTGGCTATGAGGGGCAATGAGGTACAAGGACGGACAAGGAGTGACACGGATGGACAATGAGGGACGAGGAGGGACAAGGAGCGACAACAACGGAAAAGAAGGGATAAGGAGGGACAACGAGGGACAAGGAGGGACAAGGAGGTACAAGGAGGGACAATGATGGACAAGGTGGAACAAGGAGGGACAAGGAGTGACAAGTGGGAAAAGGAGTGACAAGGAGGGTCAGTTATGGACAAGGAGGGATAAGGAGGGACAACGAGGGACAAGGAATGACAAGGAGGGTCAATGAGCGAAAATGAGGGACAATGAGGGGCAATGAGGGACAATGAGGGACAATGAGGTACAAGGACGGTCACGGAGGGACACAGATGGAGGTCAATGAGGGGCACGGAGGGACAAGGTTGGGCAATGAGGGACAAGGAGTGGAAATGAGGGGCAATGAGGGAAAAGGAGGGACAAGGAGGGACCAGTAGGGGCAAGGAGGGACAAGGAGGGGCAATGAGTGACAAGGAGGGAAAATGAGGGAAAAGGATGGAGAATGAGGGGCAATAAGGGACAAGGAGGAACCAGCAGGGACAAGGAGGGGCAATGAGGGACAAGGATGGACAAGGTTGGGCAATGAGGGACAAGGAGTGGCTATGAGGGGCAATGAGGGACAAGAACGGACAAGGAGGGACCAGTAGGGGCAAGGAGGGACAAGGAGGGGCAATGAGTGACAAGGAGGGAAAATGAGGGAAAAGGATGGAGAATGAGGGGCAATAAGGGACAAGGAGGAACCAGCAGGGACAAGGAGGGGCAATGAGGGACAAGGATGGACAAGGTTGGGCAATGAGGGACAAGGAGTGGCTATGAGGGGCAATGAGGTACAAGGACGGACAAGGAGTGACACGGATGGACAATGAGGGACGAGGAGGGGCAAGGAGCGACAACAACGGAAAAGAAGGGATAAGGAGGGACAACGAGGGACAAGGATGGACAAGGAGGGACAATGAGTGACAAGGAGGGAAAATGAGGGAAAAGGATGGAGAATGAGGGGCAATAAGGGACAAGGAGGGACAATGATGGACAATGAGGGGCAATGAGGGACAATGAGGGACAAGGTTGGGCAATGAGGGACAAGGAGTGGCAATGAGGGACAAGAACGGACAAGGAGGGACCAGTAGGGGCAAGGAGGGTCAAGGAGGGGCAATGAGTGACAAGGAGGGAAAATGAGGGAAAAGGATGGAGAATGAGGGGCAATAAGGGACAAGGAGGAACCAGCAGGGACAAGGAGGGGCAATGAGGGACAAGGATGGACAAGGTTGGGCAATGAGGGACAAGGAGTGGCTATGAGGGGCAATGAGGTACAAGGACGGACAAGGAGTGACACGGATGGACAATGAGGGACGAGGAGGGGCAAGGAGCGACAACAACGGAAAAGAAGGGATAAGGAGGGACAAGGATGGACAAGGAGGGACAAGGAAGGACAAGGAGGTACAATGATGGACAAGGAGGAAGAAGGTGGAGTGACAAGTGGGAAAAGGAGTGACAAGGAGGGTCAATTATGGACAAGGAGGGATAAAGAGGGACAAGGAATGACAAGGAGGGTCAATGAGGGGCAATGAGCGAAAATGAGGGACAATGAGGGGCAATGAGTGGCAATGAGGGGCAATGAGGGACAATGAGGTACAAGGACGGTCACGGAGGGACACGGATGGAGGTCAATGAGGGGCAAGGAGGTACAAGGTGGGACCAGGAGGGACAAGGAGGGGCAAGGAAGGACAACGAGGGAAAAGGAGCGACAAGCAGGGACAAGGAGGGAAAAGGAGGGACAAGGAGGGACAGGGATAGAGTAGGAGGGACAAGGAGGGGTAATGTGGGAAAAGGAGGGACACGAAGGGACAAGGAGGGACAATGATGGACAATGAGGGGCAATGAGTGACAAGGAGGGACAAGAAGGGCCAAGGAGAGACAAGGAGGGACAAGGAGGGACAGGGAGGGAGTAGGAGTAGAGTGACAAGGAGGGGCAAGCATGGACAAGGAGGGAAAAGGTGGGACACGAAGGGACAATGATGGGCAATGAGGGGCAATGAGGGACACGGAGGTACAAGGTTGGGCAATGAGGGACAAGGAGTGGCAATGAGGGGCAATGAGGTACAATGAGGGGCAATGAGGGACACGGAGGGACAAGGTTGGGCAATGAGGGACAAGGAGTGGAAATGAGGGGCAATGAGGGAAAAGGAGGGACACGAAGGTGCAAGGAGGGACAATGATGGACAATGATGGGCAATGAGGGACAAGGTTGGGCAATGAGGGACAAGGAGTGGCAATGAGGGACAAGAACAGACAAGGAGGGACCAGTAGGGGCAAGGAGGGACAAGGAATGACAATGAGCGACAATGAGGGACAAGGAGGGACGATGAGGGACGAGGAGGGAAAAGGAAGGACAAGAACGGATAAGGAGGGACCAGTAGGGACAAGGAGGACAAGGAGGGACCAGTTGGGACAAGGAGGAACAAGCATGGACAATGAGGGACAAGGAGCGACACGGAGGGACAGGGAGGGTCAAGGAGGGTCAAGGAGGGGCGTGGATGAACAAGGAGGGACAAGGTTGGGCAATGAGGGACAAGGAGTGGCAATTAGGGACAAGGAGGGAAAAAGAGGGACAATGGTGGGACAAGGAGGGACAAGGAGTGACCAGGTCAAGGAGGGACCAGTAGGGGCAAGGAGGGACAAGGAATGACAAGGAGGGTCAATGAGAGGCAATGAGGGTCAATGAGGGACAATAAGGGACAAGGAGGGACAACGTGGTACCAGGAGGGACAAGGGGAGGGACAGGAGGTACAAGGACGGACACGGAGTTACACGGATGGAAAAGGAGGGACAATGAGGGACATGGACGGACAAGGAGGGACCAGTAAGGGCAAGGAGGGACAAGGAATGACAAGGAGGGTCAATGAGAGGCAATGAGGGACAATGAGGGACAAGGATGGACAATAAGGGACAAGGAGGGACAACGTGGTACCAGGAGCGACAATGAGGGGGAATGAGGGACAATGAGGGACACGGAGGGACACGGAGGGACAAGCTTGGGCAATGAGGTAAAAGGAGAGGCAATGAGGGGCAATGAGGTACAAGGACGGACACGGAGGGACACGGATGGAAAAGGAGGGACAATGAGGGACAAGGGCGGACAAGGAGGAACAAGCTGGGACAAGAAGGGACTAGGAGCGACACGGAGGGACAGGGAGGGAAAAGGATGGTCAAGGAGGGACGAAGATGAACACGGAGGGACAAGGTTAGGAAATGAGGGACAAGGAGGGACAACGTGTGGCAATGAGGGCAATCAGGGACAAGTAGGGAAAAAGAGGGACAATGGTAGGACAAGGAGGGAAAAGGAGTGACAAGGAGGAACACGGAGTGACAAAGTGGGGCAATGAGGGACAATGAGGGACAAGGAGGGACAAGCAGGGACAAGGTGGGACAAGGATGGACAAGGGGGGTCAAGGAGGGACATGGATGGACGCGGCAATGAGGGACACGGAAGGACAAGGTTGGGAAATGAGGGACAAGGGGAACAAGGAGGGACAAGAAGTGGAAATGAGGGACAATGGGGGACAATGAGGTACAAGGACGGACAAGGAACGACAATGAGGGACGAGGAGGGAAAAGGAGAGAAAAGAACGGACAAGAACGGACAAGGAGGGACCAGTAGGGACAAGGAATGACACGGAGGGTCAATGAGGGACACGGATTGACAAGGACGGACAAGGACGGACAAGGACGGACAAGGAGTGGCAATGAGGGGCAATGAGGTACAAGGACGGACACGGAGGGACACGGATGGAAAAGGAGGATAATGAGGGACAATGATGGACAATGATGGACAAGGAGGGACAAGGAGACACAATGAGAGACAAGGTCGGGCAATGAGGGACAAGGAGGGAAAGGATGGACAAGCAGTGGAAATGAGGTGCAATGAGGGACAAGGAGGGTCAAGGAGAGACAATGAGAGACAATGAGGGAAAAGGATGGGGCAATGATGGACAAGGAGGGCAAGGAGTGGCAATGATGGGCAATGAGGTACAAGCAAGGACAAAGAGGGACAAGGATGGACAAGGAGGGCAAGGAGTGGCAATGATGGGCAATGAGGTACAAGCAGGGACAAAGAGGGACAAGGTGGGACCAGGATGGACAAGGAGGGGCATGGAAGGACAAGGAGGGAAAAGAACAGAAAAGGAGCGACAAGCAGGGACAAGGAGGGACACGGAGGGTCAGTGAGCGACAAAGAGGGACAAGGAAGGGCAATGAGTGACAAGGAGGGACAAGGTTGGGCAATGAGGTACAAGGAGTGACAATTAGGGTCAAGGAGGGAAAAAGTGGGACAATGGTGGGACAAGGAGGGACAAGGAGGGACAAGGAGGGACAATGAGGGAAAAGGATGGTCACTGAGGGACGAGGATGGACAAGGTTGGAGAATGAGGGGCAATAAGGGACAAGGAGGAACCAGCAGGGACAAGAAGGGGCAATGAGGGGCAATGAGGGACAATGATGGACAATGAGTTACAAGGATGGACAAGGTTGGGCAATGAGGGACAAGGAGTGGCTATGAGGGGCAATGAGGTACAAGGACGGACACGGATGGAAAAGGAGGGACAATGAGGGACAAAAAAGAACAAGGGCGGACAAGGAGGAACAAGTATGGACAAGAAGGGACTAGGAGCGACACGGAGGGACAGGGAGGGAAAAGGATGGTCACGGAGGGTCGAGGAGGGACGAGGGTGAACAAGGAGGGACACGGAGGGACAAGGTTAGGAAATGAGGGACAAGGAGGGACAGCGAGTGACAATGAGGGCAATTAGGGACAAGTAGGGAAAAAGAGGGACAATGGTGGGACAAGGAGGGAAAGGAGTGACAAGGAGGAACACGGAGTGACAAAGTGGGGCAATGAGGGACAAGCAGGGGCAAGGTGGGACAAGGAGGGTCAAGGATGGACAAGGGGGGTCAAGGAGGGACATGGATGGACGCGGCAATGAGGGAGGGAGGGACAAGTTTGGGAAATGAGGGACAAGGAGTGGAAATGAGGGACAGTGTGGGGCCATTAAGGTACAAGGACGGACAAGGAACGACAATGAGGGACGAGAAGGGAAAAGGAGAGAAAAGAACGGACAAGGAGGGACCAGTATGGACAATGAAGGACAAGGAAGGACAAGGAATGACACGGAGGGTCAATGAGGGACACCGATTGACAAGGAGGGACGAGGAGTGACAAGGAGGGACACGGAGGGGCAAGGAGAGACAAGGAGGGACAAGGATGTACAAGGAGGGACAAAGAGTGATAAAGAGGGACATGAGCGACAACGAGGGAAAGGGAGGATAATGAGGGACAATGATGGACAAGGAGGGACAAGGAGAAACAATGAGAGACAAGGTCGGTAATGAGGGACAAGGAGGGAAAGGCAGAACAAGGATGGACAAGGAGTGGAAATGAGGTGCAATGAAGGACAAGGAGGGTCAAGGAGAGACAATGAGAGACAATGAGGGAAAAGGATGGGGCAATGATGGACAAGGAGGGCAAGGAGATGCAATTATGGGCAATGAGGTACAAGCAGGGACAAAGAGGGACAAGGATGGACAAGGAGGGACAAGGAGTGACAAGGAGTGTCAAGGAGTGACAAGGACGGAAAAGGCGGGACAAGGAGGTACAATGAGGGACAAGGAGGGACAATGATGGACAAGGAGGAAGAAGGAGGAACAAGGAGAGACAAGGAGGAACAAGGAGGAGCAAGGAGGGACAAGGAGTGACAAGTGGGAAAAGGAGGGAAAAGGAGTGACAAGGAGTGACAAGTGGGAAAAGGAGGGAAAAGGAGCGACACGGAGGGACAGGGAGGGAAAAGGATGGTCACGGAGGGTCAAGGAGGGCAATTAGGGACAAGGAGGGAAAAAGAGGGACAATGGTGGGACAAGGAGGGACAAGGAGTGACAAGGAGGGACAAGGAGGGACAATGAGGGAAATGGATGGTCACGGAGGGACGAGTATGGACAAGGAGGGACAAGGTTGGAGAATGAGGGGCAATAAGGGACAAGGAGGGACAAGGTTGGAGAATGAGGGGCAATAAGGGACAAGGAGGAACCAGCAGGGACAAGGAGGGTCAATGAGGGGCAATGAGGGACAATGATGGACAATGAGGGACAAGGATGGACAAGGTTGGACAATGAGGGACAAGGAGTGGCTATGAGGGGCAATGAGGTACAAGGACGGACAAGGAGTGACACGGATGGACAATGAGGGACGAGTAGGGACAATGAGGGACGAGGAGGGACAAGGAGCGACAACAACGGAAAAGAAGGGATAAGGAGGGACAACGAGGGACAAGGATGGACAAGGAGGGGCGATGAGGGACAAGGATGGACATGGAGGGGCGATGAGGGACAAGGATGGACAAGGAAGCACAAGGAGGGACAAGGAGTGAATAGGTGGGGCAATGAGGGACAATGAGGGACAAGCAGGGACAAGCAGGGACAAGGTGGGACAAGGAGGGTCAAGGAGGGTCAATGATGGACAAGGGGGGTCAAGTTAGGGACATGGATGGACGCGGCAATGAGGGACACGGAGATACAAGGTTGGGCAATGAGGGACAAGGAGGGACAAGGAGTGGCAATGAGGGGCAATGAGGTACAAGGACGGACAAGGAGGAACAATGAGGGACGAGGAGGGACGAGGAGAGACAAGAACGGACAAGGAGGGACCAGTAGGGACAAGGAGGGACAAGGAATGACACGGAGGGTCAATGAGGGGCAATGAGCGACAATGAGGGGCAATGAGTGACAAGGAGGGACAAGGAGTGACAAGGAGGGACAAGGTGGGACAATGAGGGACAATGAGGGCCAATGAGGGACACGGAGGGACAAGGAGGGACCAGGAATGACAAGGATGGAAAATGAGGGACAAGGATTGGCAATGAGTGACAAGGAGGGAAAAGGACGGAAAAAGAGCGACAAGCAGGGACAATAAGGGAAACGGAGGGACAAGGAGGGGCAAGGATTGACAAAGAGGGGCAATGAGGGACTAGGAGGGACAAGGAGGAATAAGCAGGGACAATGAGGGACAAGGAGGGACAGGGAGGGACAGGGAGGGACAAGGTGGGGCAATCAGGCACAAGGAGGGTCAAGGAGGGAAGGGCAGGGACAAGGAGGGGCAATGAGTGACAAGGAGGGAAAATGAGGGACAAGGATGGAGAATGAGGGGCAATAAGGGACAAGGAGGAACCAGCAGGGACAAGGAGGGGCAATGAGGGACAAGGATGGACAAGGTTGGCAATGAGGGACAAGGAGTGGCTATGAGGGGCAATGAGGTACAAGGACGGACAAGGAGTGACACGGATGGACAATGAGGGACAAGGAGCGACAACAACGGAAAAGAAGGGATAAGGAGGGACAACGAGGGACAAGGAGGGACAAGGAGGTACAATGAGTGACAAGGAGGGACAATGATGGACAAGGAGGAAGAAGGTGGAACAAGGAGGGACAAGGAGTGACAAGTGGGAAAAGGAGTGACAAGGAGGGTCAGTTATGGACAAGGAGGGATAAGGAGGGACAACGAGGGACAAGGAATGACAAGGAGGGTCAATGAGCGAAAATGAGGGACAATGAGGGACAATGAGGGACAATGAGGGACAATGAGGGACAATGAGGTACAAGGACGGTCACGGAGGGACACAGATGGAGGTCAATGAGGGGCTCGGAGGGACAAGGTTGGGCAATGAGGGACAAGGAGTGGAAATGAGGGGCAATGAGGGAAAAGGAGGGACAAGGAGGGACCAGTAGGGGCAAGGAGGGACAAGGAGGGGCAATGAGTGACAAGGAGGGAAAATGAGGGAAAAGGATGGAGAATGAGGGGCAATAAGGGACAAGGAGGAACCAGCAGGGACAAGGAGGGGCAATGAGGGACAAGGATGGACAAGGTTGGGCAATGAGGGACAAGGAGTGGCTATGAGGGGCAATGAGGGACAAGAACGGACAAGGAGGGACCAGTAGGGGCAAGGAGGGACAAGGAGGGGCAATGAGTGACAAGGAGGGAAAATGAGGGAAAAGGATGGAGAATGAGGGGCAATAAGGGACAAGGAGGAACCAGCAGGGACAAGGAGGGGCAATGAGGGACAAGGATGGACAAGGTTGGACAATGAGGGACAAGGAGTGGCTATGAGGGGCAATGAGGTACAAGGACGGACAAGGAGTGACACGGATGGACAATGAGGGACGAGGAGGGGCAAGGAGCGACAACAACGGAAAAGAAGGGATAAGGAGGGACAACGAGGGACAAGGATGGACAAGGAGGGACAATGAGTGACAAGGAGGGAAAATGAGGGAAAAGGATGGAGAATGAGGGGCAATAAGGGACAAGGAGGGACAATGATGGACAATGAGGGGCAATGAGGGACAATGAGGGACAAGGTTGGGCAATGAGGGACAAGGAGTGGCAATGAGGGGCAATGAGGGACAAGAACGGACAAGGAGGGACCAGTAGGGGCAAGGAGGGTCAAGGAGGGGCAATGAGTGACAAGGAGGGAAAATGAGGGAAAAGGATGGAGAATGAGGGGCAATAAGGGACAAGGAGGAACCAGCAGGGACAAGGAGGGGCAATGAGGGACAAGGATGGACAAGGTTGGGCAATGAGGGACAAGGAGTGGCTATGAGGGGCAATGAGGTACAAGGACGGACAAGGAGTGACACGGATGGACAATGAGGGACGAGGAGGGGCAAGGAGCGACAACAACGGAAAAGAAGGGATAAGGAGGGACAAGGATGGACAAGGAGGGACAAGGAAGGACAAGGAGGTACAATGATGGACAAGGAGGAAGAAGGTGGAGTGACAAGTGGGAAAAGGAGTGACAAGGAGGGTCAATTATGGACAAGGAGGGATAAGGAGGGACAAGGAATGACAAGGAGGGTCAATGAGGGGCAATGAGCGAAAATGAGGGACAATGAGGGGCAATGAGTGGCAATGAGGGGCAATGAGGGACAATGAGGGACAATGAGGTACAAGGACGGTCACGGAGGGACACGGATGGTGGTCAATGAGGGGCAAGGAGGTACAAGGTGGGACCAGGAGGGACAAGGAGGGGCAAGGAAGGACAACGAGGGAAAAGGAGCGACAAGCAGGGACAAGGAGGGAAAAGGAGGGACAAGGAGGGACAGGGATAGAGTAGGAGGGACAAGGAGGGGTAATGTGGGAAAAGGAGGGACACGAAGGGACAAGGAGGGACAATGATGGACAATGAGGGGCAATGAGTGACAAGGAGGGACAAGGAGGGACAAGAAGGGCCAAGGAGAGACAAGGAGGGACAAGGAGGGACAGGGAGGGAGTAGGAGTAGAGTGACAAGGAGGGGCAAGCATGGACAAGGAGGGAAAAGGTGGGACACGAAGGGACAATGATGGGCAATGAGGGGCAATGAGGGACACGGAGGTACAAGGTTGGGCAATGAGGGACAAGGAGTGGCAATGAGGGGCAATGAGGTACAATGAGGGGCAATGAGGGACACGGAGGGACAAGGTTGGGCAATGAGGGGCAAGGAGTGGAAATGAGGGCAATGAGGGAAAAGGAGGGACACGAAGGTGCAAGGAGGGACAATGATGGACAATGAGGGGCAATGAGGGACAAGGTTGGGCAATGAGGGACAAGGAGTGGCAATGAGGGACAAGAACAGACAAGGAGGGACCAGTAGGGGCAAGGAGGGACAAGGAATGACAATGAGCGACAATGAGGGACAAGGAGGGACGATGAGGGACGAGGAGGGAAAAGGAAGGACAAGAACGGATAAGGAGGGACCAGTAGGGACAAGGAGGACAAGGAGGGACCAGTTGGGACAAGGAGGAACAAGCATGGACAATGAGGGACAAGGAGCGACACGGAGGGACAGGGAGGGTCAAGGAGGGGCGTGGATGAACAAGGAGGGACAAGGTTGGGCAATGAGGGACAAGGAGTGGCAATTAGGGACAAGGAGGGAAAAAGAGGGACAATGGTGGGACAAGGAGGGACAAGGAGTGACCAGGTCAAGGAGGGACCAGTAGGGGCAAGGAGGGACAAGGAATGACAAGGAGGGTCAATGAGAGGCAATGAGGGACAATGAGGGACAAGGAGGGTCAACGTGGTACCAGGAGGGACAAGGGGAGGGACAGGAGGTACAAGGACGGACACGGAGTTACACGGATGGAAAAGGAGGGACAATGAGGGACATGGACGGACAAGGAGGGACCAGTAAGGGCAAGGAGGGACAAGGAATGACAAGGAGGGTCAATGAGAGGCAATGAGGGACAAGGATGGACAATAAGGGACAAGGAGGGACAACGTGGTACCAGGAGCGACAATGAGGGGGAATGAGGGACAATGAGGGACACGGAGGGACAAGCTTGGGCAATGAGGTAAAAGGAGAGGCAATGAGGGGCAATGAGGTACAAGGACGGACACGGAGGGACACGGATGGAAAAGGAGGGACAATGAGGGACAAGGGCGGACAAGGAGTAACAAGCTGGGACAAGAAGGGACTAGGAGCGACACGGAGGGACAGGGAGGGAAAAGGATGGTCAAGGAGGGACGAAGATGAACACGGAGGGACAAGGTTAGGAAATGAGGGGGAATGAGGGACAATGAGGGACACGGAGGGACAAGCTTGGGCAATGAGGTAAAAGGAGAGGCAATGAGGGGCAATGAGGTACAAGGACGGACACGGAGGGACACGGATGGAAAAGGAGGGACAATGAGGGACAAGGGCGGACAAGGAGTAACAAGCTGGGACAAGAAGGGACTAGGAGCGACACGGAGGGACAGGGAGGGAAAAGGATGGTCAAGGAGGGACGAAGATGAACACGGAGGGACAAGGTTAGGAAATGAGGGACAAGGAGGGACAACGTGTGGCAATGAGGGCAATCAGGGACAAGTAGGGAAAAAGAGGGACAATGGTAGGACAAGGGGGGACAACAAGGGACAAGGAGGAACAAGGAGTGGCAATGAGGGACAAGGAGTAAAAAGGAGTGACAAGCAGGGACAAAGAGGGGCAATGAGAGACAAGGAGGGACACGGAGTGACAAAGTGGGGCAATGAGGGACAATGAGGGACAAGCAGGGACAAGGTGGGACAAGGATGGACAAGGGGGGTCAAGGAGGGACATGGATGGACGCGGCAATGAGGGACACGGAAGGACAAGGTTGGGAAATGAGGGACAAGGGGAACAAGGAGGGACAAGAAGTGGAAATGAGGGACAATGGGGGACAATGAGGTACAAGGACGGACAAGGAACGACAATGAGGGATGAGGAGGGAAAAGGAGAGAAAAGAACGGACAAGGAGGGACCAGTAGGGACAAGGAATGACACGGAGGGTCAATGAGGGACACGGATTGACAAGGACGGACAAGGACGGACAAGGAGTGGCAATGAGGGGCAATGAGGTACAAGGACGGACACGGAGGGACACGGATGGAAAAGGAGGATAATGAGGGACAATGATGGACAAGGAGGGACAAGGAGACACAATGAGAGACAAGGTCGGGCAATGAGGGACAAGGAGGGAAAGGATGGACAAGCAGTGGAAATGAGGTGCAATGAGGGACAAGGAGGGTCAAGGAGAGACAATGAGAGACAATGAGGGAAAAGGATGGGGCAATGATGGACAAGGAGGGCAAGGAGTGGCAATGATGGGCAATGAGGTACAAGCAAGGACAAAGAGGGACAAGGATGGACAAGGATGGACAAGGAGGGACAAGGAGTGACAAGGAGGGACAAGGAGGTACAATGAGGGACAATGATGGACAAGGAGGAAGAAGGAGGAACAAGGAGGGACAAGGAGGAACAAGGAGGTGCAAGGAGGGACAAGGAGTGACAAGTGGGAAAAGGAGGGACAAGGATTGACAATGAGGGGCAATGAGGGACACGGAGGAACAAGCAGGGACAATGTGGGACAAGAAGGGACAAGGAGCGACACGGAGGGAAGAGGAGGGACTAGGTGGGGCAATCAGGGACAAGGAGGGCCAAGGAGGGCCAAGGAGGGACAAGGAGGACAAGGAGAGAAAAGGAGGGACAAGGAGGGACAAGGAAGGACATGGAGTAACAAGGAGTGACAAGGAGGGACAAGGAGGGGCACTGAGGGACAAGGAGGGAAAATGAGAGGCAAGGAGAGACAAGGAGGGACAAGGAGTGGCAATGAGGTCAAGGAGGGACAAGGAGGGACAAGGAGGGACAAGGATGGACAATGAGGGGCAATGAGGGATAAGGAGGAACAAGCAGGGACAAGGAGGGGCAATGAGGGACAATGAGGGACAATGATGGACACGGAGGGACAAGGTTGGGCAATGAGGGACAAGAAGGGACACGGAGGGACAAGGTGGGACCAGGAGGGACAAGGAGGGACAAGGAGTGGCAATGAGGGCCAAGGAAGGAAAAGGACGGAAAAGGAGCGACAAGCAGGGACAAGGAGGGACAAGATAGGACAAGGAGGGAAAAGCAGGGACAAGTAGGGAAAAGGAGGGACACGAAAGGACAAGGAGGGACAAGGTGGGAAAAGTAGTGACAAGGATGGACAATGAGGGGTAGTGAGGGACAATGAGGGACACGGAGAGAAAAAATTGGGCAATGAGGGACAAGGAGTGGTAATGAGGGGCAAGGACGGACACGGAGGGACACGGATGGAAAAGGAGGGACAAGGTGGGTCCAGGAGGGACAATGAGGGACAAGGAGGGAAAAGGACGGAAAAGGAGCGACAAGCAGGGACAAGGAAGAAAAAGGAGGGACAATATGGGACAAGGAGTGACAAGGAGGGACAATGAGGGACAAGGAGGAACAATTAGGGACAATGAAGGACAAGAAGGGACAGGGAGGGAAAAGGAGGGACAATGCGGGGCAATCAGGGACAAGGAGGGACAATGAGGGGTAATGAGGGACAAGGAAGGAGTGAGGGGCAAGGAAGGAAAAGGAGGGGCACGAAGGGACAAGGAGTGACAAGGAGGGAAAAGGAGGGACAAGAATGGACAATGAGGGGCAATGAGGGACACGGAGGGACAAGGTTGGGCAATGAGGGACAAGGATGGACAATGAGGGGCAATGAGGTACAAGGACGAACACGGATTGAAAAGGATGGACAATAAGGGACGAGGGGGGAAAAGCAGGGACAAGGAGGGACAAGGAGGAACAATGAAGAACAACGAGGGACAAGGAGAGACAAGGAGGGAAAAGGAGGGACAAGGAGTGCCAATGAGGTACAAGGACGGACACGGAGGTACACGGATGGAAAAGGAGGGACAATGAAGGAAACGGAGGGACAAGAACGAACAAGGAGGGACCAGTAGGGACATGGAGGGACCAGTAGGGACAAGGAGGAACAAGCAGGGACAATGAGGGACTAGAAGGGACAAGGAGCGACACGGAGGGACAGGGAGGGACAAGGAGGGAAAAGAATGGTCACGGAGGGTCAAGGAGGGACGAGGATGAACAAGGAGGGACAAGGAGGGACAAGGAGGGACAATAAGGGACAAGGAGGGATAATGAGGGAAAAGGAGGGACAAGGAGTGGTAGTGACGGACAAGGAAGGAGAAGGAGCGACAAGCAGTGACAAGGAGGGGCAATGAGGGACAAGGAGGGACAGGATTGAACAAGGAGGGCCAAGGAGTGGCAATGAGGGACAAGGAGTAAAAAGGAGCGACAAGCAGGGACAAAGAGGGGCAATGAGAGACAAGGAGGGACAAGAAGGGACAAGGAGGAACAAGGAGTGGAAATGAGGGACAAGGAGTAAAAAGGAGTGACAAGCAGGGACAAAGAGGGGCAATGAGAGACAAGGAGGGACAAGAAGGGACAAGGAGGAACAATTAGGAACAAGGTGGGGCAATGAGGGACACGGAGGGACAAGGTTGGACAAGGAGTGGCAATGAGGGACAAGGAGGGACACGGATGGACAAGGATGGACAATGAGGGACAAGGAGGGTCAATGAGGGCAATGAACGACAATGAGGGACAAGGAGGGGCAATGAGGGACAAGGAGGGACAAGGAGGGGCACGGAGTAGCAAGGAGGCGCAAGGAGGGATAAAGTGGGACCAGGAGTGACAAGGAGGGACAAGGAGGGGCAAGGAAGAACAAGGAGGGAAAAGGAGTGGCAATGAGGGACTAGGAGGGAAAAGGACGAAAAATGAGCGTCAAGCAGTGACAAGGAGGGACAAGGGAAAAGTATTGACAAGGAGGGGCAATGAGGAACTAGGAGGGACAAGCAAGGACAATCAGACACAAGGAGCGACAAGGAGTGACAAGGAGTGATAAGGAGTAGCAAGGAGGAAAGGGAAGGGGCAAAGAGCGGCAATGAGGGAAAAGGAGGGACACGAAGGGACAAGGAGGGACAAGGAGGGAAAAGGAGGGAAAAGGAGGGACAAGGATGGACAATGAGGGGCAATGAGGGACAAGGAGGGGCAATGAGGTACAAGGACGGACAATGAGTGACACGGATGGACAATGAGGGACAATGAGCGACAACAACGGACAAGAAGGGACAAGGAGGGACCAGTAGGGACAAGGAGGGACCAGCAGGGACAAGGAGGGACAAGGACGGACAAGGACGGACAAGGACGGACAAGGACGGACAAGGACGGACAAGGAGGGCAATGAGGGCAATGAGGGGCAATGAACGACAATGAGGGACAAGGAGGGGCACGGAGTGGCAAGGAGGGGCAAGGAGGCGCAAGGAGGGGCAAGGAGGCGCAAGGAGGGGCAAGGAGGGATAAGGTGGCACCAGGAGGGACAAGGAGGGAAAAGGAGTGGCAATGAGGGACAAGGAGGGAAAAGGACGGAAAAAGAGCGACAAGCAGGGATAAGAAGGGAAACGGAGGGACAAGGAGGGTCAAGGATTGACAAGGAGGGGCAATGAGGGACTAGGAGGGACAAGGAGGAAGAAGCAGGGACAATGAGGGACAAGAAGGGGCAAGGAGAGACAGGGAGGGAAAAGGAGGGACAAGGTGGGGCAATCAGACACAAGGAGTGATAAGGAGTAGCAAGGAGGGAAGGGCTGGGGCAAGGAGGGAAAAGGAGGGACACGAAGGGACAAGGAGGGAAAAGGACGGAAAAGGAGCGACAAGCAGGGACAAGCAGGGAAAAGGAGGGACAAGAAGGGACTCGGAGGGTCAGTGAGCGACAAAGGGGGACAAGGAGGGGCAATGAGTGACAAGGAGGGACAATAAGGGCCAAGGAGAGACAAGGAGGGACAAGGTGGGACCAAGAGAGACAAGGCGTGGCAATGAGGGACAAGGAGGGAAAGGACGGAAAAGGAGCGACAAGCTGGGACAAGGAGGGAAAAGGAGGGACAAGATGGGACAATGAGGGAGATGGAGGGACAAGGAGGGATAAGGAGGGATAAGGAGGGACAAGGAGGGACAAGGAGGGACAAGAAGGGACAAAGAGGGACAAGGAGGGACAAGGATTGACAAGGAGGGACTATGAGGGACAAGGAGGAACAAGCGACACGGAGGGACAGGGAGGGACAAGGAGGGAAAAGAATGGTCACGGAGGGTCAAGGAGGGACGACGATGAACAAGGAGGGACAAGAAGGGACAAGGAGGGATAATGAGGGAAAAGGAGGGACAAGAAGGGACAAGGAGGGACAAGGAGTGGCACTGAGGGACAAGGAGTAAAAAGGAGCGACAAGCAGGGACAAAGAGGGGCAATGAGAGACAAGGAGGGACAAGAAGGGGCAAGGAGGGACAAGGAGGAACAATTAGGAACAAGGTGGGGCAATGAGGGACAAGGTTGGACAAGGAGTGGCAATGAGGGACAAGGAGGGACACGGATGGACAAGGATGGACAATGAGGGACAAGGAGGGACCAGTAGGGACAAGGAGGGTCAATGAGGGCAATGAACGACAATGAGGGACAAGCAGGGGCAATGAGGGACAAGGAGGGCCAAGGAGGGGCACGGAGTAGCAAGGAGGCGCAAGGAGGGGCAAGGAGGGCTAAAGTGGGACCAGGAGTGACAAGGAGGGACAAGGAGGGGCAAGGAAGAACAAGGAGGGAAAAGGAGTGGCAATGAGGGACTAGGAGGGAAAAGGACGAAAAAGGAGCGTCAAGCAGTGACAAGGTTGGCAAGGGACAAGTATTGACAAGGAGGGGCAATGAGGAACTAGGAGGGACAAGCAAGGACAATCAGACACAAGGAGCGACAAGGAGTGACAAGGAGTGATAGGAGTAGCAAGGAGGGAAGGGAAGGGGCAATGAGGGGCAAGGAGGGACACGAAGGGACAAGGAGGGACAAGGAGGGAAAAGGAGGGAAAAGGATGGACAATGAGGGGCAATGAGGGACAAGGAGGGGCAATGAGGTACAAGGACGGACAATGAGTGACACGGATGGACAATGAGGGACGAGGAGGGACAATGAGCGACAACAACGGACAAGAAGGGACAAGGAGGGACCAGTAGGGACAAGGAGGGACCAGCAGGGACAAGGAGGGACAAGGAGGGACAAGGAGGATCAATGAGGGGCAATGAACGACAATGAGGGACAAGGAGGGGCAATGAGGGACAAGGAGGGGCACGGAGTGGCAAGGAGGGGCAAGGAGGCGCAAGGAGGGGCAAGGAGGGATAAGGTGGCACCAGGAGGGACAAGGAGGGGCAAGGAAGAACAAGGAGGGAAAAGGAGTGGCAATGAGGGACAAGGAGGGAAAAGGACGGAAAAAGAGCGACAAGCAGGGATAAGAAGGGAAACGGAGGGACAAGGAGGGTCAAGGATTCACAAGGAGGGGCAATGAGGGACTAGGAGGGACAAGGAGGACGAAGCAGGGACAATGAGGGACAAGAAGGGGCAAGGAGTGACAGGGAGGGAAAAGGAGGGACAAGGTGGGGCAATCAGACACAAGGAGTGATAAGGAGTAGCAAGGAGGGAAGGGCTGGGGCAAGGAGGGAAAAGGAGGGACACGAAGGGACACGAAGGGACAAGGAGGGAAAAGGACGGAAAAGGAGCGACAAGCAGGGACAAGCAGGGAAAGGAGGGACAAGAAGGGACTCGGAGGGTCAGTGAGCGACAAAGAGGGACAAGGAGGGGCAATGAGTGACAAGGAGGGACAATAAGGGCCAAGGAGAGACAAGGTGGGACCAAGAGAGACAAGGCGTGGCAATGAGGGACAAGGAGGGAAAGGACGGAAAAGGAGCGACAAGCAGGGACAAGGAGGGAAAAGGAGGGACAAGATGGGACAATGAGGGACAAGGAGGGAGAAGGAGGGACAAGGAGGGAGAAGGAGGGACAAGGAGGGAGAAGGAGGGACAAGGAGGGACTATGAGGGACAAGGAGGAACAAGCTGGGACAATGAATGACAAGAAGGGACAAGGAGGGACAGGGATTGAGTAGGAGGTACACGGAGGGACAAGCAGTGACAAGGAGGGGTAATGAGGGACAAGGAGGGACACGAAGGGACAAGGAGGGACAAGGAGGGACAATGAGGGGCAATGAGGGGCAATGAGGGGCAATGAGGGGCAATGAGGGGCAATGAGGGACAATGAGGGACAATGAGGGACAAGGTTGGGCAATGAGGGACAAGGAGTGGCAATGAGGGACAAGGAGTGGCAATGAGGGGCAATGAGGTACAAGGACGGACACGGACGGACACGGATGGATAAGGAGGGACAATGAGGGACATGCACGGACAAGGAGGGACAAGGTGGGACCAGGAGGGGCAATGAGGGACACGGAGGGACAAGGCTGGGCAATGAGGGACAAGGAGTGGCAACGAGGGGCAATGAGGTACAAGGACGGACACGGATGGAAAAGGAGGGACAATGAGGGACAAGAACGGACAAGGGCGGACAAGGAGGAACAAGCAGGGACAAGAAGGGACAAGGAGCGACCCGGAGGGACAGGGAGGGAAAAGGATGGTCACGGAGGGTCAAGGAGGGACGAGGATGAACACGGAGGGACACGGAGGGACACGGAGGGACAACGAGTGGCAATGAGGGCAATTAGGGACAAGTAGGGAAAAAGAGGGACAATGGTGGGACAAGGAGGGAAAAGGAGTGACAAGGAGGAACACGGAGTGACAAAGTGGGGCAATGAGGGACAAGCAGGAACAAGCAGGACAAGGAGGGTCAAGGATGGACAAGGGGGGTCAAGAAGGGACATGTATGGACGCGGCAATGAGGGACACGGAGGGACAAGGTTGGGAAATGAGGGACAAGGGGGACAAGGAGTGGAAATGAGGGACAGTGGGGGCAATGAGGTACAAGGACGGACAAGGAACGACAATGAGGGACGAGGAGGGAAAAGGAGAGAAAAGAACGGACAAGAACGGACAAGAACGGACAAGGAGGGACCAGTAGGGACAAGGAAGGACAAGGAACGACACGGAGGGTCAATGAGGGACAAGGAGTGACAAGGAGGGATACGGAGGGGCAAGGAGAGACAAGGAGGGACAAGGATGTACAAGGAGGGACAAAGAGTGATAAAGAGGGACATGAGCGACAACGAGGGAAAAGGAGGATAATGAGGGACAATGATGGACAAGGAATGACAAGGAGAGACAATGAGAGACAAGGTCGGGCAATGAGGGAAAGGCAGGACAAGGAGTGGAAATGAGGTGCAATGAGGGACAAGGAGGGTCAAGGAGAGACAATGAGGGAAAAGGACGGGGCAATGATAGACACGGAGGGCAAGGAGTGGCAATGATGGGCAATGAGGTACAAGCAGGGACAAAGAGGGACAAGGATGGATACGGATTGACAAGGAGGGACAAGGAGGTACAATGAGGGACAATGATGGACAAGGAGGAAGAAGGAGGAATAAGGAGGGACAAGGAGGAACAAGGTGGAGCAAGGAGGGACAAGGCGTGACAAGTGGGAAAAGGAGGGAAAAGGAGTGACAAGGAGGGACAATGATGGACAAGGAGGAACAAGGAGGGACAGGGAGGGACAAGGAGTGGCAATGAGTGGCAATTAGGGACAAGGAGGGACAAGAACGGACAAGGAGGAACAAAGAGGGACATGAAAGTACAAGGAGGGACAAGGAGGGACAATGATGGACAAGGAGGAACAAGGAGGAGCAAGGAGGGACAAGAAGGGACAGGGAGGGAGTAGGAGGGACAAGGAGTGACAAGGAGGGACAAGCATGGACAAGCAGGGACAAGGAGGGAAAATCAGGGACACGAAGGGACAAGGAGGGGCAATGATGCACAATGAGGGGCAATGAGGGACACGGAGGGACAAGGTTGGGCAATGAGGGACAAGGAGTGGCAATGAGGTACAAGGACGGACACGGATGGAAAAGGAGGGACAATGAGGGACAAGAACGGACAAGGAGGGACAAGTAGGGGTAAGGAGGGACAAGGAGGGTCAATGAAAGGCAATGAGCGACAATGAGGGACAAGGAGGGACAACGTGGGACCAGGAGGGACAAGGAGGGACAAGCAGGAACAAGCAGGAACAAGGTGGGACAAGGTAGGACAAGGAGGGTCAAGGAGGGTCAAGGATGGACAAGGGTGGTCAAGGAGGGACATGGATGGACGCGGCAATGAGGGACACGGAGGGACAAGGTTGGGCAATGAGGGACAAGGAGTGGCAATGAGGGGCAATGAGGTACAAGGACGGACACAGACGGACACGGAGGGACATGAATGTAAAAGGAGGGACAAGGTTGGGCAATGAGGGACAAGGAGTGGCAATGAGGGGCAATAAGGTACAATGAGCGACAATGAGGGACAATAAGGGAAAGGAGGGACAACGTGGGACCAGGAGGGACAATGAGGGGCAATGAGGGACACGTAGGGACAAGGTTGGGCAATGAGGGACAAGGTTGGGCAATGAGGGACAAGGAGTTGCAATGAGGGGCAATGAGGTACAAGGACGGATACGGAGGGATACGGATGGAAAAGGAGGGACAATGAGGGACAAGGAGCGACACGGAGGGACAGGGAGGGAAAAGGATGGTCACGGTGGGTCAAGGAGGGACACGGAGGGACAAGGTTGGGAAATGAGGGACAACGAGTGGAAATGAGGGCAATTAGGGACAAGGAGGGGAAAAGAGGGACAATGGTGGGACAAGGAGGGAAAATGAGTGACAAGGAGGAACACGGAGTGACAAAGTGGGGCAATGAGGGACAATGAGGGACAAGCAGGAACAAGCAGGGATAAGGTGGGACAAGGAGGGTCAAGGATGGACAAGGGGGTCAAGGAGGGACATGGATGGACGCGGCAATGAGGTGTAACGTGGTTTTCTCGTTGGCTGGGGTAAGCTCAATCGCATCCAGGGTCGTCATAAGGACCCACAAAACCTTACGAAATAATAACACAAGTAGTTATCCCTTCCACGGGCAATAATACAATTCGGTTCTTTATTGATGTAAAACTATGTTATAATCTACTTGTGAAAATGCAAATATTAATAAATATATTTCATTGAAAGAGATTCGTATTGGATATTGGCTTGCCTCTACGGACTGAGTGGACAGTCAGCGGCAGAATATCGGAAACGAGGCATTTGTAGTAGTTGATTATGATTCGGTAGCAGTGCAGGCTAATGTAGATTCGGCGTTTGATGATGATAGAATCGGGTTTCGGTAGTAAACGTGGCTAGTTCGGCCGTAGACTCGGTTTCTCAGGTTCGGTAGTAAAGTCGGCTGGTTCAGGTTCGGTAATAATCGGCTTCTTCAGGTTCGGGTTGACTCGTTCTTCATTACAAACTAAATATCTGTTTACATTCTACTAATCTTACTACTGGTTGAACAGTGAACCGAAGTTCCTGTGTTTGAACAGTGGACCGAAATCCCTGTGTTTGAACAGTGGACCGAAGTCCCTGTGTTTGAACAGTGGGCCGAAGCCCCTGTGTTGGAACAGTGGACCGAAGTCCCTGTGTTGGAACAGTGGACCGAAGTCCCTGTGTTGGAACAGTGGACCGAAGTCCCTGTGTTGGAACAGTGGACCGAAGTCCCTGTGTTGGAACAGTGGACCGAAGTCCCTGTGTTGGAACAGTGGACCGAAGTCCCTGTGTTGGAACAGTGGACCGAAGTCCCTGTGTTGGAACAGTGGACCGAAGTCCCTTTGTTGGAACAGTGGACCGAAGTCCCTGTGTTGGAACAGTGGACCGAAGTCCCTGTGTTGGAACAGTGGACCGAAGTCCCTGTGTTGGAACAGTGGACCGAGGTCCCTGTGCTGGAACAGTGGACCGAAGTCCCTGTGTTTGAACAGTGGACCGAAGTCCCTGTGGTACAATTTAGGTTCGGTAATAACCGACTACTTTAAGTTCGGTAATAACCGACTACTTTAGGTTCGGTAATGATCGGCTACTTCAGGTTCGGTAATAACCGACTACTTAAAGTTCGGTAATAATCGGCTACTTCAGGTTCGGTAATAACCGACTACTTAAAGTTCGGTAATAATCGGCTACTTCAGGTTCGGTTATAACCGACTACTTCATGCTCGGGATGACTCGAACTAGTTTTCTAAACTACTAATCTAACTACTGGTTGAACAGTGAACCGAAGTTCCTGTGTTTGAACAGCGGACCGAAGTCCCTGTAGTACAATTTATTTGCCCGAAGGCGGTAAAAAGTGAGCAAGACAGCAAGACTTATAAAAGTCAAGCAGACCGTTGTGACACGCTGTTTCAAACAAATCGTTGAAATGGATCACTGTGGTGCTAGCTGCCTGTGGTGTCCCCAGGCTAAACATTTATACGGTTTGACACTTAAACCTAATGAGAATTGCCTTGCTGTTGTGTGTTTTCCGTACACACTGAGTGCTTGTGGCCGGCTGTTCGTGGTATGTCTGTGTGTAATTCCGCTTTGTCTGTCGTGGGTGATGTTAGTGGCGTGATTATGATGTCTGTTTGTATGGTTGTTTGTATGGCTTGGCTTGTTTGTGACGTCAAAGGCACAGCCACACTATGTACGGAGATTTTCTCAGGAGAAATTCGTCACGTTACAGAGGGACACGGAGGGACAAGGTTGGGAAATGAGTGACAAGGGGGACAAGGAGGGACAAGGAGTGGAAATGAGGGGCAGTGGGGCAATGAGGTTCAAGGACGGACAAGGAACGAGGAGGGAAAAGGGGAGAAAAGAACGGACAAGAACGGACAAGGAGGGACCAGTAGGGACAAGGAATGACACGGAGGGTCAATGAGGGACAAGGATTGACAAGGAGGGACAAGGAGTGACAAGTAGTGACAAGGAGGGGCAAGGAGGGACAAGGAGGGGCAAGGAGAGACAAGGAGGGACAAGGATGTACAAGGAGGGACAAAGAGTGATAAAGGATGGACAAGGAGTGGAAATGAGGGACAAGGAGGGTCAAGGAGAGACAATGACGGAAAAGGATGGGGCAATGATGGACAAGGAGTGGCAATGGTGGGCAATGAGTGACAAGTGGGAAAAGGAGGGAAAAGGAGTGACAAGGAGGGACAATGATGGACAAGGAGGAACAAGGAGGGACAGGGAGGGACAAGGAGTGGCAATGAGTGGCAATGAGGGACAATGATGGACAAGGAGGAACAAGGAGGAGCAAGGAGTGACAAGTGGGAAAAGGAGCGAAAAGGAGTGACAAGGAGGGACAAGAAGGGATAATGAGGGACACGCAGCGGCAAGGAGGGACAAGGAGTGACAAGGAGGGAAAAGGAGTGACAAGGAGGGACAAGGAGGGAAAAGGAGTGACAAGGAGGGGCAAGGAGGGACAATGAGGGAAAAGGTCGGAAAAGGAGCGACAAGGAGGGACAATGTGGGACAAGGAGTGTCATGGAGCGTCAAGGAGAGACAATGAGGGACAAGGAGTGACAACTAGGGACAAGGATGGACAAGGAGGGACAAGGAGTGACAAGGAGTGACAAGGAGTGACAATGAGTGACAAGGAGGGAAAATGAGGGAGAAGGAGGGACAATGTGGGAAAAGGACAGAAAGGAGCGAAAAGGAGTGACAAGAAGGGATAATGAGGGACAATGAGGGACACGCAGCGGCAAGGAGGGGCAAAGAGGGACAAGGAGGGAAAATGAGGGACAAAGAGTGACAAGGAGGGAAAAGGAGGGACCAGGAGGGAAAAGGAGTGACAAGGAGGGATAATGAGGGACAATGAGAGACAATGAGGGACAAGCAAGGATATGCAGGGATAAGGAGGTACATTAAGGGACATTTAGGGACAAGGAGTGACAAGGAGGGCCAAGGAGGGAAAAGGATTGACAAGGAGGGACAATAAGGTACAGTAAGGGACAATGAGTGACAAGGAAGGACAAGGAGGGACAAGGAGGGACAAGGAGGAACAAGGAGGGAAAAGGAGTGCAAACGAGGGAAAAGGAGTGACAAGGAGGGTCAAGGAGGGTCACGAAGGGAAAAGTAGTGACAGGGCGGGTCAAGGAGGGTCACGGAGTGTCAAGGAGAGTCACGGAGTATCAAAGAGGGATAAGGTTGGCAATGATGGACAAGGAGTGACAAGGAGGGTCAAGGCGGGATAAGGAGGGACAACAATGATAAGGAGGGAAAAGGAGGGACAAGGAGGGTCAAGCAGGGAGAATGTGGGACAAGGAGTGACAATAATGGACAAGGAGTTACAATGAGGTACAAGGAGGGTCAAGCACCTCTTGGTAATTCGGATCACTGCATTGTTTCAGCATCCTTTTCGTATTCCGCTCTTCGTGTCGCTTCGCCCGCAGCCCCAAAGCGGACAATATTTGTATACGAAAAGGCACGTTGGGCCGAGCTCAACAACTTTTTCCAGCATTTTAATTGGAAACTTTGTTTTCTACATGGCGATATAGATGCTGCGGCTGAAATGATTGAAAATATTATCTTGATTGGAATGACAATTTAAGTTATTTCGGATAAACCATCTAATAAAAGTTGGTTTAACCAGACATGCAAGGCTGCTGTCAGATCCAAAGAGGAAGCATTCAGGAAATGGCGTTTAAATAAAAATGCCACAACTGATCTGCTACGCAAGCAGACAAGAACCATGTGTGCCAGGGTACTTAGACGTGAAAAGTTTCTGTACGAACAACGTCTTCGTGCCAAAGTTCTTGCTTCTCCCAGGGGAAGTAAGAGCTTTTGGTCATTTGTGAGAAGAGTAAAGGATAACTCCTCATCTATCCCAACTCTTGTTAAAGATGACCAGATATTCACTAACCCGGTTGACAAAGCTAACCTATTGGCTGAAATGTTTGCAAGGAATTCATCCTTGCCGGAAAGCAATCAACCACTCCCCGTGATCGAAAATGTATCTAGTTCCATGCCTCAGATATTTTTTCGAACACGTGGAGTTAAAAGGGTTCTCGCAAATCTCGACGTAAATAAATCTCCAGGCCCGGATGGCATTTCAGCACTTGTCCTATGTGCTCTTCGACGCTTGCCCGTCCCCTTCGTAATCTTTTCAACCTTGCATACCGTGCAGGGGTTTTCCCAGCGTGTTGGAAGAGTGCGAACATCCAGCCCATCCCTAAAAAGGTGAGGCTAATAATCCTGCTAACTATCGACCGATCGCGATTTGCTCAGCGCTTTCGAAGGTTATGGAGAGTATGGTTAACCACCATCTTGTGAGGTATTTAGAAACTAATGACTTACTTAATGATCGACAGTATGGCTTCCGTAGGAATCGATCTACGGGAGACCTGATGACACTGCTATCCGAAAAATGGAATCGATCTATTCACAAGCTTGGTGAGAGTAAGGTCGTTGCTCTAGATATCTCCAAGGCCTTTGATAGAGTTTGGCACGGCGCACTCATATCAAAGCTTATCGCTTTTGGTGTTGGTAGTGACTTCTTTCGATTCATATCGAGCTTCCTCAGAGATCGCACTATACGTGTTGTTGTAGATGGGTTCTCATCCGACGAGCATAGGTTAACCGCAGGAGTAACACAGGGCTCTGTCCTTTCCCCCTCCCTTTTTCTTATTTTCATCGACGACCTCTTGGATCGGACTGTGAATCCAATATACTCATTCGCGGATGACAGCAACCTCTGTCATTCATACTCATTCGATCATAGACCAAGTCGTCAAGAAATTGAGGATAAAAGGCGATTGATGGATGAGTCACTTAGCCAGGGTTTGCTGGCCATTTCTGAATGGGGTCGAGAGAATAGAGTTGATTTTAATGCATGTAAGGCCCAGTGCTCCTTGTTGTCTCACAAGCGATTCACTGATCCAACGGTGTCGTCGATTTTAATGAACGGTGTAGATATTGAGCAATCAGATGATCTAGTTGTTCTTGGCATAAAAATACAATGTGATGTTCGTTGGACAAAACATGTATTTGATGTGTCAAAAGATGCCTTCAAATGTTTAGGTTTTTTAAAAAGATGTAAGAAATATTTCACACCCTCTGATCTTCTCAATATCTACACTACATACATCAGACCAAAGATGGAATACAACTCCCATATATGGTCGGGTGCACCAGCTTCATTACTGGAGCTACTTGACCGTGTCCAGAAGAGGGCGATGGTGTTGATAGGCGACGGTTATCCAATTCTAGTGTCTCCCTTGAACACCGTCGTAATGTTGGTTGTGTGTCATTGTTATATCGATACTTTCATGGTGTTTGTTCTTCGGAAATTCGTGATCTTATACCGCCCGTGAGAACGTTCGGTAGAGATACGCGACTCTCCAGGAATGCTCACCCATTTGTTGTCGATTGGACAACCGACCGCACTACACATTACAGAATAAATTCGTTCTTTGCCCGTACTATCCGTATGTGGAATCGACCTCCGGCAAATATCTTTCCCTCCAATTACGACATTCAGAGATTCAAAACAGATGTCAACAGACACTACTCCCTCTTTCCTCCTTCCAATACCTTATCTTCCTTCTACCAACGCAATGCACTGCATTTATAGGGGACATCCCCTGAGTGTTGGTTCAGTGAAAAAAAAAATGGAGGTACAAGGAGGGACAAGGAGTGACAAGGAGGGCCAAGGAGGATCACGAAGGAAAAAGTAGTGACAGGGCGGGTCAAGGAGGGTCACGGAGTGTCACGGAGGATCACGGAGTGTCAAGGAGGGTCACGGAGTGTCAAGGAGGGATAAGGTTGGGCAATGATTGACAAGCAGAGACAAGGAGATACAAGGAGGGACAAGGAGGAACAAGGAGGCACAAGGAGGGAAAAGGAGGAACAAGAAGGGACTAGGAGCGACACGGAGGGACAGGGAGGGAAAAGGATGGTCACGGAGGGACGAGGATGAACAAGGAGGGACACGGAGGGACAAGGTTAGGAAATGAGGGACAACGAGTGGCAATGAGGGCAATTAGGGACAAGTAGGGAAAAAGAGGGACAATGGTGGGACAAGGAGGGACAAGGAGGAACAAGCATGGACAATGAGGGACAAGGAGGGACAGGGAGGGTCAAGGAGGGGCGAGGATGAACAAGGAGGGACAAGGTTGGGCAATGAGGGGCAAGGAGTGGACAAGGAGGGAAAAAGAGGGACAATGGTGCGACAAGGAGGGACAAGGAGGGACAAGGAGGGACAAGGAGGGACAATGAGGGAAAAGGATGGTCACGGAGGGAAGAGGATGGACAAGGAGGGACACGGTTGGAGAATGAGGGGCAATAAGGGACAATGAGGAACCAGCAGGGACAAGGAGGGGCAATGAGGGACAAGGTTGGGCAATGATGGACAAGGAGTGCCTATGAGGGGCAATGAGGTACAAGGACGGACAAGGAGTGACACGGATGGACAATGAGGGACGAGGAGGGACAATGAGGGACGAGAAGGGACGAGGAGGGACAAGGAGCGACAACAACGGAAAAGAAGGGATAAGGAGGGACAACGAGGGACAAGGATGGACAAGGAGGGGCGATGAGGGACAAGGATGCACAAGGAGGGACAAGGAGTGAAAAGGTGGGGCAATGAGGGACAATGAGGGCAAGCAGGGACAATCAGGGACAAGGTGGGACAAGGAGGGTCAAGGAGGGTCAATGATGGACAAGGGGGGACAAGTTAGGGACATGGATGGACGCGGCAATGAGGGACACGGAGGGACAAGGTTGGGCAATGAGGTACAAGGAGGGACAAGGAGTGGCAAGGAGGGACAAGGAATTACACGGAGGGTCAATGAGGGGCAATGAGCGACAATGAAAATGAGGGACAAGGATTGGCAATGAGGGACAAGGGAAAAGGTCGGAAAAAGAGCGACAAGCAGGGACAATAAGGGAAACGGAGGGGCAAGGCGGGGCAAGTATTGACAAGGAGGGGCAATGAGGGACTAGGAGGGACAAGGAAGAACAATCAGGGACAATGAGGGACAAGGAGGGACAGGGAGGGTCAAGGTGGGGCAATCAGGCGGAGTGACAAGGAGGGAAGGGCAGGGACAAGGAGGGACAGGGATTGAGTAGGAGAGACTAGGAGGGACAAGGAGGGGTAATGAGGGACAAGGAGGGAAAAGGAGGGACACGAAGGGACAAGGAGGGACAATGATGGACAATGAGGGGCAATGAGTGACAAGGAGGGACAAGAAGGGCCAAGGAGGGCCAAGGAGGGACAAGGAGGGACACGGAGGACAAGGTGGGACCAGGAGGGACAAGGAGAGGCAATGAGGGACAATGACGGAAAAGGAGCGACAAGGAGGGAAAAGGATGGACAATGAGGGACAATGAGGGACAAGGAGTGACAAGCATTGACAAGGAGGGTCTATGAGGGACAAGGAGGAACAAGCTGGGTCAATGAGGGACAAGGAGTGGCAATGAGGGGCAATGAGGGGCAATGAGGGGCAATGAGGGGCAATGAGGGGCAATGAGGGACAATGAGGGGCACGGAAGGACAAGGTTGGGCAATGAGGGACAAGGAGTGGAAATGAGGGGCAATGAGGGAAAAGGAGGGACAATGATGGACAATGAGGGGCAATGAGGGACAATGAGGGACAATGAGGGTCAAGGTTGGGCAATGAGGGACAAGGAGTGGCAATGAGAGACAATGAGGGACAAGAATGGACAAGGACGGACCAGTAGGGACAAGGAATGACAAGGAGGGTCAATGAGCGACAATGAGGGACAAGGAGGGACAAGGAGGGACAAGGAGGGACAAGGAGGAACAAGCAGGGACAAGGTGGGACAAGGAGGGACAAGCAGGAACAAGCAGGGACAAGGTGGGACAAGGAGGGTCAAGGATGGACAAGGCGGGTCAAGGAGGGACATGGATGGACATGGATGGACGCGGCAATGAGGGACACGGAGGGACAAGGTTGGGCAATGAGGGACAAGGAGTGGCAATGAGGGGCAATGAGGTACAAGGACGGACACGGAGGGACACGGATGGAAAAGGAGGGACAATGACGGACAAGGAGGGACCAGTAGGGGCAAGGAGGGACAAGGAATGACAAGGAGGGTCAATGAGAGGCAATGAGGGACAAGGAGGGACAATAAGGGACAAGGAGGGACAACGTGGGACCAGGAGGGACAATGAGGGGGAATAAGGGACAATGAGGGACACGGAGTGACAAAGTGGGGCAATGAGGGACAAGGAGGGACAAGCAGGAACAAAGAGGGGCAATGAGAGACAAGGAGGGACAAGAAGGGACAAGGAGGGACATGGATGGACGCGGCAATGAGGGACACGGAGGGACAAGGTTGGGAAAGGAGGGACAAGGGGAACAAGGAGGGACAAGAAGTGGAAATGAGGGACAATGAGGTACAAGGACGGACAAGGAACGACAATGAGGGACGAGGAGGGAAAAGGAGAGAAAAGAACGGACAAGAACGGACAAGGAGGGACCAGTAGGGACAAGGAATGACACGGAGGGACAAGGAGGGACAAGGAGGGACAAGGAGTGACAAGGAAGGGCAAGGAGGGGCAAGGAGAGACAAGGAGGGACAAGGAGGGACAAAGAGTGATAAAGAGGAATATGAGCGACAACGAGGGAAAAGGAGGATAATGAGGGACAATGATGGACAAGGAGGAAGAAGGAGGGACAAGGAGGGACAAGGAGGGACAAGGAGGGACAAGGAGGAACAAGGAGGAACAAGGAGGAGCAAGGAGGGACAAGGAGTGACAAGTGGGAAAAGGAGTGACAAGGAGGGACAATGATGGACAAGGAGGAACAAGGAGGGACAAAGAATGACAAGGAGGGTCAATGAGAGGCAATGAGCGACAATAAGGGACAATAAGGGACAAAGAGGGACAAGGTGGGACCAGTAGGGACAAGGAAGGACAAGATGGGACAAGTAGGGACAAGGATTGACAATGAGGGACACGGAGGAACAAGCAGGGACAATGAGGGACAAGAAGGGACAAGAAGGGACAAGGAGTGACACGGAGGGAAGAGGAGGGACTAGGTGGGGCAATCAGGGACAAGGAGGACAAGGAGGGACATGGAGTGACAAGGAGTGACAAGGAGGGACAAGGAGTGGCAATGAGGTCAAGGAGGAACAAGGAGGGACAAGGATGGACAATGAGGGGCAATGAGGGACAAGGAGGAACAAGCAGGGACAAGGAGGGGCAATGAGGGACAATGATGGACACGGAGGGACATCGTTGGGCAATGAGGGACAAGAAGGGACACGGAGGGACAAGGTGGGACCTGGAGGGACAAGGAGTGGCAATGAGGGCCAAGGAAGGAAAAGGACGGAGAAGGAGCGACAAGCAAGGACAAGGAGGGACAAGATAGGACAAGCAGGGACAAGGAGGGAAAAGGAGGGACACGAAAGGACAAGGAGGGACAAGGTGGGAAAAGGAGTGACAAGGATGGACAATGAGAGGTAGTGAGATACAAGCAAGGACAAAGAGGGACAAGGGTGGACAAGGAGGGACAAGGAGGGACAAGGAGTGACAAGGAGGTACAATGAGGGACAATGATGGACAAGGAGGAAGAAGGAGGAACAAGGAGGGACAAGGAGGAACAAGGAGGTGCAAGGAGGGACAAGGAGTGACAAGTGGGAAAAGGAGGGAAATGGAGTGACAAGGAGGGACAATGATGGACAAGGAGGAACAAGGAGGGACAAGGAATGACAAGGAGGGTCAATGAGAGGCAATGAGCGACAATAAGGGACAATAAGGGACAAGGAGGGACAAAGAGGGACAAGGTGGGACCAGTAGGGACAAGGAAGGACAAGGAGGTAAAAGGACGGAAAAGGAGCGACAAGCAGGGACAAGATGGGACAAGTAGGGACAAGGATTGACACGGTGGGAAGAGGAGGGACTAGGTGGGGCAATCAGGGACAAGGAGGACAAGGAGGGACATGGAGTGACAAGGAGGGACAAGGAGGGACACTGAGGGACAAGGAGGGAAAATTAGAGGCAAGGAGAGACAAGGATTGACAAGGAGGAGCAATTTGGACAATTAGGAACAAGCAGGACAAGAAGCGACACGGAGGGACAGGGAGGGAAAAGGAGGGACAATCAGGGACAAGAAGGGGCAAGGAGGGACAAGGAGTGACAAGGAGGTACAATGAGGGACAATGATGGACAAGGAGGAAGAAGGAGGAACAAGGAGGGACAAGGAGGAACAAGGAGGTGCAAGGAGGGACAAGAAGTGACAAGTGGGAAAAGGAGGGAAAAGGAGTGACAAGGAGGGACAATGGTGGACAAGGAGGAAGAAGGAGGGACAAGGAATGACAAGGAGGGTCAATGAGAGGCAATGAGCGACAATAAGGGACAATAAGGGACAATAAGGGACAAGGAGGGACAAGGTGGGACCAGTAGGGACAAGGAAGGACAAAGAGTGACAAGGAGGTACAATGAGGGACAATGATGGACAAGGAGGAAGAAGGATGAACAAGGAGGAACAAGGAGGTGCAAGGAGGGACAAGGAGTGACAAGTGGGAAAAGGAGGGAAATGGAGTGACAAGGAGGGACAATGATGGACAAGGAGGAACAAGGAGGGACAAGGAATGACAAGGAGAGACAATGAGAGACAATGAGGGAAAAGGATGGGGCAATGATGGACAAGGAGGGCAAGGAGTGGCAATGATGGGCAATGAGGTACAAGCAAGGACAAAGAGGGACAAGGATGGACAAGGAGTGACAAGGAGGTACAATGAGGAACAATGATGGACAAGGAGGAAGAAGGAGGGACAAGGAGGTGCAAGGAGGGACAAGGAGTGACAAGTGGGAAAAGGAGTGACAAGGAGGGAAAATGATGGACAAGGAGGGACAAGGAATGACAAGGAGGGTCAATGAGAGGCAATGAGCGACAATAAGGGACAATAAGGGACAAGGAATGACAAGGAGGGTCAATGAGAGGCAATGAGCGACAATAAGGGACAATAAGGGACAAGGAGGGACAAAGAGGGACAAGGTGGGACCAGTAGGGACAAGGAAGGACAAGGAGGGAAAAGGACGGAGGGACAAGGAGGGACAAGATGGGACAAGTAGGGACAAGGATTGACAAGATGGGACAAGTAGGGACAAGGATTGACAATGAGGGGCAATGAGGGACACGGAGGAACAAGCAGGGACAATGAGGGACAAGAAGGGACAAGGAGTGGCACGGAGGGAAGAGGAGGGACTAGGTGGGGCAATCAGGGACAAGGAGGACAAGGAGGGACAAGGAGGGACATGGAGTGACAAGGAGTGAAAAGGAGGGACAAGGAGGGACAAGGAGGGACACTGAGTGACAAGGAGGGAAAATGAGAGGCAAGGAGGGACAAGGAGAGACAAGGATTGACAAGGTGGAGCAATGAGGACAATTAGGAACAAGCAGGACAAGAAGCGACACGGAGGGACAGGGAGGGAAAAGGAGGGACAATCAGGGACAAGAAGGGGCAAGGAGGGACAAGGAGTGACAAGGATGGGCAAGAAGGGACAAGGATTGACAAGGAGGGAAAAGGAGGGACAAGGAGTGGCAATGAGGTCACGGAGGGACAAGGATGGACAATGAGGGGCAATGAGGGACAAGGAGGAACAAGCAGGGACAAGGAGGGGCAATGAGTGGCAATGAGGGACAAGGAGGGAAAAGGAGGGAAAGGAGGACAAGGAGGGACAAGGAGTGGCAATGAGGTCAAGGAGGAACAAGGAGGGACAAGGATGGACAATGAGGGGCAATGAGGGACAAGGAGGAACAAGCAGGGACAAGGAGGGGCAATGAGGGACAATGATGGACACGGAGGGACATGGTTGGGCAATGAGGGACAAGAAGGGACACGGAGGGACAAGGTGGGACAAGGTGGGACCAGGAGGGACAAGGAGTGGCAATGAGGGCCAAGGAAGGAAAAGGACGGAAAAGGACGGAAAAGGAGCGACAAGCAAGGGCAAGGAGGGACAAGATAGGACAAGGAGGGAAAAGCAGGGAAAAGGAGGGACACGAAAGGACAAGGAGGGACAAGGTGGGAAAAGGAGTGACAAGGATGGACAATGAGGGGTAGTGAGGGACAATGAGGGACACGGAGGGAAAAAATTGGGCAATGAGGGACAAGGAGTGGCAATGAGGTACAAGGACGGACACGGAGGGACACGGATGGAAAAGGAGGGATAAGGTGGGTCCAGGAGGGACAATGAGGGACAAGGAGGGAAAAGGACTGAAAAGGAGCGACAAGCAGGGACAAGGAAGAAAAAGGAGGGACAATATGGGACAAGTAGGGACAAGGAGTGAGATGGAGGGACAATGAGGGACAAGGAGGAACAATTAGGGACAATGAAGGACAAGAAGGGACAAGGAGGGACAGGGAGGGAAAAGGAGGGACAAGGCGGGGCAATCAGGGACAAGGAGGGACAATGAGGGGTAATGAGGGACAAGGAAGGAGTGACAAGGAGGGACAAGCATTTACAAGCAGGGACAAGGAGGCGTAATGAGGGACAAGGAAGGAAAAGGAGGGTCACGAAGGGACAAGGAGTGACAAGGAGGGAAAAGGAGGGACAAGAATGGACAATGAGGGGCAATGAGGGACACGGAGGGACAAGGTTGGGCAATGAGGGACAAGGATGGACAATGAGGGGCAATGAGGGGTAATGAGGTACAAGGACGAACACGGATGGAAAAGGATGGACAATAAGGGACGAGGGGGGAAAAGCAGGGACAAAAACGGACAAGGAGGGACAAGGAGGAACAATGAAGAACAACGAGGGACAAGGAGAGACAAGGAGGGAAAAGGAGGGACAAGGAGTGGCAATGAGGTACAAGGACGGACACGGAGGTACACGGATGGAAAAGGAGGGACAATGAAGGAAACGGAGGGACAAGAACGAACAAGGAGAGACCAGTAGGGACAAGGAGGGACCAGTAGGGACAAGGAGGAACACGGAGGGACAGGGAGGGAAAAGAATGGTCACGGAGGGTCAAGGAGGGACGAGGATGAACAAGGAGGGACAATGAGGGACAAGGAGGGCCACGGAGGGACAAGAAGGGACAAGGAGGGATAATGAGGGAAAAGGAGTAAAAAGGAGCGACAAGCAGGGACAAAGAGGGGCAATGAGAGACAAGGAGGGACAAGAAGGGACAAGGAGGAACAATTAGGAACAAGGTGGGGCACTGAGGGACACGGAGGGACAAGGTTGGACAAGGAGTGGCAATGAGGGACAAGGAGGGACACGGATGGACAAGGATGGACAATGAGGGACAAGGAGGGACCAGTAGGGACAAGGAGGGTCAATGAGGGCAATGAACGACAATGAGGGACAAGGAGGGGCAATGAGGGACAAGGATGGACAAGGAGGGACAAGGAGGGGCACGGAGTAGCAAGGAGGCGCAAGGAGGGATAAAGTGGGACCAGGAGTGACCAGGAGGGACAAGGAGGGGCAAGGAAGAACAAGGAGGGAAAAGGAGTGGCAATGAGGGACAAGGAGGGAAAAGGACGAAAAAGGAGCGTCAAACAGTGACAAGGGACAAGTATTGACAAGGAGGGGCAATGAGGGAATAGGAGGGACAAGCAAGGACAATCAGACACAAGGAGCGACAAGGAGTGATAAGGAGTAGCAAGGAGGGAAGGGGAGGGGCAAAGAGGGGCAATGAGGGGCAAGGAGGGAAAAGGAGGGACACGAAGGGACAAGGAGGGAAAAGGAGGGACAAGGATGGACAATGAGGGGCAATGATGGACAAGGAGGGGCAATGAGGGGCAATGAGGTACAAGGACGGACAATGAGTGACACGGATGGACAATGAGGGACGAGGAGGGACAATGAGCGACAACAACGGACAAGAAGGGACAAGGAGGGACCAGTAGGGAGAAGGAGGGACCAGTAGGGACAAGGAGGGACAAGGACGGACAAGGAGGGTCAATGAGGGGCAATGAACGACAATGAGGGACAAGGAGGGGCAATGAGGGGCAAGGAGGGGCACGGAGTGGCAAGGAGGGGCAAGGAGGCGCAAGGAGGGGCAAGGAGGGATAAGGTTGCACCAGGAGGGACAAGGAGGGGCAAGGAAGAACAAGGAGGGAAAAGGAGTGGCAATGAGGGACAAGGAGGGAAAAGGACGGAAAAAGAGCGACAAGCAGGGATAAGAAGGGAAACGGAGGGACAAGGATGGTCAAGGATTGACATGGAGGGGCAATGAGGGACTAGGAGGGATAAGGAGGAAGAAGCAGGGACAATGAGGGACAAGAAGGGGCAAGGAGGGACAGGGAGGGAAAAGGAGGGACAAGGTGGGGCAATCAGACACAAGGAGTGATAAGGAGTAGCAAGGAGGGAAGGGCTGGGGCAAGGAGGGAAAAGGAGGGACAAGGAGGGAAAAGGACGGAAAAGGAGCGACAAGCAGGGACAAGGAGGGAAAAGGAGGGACAAGAAGGGACTCGGAGGGTCAGTGAGCGACAAAGAGGGACAAGGAGGGGCAATGAGTGACAAGGAGGGACAATAAGGGCCAAGGAGAGACAAGGTGGGACCAAGAGAGACAAGGCGTGGCAATGAGGGACAAGGAGGGAAAGGACGGAAAAGGAGCGACAAGCAGGGACAAGGAGGAACAAGCTGGGACAATGAGGGACAAGAAGGGACAAGGAGGGACAGGGATTGAGTAGGAGGTACACGGAGGGACAAGCAGTGACAAGGAGGGGTAATGAGGGACAAGGAGGGACAAGGAGGGACAATGAGGGGCAATGAGGGGCAATGAGGGACAATGAGGGACAAGGTTGGGCAATGAGGGACAAGGAGTGGCAATGAGGTACAATGAGGGACAATGAGGGACACGGAGGGACAAGGTTGGGCAATGAGGGACACGAAGGGACAAGGAGGGACAATGATGGACAACGATGGACAATGATGGACAATGAGGGGCAATGAGGGACAATGAGGGACAAGGTTGGGCAATGAGGGACAAGGAGTGGCAATGAGGGGCAATGAGGTACAAGGACGGACACGGATGGAAAAGGAGGGACAATGAGGGACAAGAACGGACAAGGAGGGACAAGGTGGGGCAAGGAGGGACTAGGAATGACAAGGAGGGACAATGAGGGACAAGGAGGGACAACGTGGGACCAGGAGGGACAATGAGGAACAAGCAGGGATAAGGAGGGTCAAGGATGGACAAGGGGGGTCAAGGAGGGACATGGATGGACGCGGCAATGAGGGACACGAAGGGACAAGGTTGGGCAATGAGGGACAATGAGGTACAAGGACGGACACGGACGGACACGGATGGATAAGGAGGGACAATGATGGACAAGGAGGGACAAGGAGAGACAATGAGAGACAAGGTCGGGCAATGAGGGACAAGGAGGGAAAGGCAGGACAAGGAGTGGAAATGAGGTGCAATGAGGGACAAGGAGGGTCAAGGAGAGACAATGAGGGAAAAGGATGGGGCAATGATGGACAAGGAGGGCAAGGAGTGGCAATGATGGGCAATGAGGTACAAGCAAGGACAAAGAGGGACAAGGATGGACAAGGAGGGACAAGGAGTGACAAGGAGTGACAAGGAGGGACAAGGAGGTACAATGAGGGACAATGATGGACAAGGAGGAAGAAGGAGGAACAAGGAGGGACCAGGAGGAACAAGGAGGAGCAAGGAGGGACAAGTGGGAAAAGGAGGGAAAAGGAGTGACAAGGAGGGACAATGATGGACAAGGAGGGACAGGGAGGGACAAGGAGTGGCAATGAGTGGCAATTAGGGACAAGGAGGGACAAGAACGGACAAGGAGGAACAAAGAGGGACATGAAAGTACAAGGAGGGACAAGGAGGGACAATGATGGACAAGGAGGAACAAGGAGGAGCAAGGAGGGACAAGAAGGGATAGGGAGGGAGTAGGAGGGACAAGGATGGACAAGCATGGACAAGCAGGGACAAGGAGGGAAAAGGAGGGACACGAAGGGACAAGGAGGGGCAATGATGGACAATGAGGGACACGGAGGGACAAGGTTGGGCAATGAGGGACAAGGAGTGGCAATGAGGGGCAATAAGGTACAATGAGGGGTAATAAGGTACAATGAGGGACAAGGCGGGGCAATGAGGGAAAAGGAGGGACACGAAGGTACAATGAGGGGCAATGAGGGACACGGAGGGACAAGGTTGGGCAATGAGGTACAAGGAGTGGCAATGAGGTACAAGGACGGACACGGATGGAAAAGGAGGGACAATGAGGGACAAGAACGGACAAGGAGGGACAAATAGGGGCAAGGAGGGACAAGGAGGGTCAATGAAAGGCAATGAGCGACAATGAGGGACAAGGAGGGACAACGTGGGACCAGGAGGGACAATGAGGGACAAGGAGGGACAAGCAGGAACAAGCAGCGACAAGGTAGGACAAGGAGGGTCAAGGATGGACAAGGGGGGTCAAGGAGGGACATGGATGGACGCGGCAATGAGGGACACGGAGGGACAAGGTTGGGCAATGAGGGACAAGGAGTGGCAATGAGGGGCAAGGACGGACACGGACGGACACGGAGGGACACGAATGTAAAAGGAGGGACAATGAGGGACAAGGAGTGACAAGGAGGGGCAAGGAGGGGCAATGAGGGAAAAGGACGGAAAAGGAGCGACAAGGAGGGACAATGTGGGACAAGGAGTGTCATGGAGCGTCAAGGAGAGACAATGAGTGACAAGGAGTGACAACTAGGGACAAGGATGGACATGGAGTGACAAGGAGTGACAAGGAGTGACAAGGAGTGACAAGGAGTGACAATGAGTGACAAGGAGTGACAAGGAGGGAAAATGAGGGAGAAGGAGGGACAATGTGGGAAAAGGACAGAAAGGAGCGAAAAGGATTGACAGGGAGGGACAAGAAGGGATAATGAGGGACAATGAGGGGCAATGTGGGACACGCAGCGGCAAGGAGGGGCAAAGAGGGACAAGGAGGGAAAATGAGGGACAAGGAGTGACGAGGAGGGAAAAGGAGGGACAAGGAGGGAAAAGGAGTGACAAGGTGGGATAATGAGAAACAATGAGAGACAATGAGGGACAAGCAAGGATATGCAGGGATAAGGAGGGACATTAAGGGACAAGGAGTGACAAGGAGGGCCAAGGAGGGAAAAGGATTGACAAGGAGGGACAATAAGGTACAGGAGGGCCAAGGAGGGAAAAGGAGTGACAAGGAGGGACAAGGAGGGACAAGGAGGGACAAGGAGGAACAAGGAGGCACAAGGAGGGAAAAGGAGTGCCAACGAGGGAAAAGGAGTGGCAGGAGGGTCAAGCAGGGAGAATGTGGGACAAGGAGTGACAATAATGGACAAGGAGTTACAATGAGGTACAAGGAGGGTCAAGCACCTCTTGGTAATTCGGATCACTGCATTGTTTCAGCATCCTTTTCGTATTCCGCTCTTCGTGTCGCTTCGCCCGCAGCCCCAAAGCGGACAATATTTGTATACGAAAAGGCACGTTGGGCCGAGCTCAACAACTTTTTCCAGCATTTTAATTGGAAACTTTGTTTTCTAAATGGCGATATAGATGCTGCGGCTGAAATGATTGAAAATATTATCTTGATTGGAATGACAATTAAAGTTATTTCGGATAAACCATCTAATAAAAGTTGGTTTAACCAGACATGCAAGGCAGCTGTCAGATCCAAAGAGGAAGCATTCAGGAAATGGCGTTTAAATAAAAATGCCACAACTGATCTGCTACGCAAGCAGACAAGAACCATGTGTGCCAGGGTACTTAGACGTGAAAAGTTTCTGTACGAACAACGTCTTCGTGCCAAAGTTCTTGCTTCTCCCAGGGGAAGTAAGAGCTTTTGGTCATTTGTGAGAAGAGTAAAGGATAACTCCTCATCTATCCCAACTCTTGTTAAAGATGACCAGATATTCACTAACCCGGTTGACAAAGCTAACCTATTGGCTGAAATGTTTGCAAGGAATTCATCCTTGCCGGAAAGTAATCAACCACTCCCCGTGATCGAAAATGTATCTAGTTCCATGCCTCAGATATTTTTTCGAACACGTGGAGTTAAAAGGGTTCTCGCAAATCTCGACGTAAATAAATCTCCAGGCCCGGAAGGCATTTCAGCACTTGTCCTATGTGCTCTTCGACGCTTGCCCGTCCCCTTCGTAATCTTTTCAACCTTGCATACCGTGCAGGGGTTTTCCCAGCGTGTTGGAAGATTGCGAACATCCAGCCCATCCCTAAAAAAGGTGAGGCTAATAATCCTGCTAACTATCGACCGATCGCGATTTGCTCAGCGCTTTCGAAGGTTATGGAGAGTATGGTTAACCACCATCTTGTGAGGTATTTAGAAACTAATGACTTACTTAATGATCGACAGTATGGCTTCCGTAGGAATCGATCTACGGGAGACCTGATGACACTGCTATACGAAAAATGGAATCGATCTATTCACAAGCTTGGTGAGAGTAAGGTCGTTGCTCTAGATATCTCCAAGACCTTTAATAGAGTTTGGCACGGCGCACTCATATCAAAGCTTATCGCTTTTGGTGTTGGTAGTGACTTCCTTCGATTCATATCGAGCTTCCTCAGAGATCGCACTATACGTGGGTTCTCATCCGACGAGCATAGGTTAACCGCAGGAGTACCACAGTGCTCTGTCCTTTCCCCCTCCCGTTTTCTCATTTTCATCGACGACCTCTTGGATCGGACTGTGAATCCAATATACTCATTCGCGGATGACAGCAACCTCTGTCATTCATACTCATCGATCATAGACCAAGTGGTCAAGAAATTGAGGATAAAAGGCTTTTGATGGATGAGTCACTTAGCCATGATTTGATGGCCATTTCTGAATGGGGTCGAGAGAATAGATTAGATTTTAATGCACGTAAGACCCAGTGCTCCTTGTTGTCTCACAAGCGATTCACTGATCCAACGGTGTCGTCGATTTTAATGAACGGTGTAGATATTGAGCAATCAGATGCTCTCGATGTTCTCGGCATGAAAATACAACGTGATGTTCGTTGGACAAAGCATGTATTTGATGTGTCGAAAGATGCCTTCAAATGTTTAGGCTTTTTAAAAAGATCTAAGAAATATTTCACACCCTCTGATCTTCTCAATATCTACACTACCTACATCAGACAAAGATGGAATACAACTCCCATATATGGTCGGGAGCTCCAGCTTCGTCACTGGAGCTACATGACCGTGTCCAGAGGAGGGCGATGGTGTTGATAGGTGACAGTAGGATATCCAATTCTATTGTCTCCCTTGAACACCGTCGTAATGTTGGTTGTGTGTCATTGTTCTATCGATACTTTCATGGTGTTTGTTCTTCGGAAATTCGTGATCTTATACCGCCCGTGAGAACGTTCGGTAGAGATACGCGACTCTCCAGGAACGATCACCCATTTGTTGTCGATTGGACAACCGGCCGCACTACACATTACAGAATAAATTCGTTCTTCGACCGTACTATCCGTATGTGGAATCGACCTCCGGCAAATATCTTTCCCTCCAATTACGACATTCAGAGATTCAAAACAGATGTCAACAGACACTACTCCCTCTTTCCTCCTTCCAATACCTTATCTTCCTTCGACCAACGCAATGCATTGCATTTATAGGGGACATCCCCTGAGTGTTGGTTCAGTGAAAAAAAAAATGGAGGTAGAAGGAGGGACAAGGAGTGACAAGGAGGGCCAAGGAGGATCACGAAGGAAAAAGTAGTGACAGGGCGGGTCAAGGAGGGTCACGGAGTGTCATGGAGGATCACGGAGTGTCAAGGAGGGTCACGGAGTGTCAAGGAGGGATAAGGTTGGGCAATGATGGACAAGGAGGGACAAGCAGAGACAAGGAGGGACAATGAGGTACAAGGAGGGACAAGGAGGGACAAGGAGGAACAAGGAGGCACAAGGAGGAACAAGGAGGCACAAGCAGGGACAAGAAGGGACTAGGAGCGACACGGAGGGACAGGGAGGGAAAAGGATGGTCACGGAGGGTCAAGGAGGGACGAGGATGAACAAGGAGGGACACGGAGGGACAAGGTTAGGAAATGATGGACAAGGAGGGACAACGAGTGGCAATGAGGGCAATTAGGGACAAGTAGGGAAAAAGAGGGACAATGGTGGGACAAGGAGGGAAAAGGAGTAACAAGGAGGTACACGGAGTGAAAAAGTGGGGCAATGAGGGACAATGAGGGAAAAGCAGGGACAAGGTGGGACAAGGAGGGTCAAGGCGGGATAAGGAGGGACAACAATGATAAGGAGGGAAAAGGAGGGACAAGGAGTGCCAAGGAGGGACAAGGAGTGGCAATGAGGGACAAGGAGGGACAAGAACGGACAAGGAGGAACAAAGAGGGACATGGAGGTACAAGGAGGGACAAGTAGGGACAATTATGGAAGAGGAGGAACAAGGAGGAGCAAGACTAGGAGTGACAAGTGGGAAAAGGAGGGAAAAGGAGAGACAAGGAGGGACAATGACGGACAAGGAGGAACAAGGAGGGACAAGGAGTGGCACTGAGTGGCTATGAGGGACAAGGAGGAACAAAGAGGGACGAGTAGGGACAATGATGGACAAGGAGGGACAGGGAGGGACAAGGAGGGACATGGATGGACGCGGCAATGAGGGACACGGAGGGACAAGGTTGGGAAATGAGGGACAAGGAGTGGAAATGAGGGACAGTGGGGGGCAATGAGGTACAAGGACGGACAAGGAACGACAATGAGGGACGAGGAGGGAAAAGAAGAGAAAAGAAGAGAAAAGAACGGACAAGAACGGACAAGGAGGGACCAGTAGGGACAAGGAAGGACAAGGAATGACACGGAGGGTCAATGAGGGACACGGATTGACAAGGAGTGACACGGATGGGCAAGGAGAGACAAGGAGGGACAAGGATGTACAAGGAGTGACAGAGTGATAAAGAGGGACATTAGCGACAACGAGGGAAAAGGAGGATAATGAGGGACAATGATGGGCAATGATGGACAAGGAGGGACAAGGAGAGACAAGGTTGGGCATTGAGGGACAAGGAGGGAAAGGATGGACAAGGAGTGGAAATGAGGTGCAATGAGGGACAAGGAGGGTCAAGGAGAGACAATGAGGGAAAAGGATGGGGCAATGATGGACAAGGAGGGCAAGGAGTGGCAATGATGGGCAATGAGGTACAAGCAGGGACAAAGAGGGACAAGGAGTGACAAGGAGGGTCAAGGAGGTACAATGAGGGACAATGATGGACAAGGAGGAAGAAGGAGGAACAAGGAGGAACAAGGAGGAACAAGGAGGGACAAGGAGGAACAAGGAGGGACAAAGAGGAACAAGGAGGAGCAAGGAGGTACAAGGAGTGACAAGTGGGAAAAGGAGTGACAAGGAGGGACAATGATGGACAAGGAGGAACAAGGAGGGACAAGGAATGACAAGGAGGGTCAATGAGAGGCAATGAGCGACAATAAGGGACAATAAGGGTCAAGGAGGGACAAAGAGGGACAAGGTGGGACCAGTAGGGACAAGGAAGGACAAGGAGGGAAAAGGAGCGACAAGCAGGGACAAGATGGGACAAGTAGGGACAAGGAGTGACAATCAGAGGCAATGAGGGACACGGAGGAACAAGCAGGGACAATGAGGGACAAGAAGGGACAAGGAGCGACACGGAGGGAAAAGGAGGGACTAGGTGGGGCAATCAGGGACAAGGAGGGCCAAGGAGGGACAAGGAGGACAGGGAGGGACAAGGAGGGACAAGGAGTGACAAGGAGGGACAAGGAGGGCAAGGAGGGACAAGGAGGGGCACTGAGGGACAAGGAGGGAAAATGAGAGGCAAGGAGGGACAAGGATTGACAAGGAGGAGCAATGAGGGACAATTAGGAACAAGCAGGGACAAGAAGGGAAAGAAGCGACACGGAGGGACAGGGAGGGAAAAGGAGGGACAAGGTGGTACAATCAGGGACAAGGAGGGACAAGGAGTGACAAGGATGGGCAAGAAGGGACAAGCAGGGTCAAGGAGGGGCACTGGGGGACAAGGAGGGAAAATGAGAGGCAAGGATGTTCAATGAGGGACAAGGAGGAAAAAGCAGGGGCAATTAGGGGCAATGCGTGGCAATGAGGGACAATGAGGAGCAATTAGGGACAAGGATGAACAAGGAGGGAAAAATAGGGAAAATGGGGGACAAAGAGTGTCAACGAGGGTGAAGGAGGGACAAGGAGAGACAAGGAGAGACAAGTATTGGCAAGGAGGGACAAGGAGGGAAAAGGAGGACAAGGAGGGACAAGGAGTGGCAATGAGGTCAAGGAGGGACAAGGATGGACAATGAGGGGCAATGAGGGACAAGGAGGAACAAGCAGGGACAAGGTGGGACCAGAAGGGAAAAGGAGGGACAAGGAGTGGCAATGAGGGACAAGGAAGGAAAAGGACGGAGGGCGATGGTGTTGATAGGTGATGGTAGGATATCCAATTCTATTGTCTCCATTGAACACCGTCGTAATGTTGGTTGTGTGTCATTGTTCTATCGATACTTTCATGGTGTTTGTTCTTCGGAAATTCGTGATTTTATACCGCCCGTGAGAACGTTCGGTGGAGATACGCGACTCTCCAAGAACGCTCACCCATTTGTTGTCGATTGGACAACCGACCGCACTACACATTACAGAATAAATTCGTTCTTCGCCCGTACTATCCGTATGTGGAATCGACTTCCGACAAATATCTTTCCCTCCAATTACGACATTCAGAGATTCAAAACAGATGTCAACAGACACTACTCCCTCTTTCCTCCTTCCAATACCTTATCTACCTTCTACCAACGCAATGCACTGCATTTATAGGGGACATCCCCTGAGTGTTGGTTCAGTGAAAAAAAAAGGACGGAAAAGGAGCGACAAGCAGGGACAAGGAGGAAAAAGGAGGGACAAGGAGGAAAAAGGAGGGACAATATGGGACAAGGAGTGACAATGAGGGACAAGAAGGGACAAGGAGTGACAAGGAGGGACAGGGAGGGAAAAGGAGGGACAAGGTGGGGCAATCAGGGACAAGGAGGGACAATGAGGGGTAATGAGGGTAATGAGGGGTAATGAGGGACAAGGAAGGAGGGACAAGCATGGACAAGCAGGGACAAGGAAGGAAAAGGAGGGGCACGAAGGGACAAGGAGCGACAAGGAGGGAAAAGGCGGGACAAGAATGGACAATGAGGGGCAATGAGGGACACGGAGGGACAAGGTTGGGTAATGAGGCACAAGGATGGACAATGAGGGGCAATGAGGTACAAGGACGAACACGGAGGGACACGGATGGAAAAGGAGGGACAATGAGGGAAAAGGAGGGAAAAGAACGAACAAGGAGGGACCAGTAGGGACAAGGAGGGACCAGTAGGGACAAGGAGGGACCAGTAGGGACAAGGAGGAACAAGCAGGGACAATGAGGGACTAGAAGGGACAAGGAGCGACACAGAGGGACAAGGAGGGACACGGAGGGACAAGAAGGGAGAATGAGGGAAAAGGAGGGACAAGGAGTGACAAGGAGTGGCAATGACGGACAAGGAAGGAAAAGGTGCGACAAGCAGGGACAAAGAGGGGCAATGAGGGGCAATGAGGGCCAAGAAGGGACAAGAAGGGACACTGAGGAACAAGGTGGGGTAATGAGGGACACGGAGGGACAAGGAGGCACACGGATGGACAAGGATGGACAATGAGGGACAAGGAGGGACCAGTAGGGACCAGTAGGGACAAGGAGGGTCAATGAGGGGTAATGAACGACAATGAGTGACAAGGAGGGGCACGGAGTGGCAAGGAGGGGCAAGGAGGGGCAAGGAGGGGCAAGGAGGGGCAAGGAGGGGCAAGGAGGGATAAGGTGGCACCAGGAGGGACAAGGAGGGACAAGGAGGGGCAAGGAAGAACAAGGAGGGAAAAGGAGTGGAAATGAGGGACAATTAGGTACAAGGTCGGACACGGAGGTACACGGATGGAAAAGGAGAGACAATGGGGAAAAGGAGGGAAAAGAACGAACAAGGAGGGACCAGTAGGGACAAGGAGGGACAAGGAGGGACAAGGAGGAACAAGCACGGACAATGAGGGACTAGAAGGGACAAGGAGCGACACAGAGGGACAAGGAGGCACACGGAGGGACAAGAAGGGACAAGGAGGGAGAATGAGGGAAAAGGAGGGACAAGGAGTGGCAAGGAGTGGCAATGACGGACAAGGAAGGAGAAGGAGCGACAAACAGTGACAAGGGGGGGCAATGAGGGACAGGATTGAACAAGGAGGGCCAAGGAGTGGCAATGAGGGACAAGGAGTAAAAAGGAGCGACAAGCAGGGACAAAGAGGGGCAATGAGGGGCAATGAGGGACAAGGAGGGACAAGGATGGACAAGGATGGACAGTGAGGGACAAGGAGGGACCAGTAGGGACAAGGAGGGACCAGTAGGGACAAGGAGGGACCAGTAGGGACAAGGAGGAACAAGCAGGGACAATGAGGGACAAGTAGGGACAAGGAGCGACACGGAGGGACAAGGAGGGAAAAGAATGGTCACGGAGGGTCAAGGAGGGACGAGGATGACCAAGGAGGGACACGGAGGGACAAGGAGGGATAATGAGGGAAAAGGAGGGACAAGGAGTGGCAATGACGGACAAGGAAGGAAAAGGAGCGACAAGCAGTGACAAGGAGGGGCAATGAGGGACAAGGAGGGACAGGGAGGAACAAGGAGGACAAGGAGGGCCAAGGAGTGGCAATGAGGGACAAGGAGGGAAAAGGTGCGACAAGCAGGGACAAAGAGGGGAAATGAGGGGCAATGAGGGCCAAGAAGGGACAAGGAGGAACACTGAGGAACAAGGTGGGGTAATGAGGGACACGGAGGGACAAGGATGGACAGTGAGGGACAAGGAGGGACCAGTAGGGACAAGGAGGGACCAGTAGGGACAAGGAGGGACCAGTAGGGACAAGGAGGAACAAGCAGGGACAATGAGGGACAAGTAGGGACAAGGAGCGACACGGAGGGACAAGGAGGGAAAAGAATGGTCACGGAGGGTCAAGGAGGGACGAGGATGACCAAGGAGGGACACGGAGGGACAAGGAGGGATAATGAGGGAAAAGGAAGGACAAGGAGTGGCAATGACGGACAAGGAAGGAAAAGGAGCGACAAGCAGTGACAAGGAGGGGCAATGAGGGACAAGGAGGGACAGGGAGGAACAAGGAGGACAAGGAGGGCCAAGGAGTGGCAATGAGGGACAAGGAGGGAAAAGGTGCGACAAGCAGGGACAAAGAGGGGAAATGAGGGGCAATGAGGGCCAAGAAGGGACAAGAAGGGACAAGGAGGAACACTGAGGAACAAGGTGGGGTAATGAGGGACACGGAGGGACAAGGAGGCACACGGATGGACAAGGATGGACAATGAGGGACAAGGAGGGACCAGTAGGGACAAGGAGGGACCAGTAGGGACAAGGAGGGTCAATGAGGGGTAATGAACGACAATGAGTGACAAGGAGGGGCACGGAGTGGCAAGGAGGGGCAAGGAGGCGCAAGGAGGGGCAAGGAGGGATAAGGTGGCACCAGGAGGGACAAGGCGGGACAAGGAGGGGCAAGGAAGCACAAGGAGGGAAAAGGAGTGGAAATGAGGGACAAGGAGGGAAAAGGACGGAAAAAGAGCGACAAGCAGGGATAAGAAGGGAAACGGAGGGACAAGGATTGACAAGGAGGGGCAATGAGGGACTAGGTGGGACAAGGAGGAAGAAGCAGGGACAATGAGGGACAAGAAGGGGCAAGGAGGGACAGGGAGGGACAAGGTGGGGCAATCAGACACAAGGAGTGATAAGGAGTAGCAAGGAGGGAAGGGCAGGGGCAAGGAGGGAAAAGGAGGGACACGAAGGGACAAGGAGGGAAATGGAGGGACAAGGAGGGAAAAGGACGGAAAAGGAGCGATAAGCAGGGACAAGGAGGGAAAAGGAGGGACTCGGAGGGTCAGTGAGCGACAAAGAGGGACAAGGAGGGGAAATGAGTGACAAGGAGGGACACTAAGGGCCAAGGAGAGACAAGGTGGGACCAAGAGAGACAAGGAGTGGCAATGAGGGACAAGGAGGGAAAAAGAGGGACAAGGATGGACACGGATTGACAAGGAGGGTCAAGGAGGGACAACGAGGTACAATGAGGGACTAGGAGGTACAATGAGGGACAAGGAGTGACAAGTGGGAAAAGGAGGGAAAATGAGTGACAAGGAGGGACAATGATGGACAAGGAGGGAGAGGGAGGGACAAGGAGTGGCAATGAGTGGCAATGAGGGACAAGGAGGGACAAGAACAGACAAGGAGGAACAAAGAGGGACAAGAAGGGACAAGGAGCGACAAGGAGGGTCAAGGAGGGACAAGGAGGGAAAGGGAGGGAGTAGGAGGGACAAGGACTGACAAGGAGGGACAAGGAGGGTCAAGGAGGGACAGGGAGGGATTAGGAGGGACAAGGACTGACAAGGAGGGACAAGCATGGACAAGCAGGGACAAGGAGGGAAAAGGAGGGACACGAAGGGACAAGGAGGGACAAGGAGGGACAATGATGGACAATGAGGGGCAATGAGGGACACGGAGGGACAAGGTTGGGCAATGAGGGACAAGGAGTGGCAATGAGGGGCAATAAGGTACAATGAGGGGCAATAAGGTACAATGAGGGACAATGAGTGGCAATGAGGGGCAATGAGGGAAAAGGAGGGACACGAAGGGACAAGGAGGGACAATGATGGACAATGAGGGGCAATGAGGGACACGGAGGGACAAGGTTGGGCAATGAGGGACAAGGAGTGGCAATGAGGTACAAGGACGGACACGGATGGAAAAGGAGGGACAATGAGGGACAAGAACGGACAAGGAGGGACCAGTAGGGGCAAGGAGGGACAAGGAATGACAAGGAGGGTCAATGAAAGGCAATGAGCGACAATGAGAGACAAGGAGGGACAACGTGGGACCAGGTGGGACAATGAGGGACAAGGGGGGACAAGCAGGGACAAGCAGGGACAAGCAGGAACAAGGAGGGTCAAGGATGGACAAGGGGGGTCAAGGAGGGACATGTATGGACGCGGCAATGAGGTGTAACGTGGTTTTCTCGTTGGCTGGGGTAAGCTCAATCGCATCCAGGGTCGTCATAAGGACCCACAAAACCTTACGAAATAATAACACAAGTAGTTATCCCTTCCACGGGCAATAATACAATTCGGTTCTTTATTGATGTAAAACTATGTTATAATCTACTTGTGAAAATGCAAATATTAATAAATATATTTCATTGAAAGTGATTCGTATTGGATATTGGCTCGCCTCTACGTACTGAGTGGACAGTCGATTTAAGTTGATCGGGAACTCTCGTAACTCTCTTTAGCAGTCACAGCGGCAGAATATCGGAAACGAGGGATTTGTAGTAGTAGATTCTGATTCGGTAGCAGTGCAGGCTAATGTAGATTCGGCGTTTGATGAAGATAGAATCGGGTTTCGGTAGTAAACGTGGCTAGTTCGGCCGTAGACTCGGTTTCTCAGGTTCGGTAGTAAAGTCGGCTGGTTCAGGTTCGGTAATAATCGGCTTCTTCAGGTTCGGGTTGACTCGTTCTTCATTACAAACTAACTATCTATTTACATTCTACTAATCTAACTACTGGTTGAACAGTGAACCGAAGTTTCTGTGTTTGAACAGTGGACCGAAATCCCTGTGTTTGAACAGTGGACCGAAGTCCCTGTGTTTGAACAGTGGACCGAAGTCCCTGTGTTGGAACAGTGGACCGAAGTCCCTGTGTTGGAACAGTGGACCGAAGTCCCTGTGTTGGAACAGTGGACCGAAGTCCCTGCGTTGGAACAGTGGACCGAAGTCCCTGTGTTGGAACAGTGGACCGAAGTCCCTGTGTTGGAACAGTGGACCGAAGTCCCTGTGTTGGAACAGTGGACCGAAGTCCCTGTGTTGGAACAGTGGACCGAAGTCCCTGTGTTGGAACAGTGGACCGAAGTCCCTGTGTTATAACAGTGGACCGAGGTCCCTGTGTTGGAACAGTGGCCGAAGTCCCTGTGTTTGAACAGTGGACCGAAGTCCCTGTGGTACAATTTAGGTTCGGTAATAACCGACTACTTTAAGTTCGGTAATAACCGACTACTTTAGGTTCGGTAATGATCGGCTACTATAGGTTCGGTAATAACCGACTACTTAAAGTTCGGTAATAATCGGCTACTTCAGGTTCGGTAATAACCGACTACTTCATGCTCGGGATGACTCGAAGTAGTTTTCTAAACTACTAATCTAACTACTGGTTGAACAGTGAACCGAAGTTCCTGTGTTTGAACAGTGGACCGAAGTCCCTGTAGTACAATTTATTTGCCCTAAGGCGGTAAAAAGTGAGCAAGACAGCAAGACTTATAAAAAGTCAAGCAGACCGTTGTGACATGCTGTTTCAAACAAATCGTTGAAATGGATCACTGTGGTGCTAGCTGCCTGTGGTGTCCCCAGGCTAAACATTTGTACGGTTTGACAGTTTAACTTAATGAGAATTGCCTTGCTGTTGTGTGTTTTCCGTACACACTGAGTGCATGTGCGGGCGATCACTCTTATTTGTAGGCAGTTGTGTCTGTGTGTGGTGTGGCCGGCTGTTCGTGGTATGTCTGTGAGTAATTCCGCTTTGTCTGTCGTGGGTGATGTTAGTGGCGTGATTATGATGTCTGTTTGTATGGCTTGGCTTGTTTGAGATTTTCACAGGAGAAATTCGTCACGTTACATTCCCTCCTTACTTTATAGAGCTATGCTCTGTCTAATATAGAATTAATTTAGTCGACCATGGTGGTCACGTGTTCTTGACCTTTGCATCGTAGACGAGCTACTTGTTTGTTCAGTACACTGGCCTTCACTGGTGGTTTTCCCTTCAGCTATTACGTATTGTAGATGCTTTTGGTTCTTCCGTGGCTTAATTATGGTCAGAGATTTCAGGAATTGCCGAATCTCGTCTGGTGGGATCGTGATCGGTCCAATTTGTGGCTCCACCCGTGGCTTCGGTTTCCCTGGATCTGCCTGGCTGGTACTGGCGATGTTTGTTTCTTTTTGTAAGGTGTTTGTGCTGGTGGTGGCCTTGGCTTTTGTTATAGGGGCAAGCGGTGGTGGTAATCGATCGTTCTGCACTCGCAAAAGTCACTTTTCGCCGAAGACTGCTGACGGTTGCGAGGGGTTCGATCGGCGGTGAAATTTGCACATTCTGGAGCACACGTACTCGTGCTTCTGGTGGTGGATTATGTGGCTTTGGTGGTGCCGCTGTCTGTCCTGTCTTTTTCATAATTTTGCGTGGCATAGTTCGTTTATGTTCTTGTGATAACAAATCTCGGCTGGTGATGGTGTGTAGATAATCTAGTCTGAATGTGGGCTGATGAGGACGCGTAATAATGATTCCGTCAAGGAGTAGACTGGCATCTCGTTGGGAAAGAAAATCCATTCCCAATATAATTGGTTCGTCCAAGGTAGGAATAACTGAGGCTTTTACATTTGTAATGCTGTTATTATACTTAATAACTATCGCGTGCTCGTCCGCACAGGTGGTTGTCCTTTGGTCGGCCATTTGTACTTGTCTGCGCGACGACGTCGGATGTATACCAACACTTTTTAAATAATCTGGAATGGATCTGTCAATATACGTCAGAGAAGCTCCAGTATCTACGAGCGCTTCTAACTGCAATCCATTGACATCCACCTTTAGAAAGTATCGGCCGTGATGGTCGTTGGTTACGGTGTCGGCGTGTCGGCAATTACATTGGCGGGATAGGACATCATCTTTTCCGCTATATGAGCAAAACAGTTTGCCCCGATTATTACATCGGGTTTGCCCTTCTTTCTTGCAGCGCCAGCAATTATTTCCTCTCTCGTACCCTTTCAAGGCCTCGGATACCATGTGCGAAGTGTGAGGTCGTTCATTTCGATCTTCATCTCGTTTAATCAACTCGTAATCATCTCCCATTGAAATTAAATCATCCAGAGAATTGAAATCGTGTCTACGAACATAATGCCTATATTCGGGTCGTAAACCATCGTAGATTCTGTCGAGGTGATTCAAAGCTCGCAGATGTGGGTGTTGTCTGGCGGTGGTGAGCATTTGTATTATATAATCGTTGGCCCTTTCCCGATTGTGCTGTCTTCGGTTGTAGAACGAATGCTCCAACTGGGCAAGGTACCGTTTCGGTAAGAAAAACTTTTCTGCTTCTAACCGAAATGACTTCCATGACGTAATATCAACCTTCTTAACACGGTACCATTTGAGTGCGTTACCTTGTAGGATACCGAGTAATGTTGGTAGTAGCCTGTCGGTAGGTATGTATATGGTAGCACTCTGCTAACTCTTCAATCCGTTCAATGAATTCGACTAAGTCGCCTTCGCCGCTAAACTTGAGATCCCATCTCTGCACGGTATTCATAATTTCACCGTCCGAAATTTGACTCCACTTGTTTGCAGTAGTTTCGCTTGAGATGATCGTGTTTTCGTCCGACTTTAGAGCATTTTCCAGGTCTCGGAAATTATTTTCCGACGAAGCTATTAACCGTTTTCTTCGTATAAACTCTGCAAACTGTTTCCTCAGATATTCAACTGTAAATCCTTCTGTAGGTATATCCGCCGCCTGGCATTGCTCTACCAGTTGCTCTTTCTTTAGCAAATATATCCATACAATTGAAACAACTTTCAGTTTATTATATTTTTGACTGGATTCTCCATCGTTGGCGGTTATTTCGGGTTTTCCGCATTGCGATTTTGAACCGAGTCCCTGCTCGGGCGCCATTTGTAACGTGGTTTTCTCGTTGGCTGGGGTAAGCTCAATCGGATCCAGGGTCGTCATAAGGACCCACAAAACCTTACGAAATAATAACACAAGCAGTTATCCCTTCCACGGGCAATAATACAATTCGGTTCTTTATTGATGTAAAACTATGTTATAATCTACTTGTGAAAATGCAAATATTAATAAATATATTTCATTGAAAGTGATTCGTATTGGATATTTGGGCTGAGTGGACAGTCGATTTAAGTTGATCGGGAACTCTCGTAACTCTCTTTAGCAGTCACAGCGGCAGAATATCGGAAACGAGGGATTTGTAGTAGTAGATTCTGATTCGGTAGCAGTGCAGGCTAATGTAGATTCGGCGTTTGATGAAGATAGAATCGGGTTTCGGTAGTAAACGTGGCTAGTTCGGCCGTAGACTCGGTTTCTCAGGTTCGGTAGTAAAATCGGCTGGTTCAGGTTCGGTAATAATCGGCTTCTTCAGGTTCGGGTTGACTCGTTCTTCATTACAAACTAAATATCTATTTACATTCTACTAATCTAACTACTGGTTGAACAGTGAACCGAAGTTCCTGTGTTTGAACAGTGGACCGAAGTCGCTGTGTTTGAACAGTGGACCGAAGTCCCTGTGTTGGAACAGTGGACCGAAGTCCCTGTGTTGGATCAGTGGACCGAAGTCACTGTGTTGGAACAGTGGACCGAAGTCCCTGTGTTGGAACAGTGGACCGAAGTCCCTGTGTTGGAACAGTGGACCGAAGTCCCTGTGTTGGAACAGTGGACCGAAGTCCCTGTGTTGGAACAGTGGACCGAAGTCCCTGTGTTGGAACAGTGGACCGAAGTCCCTGTGTTGGAACAGTGGACCGAAGTCCCTGTGGTACAATTTAGGTTCGGTAATAACCGACTACTTTAAGTTCGGTAATAACCGACTACTTTAGGTTCGGTAATGATCGGCTACTTCAGGTTCGGTAATAACCGACTACTTAAAGTTCGGTAATAATCGGCTACTTCAGGTTCGGTAATAACCGACTACTTAAAGTTTGGTAATAATCGGCTACTTCAGGTTCGGTAATAACCGACTACTTAAAGTTTGGTAATAATCGGCTACTTCAGGTTCGGTAATAACCGACTACTTCATGCTCGGGATGACTCGAACTAGTTTTCTAAACTACTAATCTAACTACTGGTTGAACAGTGAACCGAAGTTCCTGTGTTTGAACAGTGGACAGAAGTCCCTGTAGTACAATTTATTTGCCCGAAGGCGGTAAAAAGTGAGCAAGACAGCAAGACTTATAAAAAGTCAAGCAGACCGTTGTGACACGCTGTTTCAAACAAATCGTTGAAATGGATCACTGTGGTGCTAGCTGCCTGTGGTGTCCCCAGTCTAAACATTTATACGGTTTGACACTTAAACCTAATGAGAATTGCCTTGCTGTTGTGTGTTTTCCGTACACACTGAGTGCTTGTGCGGGCGATCACTCTTATTTGTAGGCAGTTGTGTCTGTGTGTGGTGTGGCCGGCTGTTCGTGGTATTTCTGTGAGTAATTCCGCTTTGTCTGTCGTGGGTGATGTTAGTGGCGTGATTATGATGTCTGTTTGTATGGTTGTTTGTATGGCTTGGCTTGTTTGTGACGTCACAGGCACAGCCACACTATGTACGGAGATTTTCTCAGGAGAAATTCGTCACGTTACAGAGGGACACGGAGGGACAAGGTTGGGAAATGAGGGACAAGGGAGGCAAGGTGGGACAAGGGGTGGCAATGAGGTACAAGGACGGACAAGGAACGTGGAGGGAAAAGGAGAGAAAAGAACGGACAAGGCGGGACCAGTAGGGACAAGGAATGACACGGAGGGTCAATGAGGGACAAGGATTGACAAGGAGTGACAAAGAGTGACAAGGCGGGACAAGGAGGGGCAAGGAGGGACAAGGATGTGCAAGGAGGGACAAAGAGTGATAAAGAGGGACATGAGCGACAACGAGGGAAAAGGAGGATAATGAGGGACAATGATGGACAAGGAGGGACAAGGAGAGACAATGAGAGACAAGGTCGGGCAAGGAGGGAAAGGCAGGCAAGGATGGACAAGGAGTGGAAATGAGGTGCAATGAGGGACAAGGACGGACAAGGAGGGACCAGTAGGGGTAAGGAGGGAAAAGGAATGACAAGGAGGGTCAATGAGGTTCAAGCAGGGACCACGAGGGACAAGGATGGACAAGGATGGACAAGGAGGTACAATGAGGGACAAGGAGGGACAATGATGGACAAGGAGGAAGAAGGATGAACAAGGAGGGACAAGGAGGAACAAGAAGGAGCAAGGAGGGACAAGGAGTGACAAGTGGGAAAAGGAGTGATAAGGAGGGACAACAGTGGACCGAAGTTCCTGTGTTGGAACAGTGGACCGAAGTCCCTGTGTTGGAACAGTGGACCGAAGTCCCTGTGTTGGAACAGTGGACCGAGGTCCCTGTGTTGGAACAGTGGACCGAAGTCCCTGTGTTTGAACAGTGGACCGAAGTCCCTGTGGTACAATTTAGGTTCGGTAATAACCGACTACTTTAAGTTCGGTAATAACCGACTACTTTAGGTTCGGTAATGATCGGCTACTTCAGGTTCGGTAATAACCGACTACTTAAAGTTGGGAAATAATCGAATACTTCAGGTTCGGTAATAACCGACTACTTGAAGTTTGGTAATAATCGGATACTTCAGGTTCGGTAATAACCGACTACTTCATGCTCGGGATGAACCGAAGTTCCTGTGTTTGAACAGTGGACCGAAGTCCCTGTAGTACAATTTATTTGTCCGAAGGCGGTAAAAAGTGAGCAAGACAGCAAGACTTATAAAAAGTTAAGCAGGCCGTTGTGACACGCTGTTTCAAACAAATCGTTAAAATGGATCACTGTGGTGCTAGCTGCCTGTGGTGTCCCCAGGCTAAACATTTATACGGTTTGACACTTAAACCTAATCAGAATTGCCTTGCTGTTGTGTGTTTTCGCTTGTGCGGGCGATCACTCTTATTTGTAGGCAGTTGTGTCTGTGTGTGGTGTGGCCGGCTGTTCGTGGTATTTCTGTGAGTAATTCCGCTTTGTCTGTCGTGGGTGATGTTAGTGGCGTGATTATAATGTCTGTTTGTATGGTTGTTTGTATGACTTGGCTTGTTTGTGACGTCACAGGCACAGCCACACTATGTACGGAGATTTTCTCAGGAGAAATTCGTCACATTACAGAGGGACAAGGTTGGGAAATGAGGGACAAGGGGGGCAAGGTGGAACAAGGAGTGGCAATGAGGGGCAATGAGGGGCAGTGGGGGGCAATGAGGTACAAGGACGGACAAGGAACTAGGAGAGAAAAGAACGGACAAGAAGGGACAAGGAGGGACCAGTAGGGACAAGGAATGACACGGAGGGTCAATGAGGGACAAGGATTGACAAGGAGGGACAAGGAGTGACAAGGAGGGACAAGGAGGGGCAAGGAGAGACAAGGAGGGACAAAGAGTGATAAAGAGGGACATGAGCGACAATGAGGGAAAAGGAGGATAATGAGGGACAATGATGGACAAGGAGGGACAATGAGAGACAAGGTCGGGCAAGGAGGGAAAGGCAGGACAAGGATGGACAAGGAGTGGAAATGAGGTGCAATGAGGGACAAGGAGAGACAATGAGGGAAAAGGTTGGGGCAATGATGGACAAGGAGTGGCAATGGTGGGCAATGAGGTTCAAGCAGGGACAAGGATGGACAAGGAGGGACAAGGAGGTACAAGGAGGGACAATTATGGAGAAGGAGGAAGAAGGATGAACAAGGAGGAACAAGAAGGAGCAAGGAGGGACAAGGAGTGAGAAGTGGGAAAAGGAGTGACAAGGAGGGACAATGATGGACAAGGAGGAACAAGGAGGGACAAGGAGGGACAAGGAGTGGCAATGAGGGACAAGGAGGCGCATGGAGGGGCAAGGAGGGATAAGGAGGCACCAGGAGGGACAAGGAGGGGCAAGGAAGAACAAGGAGGGAAAAGGAGTGGCAATGAGGGACAAGGAGGGAAAAGGACGGAAAAAGAGCGACAAGTACGGATAAGAAGGGAAACGGAGGGACAAGGAGGGTCTAGGATTGACAAGGAGGGGCAATGAGGGACTAGGAGGGACAAGGAGGAAGAAGCAGGGACAATGAGGGACAAGAAGGGGCAAGGAGGGACAGGGAGGGAAAAGGAGGGACAAGGTGGGGCAATCAGACACAAGGAGTGACAAGGAGTGACAAGGAGTGACAAGGAGTAGCAAGGAGGGAAGGGCAGGGGCAAGGAGGGAAAAGGAGGGCCACGAAGGGACAAGGAGGGAAAAGGAGGGACAAGGATGGACAATGATGGAAAAGAAGGACAAGGAGGGGCAATAAGGTACAAGGACGGACAATGAGTGACACGTATGAACAATGATGGACGAGGAGGGACAATGAGCGACAACAACGGACAAGAAGGGACAAGGAGGGACCAGTAGGGACAAGGAGGGACAAGGAATGACAACGAGGGTCAATGAGGGGCAAGGAGGGACAAGGTGGGACCAGGCGGGACAAGGTGGGGCAAGGAAGGACAATGAGGGAAAAGGAGCGACAAGCAGGGACAAGGAGGGACTCGGAGGGTCAGTGAGCGACAAAGAGGGACAAGGAGGGGCAATGAGTGACAAGGAGGGACAATAAGGGCCAAGGAGTGTTTGTCAGTCCGTCGTCCGATGCACTTGTGTTTCTCTGTCGCCCGTGTTGTGTGCCGTTCAGTTTTGTGTTAAAATAAAAAAAGAAAAAAATTGAAACAAAATACTGAAATCATAAACAACAACAAAATAGATCAAATGAAAAACAACGAACAACAATAACCGCGTCGCGCCGCGCCGCAACAACAATAACATCGCAGCAGCATCCACAACAGCCGCACATCACTGACCACACATTTTATGTCCGCTCCGTAGTGTGTGCGTTGTCCCCTTACCTCCCCCCCCTTCCCATTCGTGCAGTGCAGTTGACACTCTTCTCTTTCTGTCGTTGTTCGCCCAATGCTTAAGGCATTAAAGTACAATTTGCCAATGTACGAGGGCTGAGAGCGAATTTTTTTGCCGTGTACGCTCATGTACAATTCCATCGGCCTGATGTTTTTGCTTTTTGTGAGACCCATTTGTGTGAGGATTCTGATCCACAGGATTTTCACATTCCTGGGTATCACACCCTAACCCTCTTTATCCCCCACAGAGGTCTTTTGGTATACGTACGTAATGATATAGTGTTTCAGAGCCGGCATAACTAAAACTCTGAAAATCCAGAATTTAACTCCCTTTGGGTTAAATTCAAGATTGGAACACACGTACTACATTTCGGATTTGTGTATAGAAGTCCAAACGCGGAAAGGGAGGTATCCCTAAATGGCTTTGACGCCCTTTCCGATTCAATTACAAAAATTTTAGAGGATTGTCCTGACAGTGAAATTGTGGTTGCTGGCGATTTCAATGTCCATAATTCCTCTTGGCTTGCCCATTCGAGTCCCTCAACACCGTAGGGTCAATACGCCGAGCTTTTTGCCGCGCATAATGATTTGACGCAACAAGTGAATGAACCGACTCACATTCCGTGTGTCCAAGGGCAACACTCTAATATTCTTGATCTTTTCTGAACACCCTGAAAAGTATGAAGTTAACGTTCTAGCACCTCTTGGTAATTCGGATCACTGCATTGTTTCAGCATCCTTTTCGTATTCCGCTCTTCGTGTCGCTTCGACCCCAGCCCCAAAGCGGACAATATATATTTACGAAAAGGCACGTTGGGCCGAGCTCAACAACTTTTTCCAGCATTTCAATTGGAAACTTTGTTTTCTAAATGGCGATATAGATGCTGCGGCTGAAATGATTGAAAATATTATCTTGATTGGAATGAAGTCATTTATTCCAATTAAAGTTATTTCGGATAAACCATCTAATAAAACTTGATTTAACCAGACATGCAAGGCTGCTGTCAGATCCAAAGAGGAAGCATTATGAAATGGCGTTTAAATAAAAATGCCACAACTGATCTTCTCCCAGGGGAAGTAAGAGCTTTTGGTCATTTGTGAGAAGAGTAAAGGATAACTCCTCATCTATCCCAACTCTTGTTAAAGATGCTCAGATATTCACTAACCCGGTTGACAAAGCTAACCTATTGGCTGAATTGTTTGCAAGGAATTCATACTTGCCGGAAAGCAATCAACCACTCCCCGTGATCGAAAATGTATCTAGTTCCATGCCTCAGATATTTTTTCGAACACGTGGAGTTAAAAGGGTTCTCGCAAATCTCGACGTAAATAAATCTCCAGGCCCGGATGGCATTTCAGCACTTGTCCTATGTAAGTGCTCTTCGACGCTTGCCCATCCCCTTCGTAATCTTTTCAACCTTGCATACCGTGCAGGGGTTTTCCCAGCACGTTGGAAGATTGCGAACATCCAGCCCATCCCTAAAAAAGGTGAGGCTAATAATCCTGCTAACTATCGACCGATCGCGATTTGCTCAGCGCTTTCGAAGGTTATGGAGAGTATGGTTAACCACCATCTTGTGAGGTATTTAGAAACTAATGACTTACTTAATGATCGACAGTATGGCTTCCGTAGGAATCGATCTACGGGAGACCTGATGACACTGCTATCCGAAAAATGGAATCGATCTATTCACAAGCTTGGTGAGAGTAAGGTCGTTGCTCTAGATATCTCCAAGGCCTTTGATAGAGTTTGGCACGGCGCACTCATATCAAGCTTGTTGGTAGTGACTTCTCCCGAGCTTTCTCAGAGATCGCACTATACGTGTTGTTGCAGATGGGTTCTCATCCGACGAGCATAGGTTAACCGCAGGAGTACCACAGTGCTCTGTCCTTTCCCCCTCCCGTTTTCTCATTTTCATCGACGACCTCTTGGATCGGACTGTGAATCCAATATACTCATTCGCGGATGACAGCAACCTCTGTCATTCATACTCATCGATCATAGACCAAGTGGTCAAGAAATTGAGGATAAAAGGCTATTGATGGATGAGTCACTTAGCCATGATTTGATGGCCATTTCTGAATGGGGTAGAGAGAATAGAGTAGATTTTAATGCACGTAAGACCCAGTGCTCCTTGTTGTCTCACAAGCGATTCACTGATCCAACGGTGTCGTCGATTTTAATGAACGGTGTAGATATTGAGCAATCAGATGCTCTCGATGTTCTCGGCATGAAAATACAACGTGATGTTCGTTGGACAAAGCATGTATTTGATGTGTCGAAAGATGCCTTCAAATGTTTAGGCTTTTTAAAAAGATCTAAGAAATATTTCACACCCTCTGATCTTCTCAATATCTACACTACCTACATCAGACAAAGATGGAATACAACTCCCATATATGGTCGGGAGCTCCAGCTTCGTCACTGGAGCTACATGACCGTGTCCAGAGGAGGGCGATGGTGTTGATAGGTGACAGTAGGATATCCAATTCTATTGTCTCCCTTGAACACCGTCGTAATGTTGGTTGTGTGTCATTGTTCTATCGATACTTTCATGGTGTTTGTTCTTCGGAAATTCGTGATCTTATACCGCCCGTGAGAACGTTCGGTAGAGATACGCGACTCTCCAGGAACGATCACCCATTTGTTGTCGATTGGACAACCGGCCGCACTACACATTACAGAATAAATTCGTTCTTCGCCCGTACTATCCGTATGTGGAATCGACCTCCGGCAAATATCTTTCCCTCCAATTACGACATTCAGAGATTCAAAACAGATGTCAACAGACACTACTCCCTCTTTCCTCCTTCCAATACCTTATCTTCCTTCAACCAACGCAATGCATTGCATTTATAGGGGACATCCCCTGAGTGTTGGTTCAGTGAAAAAAAAATGGAGGTAGAAGGAGGGACAAGGAGTGACAAGGAGGGCCAAGGAGGATCACGAAGGAAAAAGTAGTGACAGGGCGGGTCAAGGAGGGTCACGGAGTGTCATGGAGGATCACGGAGTGTCAAGGAGGGTCACGGAGTGTCAAGGAGGGATAAGGTTGGGCAATGATGGACAAGGAGGGACAAGCAGAGGGACAATGAGGGAAAAGGAGGGACAAGAATGAACAAGGAGGGACCAGTAGGGACAAGGAGGGACCAGTAGGGACAAGGAGGAACAAGCAGGGACAATGAGGGACAAGAAGGGACAAGGAGGGAAAAGAATGGTCACGGAGGGTCAAGGAGGGACGAGGAGGGACGAGGAGGGACGAGGATGAACAAGGAGGGACACGGAGGGACAAGGAGTGATAATGAGGGAAAAGGAGGGACAAGGAGTGGCAATGACGGACAAGGAAGGAAAAGGAGCGACAAGCAGGGACAAAGAGGGGCAATGAGGGGCAATGAGGGCCAAGAAGGGACAAGGAGCGACAAGGAGGGAAAAGAATGGTCACGGAGGGTCAAGGAGGGACGAGGATGAACAAGGAGGGGCAATGAGGGACAAGGAGGGACAGGGAGGAACAAGGAGGACAAGGAGGGCCAAGGAGTGGCAATGAGGGACAAGGAGGGAAAAGGAGCGACAAGCAGGGACAAAGAGGGGCAATGAGGGCCAAGAAGGGACAAGAAGGGACAAGGAGGAACACTGAGGAACAAGGTGGGGTAATGAGGGACACGGAGGGACAAGGAGGCACACGGATGGACAAGGATGGACAATGAGGGACAAGGAGGGAACAGTAGGGACAAGGAGGGACCAGTAGGGACAAGGAGGGTCAATGAGGGGTAATGAACGACAATGAGTGACAAGGAGGGGCAAGGAGGGGCAAGGAGGCGCAAGGAGGGGCAAGGAGGGATAAGGTGGCACCAGGAGGGACAAGGAGGGGCAAGGAAGAACAAAGAGTGAAAAGGAGTGGAAATGAGGGACAATGAGGGACAAGGAGGGACAAGGAGGGTCAAGGAGTGGCAATGAGGGACAAGGAGGGACAAGAACGGACAAGGAGGAACAAAGAGGGACATGGAGGTACAAGGAGTGACAAGTAGGGACAATTATGGAAGAGGAGGAACAAGGAGGAGCAAGACTAGGAGTGACAAGTGGGAAAAGGAGGGAAAAGGAGAGACAATGACGGACAAGGAGGAACAAGGAGGGACAAGGAGTGGCACTGAGTGGCTATGAGGGACAAGGAGGAACAAAGAGGGACGAGGAGGGACAATGATGGACAAGGAGGGACAGGGAGGGACAAGGAGGGACATGGATGGACGCGGCAAGGAGGGGCAAGGAGGCGCAATGAGGGGCAAGGAAGAACAAGGAGGGAAAAGGAGTGGCAATGAGGGACAAGGAGGGAAAAGGACGAAAAAGGAACGTCAAACAGGGACAAGAGGGACAAGGGACAAGTATTGACAAGGAGGGGTATAGAGGGACTAGGAGGGACAAGCAGGGACAATCAGACACAAGGAGTGACAAGGAGTGATAAGGAGTAGGAAGGAGGGAAGGGAAGGGGCAAGGAGGGGCAATGAGGGACACGAAGGGACAAGAAGGGACAAGGAGGGACAAGGAGGGACAAGGATGGACAATGAGGGACAAGGAGGGGCAATGATGTGCAACGACGGACAATGAGTGACACGGATGGACAATGAGGGACGAGGAGGGACAATTACCGACAACAACGGACAAGAAGGGACAAGGAGGGACCAGTAGGGACAAGGAGGAACAAGCAGGGACAATGAGGGACAAGAAGGGACAAGGAGCGACAAGGAGGGTCATGGAGGGACAAGGAGGGAAAAGGATGGTCACGGAGGGCCACGGAGGGACGAGGATGAACAAGGAGTGACAAGAAGGGACAAGGGTGGGCAATGAGGGACAAGGAGTGGCAATGAGGGCAATTAGGGACAAGGAGGGAAAAAGAGGAACAATGGCGGGACAAGGAGGGAAAAGGATGGTCACGGAAGGACGAGGATGGACAAGGAGGGACGAGGATGGACAAGGAGGGACAAGGTTGGGCAATGAGGGACAAGGAGGGGCAATGAGGGACAAGGATGGACAAGGAAGGACAAGGAAGGACAAGGAAGGACAAGGAGGGACGAGGAGGAACAAGGAGGAACAAGGAGTGACAAGGTGGGGCAATGAGGGACAAGGAGTGGCAATAAGGGGTAATGAGGTACAAGGACGGACACGGAGGTACACGGATGGAAAAGGAGGGACAATGAGGGAAAAGGAGGGACAAGAATGAACAAGGAGGGACCAGTAGGGACAAGGAGGGACCAGTAGGGACAAGGAGGAACAAGCAGGGACAATGAGGGACAAGAAGGGACAAGGAGCGACAAGGAGGGAAAAGAATGGTCACGGAGGGTCAAGGAGGGACGAGGATGAACAAGGAGGGACACGGAGGGACAAGGAGGGATAATGAGGGAAAAGGAGGGACAAGGAGTGGCAATGACGGACAAGGAAGGAAAAGGAGCGACAAGCAGGGACAAAGGGGGGCAATAAGGGCCAAGAAGGGACAAGGAGGGAAAAGAATGGTCACGGAGGGTCAAGGAGGGACGAGGATGAACAAGGAGGGGCAATGAGGGACAGGGAGGAACAAGGAGGACAAGGAGGGCCAAGGAGTGGCAATGAGGGACAAGGAGGGAAAAGGAGCGACAAGCAGGGACAAAGAGGGGCAATGAGGGCCAAGAAGGGACAAGAAGGGACAAGGAGGAACACTGAGGAACAAGGTGGGGTAATGAGGGACACGGAGGGACAAGGAGGCACACGGATGGACAAGGATGGACAATGAGGGACAAGGAGGGACCAGTAGGGACATGGAGGGTCAATGAGGGGTAATGAACGACAATGAGTGACAAGGAGGGGCACGGAGTGGCAAGGAGGGGCAAGGAGGCGCAAGGAGAGGCAAGGAGGGATAAGGTGGCACCAGGAGGGACAAGGAGGGGCAAGGAAGAACAAAGAGGGAAAAGGAGTGGAAATGAGGGACAATGAGGGAAAAGGACGGAAAAAGAGCGACAAGCAGGGATAAGAAGGGAAACGGAGGGACAAGGATTGACAAGGAGGGGCAATGAGGGACTAGGAGGGACAAGGAGGAAGAAGCAATGACAATGAGGGACAAGAAGGGGCAAGGAGGGACAGGGAGGGACAAGGTGGGGCAATCAGACACAAGGAGTGATAAGGAGTAGCAAGGAGGGAAGGGCAGGGGCAAGGAGGGAAAAGGAGGGACACGAACGGACAAGGAGGGAAATGGAGGGACAAGTATGGACAATGAGGGGAAATGAAGGACAAGGAGGGGCAATGAGGTACAAGGACGAACAATGAGTGACACGGATGAACAATGATGGACGAGGAGGGACAATGAGCGACAACAACGGACAAGGAGGGACCAGTAGGGACAAGGAGGGACAAGGAATGACAAGGAGGGTCAATGAGGGGCAAGGAGGGACAATGAGGGATAAGGAGGGACCAGTAGGGACAAGGAGGGACCAGTAGGGACAAGGAGGGACCAGTAGGGACAAGGAGGGTCAATGAGGGGTAATGAACGACAATGAGTGACAAGGAGGGGCACGGAGTGGCAAGGAGGGGCAAGGAGGCGCAAGGAGGGGCAAGGAGGGATAAGGTGGCACCAGGAGGGGCAAGGAAGAACAAAGAGTGAAAAGGAGTGGAAATGAGGGACAATGAGGGACAAGGAGGGACAAGGAGGGTCAAGGAGTGGCAATGAGGGACAAGGAGGGACAAGAACGGACAAGAATGGACAAGGAGGAACAAAGAGGGACATGGAGGTACAAGGAGTGACAAGTAGGGACAATTATGGAAGAGGAGGAACAAGGAGGAGCAAGACTAGGAGTGACAAGTGGGAAAAGGAGGGAAAAGGAGAGACAATGACGGACAAGGAGGAACAAGGAGGGACAAGGAGTGGCACTGAGTGGCTATGAGGGACAAGGAGGAACAAAGAGGGACGAGGAGGGACAATGATGGACAAGGAGGGACAGGGAGGGACAAGGAGGGACATGGATGGACGCGGCAAGGAGGGGCAAGGAGGCGCAATGAGGGGCAAGGAAGAACAAGGAGGGAAAAGGAGTGGCAATGAGGGACAAGGAGGGACAAGGAGGGAAAAGGACGAAAAAGGAACGTCAAACAGGGACAAGAGGGACAAGGGACAAGTATTGACAAGGAGGGGTATAGAGGGACTAGGAGGGACAAGCAGGGACAATCAGACACAAGGAGTGACAAGGAGTGATAAGGAGTAGGAAGGAGGGTAGGGAAGGGGCAAGGAGGGGCAATGAGGGACACGAAGGGACAAGAAGGGACAAGGAGGGACAATGAGGGACAAGGAGGGGCAATGATGTGCAACGACGGACAATGAGTGACACGGATGGACAATGAGGGACGAGGAGGGACAATTACCGACAACAACGGACAAGAAGGGACAAGGAGGGACCAGTAGGAACAAGGAATGACAAGGAGTGATAAGGAGGGACACGGACGGAAAAGGAGGAACAATGATGGACAATGAGGGGCAATGAGGGGCAATGAGGGACTAGGAGGGGCAATGAGTGACAATGAGGGCAATTAGGGACAAGGAGGGGAAAAAGAGGGGAAAAGGAAGGACAATGGTGGGACAAGGAGGGATAAGGAGTGACAAGGATGGATAAGGAGGGACAAGGAGTGACAACGAGGGACAAGGAGGGTCATGGAGGGACAAGGAGGGAAAAGGATGGTCACGGAGGGCCACGGAGGGACGAGGATGAACAAGGAGTGACAAGAAGGGACAAGGGTGGGCAATGAGGGACAAGGAGTGGCAATGAGGGCAATTAGGGACAAGGAGGGAAAAAGAGGAACAATGGCGGGACAAGGAGGGAAAAGGATGGTCACGGAAGGACGAGGATGGACAAGGAGGGACGAGGATGGACAAGGAGGGACAAGGTTGGGCAATGAGGGACAAGGAGGGGCAATGAGGGACAAGGATGGACAAGGAAGGACAAGGAGGGACGAGGAGGAACAAGGAGGAACAAGGAGTGACAAGGTGGGGCAATGAGGGACAAGGAGTGGCAATAAGGGGTAATGAGGTACAAGGACGGACACGGAGGTACACGGATGGAAAAGGAGGGACAATGAGGGAAAAGGAGGGACAAGAATGAACAAGGAGGGACCAGTAGGGACAAGGAGGGACCAGTAGGGACAAGGAGGAACAAGCAGGGACAATGAGGGACAAGAAGGGACAAGGAGCGACAAGGAGGGAAAAGAATGGTCACGGAGGGTCAAGGAGGGACGAGGATGAACAAGGAGGGACACGGAGGGACAAGGAGGGATAATGAGGGAAAAGGAGGGACAAGGAGTGGCAATGATGGACAAGGAAGGAAAAGGAGCGACAAGCAGGGACAAAGAGGGGCAATGAGGGCCAATGAGGGCCAAGAAGGGACAAGGAGCGACAAGGAGGGAAAAGAATGGTCACGGAGGGTCAAGGAGGGACGAGGATGAACAAGGAGGGGCAATGAGGGACAAGGAGGGACAGGGAGGAACAAGGAGGACAAGGAGGGCCAAGGAGTGGCAATGAGGGACAAGGAGGGAAAAGGAGCGACAAGCAGGGACAAAGAGGGGCAATGAGGGCCAAGAAGGGACAAGAAGGGACAAGGAGGAACACTGAGGAACAAGGTGGGGTAATGAGGGACACGGAGGGACAAGGAGGCACACGGATGGACAAGGATGGACAATGAGGGACAAGGAGGGACCAGTAGGGACATGGAGGGTCAATGAGGGGTAATGAACGACAATGAGTGACAAGGAGGGGCACGGAGTGGCAAGGAGGGGCAAGGAGGCGCAAGGAGAGGCAAGGAGGGATAAGGTGGCACCAGGAGGGACAAGGAGGGGCAAGGAAGAACAAAGAGGGAAAAGGAGTGGAAATGAGGGACAATGAGGGAAAAGGACGGAAAAAGAGCGACAAGCAGGGATAAGAAGGGAAACGGAGGGACAAGGATTGACAAGGAGGGGCAATGAGGGACTAGGAGGGACAAGGAGGAAGAAGCAATGACAATGAGGGACAAGAAGGGGCAAGGAGGGACAGGGAGGGACAAGGTGGGGCAATCAGACACAAGGAGTGACAAGGAGTGATAAGGAGTAGCAAGGAGGGAAGGGCAGGGGCAAGGAGGGAAAAGGAGGGACACGAAGGGACAAGGAGGGAAATGGAGGGACAAGTATGGACAATGAGGGGAAATGAAGGACAAGGAGGGGCAATGAGGTACAAGGACGAACAATGAGTGACACGGATGAACAATGATGGACGAGGAGGGACAATGAGCGACAACAACGGACAAGGAGGGACCAGTAGGGACAAGGAGGGACAAGGAATGACAAGGAGGGTCAATGAGGGGCAAGGAGGGACAAGGTGGGACAAGGAGGGACAAGGAGGGGCAAGGAAGGACAAGGAGGGAAAAGGACGGAAAAGGAGCGACAAGCAGGGACAAGGAGGGAAAAGGAGGGACTCGGAGGGTCAGTGAGCGACAAAGAGGGACAAGGAGGGGAAATGAGTGACAAGGAGGGACACTAAGGGCCAAGGAGAGACAAGGTGGGACCAAGAGAGACATGGAGTGGCAATGAGGGACAAGGAGGGAAAGGACGGAAAAGGAGCGACAAGCAGGGACACGGAGGGAAAAGGAGGGACAAGATGGGACAATGAGGGACAAGGAGGGAGAAGGAGGGACAAAAAGGGACAAAAAGGGACAAGGAGGGACAAGGATTGACAAGGAGGGACTATGAGGGAGAAGGAGGAACAAGCTGGGACAATGAGGGACAAGGAGGGACAGGGATTGAGTTGGAGGGACACGGAGGGACAAGCAGTGACAAGGAGGGGTAATGAGGGACAAGGAGGGAAAAGGAGGGACACGAAGGGACAAGAAGGGACAAGGAGGGACAAGGTTGGGCAATGAGGGACAAGGAGTGGCAATGACTGGCAATGAGGGGCAATGAGGTACAAGGACGGACACGGATGGAAAAGGCGGGACAAGGAGGGACAAGGAGGGACACGGAGGGTCACTGAGCGACAAAGAGGGAAAAGGAGGGGCAATGAGTGACAATGAGGGGCAATGAGGGACAATGATGGACAATGAGGGACACGGTGGGACAAGGTTGGGCAATGAGGGACAAGGAGTGGCAATGAGGGGCAATGAGGGGCACGGAGAGACAAGGTTGGGCAATGAGGGACAAGGAGTGGAATGAGGGGCAATGAACGAAATGGAGGGATACGAAGGGACAAGGAGGGACAATGATGGACAATGAGGAGCAATGAGGGACAAGGTTGGGCAATGAGGGACAAGGAGTGGCAATGAGGGACAATGAGGTACAAGGACGGACACGGATGGAAAAGGAGGGACAATGAGGGACAAGAACGGACAAGGACGGACAAGGAGGGACAAGGAGGGACAAGGAATGACAAGGAGGGTCAATAAGAGGCAATGAGCGACAATGAGGGACAACGTGGGACCAGGAGGGACAATGAGGAACAAGCAGGGACAAGGAGGGTTAAGGATGAACAAGGGGGGTCAAGGAGGGACATGGATGGACGCGGCAATGAGGGACAAGGTTGGGCAATGAGGGACAAGGAGTGACAATGAGGGGCAATGAGGTACAAGGACGGACACGGATGGAAAAGGAGGGACAATGAGGGACATGCACAGACAAGGAGGGACCAGTAGGGGCAAGGAGGGACAAGGAATGACAAGGAGTGTCAATGAGAGGCAATGAGGGACAAGGAGGGACAATAAGGGACAAGGAGGGACAAGGAGGGACAAGGTGGGACCAGGAGGGACAATGAGGGGCAATGAGGGACACGGAGGGACAAGGTTGGGCAATGAGGGACAAGGAGTGGCAACGAGGGGCAATGAGGTACAAGGACGGACACGGAGGGACACGGATGGAAAAGGAGGGACAATGAGGGACAAGAACGGACAAGGAGGAACAAGAAGGGACAAGGAGCGACACGGAGGGACAGGGAGGGAAAAGGAGGGAAAAGGATGGTCACGGAGGGTCAAGGAGGGACAACGAGTGGCAATGAGGGCAATTAGGGACAAGTAGGGAAAAAGAGGGACAATGGTGGGACAAGGAGGGAAAAGGAGTGCCAAGGAGGAACACGGAGTGACAAAGTGGGGCAATGAGGGACAATGAGGGACAAGCAGGGAGAAGGTGGGACAAGGAGGGTCAAGGATGGTCAAGGGGGGTCAAGAAGGGACATGTATGGACGCGGCAATGAGGGACATGGAGGGACAAGGATGGGAAATGAGGGACAAGGGGGACAAGGAGTGGAAAAGAGGGATAGTGGGGACAATGAGGTACAAGAACGGACAAGGAACGACAATGAGGGACGAGGAGGGAAAAGGAGAGAAAAGAACGGACAAGGAGGGACCAGTAGGGACAAGGAGGAACAAGCAGGGACAATGAGGGACAAGAAGGGACAAGGAGGGAAAAGAATGGTCACGGAGGGTCAAGGAGGGACGAGGAGGGACGAGGAGGGACGAGGATGAACAAGGAGGGACACGGAGGGACAAGGAGGGATAATGAGGGAAAAGGAGGGACAAGGAGTGGCAATGACGGACAAGGAAGGAAAAGGAGCGACAAGCAGGGACAAAGAGGGGCAATGAGGGGCAATGAGGGCCAAGAAGGGACAAGGAGCGACAAGGAGGGAAAAGAATGGTCACGGAGGGTCAAGGAGGGACGAGGATGAACAAGGAGGGGCAATGAGGGACAAGGAGGGACAGGGAGGAACAAGGAGGACAAGGAGGGCCAAGGAGTGGCAATGAGGGACAAGGAGGGAAAAGGAGCGACAAGCAGGGACAAAGAGGGGCAATGAGGGCCAAGAAGGGACAAGAAGGGACAAGGAGGAACACTGAGGAACAAGGTGGGGTAATGAGGGACACGGAGGGACAAGGAGGCACACGGATGGACAAGGATGGACAATGAGGGACAAGGAGGGACCAGTAGGGACAAGGAGGGTCAATGAGGGGTAATGAACGACAATGAGTGACAAGGAGGGGCACGGAGTGGCAAGGAGGGGCAAGGAGGCGCAAGGAGGGGCAAGGAGGGATAAGGTGGCACCAGGAGGGACAAGGAGGGGCAAGGAAGAACAAAGAGTGAAAAGGAGTGGAAATGAGGGACAATGAGGGACAATGAGGGACAAGGAGGGACAAGGAGGGACAAGGAGGGTCAAGGAGTGACAATGAGGGAAAAGGAGGGACAAGAATGAACAAGGAGGGACCAGTAGGGACAAGGAGGGACCAGTAGGGACAAGGAGGAACAAGCAGGGACAATGAGGGACAAGAAGGGACAAGGAGCGACAAGGAGGGAAAAGAATGGTCACGGAGGGTCAAGGAGGGACGAGGATGAACAAGGAGGGACACGGAGGGACAAGGAGGGATAATGAGGGAAAAGGAGGGACAAGGAGTGGCAATGACGGACAAGGAAGGAAAAGGAGCGACAAGCAGGGACAAAGAGGGGCAATGAGGGGCAATGAGGGCCAAGAAGGGACAAGGAGGGAAAAGAATGGTCACGGAGGGTCAAGGAGGGACGAGGATGAACAAGGAGGGGCAATGAGGGACAAGGAGGGACAGGGAGGAACAAGGAGGACAAGGAGGGCCAAGGAGTGGCAATGAGGGACAAGGAGGGAAAAGGAGCGACAAGCAGGGACAAAGAGGGGCAATGAGGGCCAAGAAGGGACAAGAAGGGACAAGGAGGAACACTGAGGAACAAGGTGGGGTAATGAGGGACACGGAGGGACAAGGAGGCACACGGATGGACAAGGATGGACAATGAGGGACAAGGAGGGACCAGTAGGGACATGGAGGGTCAATGAGGGGTAATGAACGACAATGAGTGACAAGGCACGGAGTGGCAAGGAGGGGCAAGGAGGCGCAAGGAGAGGCAAGGAGGGATAAGGTGGCACCAGGAGGGACAAGGAGGGGCAAGGAAGAACAAAGAGGGAAAAGGAGTGGAAATGAGGGACAATGAGGGAAAAGGACGGAAAAAGAGCGACAAGCAGGGATAAGAAGGGAAACGGAGGGACAAGGATTGACAAGGAGGGGCAATGAGGGACTAGGAGGGACAAGGAGGAAGAAGCAATGACAATGAGGGACAAGAAGGGGCAAGGAGGGACAGGGAGGGACAAGGTGGGGCAATCAGACACAAGGAGTGACAAGGAGTGATAAGGAGTAGCAAGGAGGGAAGGGCAGGGGCAAGGAGGGAAAAGGAGGGACACGAAGGGACAAGGAGGGAAATGGAGGGACAAGTATGGACAATGAGGGGAAATGAAGGACAAGGAGGGGCAATGAGGTACAAGGACGAACAATGAGTGACACGGATGAACAATGATGGACGAGGAGGGACAATGAGCGACAACAACGGACAAGGAGGGACCAGTAGGGACAAGGAATGACAAGGAGGGTCAATGAGGGGCAAGGAGGGACAAGGTGGGACAAGGAGGGACAAGGAGGGGCAAGGAAGGACAAGGAGGGAAAAGGACGGAAAAGGAGCGACAAGCAGGGACAAGGAGGGAAAAGGAGGGACTCGGAGGGTCAGTGAGCGACAAAGAGGGACAAGGAGGGGAAATGAGTGACAAGGAGGGACACTAAGGGCCAAGGAGAGACAAGGTGGGACCAAGAGAGACATGGAGTGGCAATGAGGGACAAGGAGGGAAAGGACGGAAAAGGAGCGACAAGCAGGGACACGGAGGGAAAAGGAGGGACAAGATGGGACAATGAGGGACAAGGAGGGAGAAGGAAGGACAAAAAGGGACAAAAAGGGACAAGGAGGGACAAGGACTGACAAGGAGGGACTATGAGGGAGAAGGAGGAACAAGCTGGGACAATGAGGGACAAGGAGGGACAGGGATTGAGTTGGAGGGACACGGAGGGACAAGCAGTGACAAGGAGGGGTAATGAGGGACAAGGAGGGAAAAGGAGGGACACGAAGGGACAAGAAGGGACAAGGAGGGACAATGATGGACAATGAGGGGCAATGAGGGACAATGAGGGACAAGGTTGGGCAATGAGGGACAAGGAGTGGCAATGACTGGCAATGAGGGGCAATGAGGTACAAGGACGGACACGGAGGGACACGGATGGAAAAGGCGGGACAAGGAGGGACAAGGAGGGACACGGAGGGTCACTGAGCGACAAAGAGGGACAAGGAGGGGCAATGAGTGACAAGGAGGGACAAGGCGGACAAGGAGGGACAAGAAGGGCCAATGAGAGACAAGGAGGGACAGGGAGGGAGTAGGAGGGACAAGAAGTGACAAGGAGGGACAAGGAGGGAAAAGGAGGGACACGAAGGGACAAGGAGGGACAAGGAGGGACAATGATGGACAATGAGGGACAATGATGGACAATGAGGGACACGGTGGGACAAGGTTGGGCAATGAGGGACAAGGAGTGGCAATGAGGGGCAATGAGGGACAATGAGGGGCACGGAGAGACAAGGTTGGGCAATGAGGGACAAGGAGTGGAATGAGGGGCAATGAACGAAATGGAGGGATACGAAGGGACAAGGAGGGACAATAATGGACAATGAGGAGCAATGAGGGACAAGGTTGGGCAATGAGGGACAAGGAGTGGCAATGAGGGACAATGAGGTACAAGGACGGACACGGATGGAAAAGGAGGGACAATGAGGGACAAGAACGGACAAGGACGGACAAGGAGGGACAAGGAGGGACAAGGAGGGACAAGGAATGACAAGGAGGGTCAATAAGAGGCAATGAGCGACAATGAGGGACAACGTGGGACCAGGAGGGACAATGAGGAACAAGCAGGGACAAGGAGGGTTAAGGATGAACAAGGGGGGTCAAGGAGGGACATGGATGGACGCGGCAATGAGGGACAAGGTTGGGCAATGAGGGACAAGGAGTGGCAATGAGGGGCAATGAGGTACAAGGACGGACACGGATGGAAAAGGAGGGACAATGAGGGACATGCACAGACAAGGAGGGACCAGTAGGGGCAAGGAGGGACAAGGAATGACAAGGAGTGTCAATGAGAGGCAATGAGGGACAAGGAGGGACAATAAGGGACAAGGAGGGACAAGGAGGGACAAGGTGGGACCAGGAGGGACAATGAGGGGCAATGAGGGACACGGAGGGACAAGGTTGGGCAATGAGGGACAAGGAGTGGCAACGAGGGGCAATGAGGTACAAGGACGGACACGGAGGGACACGGATGGAAAAGGAGGGACAATGAGGGACAAGAACGGACAAGGGCGGACAAGGAGGAACAAGAAGGGACAAGGAGCGACACGGAGGGACAGGGAGGGAAAAGGAGGGAAAAGGATGGTCACGGAGGGTCAAGGAGGGACGAGGATGAACAAGGAGGGACAAGGAGGGACAACGAGTGGCAATGAGGGCAATTAGGGACAAGTAGGGAAAAAGAGGGACAATGGTGGGACAAGGAGGGAAAAGGAGTGCCAAGGAGGAACACGGAGTGACAAAGTGGGGCAATGAGGGACAATGAGGGACAAGCAGGGAGAAGGTGGGACAAGGAGGGTCAAGGATGGTCAAGGGGGGTCAAGAAGGGACATGTATGGACGCGGCAATGAGGGACATGGAGGGACAAGGATGGGAAATGAGGGACAAGGGGGACAAGGAGTGGAAAAGAGGGATAGTGGGGACAATGAGGTACAAGAACGGACAAGGAACGACAATGAGGGACGAGGAGGGAAAAGGAGAGAAAAGAACGGACAAGGAGGGACCAGTAGGGACAACGAAGGACAAGGAATGACACGGAGGGTCAATGAGGGACACGGATTGACAAGGAGGGACACGGAGGGGCAAGGAGAGACAAGGAGGGACAAGGATGTACAAGGAGGGACAAAGAGTGATAAAGAGGGACATGAGCGACAACGAGGGAAAAGGAGGATAATGAGGGACAAAGAGGGACAAGGAGAGACAATGAGAGACAAGGTCGGGCAATGAGGGACAAGGAGGGAAAGGCAGGACAAGGAGTGGCAATGATGGGCAATGAGGTACAAGCAGGGACAAAGAGGGACAAGGATGGACACGGATTGACAAGGAGGGTCAAGGAGGGACAACGAGGTACAATGAGGGACAAGGAGGTACAATGAGGGACAAGGAGGGACAAGGAGTGACAAGTGGGAAAAGGAGGGAAAATGAGTGACAAGGAGGGACAATGATGGACAAGGAGGAACAAGGAGGGACAGGGAGGGACAAGGAGTGGCAATGAGTGGCAATGAGGGACAAGGAGGGAAAAGAACGGACACGGAGGAACAAAGAGGGACAAGGAGGGACATGGAAGTACAAGGAGGGACAATGATGGACAAGGAGGAACAAGGAGGAGCAAGGAGGGACAAGAAGGGACAAGGAGGGACAAGGAGGGTCAAGGAGGGACAAGGAGGGACAGGGAGGGAGTAGGAGGGACAAGGACTGACAAGGAGGGACAAGCATGGACAAGCAGGGACAAGGAGGGAAAAGGAGGGACACGAAGGGACAAGGAGGGACAAGGAGGGACAATGATGGACAATGAGGGGCAATGAGGGACACGGAGGGACAAGGTTGGGCATTGAGGGACAAGGAGTGGCAATGAGGGGCAATAAGGTACAATGAGGGGCAATAAGGTACAATGAGGGACAATGAGGGGCAATGAGGGGCAATGAGGGAAAAGGAGGGACACGAAGGGACAAGGAGGGACAATGATGGACAATGATGGACAATGAGGGGCAATGAGGGACAATGAGGGACACGGAGGGACAAGGTTGGGCAATGAGGGACAAGGAGTGGCAATGAGGTACAAGGACGGACATGGATGGAAAAGGAGGGACAATGAGGGACAAGAACGGACAAGGAGGGACCAGTAGGGGCAAGGAGGGACAAGGAATGACAAGGAGGGTCAATGAAAGGCAATGAGCGACAATGAGAGACAAGGAGGGACAACGTGGGACAAGGAGGGACAATGAGGGACAAGGGGGGACAAGCAGGAACAAGCAGGGACAAGCAGGAACAAGGAGGGTCAAGGAGGGACATGTATGGACGCGGCAATGAGGTGTAACGTGGTTTTCTCGTTGGCTGGGGTAAGCTCAATCGCATCCAGGGTCGTCATAAGGACCCACAAAACCTTACGAAATAATAACACAAGTAGTTATCCCTTCCACGGGCAATAATACAATTCGGTTCTTTATTGATGTAAAACTATGTTATAATCTACTTGTGAAAATGCAAATATTAATAAATATATTTCATTGAAAGTGATTCGTATTGGATATTGGCTCGCCTCTACGGGCTGAGTGGACAGTCGATTTAAGTTGATCGGTAACTCTCGTAACTCTCTTTAGCAGTCAATGCGGCAGAATATCGGAAACGAGGGATTTGTAGTAGTAGATTCTGATTCGGTAGCAGTGCAGGCTAATGTAGATTCGGCGTTTGATGAAGATAGAATCGGGTTTCGGTAGTAAACGTGGCTAGTTCGGCCGTAGACTCGGTTTCTCAGGTTCGGTAGTAAAGTCGGCTGGTTCAGGTTCGGTAATAATCGGCTTCTTCAGGTTCGGGTTGACTCGTTCTTCATTACAAACTAACTATCTATTTACATTCTACTAATCTAACTACTGGTTGAACAGTGATCCGAAGTTTCTGTGTTTGAACAGTGGACCGAAATCCCTGTGTTTGAACAGTGGACCGAAGTCCCTGTGTTGGAACAGTGAACCGAAGTCCCTGTGTTGGAACAGTGGACCGAAGTCCCTGTGTTGGATCAGTGGACCGAAGTCCCTGCGTTGGAACAGTGGACCGAAGTCCCTGTGTTGGAACAGTGGACCGAAGTCCATGTGTTGGAACAGTGGACCGAAGTCCCTGTGTTGGAACAGTGGACCGAAGTCCCTGTGTTGGAACAGTGGACCGAAGTCCCTGTGTTGGAACAGTGGACCGAAGTCCCTGTGTTATAACAGTGGACCGAGGCCCCTGTGTTGGAACAGTGGCCGAAGTCCCTGTGTTTGAACAGTGGACCGAAGTCCCTGTGGTACAATGTAGGTTCGGTAATAACCGACTACTTAAAGTTGGGTAATAATCGGCTACTTCAGGTTCGGTAATAACCGACTACTTGAAGTTTGGTAATAATCGGATACTTCAGGTTCGGTAATAACCGACTACTTCATGCTCGGGATGAACCGAAGTTCCTGTGTTTGAACAGTGGACCGAAGTCCCTGTAGTACAATTTATTTGCCCAAAGGCGGTAAAAAGTGAGCAAGACAGCAAGACTTATAAAAAGTTAAGCAGGCCGTTGTGACACGCTGTTTCAAACAAATCGTTGAAATGGATCACTGTGGTGCTAGCTGCCTGTGGTGTCCCCAGGCTAAACATTTATACGGTTTGACACTTAAACCTAATGAGAATTGCCTTGCTGTTGTGTGTTTTCCGTACACACTGAGTGCTTGTGCGGGCGATCACTCTTATTTGTAGGCAGTTGTGTCTGTGTGTGGTGTGGCCGGCTGTTCGTGTTATTTCTGTGAGTAATTCCGCTTTGTCTGTCGTGGGTGATGTTAGTGGCGTGATTATGATGTCTGTTTGTATGGTTGTTTGTATGGCTTGGCTTCTTTGTGACGTCACAGGCACAGCCACACTATGTACGGAGATTTTCGCAGGAGAAATTCGTCACGTTACATTACCTTACTCCTTACTTTATAGAGCTATGCTCTGTCTAATATAAAATTAATTTAGTCGACCATGGTGGTCACGTGTTCTTGACCTTTGCATCGTAGACGAGGTACTTGTTTGTTCAGTACACTGGCCTTCACTGGTGGTTTTCCCTTCAGCTATTACGTATTGTAGATGCTTTTGGTTCTTCCGTGGCTTAATTATGGTCAGAGATTTCAGGAATTGCCGAATCTCGTCTGGTGGGATCGTGATCGGTCCAATTTGTGGCTCCACCCGTGGCTTCGGTTTCCCTGTATCTGCCTGGCTGGTACTGGCGATGTTTGTTTCTTTTTGTAAGGTACTTGTGCTGGTGGTGGCCTTGGCTTTTGTTATAGGGGCAAGCGGTGGTGGTAATCGATCGTTCTGCACTCGCAAAAGTCACTTTTCGCCGAAGACTGCTGACGGTTGCGAGGGGTTCGATCGGCGGTGAAATTTGCACATTCTGGAGCACACGTACTCGTGCTTCTGGTGGTGGATTATGTGGCTTTGGTGGTGCCGCTGTCTGTCCTGTCTTTTTCATAATTTTGCGTGGCATAGTTCGTTTATATTCTTGTGATAACAAATCTCGGCTGGTGATGGTGTGTAGATAATCTAGTCTGAATGTGGGCTGATGAGGACGCGTAATAATGATTCCGTCAAGGAGTAGACTGGCATCTCGTTGGGAAAGAAAATCCATTCCCAATATAATTGGTTCGGCCAAGGTAGGAATAACTGAGGCTTTTACATTTGTAATCCTGTTATTATACTTAATAACTATCGCGTGCTCGTCCGCACAGGTGGTTGTCCTTTGGTCGGCCATTTGTACTTGTCTGCGCGACGACGTCGGATGTATACCAACACTTTTTAAATAATCTTGAATGGATCTGTCAATATACGTCAGAGAAACTCCAGTATCTACGAACGCTTCTAACTGCAATCCATTGACATCCGCCTTTAGAAAGTATCGGCCGTGATGGTCGTTGGTTACGGTGTCGGCGTGTCGGCATTTACATTGGCGGGATAGGACATCATCTTTTCCGCTATATGAGCAAAACAGTTTGCCCCGATTATTACATCGGGTATGCCCTTCTTTCTTGCAGCGCCAGCAATTATTTCCTCTCTCGTACCCTTTCAAGGCCTCGGATACCATGTGCGAAGTGTGAGGTCGTTCATTTCGAGCTTCATCTCGTTTAATCAACTCGTAATCATCTCCCATTGAAATTAAATCATCCAGAGAATTGAAATCGTGTCTACGAACATAATGCCTATATTCGGGTCGTATACCATCGTAGATTCTGTCGAGGTGATTCAAAGCTCGCAGATGTGGGTGTTGTCTGGCGGTGGTAAGCATTTGTATTATATAATCGTTGGCCCTTTCCCGATTGTGCTGTCTTCGGTTGTAGAACGAATGCTCCAACTGGGCAAGGTACCGTTTCGGTAAGAAAAACTTTTCTGCTTCTAACCGAAATGACTTCCATGACGTAATATCAACCTTCTTAACACGGTACCATTTGAGTGCGTTACCTTGTAGGATACCGAGTAATGTTGGTAGTAGCCTGTCGGTAGGTATATGGTAGCACTCTGCTAACTCTTCAATCCGTTCAATGAATTCGACTAAGTCGCCTTCGCCGCTAAACTTGAGATCCCATCTCTGCACGGTATTCATAATTTCACCGTCCGAAATTTGACTCCACTTGTTTGCAGTAGTTTCGCTTGAGATGATCGTGTTTTCGTCTGACTTTAGAGCATTTTCCAGGTCTCGGAAATTATTTTCCGACGAAGCTATTAACCGTTTTCTTCGTATAAACTCTGCAAACTGTTTCTCAGATATTCAACTGTAAATCCTTCTGTGGGTATATCCGCCGCCTGGCATTGCTCTACCAGTTGCTCTTTCTTTAGCAAATATATCCATACAATTGAAACAACTTTCAGTTTATTATATTTTTGACTGGATTCTCCATCGTTGGCGGTTATTTCGGGTTTTCCGCATTGCGATTTTGAACCGAGTCCCTGCTCGGGCGCCATTTGTAACGTGGTTTTCTCGTTGGCTGGGGTAAGCTCAATCGGATCCAGGGTCGTCATAAGGACCCACAAAACCTTACGAAATAATAACACAAGCAGTTATCCCTTCCACGGGCAATAATACAATTCGGTTCTTTATTGATGTAAAACTATGTTATAATCTACTTGTGAAAATGCAAATATTAATAAATATATTTCATTGAAAGTGATTCGTATTGGATATTTGGGCTGAGTGGACAGTCGATTTAAGTTGATCGGGAACTCTCGTAACTCTCTTTAGCAGTCACAGCGGCAGAATATCGGAAACGAGGGATTTGTAGTAGTAGATTCTGATTCGGTAGCAGTGCAGGCTAATGTAGATTCGGCGTTTGATGAAGATAGAATCGGGTTTCGGTAGTAAACGTGGCTAGTTCGGCCGTAGACTCGGTTTCTCAGGTTCGGTAGTAAAATCGGCTGGTTCAGGTTCGGTAATAATCGGCTTCTTCAGGTTCGGGTTGACTCGTTCTTCATTACAAACTAAATATCTATTTACATTCTACTAATCTAACTACTGGTTGAACAGTGAACCGAAGTTCCTGTGTTTGAACAGTGGACCGAAGTCGCTGTGTTTGAACAGTGGACCGAAGTCCCTGTGTTGGAACAGTGGACCGAAGTCCCTGTGTTGGATCAGTGGACCGAAGTCACTGTGTTGGAACAGTGGACCGAAGTCCCTGTGTTGGAACAGTGGACCGAAGTCCCTGTGTTGGAACAGTGGACCGAAGTCCCTGTGTTGGAACAGTGGACCGAAGTTCCTGTGTTGGAACAGTGGACCGAAGTCCCTGTGTTGGAACAGTGGACCGAAGTCCCTGTGGTACAATTTAGGTTCGGTAATAACCGACTACTTTAAGTTCGGTAATAACCGACTACTTTAGGTTCGGTAATGATCGGCTACTTCAGGTTCGGTAATAACCGACTACTTAAAGTTCGGTAATAATCGGCTACTTCAGGTTCGGTAATAACCGACTACTTAAAGTTTGGTAATAATCGGCTACTTCAGGTTCGGTAATAACCGACTACTTCATGCTCGGGATGACTCGAACTAGTTTTCTAAACTACTAATCTAACTACTGGTTGAACAGTGAACCGAAGTTCCTGTGTTTGAACAGTGGACCGAAGTCCCTGTAGTACAATTATTTGCCCGAAGGCGGTAAAAAGTGAGCAAGACAGCAAGACTTATAAAAAGTCAAGCAGACCGTTGTGACACGCTGTTTCAAACAAATCGTTGAAATGGATCACTGTGGTGCTAGCTGCCTGTGGTGTCCCCAGTCTAAACATTTATACGGTTTGACACTTAAACCTAATGAGAATTGCCTTGCTGTTGTGTGTTTTCCGTACACACTGAGTGCTTGTGCGGGCGATCACTCTTATTTGTAGGCAGTTGTGTCTGTGTGTGGTGTGGCCGGCTGTTCGTGGTATTTCTGTGAGTAATTCCGCTTTGTCTGTCGTGGGTGATGTTAGTGGCGTGATTATGATGTCTGTTTGTATGGTTGTTTGTATGGCTTGGCTTGTTTGTGACGTCACAGGCACAGCCACACTATGTACGGAGATTTTCTCAGGAGAAATTCGTCACGTTACAGAGGGACACGGAGGGACAAGGTTGGGAAATGAGGGACAAGGGAGGCAAGGTGGGACAAGGGGTGGCAATGAGGTACAAGGACGGACAAGGAACGTGGAGGGAAAAGGAGAGAAAAGAACGGACAAGGCGGGACCAGTAGGGACAAGGAATGACACGGAGGGTCAATGAGGGACAAGGATTGACAAGGAGTGACAAAGAGTGACAAGGCGGGACAAGGAGGGGCAAGGAGGGACAAGGATGTGCAAGGAGGGACAAAGAGTGATAAAGAGGGACATGAGCGACAACGAGGGAAAAGGAGGATAATGAGGGACAATGATGGACAAGGAGTGACAAGGAGAGACAATGAGAGACAAGGTCGGGCAAGGAGGGAAAGGCAGGCAAGGATGGACAAGGAGTGGAAATGAGGTGCAATGAGGGACAAGGACGGACAAGGAGGGACCAGTAGGGGTAAGGAGGGAAAAGGAATGACAAGGAGGGTCAATGAGGTTCAAGCAGGGACCACGAGGGACAAGGAGGGACAAGGAGGGACAAGGAGGTACAATGAGGGACAAGGAGGGACAATGATGGACAAGGAGGAAGAAGGATGAACAAGGAGGGACAAGGAGGAACAAGAAGGAGCAAGGAGGGACAAGGAGTGACAAGTGGGAAAAGGAGTGACAAGGAGGGACAATAGTGGACCGAAGTTCCTGTTTTGGAACAGTGGACCGAAGTCCCTGTGTTGGAACAGTGGACCGAAGTCCCTGTGTTGGAACAGTGGACCGAGGTCCCTGTGTTGGAACAGTGGACCGAAGTCCCTGTGTTTGAACAGTGGACCGAAGTCCCTGTGGTACAATTTAGGTTCGGTAATAACCGACTACTTTAAGTTCGGTAATAACCGACTACTTTAGGTTCGGTAATGATCGGCTACTTCAGGTTCGGTAATAACCGACTACTTAAAGTTGGGAAATAATCGGCTACTTCAGGTTCGGTAATAACCGACTACTTGAAGTTTGGTAATAATCGGATACTTCAGGTTCGGTAATAACCGACTACTTCATGCTCGGGATGAACCGAAGTTCCTGTGTTTGAACAGTGGACCGAAGTCCCTGTAGTACAATTTATTTGCCCGAAGGCGGTAAAAAGTGAGCAAGACAGCAAGACTTATAAAAAGTTAAGCAGGCCGTTGTGACACGCTGTTTCAAACAAATCGTTGAAATGGATCACTGTGGTGCTAGCTGCCTGTGGTGTCCCCAGGCTAAACAGTTATACGGTTTGACACTTAAACCTAATGAGAATTGCCTTGCTGTTGTGTGTTTTCCGTACACACTGAGTGCTTGTGCGGGCGATCACTCTTATTTGTAGGCAGTTGTGTCTGTGTGTGGTGTGGCCGGCTGTTCGTGGTATTTCTGTGAGTAATTCCGCTTTGTCTGTCGTGGGTGATGTTAGTGGCGTGATTATGATGTCTGTTTGTATGGTTGTTTGTATGACTTGGCTTGTTTGTGACGTCACAGGCACAGCCACACTATGTACGGAGATTTTCTCAGGAGAAATTCGTCACGTTACAGAGGGACAAGGTTGGGAAATGAGGGACAAGGGGGGCAAGGTGGAACAAGGAGTGGCAATGAGGGGCAGTGGGGGGCAATGAGGTACAAGGACGGACAAGGAACTAGGAGAGAAAAGGAGAGAAAAGAACGGACAAGAAGGGACAAGGAGGGACCAGTAGGGACAAGGAATGACACGGAGGGTCAATGAGGGACAAGGATTGACAAGGAGGGACAAGGAGGGACAAGGACGGGCAAGGAGAGACAAAGAGTGATAAAGAGGGACATGAGCGACAATGAGGGAAAAGGAGGATAATGAGGGACAATGATGGACAAGGAGGGACAAGGAGAGACAATGAGAGACAAGGTCGGGCAAGGAGGGAAATGCAGAACAAGGATGGGCAAGGAGTGGAAATGAGGTGCAATGAGGGACAAGGAGGGTCAAGGAGAGACAATGAGGGAAAAGGATGGGGCAATGATGGACAAGGAGTGGCAATGGTGGGCAATGAGGTTCAAGCAGGGACAAAGAGGGACAAGGATGGACAAGGAGGGACAAGGAGGCACAATGAGGGACAAGGAGGGACAATGATGGACAAGGAGGAAGAAGGATGAACAAGGAGGAACAAGAAGGAGCAAGGAGGGACAAGGAGTGAGAAGTGGGAAAAGGAGGGAAAAGGAGTGACAAGGGGGGACAATGATGGACAAGGAGGAACAAGGAGGGACAAGGAGTGGCAATGAGGGACAAGGAGGCGCAAGGAGGGGCAAGGAGGGGCAAGGAAGAACAAGGAGGGAAAAGGAGTGGCAATGAGGGACAAGGAGGGAAAAGGACGGAAAAAGAGCGACAAGTACGGATAAGAAGGGAAACGGAGGAGGGTCTAGGATTGACAAGGAGGGGCAATGAGGGACTATGAGGGACAAGGAGGAAGAAGCAGGGACAATGAGGGACAAGAAGGGGCAAGGAGGGACAGGGAGGGAAAAGGAGGGACAAGGTGGGGCAATCAGACACAAGGAGTGACAAGGAGTAGCAAGGAGGGAAGGGCAGGGGCAAGGAGGGAAAAGGAGGGACAAGGACTGACAATGAGTGACACGGATGAACAATAATGGACGAGGAGGGACAAGGAGGGACCAGTAGGGACAAGGAATGACACGGAGGGTCAATGAGGGACAAGGATTGACAAGGAGGGACAAGGAGTGACAAGGAGGGACAAGGAGGGGCAAGGAGAGACAAGGAGGGACAAAGAGTGATAAAGAGGGACATGAGCGACAATGAGGGAAAAGGAGGATAATGAGGGACAATGATGGACAAGGACGGACAAGGAGAGACAATGAGAGACAAGGTCGGGCAAGGAGGGAAAGGCAGGACAAGGATGGACAAGGAGTGGAAATGAGGTGCAATGAGGGACAAGGAGGGTCAAGGAGAGACAATGAGGGAAAAGGATGGGGCAATGATGGACAAGGAGTGGCAATGGTGGGCAATGAGGTTCAAGCAGGGACAAAGAGGGACAAGGATGGACAAGGAGGGACAAGGAGGGACAAGGAGGTACAATGAGGGACAAGGAGGAAGAAGGATGAACAAGGAGGAACAAGAAGGAGCAAGGAGGGACAAGGAGTGAGAAGTGGGAAAAGGATGGAAAAGGAGTGACAAGGAGGGACAATGATGGACAAGGAGGAACAAGGAGGGACAAGGAGTGGCAATGAGTGGCAATGAGGGACAAGGAGGCGCAAGGAGGGGCAAGGAGGGATAAGGAGGCACCAGGAGGGACAAGGAGGGGCAAGGAAGAACAAGGAGGGAAAAGGAGTGGCAATGAGGGACAAGGAGGGAAAAGGACGGAAAAAGAGCGACAAGTACGGATAAGAAGGGAAACGGAGGGACAAGGAGGGTCTAGGATTGACAAGGAGGGGCAATGAGGGACTAGGAGGGACAAGGAGGAAGAATCAGGGACAATGAGGGACAAGAAGGGGCAAGGAGGGACAGGGAGGGAAAAGGAGGGACAAGGTGGGGCAATCAGACACAAGGAGTAGCAAGGAGGGAAGGGCAGGGGCAAGGAGGGAAAAGGAGGGTCACGAAGGGACAAGGAGGGAAAAGGAGGGACAAGGATGGACAATGAGGGAAAAGAAGGACAAGGAGGGGCAATGAGGTACAAGGACGGACAATGAGTGACACGTATGAACAATGATGGACGAGGAGGGACGAGGAAGTACAATGAGCGACAACAACGGACAAGAAGGGACAAGGAGGGACCAGTAGGGACAAGGAGGGACAAGGAATGACAAGGAGGGTCAATGAGGGGCAAGGAGGGACAAGGTGGGACCAGGAGGGACAAGGAGGGGCAAGGAAGGACAAGGAGGGAAAAGGACGGAAAAGGAGCGACAAGCAGGGGCAAGGAGGGACTCGGAGGGTCAGTGAGCGACAAAGAGGGGCAAGGAGGGGCAATGAGTGACAAGGAGGGACAATAAGGGCCAAGGAGTGTTTGTCAGTCCGTCGTCCGATGCACTTGTGTTTCTCTGTCGTCCGTGTTGTGTGCCGTTCAGTTTTGTGTTAAAATAAAAAAAGAAAAAAATTGAAACAAAATACTGAAATCATAAACAACAACAAAATAAATCAAATGAAAAACAACCAACAACAATAACCGCGTCGCGCCGCGCCGACCAAAACATTTAAACAACCTAACAACAACAATAACAATAACATCAGCGTGAACAACAAAAAAAAACACATCGCAGCAGCATCCATAACAGCCGCACATCACTGACCACACATTTTATGTCCGCTCCGTAGTGTGTGCGTTGTCTCCTTCTTCCAAACGCGGAAAGGGAGGTATCCCTAAATGGCTTTGACGCCCTTTCCGATTCAATTACAAAAATTTTAGAGGACTATCCTGACAGTGAAATTGTGGTTGCTGGCGATTTCAATGTCCATAATTCCTCTTGGCTTGCCCATTCGAGTCACTCAACACCGGAGGGTCAATACGCCGAGCTTTTTGCCGCGCATAATGATTTGACGCAACTAGTGAATGAACCGACACACATTCCGTGTGTCCAAGGGCAACACTCTAATATTCTTGATCTTTTCTTATCATCACACCCTGAAAAGTATGAAGTTAACGTTCTAGCACCTCTTGGTAATTCGGATCACTGCATTGTTTCAGCATCCTTTTCGTATTCCGCTCTTCGTGTCGCTTCGACTGCAGCCCCAAAGCGGACAATATATTTATACGAAAAGGCACGTTGGGCCGAGCTCAACAACTTTTTCCAGCATTTCAATTGGAAACTTTGTTTTCTAAATGGCGATATAGATGCTGCGGCTGAAATGATTGAAAATATTATCTTGATTGGAATGAAGTCATTTATTCCAATTAAAGTTATTTCGGATAAACCATCTAATAAAAGTTGGTTTAACCAGACATGCAATGCTGCTGTCAGATCCAAAGAGGAAGCATTCAGGAAATGGCGTTTAAATAAAAATGCCACAACTGATCTGCTACGCAAGCAGACAAGAACCATGTGTGCCAGGGTGCTTAGACGTGAAAAGCTTCTGTACGAACAACGTCTTCGTGCCAAAGTTCTTGCTTCTCCCAGGGGAAGTAAGAGCTTTTGGTCATTTGTGAGAAGAGTAAAGGATAGCTCCTCATCTATCCCAACTCTTGTTAAAGATGACCAGATATTCACTAACCCGGTTGACAAAGCTAACCTATTGGCTGAAATGTTTGCAAGGAATTCATCCTTGCCGGAAAGCAATCAACCACTCCCCGTGATCGAAAATGTATCTAGTTCCATGCCTCAGATATTTTTTCGAACACGTGGAGTTAAAAGGGTTCTTGCAAATCTCGACGTAAATAAATCTCCAGGCCCGGATGGCATTTCAGCACTTGTCCTATGTAAGTGCTCTTCGACGCTTGCCTGTCCCCTTCGTAATCTTTTCAACCTTGCATACCGTGCAGGGGTTTTCCCAGCGCGTTGGAAGATTGCGAACATCCAGCCCATCCCTAAAAAAGGTGAGGCTAACAATCCTGCTAACTATCGACCGATCGCGATTTGCTCAGCGCTTTCGAAGGTTATGGAGAGTATGGTTAACCACCATCTGGTGAGGTATTTAGAAACTACTGACTTACTTAATGATCGACAGTATGGCTTCCGTAGGAATCGATCTACGGGAGACCTGATGACACTGCTATCCGAAAAATGTAATCGATCTATTCACAAGCTTGGTGAGAGTAAGGTCGTTGCTCTAGATATCGCCAAGGCCTTTGATAGAGTTTGGCACGGCGCACTCATATCAAAGCTTATCGCTTTTGGTAGTGACTTCTCTCGATTTATATCGAGCTTCCTCAGAGATCGCACTATACGTGTTGTTGTAGATGGGTTCTCATCCGACGAGCATAGGTTAACCGCAGGAGTACCACAGGGCTCGGTCCTTTCCCCCCTCCCTTTTTCCTTTTTTCATCGACGACCTCTTGGATCGGACTGTGAATCCAATATACTCATTCACGGATGACAGCAGCCTCTGTCATTCATACTCATTCGATCATAGACCAAGTCGTCAAGAAATTGAGGATAAAAGGCGATTGATGGATGGGTCACTTAGCCAGGATTTGATAGCCATTTCTGAATGGGGTCGAGAAAATATAGTAGATTTTAATGCACGTAAGACCCAGTGCTCCTTGTTGTCTCACAAGCGATTCACTGATCCAACGGTGTCGTCGATTTTAATGAACGGTGTAGATATGGAGCAATCAGATTATCTAGTTGTTCTTGGCATAAAAATACAATGTGATTTTCGTTGGACAAAACATGTATTTGATGTGTCGAAAGATGCCTTCAAATGTTTAGGCTTTTTAAAAAGATGTAAGAAATATTTTACACCCTCTGATCTTCTCAATATCTACACTACCTACATCAGACCAAAGATGGAATACAACTCCCATATATGGTCGGCTGCTCCAGCTTCATCACTGGAGCTACTTGACCGTGTCCAGAGGAGGGCGATGGTGTTGAAATGTGATGGTAGGATATCCAATTCTATTGTCTCCCTTGAACACCGTCGTAATGTTGGTTGTGTGTCATTGTTCTATCGATACTTTCATGGTGTTTGTTCTTCGGAAATTCGTGATCTTATACCGCCCGTGAGAACGTTCGGTAGAGATACGCGACTCTCCAAGAACGCTCACCCATTTGTTGTCGATTGGACAACCGACCGCACTACACATTACAGAATAAATTCGTTCTTCGCCCTACTATCCGTATGTGGAATCGACTTCCGGCAAATATCTTTCCCTCCAATTACGACATTCAGAGATTCAAAACAGATGTCAACAGACACTACTCCCTCTTTCCTCCTTCCAATACCTTATCTTCCTTCTACCAACGCAATGCACTGCATTTATAGGGGACATCCCCTGAGTGTTGGTTCAGTGAAAAAAAAAATGAGGGACAAGGAGGGACAATGATGGACAAGGAGGAGCAAGGAGTGACAAGTGGGAAAAGGAGTGACAAGGAGGGACAAGAAGGGATAATGAGGGACAATGTGGGGCAAGGAGGGACAATGAGGGAAAAGGACGGAAAAGGAGCGACAAGGAGGGACAATGTGGGACAAGGAGTGTCATGGAGCGTCAAGGAGAGACAATGAGGGACAAGGAGTGACAACTAGGGACAAGGATGGACAAGGAGGGACATGGAGTGACAAGGAGTGACAAGGAGTGACAATGAGTGACAAGGAGGGAAAATGAGGGAGAAGGAGGGACAATGTGGGAAAAGGACAGAAAGGAGCGAACAGGAGTGACAAGGAGGGACAAGAAGGGACAATGAGGGGCAATGTGGGACACGCAGCGGCAAGGAGGGGCAAAGAGGGACAAGGAGGGAAAAAGAGGGACAAGGAGTGACATGGTGGGAAAAGGAGGGACAAGGAGGGTAAAGGAGTGACAAGGAGGGATAATGAGGGACAATGAGAGACAATGAGGGGCAATGAGGGACATGCAAGGACATGAAAGGATAAGGAGGGACAAGGAGGGACATTAAGAGACAAGGAGTGACAAGGAGGGCCAAGCAGGGAAAATGATTGACAAGGAGGGACAATAAGGTACAGAAAGGGACAATGAGTGACAAGGAGGGCCAAGGAGGGAAAAGGAGTGACAAAGAAGGGACAAGGAGGGAGAAGGAGGGACATGGAGGGACAAGGTGGGAAAAGGAGTGCCAACGAGGGAAAAGGAGTGACAAGGCGGGTCAAGGAGGGTCACGAAGGGAAAAGTATTGACAGGGCGGGTCAAGGAGGGTCACGGAGTGTCAAGGAGGGTCACGGAGTATCAAGGAGGGATAAGGTTGGGCAATGATGGACAAGGAGGGTCACGGAGTATCAAGGAGGGATAAGGTTGGGCAATGATGGACAAGGAGGGACAAGGAGGGACAAGGAGTGACAAGGAGTGACAAGGAGTGACAAGGAGTGACAAGGAGGGACAAGGAGGGTCAAGGCGGGATAAGGAGGGACAACAATGATAAGGAGGGAAAAGGAGGGACAAGGAGTGCCAAGGAGGGACAAGGAGGGTCAAGCAGGGACAATGTGGGACAAGGAGTGACAATAATGGACGAGGAGTTACAATGAGGTACAAGGAGGGTCAAGGAGTGGCAATGAGGGACAAGAACGGACAAGGAGGAACAAAGAGGGACATGGAGGTACAAGGAGGGACAAGGAGGGACAATTATGGACAAGGAGGAACAAGGAGGAACAAGACTAGGAGTGACAAGTGGGAAAAGGAGGGAAAGGAGAGACAAGGAGGGACAATGACGGACAAGGAGGAACAAGGAGGGACAAGGAGTGGCAATGAGTGGCAATGAGGAACAAGGAGGAACAAAGAGGGACAAGGAGGGACAATGATGGACAAGGAGGAACAAGGAGGGACAATGAGGGACAAGGAGGGACAAGGAGTGGCAATGAGGAACAAAGAGGGACAAGGAGGGACATGGTGGTACAAGGAGGGGCAAGGGGTGACAAGGAGGGCCAAGGAGGGTCACGATGGAAAAAGTAGTGACAGGGCGGGTCGAGGAGGGTCACGGAGTGTCAAGGAGGATCACGGAGTGTCAAGGAGGGTCACGGAGTGTCAAGGAGGGATAAGGTTGGGCAATGATTGACAAGGAGGGACAATGAGGTACAAGGAGGAACAAGGAGGCACAAGGAGGGAAAAGGAGGAACAAGCAGGGACAAGAAGGGACTAGGAGCGACACGGAGGGACAGGGAAGGAAAAGGATGGTCACGGAGGGTCAAGGAGGGACACGGAGGGACAAGGTTAGGAAATGAGGGACAAGGAGGGACAACGAGTGGCAATGAGGGCGATTAGGGACAAGTAGGGAAAAAGAGGGACAATGGTGGTTAAAGGAGGGAAAAGGAGTGACAAGGAGGAACACGGAGTGACAAAGTGGGGCAATGAGGTCAAGAATGGACAAGGGGGGGTCAAGAAGGGACATGGATGGACGCGGCAATGAGGGACACGGAGGGACAAGGTTGGGAAATGAGGGACAAGGGGGACAAGGAGTGGAAATGAGGGACAGTGGGGGGCAATGAGGTACAAGGACGGACAAGGAACGACAATGAGAGACAATGAGGGAAAAGGATGGGGCAATGATGGACAAGGAGGGCAAGGAGTGGCAATGATGAGCAATGAGGTACAAGCAGGGACAAAGAGGGACAAGGATTGTCAAGGAGGGACAAGGAGTGACAAGGATGGACAAGGAGGTACAATGAGGGACAATGATGGACAATGAGGAAGAAGGAGGGACAAGGAGGAACAAGGAGGAGCAAGGGGGACAAGCAGTGACAAGTGGGAAAAGGAGTGACAAGGAGGGACAATGATGGACAAGGAGGAACAAGGAATGACAAGGAGGGTCAATGAGAGGCAATGAGCGACAATAAGGGACAAGGAGGGACAAAGAGGGACAAGGTGGGACCAGTAGGGACAAGGAAGGACAAGGAAGGACAAGGAGGGAAAAGGACGGAAAAGGAGCGACAAGCAGGGACAAGGAGGGACAAGATGGGACAAGGATTGACAATGAGGGGCAATGAGGGACACGGAGGAAAAAGCAGGGACAAGAAGGGACAAGGAGCGACACGGAGGGAAAAGGAGGGGCAATCAGGGACAAGGAGGGACAAGGAGGGACAAGGAGGGACATGGAGTGACAAGGAGGGACAAGGAGGGGCACTGAGGGACAAGGAGGGAAAATGAGAGGCAAGGAGGGACAAGGAGAGACAAGGATTGACAAGGAGGAGCAATGAGGGACAATTAGGAACAAGCAGGGACAAGAAGGGACAAGAAGCGACACGGAGGGACAGGGAGGGACAAGGTGGGACAATCAGTGACAAGAAGGGACAAGGAGTGACAAGGATCGGCAAGAAGGGACAAGGAGGGACAAGGATTGACAAGGAGGGACAAGGAGGGACAAGCAGGGTCAAGGAGGGGCACTGAGGGACAAGGAGGGAAAATGAGAGGCAAGGATGGGCAATGAGGGACAAGGAGGAAAAAGCAGGGACCATTAGGGGCAATGCGTGGCAATGAGGGACAATTAGGGACAAGGAGGGAATAATAGGGACAATGAGGGACAAAGAGTATCAACGAGGGTGAAGGAGGGACAAGGAAAGACAAGGAGAGACAAGGAGAGATAAGGAGAGACAAGGATTGACAAGGAGGGAAAAGGAGGACAAGGATTGACAAGGAGGGACAAGTAGGGTCAAGGAGGGGCACTGAAGGACAAGGAGGGAAAATGAGAGGCAAGGATGGGCAATGAGGGACAAGGAGGAAAAAGCAGGGACAATTAGGGGCAATGCGTGGCAATGAGGGACAATTAGGGACAAGGATGGAAAAATAGGGACAAAGAGTATCAACGAGGGTGAAGGAGGGACAAGGAGAGACAAGGAGAGATAAGGAGAGACAAGGATTGACAAGGAGGGAAAAGGAGGGAAAGGAGGACAAGGAGGGACAAGGATGGACAATGAGGGGCAATGAGGGACAAGGAGGAACAAGCAGGGACAAGGAGGGGCAATGAGTGGCCATGAGTGACAATGATGGACACGGAGGGACAAGGTTGGGCAATGAGGGACAAGGTTTGACCAGTAGGGAAAAGGAGGGATAAGGAGTGGCAATGAGGGACAAGGAAGGAAAAGGACGGAAAAGGAGCGACAAGCAGGGACAAGATGGGACAAGGAGGAAAAACAGGTACAAGGAGGGAAAAGGAGGGACACGAAAGGACAAGGAGGAACAAGGAGAGACAAGGTGGGAAAATTAGGGACAAGGATGGACAATGAGGGGTAGTGGGGGACACGGAGGGAAAAAATTGGGCAATGAGGGACAAGGAGTGGCAATGAGGGGCAATGAGGTACAAGGACGGACACGGAGGGACACGGATGGAAAAGGAGAGACAAGGTGGGTCCAGGAGGGACAATGAGGGACAAGGAGGGAAAAGGACGGAAAAGGAGCGACAAGCAGGGACAAGGAGGAAAAAGGAAGGACAATATGGGACAAGGAGGGGCAAGGAGGGACAAGGAGTGACAAGGAGGGACAATGAGGGACAAGGAGGAACAATTAGGGACAATGAGGGACAAGGTTGGGCAAGGGGGGACAAGGAGGGAAAAAGAGGAACAATAGCGGGACAAGAAGGGACAATGAGGGAAAAGGATTGTCACGGAGGGACGAGGATGGACAAGGAGGGACAAGGTTGGCAATGAGGGACAAGGAGGGGCAATGAGGGGCACGGAGTGGCAAGGAGGCGCAAGGAGTGGCAAGGAGGGATAAGGTGGCACCAGGAGGGACAAGGAGGGGCAAGGAGGGGCAAGGAAGAACAAGTGTAATACGCTGATCGCTGTGCTAAGGGTGAACTTTTTAGTCGCTGCCCTTTTTCTGGTCAGGTTACCCCTTTTTGATAATATTGGCTTGAACTTTGTGAATTGTTAGGTTTATTTAGCTTGGCTCTTGCCGAGATTATCAATGATTGAAATTCTTCGTTCTTGGTTTCAAAAACAAAATGAATCTGATTTTATTTGAGAAGATGTTGGGTTTATATACCCTAGTCTTCATCTTTCTTTTTACATTGTATATATCGCTTAATTATCTATACATCAATACAGTATTGCTTACATTCTAGATAAATTCTATTCAGCCACTATTCAGTTTCCTAGGTCAGTTCTTGCTCTACATTATCTGTGCGCCTGATACTTTTCGCGGCACATATTCAAAGTATTCCATACGGTGTCTAATTACACTCATGAGCCGGCGCTCCATAAAAATGTTTGGGTCAGCGGTTCTCTGGAAGAAACCAAAACGGTGAAGTGTGACGAGAAATGGATTGATCCAATTCGAGTGACGCTTTAGTCAGTCAACTCAAGTGTCAACGACATTAACCGTACTTTGTATTTATTAGGGTAACTGAAGAATAGCTGAGTTTTGTTTATTTCAGAAATACACTGAAGAACAAATGTGTGAGTACACTACACCCTCACCCTTAAGAAAAATCATACAATAGTGAAGCTATTTCATGATTTTCAGAAAATGATCGGGTTCTGTATTTGTTCGTCATTGTATTTTTTATAGAGTGGTATCATATTCTACTTAAGTGCTATGTTTTCTTAATTATTGTGCAATAAAATTGTTCGTGGAGAGAGAAAAAAAAACATATGAAATGTTTGCTTATATTGTTAATTTGTAGTTGAATTTGTTTTATATAATTTGACATTGTTCTTATGTACTAATTTCTCCTTATCGTTAATTCTTATAAGTATGTTTGGTTCTAATACCTTCAATATTTCAAATGGACCTGAGTATGGTGCCATATTTTTCCTTCTATTTTCTACCTTTAGTAATACTAAATCGCCTATACAAAGTTTTAAACTCTTTCTAATCTGGTCTGACCGAATGTGTCGCCTAGATTTTACTGTCTCCAAAAATGATCTAGCCTTTTCCAGAGAAAATTTCATTCTTGCCTTCATTTCGTTTGCATAATTGTCGTAATTATAAATTTTCCCATGTGCCATTACCTCCTCCCCTGGTAATATTGCTAATCGTCCGTATACTAATTCAAATGGACTATATTCTGTGTCTACATGTGGTGTCGTGTTATAAGCGAATGAATAGTATGGTAACCATTCATGCCAATTTTCGTCGTTTACGAAAGATAGAAAATATTCATTCAATACTCTATGGTTCCTTTCCACTGTGCCTAGGGTCTCGTGGTGGTATGGGGTTGAGAATTTTTGTTCTATATTCAGAAGTGTGCAAACCTCTCTTAAAACCTCATTTATGAATTCTGTTCCTCTATCTGACTTTAGGGCATTGAATATCCCATACCTCAATATGACGTTCTCCACTAGAGTCTTTGCGATTGTCTTTGCCTCTTTGTTTTCCATTGGGCATGCTATTATGAATTTAGTCAATTCGCATTGTGTAGTCAGTATGTAACGGAATGCTTCTGAAGGTGGTAAAGGTCCGACAGTGTCAATTGTCATTGTTTCAAAAGTTCGTGTAGGGGTGTCGGTAATTGTCAGTGGTTCCTTCGTATGTCTTATCTGTTTGTTCCGTTGACATTTGTCGCAAGTGTTAACAAATTCTTTAACCATGTGTGCAAGGTTCTTCCATAGATACCGTTGTTTCAATTTCAGTGTGGTCTTTCTTATTCCGAAATGACCTCCGCATGGCGTTTCATGATGTTGTTTTATTAGTTTTATTTGATCTTGGTGATTTTGTACAAGCCGAGGCTTCGTGTATGTGATTATTGTGACGTCGCTTGCTACATCAGGTAGCTCATTAAATTTTTTAAAAAATTCCTCTTGTGGAATTATTTCAAATATATCATCACTGTTCTCTAGACAGTATTGGATAGTTTTCATTGACTGTGGTTCTTCCGAATCATCTTGATGATTGGGACGTTTAACAAGTCTTTTGTTGAGTTCTTTTCGTAGCATCTCCATGAAATCGTCGGAACGACATGAAACTTCACTACAGTAGACTCGTGTTTCATTGTTTAGGTCATCTGGTTCTACTTTGACCATTTTCGTGTTTGTTTTGATTGTTTCAAATTTTAGTTTGCGCGCCTTTTTTATATCATTAATTGATGTGCAATTCCACATGCGAAGTCGTTTAAATTTGCTATCAATGTTTTTATTTTTGTCTTCTTGCTCCTGTTGTTTTGTCTTGCTTCTTGTTATGACAAGCGTTTTCTTTACCGTCTTGTCCTCATTTGTGGGAATCATGTTCTTTAGTAAATCGGAGTCAATCTTTATTCTTGATAATGCATCAGCGTTTGTGTTGTTTTTTCCTTGTTTGTAAACTATGTCGAAGTCATAATCAGCCAATTCTATTCTCATTCTTGTTAATTTAGAACTTGGATTTTTGTGTGAGAATAAAGATACCAAAGGTCTGTGGTCTGTGACTACTGTGAATCGCCTCCCGAAAAGATATGGTCTGAAGAATTGTATGCCCCAATGTATTGCCAAAAGTTCCTTTTCTATAACTGATTTATTTTTTTCATGTTTTTGAAGGACTTTGCTAGCATACGATATTGGTAGATCTTCTCTGAGTTTTTCTTGTGAAAGGACTGCTCCTAAAGCGTAGTCGGAGGCATCTGTAGTTAAAATGAACGGCTTGTCGAAATCCGGATATTGTAAGATAGGTGGGTTAATTAGTTTAGTTTTCAAAGTATTGAAAGCTTTATCCCGCTCAGCTGTCCATTCGAACTTCACACCCATATCCCATACCTCAATATGACGTTCTCCACTAGAGTCTTTGCGATTGTCTTTGCCTCTTTGTTTTCCATTGGGCATGCTATTATGAATTTAGTCAATTCGCATTGTGTAGTCAGTATGTAACGGAATGCTTCTGAAGGTGGTAAAGGTCCGACAGTGTCAATTGTCATTGTTTCAAAAGTTCGTGTAGGGGTGTCGGTAATTGTCAGTGGTTCCTTCGTATGTCTTATCTGTTTGTTCCGTTGACATTTGTCGCAAGTGTTAACAAATTCTTTAACCATGTGTGCAAGGTTCTTCCATAGATACCGTTGTTTCAATTTCAGTGTGGTCTTTCTTATTCCGAAATGACCTCCGCATGGCGTTTCATGATGTTGTTTTATTAGTTTTATTTGATCTTGGTGATTTTGTACAAGCCGAGGCTTCGTGTATGTGATTATTGTGACGTCGCTTGCTACATCAGGTAGCTCATTAAATTTTTTAAAAAATTCCTCTTGTGGAATTATTTCAAATATATCATCACTGTTCTCTAGACAGTATTGGATAGTTTTCATTGACTGTGGTTCTTCCGAATCATCTTGATGATTGGGACGTTTAACAAGTCTTTTGTTGAGTTCTTTTCGTAGCATCTCCATGAAATCGTCGGAACGACATGAAACTTCACTACAGTAGACTCGTGTTTCATTGTTTAGGTCATCTGGTTCTACTTTGACCATTTTCGTGTTTGTTTTGATTGTTTCAAATTTTAGTTTGCGCGCCTTTTTTATATCATTAATTGATGTGCAATTCCACATGCGAAGTCGTTTAAATTTGCTATCAATGTTTTTATTTTTGTCTTCTTGCTCCTGTTGTTTTGTCTTGCTTCTTGTTATGACAAGCGTTTTCTTTACCGTCTTGTCCTCATTTGTGGGAATCATGTTCTTTAGTAAATCGGAGTCAATCTTTATTCTTGATAATGCATCAGCGTTTGTGTTGTTTTTTCCTTGTTTGTAAACTATGTCGAAGTCATAATCAGCCAATTCTATTCTCATTCTTGTTAATTTAGAACTTGGATTTTTGTGTGAGAATAAAGATACCAAAGGTCTGTGGTCTGTGACTACTGTGAATCGCCTCCCGAAAAGATATGGTCTGAAGAATTGTATGCCCCAATGTATTGCCAAAAGTTCCTTTTCTATAACTGATTTATTTTTTTCATGTTTTTGAAGGACTTTGCTAGCATACGATATTGGTAGATCTTCTCTGAGTTTTTCTTGTGAAAGGACTGCTCCTAAAGCGTAGTCGGAGGCATCTGTAGTTAAAATGAACGGCTTGTCGAAATCCGGATATTGTAAGATAGGTGGGTTAATTAGTTTAGTTTTCAAAGTATTGAAAGCTTTATCCCGCTCAGCTGTCCATTCGAACTTCACACCTTTCTTTACTACTGCATTCAGGCAATTTGCGATTTGTGCGAAATCTTTGATAAACCTTCTGTAGTAGTTACAAAATGCCACAAATCTGCGTACTTCGTCTGCGTTTGTCGGGGTTGGATACTTAGTTATCGCATCAAATTTACTGGGATCAGGTTTTATTCCATTAGCCGTAATGAGATGCCCCAAATATATTACCTCCGGCTTGAGAAAAGAGCATTTGTTCGCATTTAATTTCAAATTGTATTGCTTAATCCTGTCTAGTACTTTTATCAAATTTTTATTGTGGTGGTTTAAACTACAGCCAAATATGATTATATCATCCACGTACAGAAATGCTTCAGCTTCTAAGCCTGATAATGCTAGAGTTAACATTCTTTGGAAACTATTCGAAGAAATCTTTAATCCAAAAGGTAGCCTTGTATATTGGTAATGTCCATCTGGTGTAGAAAATGCTGTGCATGGTCTTGACGCAGGTTTCAGTCCTATTTGATGAAATGAACTAGTCATATCAAGCGTTGAAAAATACTTAGCTCTCCCTAGTTTGTCGAGTATGTCCTCGAGTCTCGTAAGGGGAAATTTGTCATTGACTATCTTATTGTTCAACTGTCTGAAGTCTACTACTAGTCTCCACTTCCTTAAATCCGTCTGTCCTTTCTTAGGCACGAGTAGCAATGGTGCATTGTATGGACTCACTGAAGGTTCTATAATACCGTCTTTTAATAGTTCTTGTACCTGACGCTCTATCTCCTCCTTGTGTGCGTGAGGTAATCTGTAATTTCTTATATAGACCGGTGTTGAGTCATTCAATCGGATATCCTGTTTGTAGAAGTTGTTTGTTGTTAGTTGTTCTCCTTCCAGGTGAAATATCGATTGGTAGTTCCTCAGTATATCCTTCAGTTGTTTCTGTTCAACTTGATTCGTATTTTCAAAATCAATACTCTTCAGTATTTGCTGGAATCTCTGTTCGTCGTGCTGTGTTTTATTTCCGCTTATATTGATTATGTCATATTTTGTTAATGGGAGTATTTTTAATTCTAAATTTCTAATAGTTATATTTTTATCAGTTGTATTCAATAGTTTTATGTGTTTGTTTCCATCTTTGGGTAGGATTGTGTTTGCAAGGAATATGCCCTTATCAATTTCTCTGTTACAGACTAATGAATCCTCTTCTAGTTCTATGTGGAATGGTACAATGGCTTCTGATCTTGGTGGAATTTTTACAAGGTTGATTTTTGATGCTGCATTACTTATTGGTATTTCCAATTGATCGTTATTATAGTTTATTTTTAAGATATGAGTCTCATAATCGATATTACATTTATACTTTGTTAGGAAATCTCTTCCTAATATTCCGTCCGCTTTAATTGGGAAATCTCCATGCACCAGTTGTACCTTATGTTTCAAGTTGGTCCCATCAAAAGTGATAATTATGTCTGTGGACCCGATAGAGGTGATTTCTTCGTCTGTTATGCCTGTAAAACGGCAATAATCTTGAGGGTTTTCTTTATGATTCTTTAATAAATCTTCTTTAACAAGGGTGATGTCTGCTCCAGTGTCTAATAAGAATTTCAGTTTAAAATCGACATCTTTAATATGTAGTTCAATGAAATTTTTAAAATTGGACGACATATGGAAAATTTGTTTTGTTTCTAGTCTTCCTGGCCATCTGGAGAATAGTTTTGCTCGACCATCTCCGGCTCCTTGTAGTTTCCCTGTTCATCGTCAAAATCATTATTGTAATCGTTGCACTCTTGGTCGTTCACACAGTTGACATTTTGGTTGTTCCGATTATATCCTGTATTGTCTTGATTTCTGTTTCTATAATTTCCATTGTGGTTTCGTCCATATCCGTTGTCGCGACCTCTGTTGTTGTATTGGTTAATTCGACTGTTGTTAGGGTTCCCGCGATTGTTCTCATTGTTCCTTTTGTCGCGTCCCTCATTGCGATTGTTGCTCGGGTATTTGTTGTCTTGGTGTTGTCTATCGTTGTAATTTCTGTTTCTATTATTTTGATTTTGGTTATTCTGGGCCTTCTGGAATAGTGTTTTGTGAGTTACGTTGTTTGTTCTCACCTCCTCAGCCAGTAATATTGCCTCTTGAAACGTTTTCACTCTGCTTGCATCCAAGGTCTGGACTATAATTCTGTTGTTCAATCCGTTTTTGAATGTATTGAAGGCGATGTTGTAATTCATGGTGGATATAGTTGTCCTTTGTTCCTCGCCTAGATTCGATACTTGAAGTTCTGTTAACTCTGCGACTAGTGTCTCGATGTATTCACTAAACCTCGTTATGGTACGGTCTCCTTGTGTAAGTCCAGTCAGTTGGTTAAGAATACCGTTCGCTGTCCTTCTTGGTTTAAAAATCGTTTTTAAATGTGTCAGTACCTGTTCAGTAGTAGTGGGGCTTCCTAATTGTCTGATCCTGTTCTGGATCCTAGTGTCAATACGATTAGTGTAAACGAAGTTAAAGAAACTAATCTTCTTTCCGTCCGATAAAGTACTATCTATTAGCTTGATCGTTGATATGAAATTATCCAGTAATTTTCGGTCTCCCGTGAACACCGGGATGATTTTCATATATTCTATCAATTCCTTCGTGTCCATCTTGTCACTTTGGTCCAGCACTAATTTCCGTGTTTCCTTACTGGTTTCCTGTCCTAATAACTCTAGTCCCTTTCTTTTATGTTGTTCCAACAGTCCAATATATTCAGTTTTAAGCACCTTGAAATCACTCAGTCTGTGTGCTCTATCCTCGTCCGTATATTCAGTTGATGATAAAATCCGTTCCGCCTCTGATTGTATTTTCGTCAACTCCTCAAGTTTCGCTGTAATCGTCCCAGTCTTGTATGGTTTTCCTAAGCTCTTCTTAGCATTGTCTATTAAAACCTCTAGTGCAAAAAGCGTCGCTTCCATTGTTTAAACATTCAGCTCATTCTTTATTTGGTTACTCCTAACTTTTTTGTTTATATATTGCTTTAAGTATTTTACAAGTAAGAACAATGTTAGTATTGCTACGATTAAAATTAGAATCTCCAAATCTAACGTTTTACTATTATTATTAATAATTGTCTCGTCTTTCTGAGTTTTATCTAACATTATTACACAATTTTATTTTCAAAACAAAACAAAAAAAGTTTTACTTTTCCTCCTTTATTATTCTCATATTCTTAGACATTGCTTTTTTCCTCCGTTTTTCTCTACGGATGTTTCTAATGGACGATATCAATTCTTCTTCTTTCTTTGAATTCGCCTCCTTTGGCCCTTCACACTGTAATAGTGAACGAACCACCGCTAACTCCCTTTTTGCCCTACTTAGTAGGTCTCTTTTAACGATACGGATCCTCTCCGGGGGCCCGAACACTATAAGCGGCTCTTCAATCTGTTGTATCCTGGATGGTAAATAACGCGGTTGCGGTCCAACTTTGCTTCCTTCTGGGCTATATTCTATAATCGACTGCTGCACCTGAGCCCCAATCGTCTTTAGAGCTGCTATATTTCTCCGTTCGGCGATATTGATGTCCTCAATGATTTGCCTTAGTTCCTCTTCTGAGAATTCTCCCCATCCAGACATTTATTGGCAGTGTTCATAAACCAGTACTCACGCAGGATCAAAAAAAAAAAAAAAAAAAAAAACTCTGTGTAAGTCAGTGTTTCTGTAGATTGGTAATTCGCAGGATCGCCATGTAATACGCTGATCGCTGTGCTAAGGGTGAACTTTTTAGTCGCTGCCCTTTTTCTGATCAGGTTACCCCTTTTTGATAATATTGGCTTGAACTTTGTGAATTGTTAGGTTTATTTAGCTTGGCTCTTGCCGAGATTATCAATGATTGAAATTCTTCGTTCTTGGTTTCAAAAACAAAATGAATCTGATTTTATTTGAGAAGATGTTGGGTTTATATACCCTAGTCTTCATCTTTCTTTTTACATTGTATATATCGCTTAATTATCTATACATCAATACAGTATTGCTTACATTCTAGATAAATTCTATTCAGCCACTATTCAGTTTCCTAGGTCAGTTCTTGCTCTACATTATCTGTGCGCCTGATACTTTTCGCGGCACATATTCAAAGTATTCCATACGGTGTCTAATTACACTCATGAGCCGGCGCTCCATAAAAATGTTTGGGTCAGCGGTACTCTGGAAGAAACCAAAACGGTGAAGTGTGACGAGAAATGGATTGATCCAATTCGAGTGACGCTTTAGTCAGTCAACTCAAGTGTCAACGACATTAACCGTACTTTGTATTTATTAGGGTAACTGAAGAATAGCTGAGTTTTGTTTATTTCAGAAATACACCGAAGAACAAATGTGTGAGTACACTACACAAGGAGGGAAAAGGAGTGGCAATGAGGGACAAGGAGGGAAAAGGACGAAAAAAGAGCGACAAGCAGGGATAAGAAGGGAAAGGGAGGGACAAGGAGGGTCAAGGATTGACTAGGAGGGGCAATGAGGGACTAGGAGGGACAAGGAGGAAGAAGCAGGGACAATGAGGGACAAGAAGGGGCAAGGAGGGACAGGGAGGGAAAAGGAGGGACAAGGTGGGGCAATCAGACACAAGGAGTGATAAGGAGTAGCAAGGAGGGAAGGGCAGGGGCAAGGAGGGAAAAGGAGGGACACGAAGGGACAAGGATGGACAATGAGGGGAAATGAAGGACAAGGAGGGGCAATGAGGTACAAGGACGGACAATGAGTGACACGGATGAACAATGATGGACGAGGAGGGACAATGAGCGACAACAACGGACAAGAAGGGACAAGGAGGAACAAGGAGGGACAAGGAGGGTCAATGAGGGGCAAGGAGGGACAAGGTGGGACCAGGAGGGACAAGGAGGGGCAAGGAAGAAGAAGGAGGGAAAAGGACGGAAAAGGAGCGACAAGCAGGGACAAGGAGGGAAAAGGAGGGACAAGGAGGGACTCGGAGGGTCAGTGAGCGACAAAGAGGGACTCGGAGGGGCAATGTGTGACAAGGAGGGACAATAAGTGCCAATGAGAGACAAGGTGGGACCAAGAGAGACAAGGAGTGGCAATGAGGGACAAGGAGGGAAAGGACGGAAAATGTGCGACAAGCTGGGACAAGGAGGGAAAAGGAGGGACAAGGAGGGAGAAGGAGGGACAAGGAATGACAAGGAGGGTCAATGAGGGACAAGGAGTGACAAGGAGTGACAAGGAGGGACAAGGAGGGGCAAGGAAGGAGAAGGACGGAAAAGGAGCGACAAGCAGGGACAAGGAGGGAAAAGGAGGGACTCGGAGGGTCAGTGAGCGACAAAGAGGGACAAGGAGGGGCAATGAGTGACAAGGAGGGACAATAAGGGCCAATGAGAGACAAGGTGGGACCAAGAGAGACAAGGAGTGGCAATGAGGGACAAGGAGGGAAAGGACGGAAAAGGAGCGACAAGCTGGGACAAGGACGGAAAAGGAGGGACAAGAAGGGACAAAGAGGGACAAGGATTGCCAAGGATTGACAAGGAGGGACTATGCGGGACAAGGAGGGACAAGGAGGATCAAGCTGGGACAAGGAGGGAAAAGGGGGGACACGAAGGGACAAGGAGGGACAATGATGGACAATGAGGGGCAATGAGGGACAATGAGTGACAAGGAGGAACAAGCAGGGACAAGGAGGGGCAATGAGTGGCCATGAGTGACAATGATGGACACGGAGGGACAAGGTTGGGCAATGAGGGACAAGAAGGGACACGGAGGGACAAGGTTTGACCAGGAGGGAAAAGGAGGGACAAGGAGTGGCAATGAGGGACAAGGAAGGAAAAGGACGGAAAAGGAGCGACAAGCAGGGACAAGGAGGGACAAGATGGGACAAGGAGGGAAAAGCAGGTACAAGGAGGGAAAAGCAGGTACAAGGAGGGACACGAAAGGACAAGGAGGAACAAGGAGAGACAAGGTGGGAAAATTAGGGACAAGGATGGACAATGATGGGTAGTGGGGGACACGGAGGGAAAAAATTGGGCAATGAGGGACAAGGAGTGGCAATGAGGGGCAATGAGGTACAAGGACGGACACGGAGGGACACGGATGGAAAAGGAGAGACAAGGAGGGATAAGGTGGGTCCAGGAGGGACAAGGAGGGAAAAGGACGGAAAAGGAGCGACAAGCAGGGACAAGGAGGAAAAAGGAGGGACAATATGGGACAAGGAGGGGCAAGGAGGGACAAGGAGGGACAAGGAGTGACAAGGAGGGACAATCAGGGACAAGGAGGAACAATTAGGGACAATGAGGGACAAGGAGTGACAAGGAAGGACAGAGAGGGAAAAGGAGGGACAAGGTGGGGCAATCAGGGACAAGGAGGGACAAGCAGGGACAATGAGGGGTAATGAGGGACAAGGAAAGAAAAGGAGGGGCACGAAGGGACAAAGAGCGACAAGGAGGGAAAAGGAGGGATAATGAGGGGCAATGAGGGACACGGAGGGACAATGTTGGGCAACGAGGGACAAGGATAGACAATGAGGGGCAATGAGGTACAAGGATGAACACGGAGGGACACGGATGGAAAAGGAGGGACAATGAGGGACGAGGGGGGAAAGCAGGGACAAGAACGGACAAGGACGGAAAAGGAGGGAAAAGAACGAACAAGGAGGGACCAGTGGGACAAGGAGGGACCAGTAGGGACAAGGAGGAACAAGCAGGGACAATGAGGGACTAGAAGGGTCAAGGAGGGAAAAGAATGGTCACGGAGGGTCAAGGAGGGACGAGGATGAACAAGGAGGGACAAGGAGGGACACGGAGGGACAAGAAGGGACAAGGAGGGATATTGAGGGAAAAGGAGGGACAAGGAGTGGTAATGACGGACAAGGAAGGAGAAGGAGCGACAAACAGTGACAAGGAGGGGCAATGAGGGACAAGGAGGGACAGGATTGAACAAGGAGGGCCAAGGAGTGGCAATGTGGGACAAGGAGTAAAAAGGAGCGACAAGCAAGGACAAAGAGGGGCAATGAGGGGCAATGAGGGACAAGGAGGGACAAGAAGGGACAAGGAGGGACAAGGAGGAACAATGAGGAACAAGGTGGGGCAATGAGGGACACGGGGGACAAGGTTGGACAAGGAGTGGCAATGAGGGACACGGATGGACAAGGATGGACAAGGAGGAACCAGTAGGGACAAGGAGGGTCAATGAGGGCAATGAACGACAATGAGGGACAAGGAGGGACAAGGAGGACAACGAGGGGCACGGAGTGATAAGGAGGGGCAAGGAAGAACAAGGAGGGAAAAGGAGTGGCAATGAGGGAAAAGGAGGGAAAAGGACGAAAAAGGAGCGTCAAGCAGGGACAAGGAGGGACAAGTATTGACAAGGAGGGGAAATGAGGGACTAGGAGGGACAAGCAGGGACAATCAGACACAAGGAGTGATAAGGAGTAGCAAGGAGGGAAGGGAAGGGGCAATGAGGGGCAAGGAGGGAAAAGGAGGGACACGAAGGGACAAGGAGGGACAAGGAGGGAAAAGGAGGGACAAGGATGGACTATGAGGCGCAATGAGGGACAAGGAGGTACAAGGAGGGACAAGGAGGGAAAAGGAGGGACAAGGATGGACAATAAGGCGCAATGAGGGACAAGGAGGGGCAATGAGGTACAAGGACGGACAATAAGTGACACGGATGGACAATGAGGGACGAGGAGGGACAATGAGCGACAACAACGGACAAGAAGGGACAAGGGGGGACCAGTAGGGACAAGGAGTGATAAGGAGGGACACGGACGGAAAAGGAGGAACAATGATGGACAATGAGGGGCAATGAGGGACTAGGAGGGGCAATGAGTGACAATGAGGGCAATTAGGGACAAGGAGGGAAAAAGGAGGGACAATGGTGGGACAAGGAGGGATAAGGAGTGACAAGGAGGGACAAGGAGTGACAACGAGGGACAAGGAGGGTCATGGAGGGACAAGGAGGGAAAAGGATGGTCACGGAGGGTCACGGAGGGACGAGGATGAACAAGGAGGGACAAGGAGGGACACGGAGGGACAAGGAGGGACAAGGTTGGGCAATGGGGGACAAGGTGGGAAAAAGAGGAACTATAGCGGGACAAGAAGGGACAATGAGGGAAAAGGATGGTCACGGAGGGACGAGGATGGACAAGGAGGGACAAGGTTGGCAATGAGGGACAAGGAGGGGCAATGAGGGACAAGGATGGACAAGGAAGGACAAGGAGGAACAAGGAGGAACAAGGAGTGACAAGGTGGGGCAATGAGGTACAAGGAGGGAAAAGGAGGGACAAGAAGTGGTAATAAGGGGCGGACACGGAGGTACACGGATGGAAAAGGAGAACGAACAAGGAGGGACCAGTAGGGACAAGGAGGAACAAGCAGGGACAATGAGGGACAAGAAGGGACAAGGAGCGACACGGAGGGACAAGGAGGGAAAAGAATGGTCACGGAGGGTCAAGGAGGGACGAGGATGAACAAGGAGGAACAAGGAGGGACAAGGAGGGACAAGAAGGGACAAGGAGGGATAATGAGGGAAAAGGAGGGTCAAGGAGTGGCAATGACGGACAAGGAAGGAAAAGGAGCGACAAGCAGTGAAAAGGAGGGGCAATGAGGGACAAGGAGGAACATGCAGGGACAATGAGAGACAAGAAGGGACAAGGAGCGACACGGAGGGACAGGGAGGGACAAGGAGGGAAAGGAATGGTCACGGAGGGTCAAGGAGGGACGAGGATGAACAAGGAGGAACAAGGAGGGACAAGGAGGGACAAGAAGGGACAAGGAGGGATAATGATGTGGTGGTGGTTTCTTCTTAAAAAGTTGTAATTTTTCGTTATTTGTCCCTCTATTACTCTTGTTCAATAAATCTTTAGAAGAAGGTATTTTTATAGATAAGTGGAAAGTTGCTTATGTAACTCCAATTTATAAATCTGGAGGTAAGGATAATGTAGCAAATTATAGGCCCATATCTAAAATAAGTAATATAGCAAAAGTGTTTGAGCATATCGTTTTTGAAAAATTGTATTTTGCTGTCAAATCTGTAATTTCCCCCTATCAGCATGGTTTTATTCGTGGTAGATCCACAGTTACTAATTTAGCAGTATTTTCTCAATATTGTATTTCTAACTTTGAAAATGGATGTCAAATTGATACAATATACACTGATCTCTCCAAGGCTTTTGATAAAGTGTCTCATCCAGTTCTTATTAGCATGCTTTTTTCAATTGGAATTCATTCAAAATTTTTAAATTTTATTATTTCATATTTGTCAAATAGATGTCATTTTGTATCAATTGATTCCGTTAAATCGTATGTTTATGTTGCTACTTCAGGGGTCCCCCAAGGTAGTATTCTTGGACCATTGTTTTTTGTGTTATTTATAAATGATATTTGTTCGTGTGTTAAGTGGTCGAAAGTTTTACTGTATGCTGATGATCTAAAGATATTTTTGAGAATAAATTCAATAATAGATGCACTTCGTCTGCAGCGTGATTTAGAGAGCATTGAACGATGGTGCTCTGAACATTTTTTGGAAATAAATATCTCAAAATGCTTTAAAGTGTCGTTTTATAAGTGTAGAAACCCTGTTTTTTACGACTATTACCTTAATGGGCGCCAATTAAATGTGGTAGATGAAATAATTGAATTAGGAGTTGTATTTGATTCGAATTTATCTTTTGTAAGTCACATTAACTCAATAGTCCCAAAAGCGTACTCTTTGCTTGCCTTTGTCAAAAGAAATTGTAAAGATTTTTCAGATCCCTACACTGCTAAGTTAGTTTATTCGTCTTTAGTAAGATCCAAATTGGAATATGCCTCTTTTATTTGGAATCCTTATTATGCGTCTCATTGCTCTAGACTTGAAAGAATTCAGAAAAAGTTTATTAATTTTGCTCTCAGATCTATTAACTTTTTTCATCCTCATCCCTCATATGAGGATAAATGTAGGTTAATTCATCTAAAAACTCTTGAGAATAGAAGGATTACATCATCATTGCTCTTTATTTATAAGTTAGTGGCTGGTCATATTAACTGCCCGGGTTTGCTTGAGCTTCTAAATTTCCATGTTCCGCCTCGACCTTTACGTCATTTTAATGTTTTTTGTATACCTATTCATAGAACAAATTATTCTCTGCATGAACCCATCACGCGAGCATTAAGAGAGTTCAATAATATCTCCAATTTCAACCTTGATATTAGTGATACGTTAGCTAATTTTGTTAATTATTTAGATTTAATATATTTTTAGTTTTTAAGCTTAGTCTGTAAGGAAAATGTTATTTCCATAGACTTGAATTAATAAATATAAAATATAAATATAATGAGGGAAAAGGAGGGTCAAGGAGTGGCAATGACGGACAAGGAAGGAAAAGGAGCGACAAGCAGTGACAAGGAGGGGCAATGAGGGACAAGGAGGGACAGGGAGGAACAAGGAGGGACAAGGAGGGCCAAGGAGTGGCAATGAGGGACAAGGAGGGAAAAGGAGCGACAAGCAGGGACAAAGAGGGGCAATGAGGGACAAGGAGGGCCAAGAAGGGACAAGGAGGGACAAGGAGGAACAAGGAGGAACACTGAGGAACAAGGTGGGGCAATGAGGGACACGGAGGGACAAGGAGGGACACGGATGAACAAGGATGGACAATGAGGGACAAGGAGGGACCAGTAGGGACAAGGAGGGACCAGTAGGGACAAGGAGGGTCAATGAGGGGCAATGAACGACAATGAGGGACAAGGAGGGGCACGGAGTGGCAAGGAGGCGCAAGGAGTGGCAAGGAGGGATAAGGTGGCACCAGGAGGGACAAGGAGGGGAAAGGAAGAACAAGGAGGGAAAAGGAGTGGCAATGAGGGACAAGGAGGTAAAAGGACGAAAAAGAGCGACAAGCAGGGATAAGAAGGGAAACGGAGGGACAATGAGGGTAAAGGATTGACAAGGAGGGGCAATGAGGGACTAGGAGGGACAAGGAGGAAGAAGCAGGGACAAGAAGGGGCAAGGAGGGACAGGGAGGGAAAAGGAGGGACAAGGTGGGGCAATCAGACACAAGGAGTGACAAGGAGTGACAAGGAGTGATAAGGAGTAGCAAGGAGGGAAGGGCAGGGGCAAGGAGGGAAAAGGAGGGACACGAAGGGACAAGGAGGGACAAGGATGGACAATGAGGGGAAATGAAGGACAAGGAGGGGCAATGAGGTACAAGGACGGACAATGAGTGACACGGATGAACAATGATGGACGAGGAGGGACGAGGAGGGACGAGGAGGGACAATGAGCGACAACAACGGACAAGAAGGGACAAGGAGGGACCAGTAGGGACAAGGAGGGACAAGGAATGACAAGGAGGGTCAATGAGGGGCAAGGAGGGACAAGGTGGGACCAGGAGGGACAAGGAGGGGCAAGGAAGGAGAAGGAGGGAAAAGGACGGAAAAGGAGCGACAAGCAGTGACAAGGAGGGAAAATGAGGGACAAGGAGGGACTCGGAGGGTCAGTGAGCGACAAAGAGGGACAAGGAGGGGCAATGAGTGACAAGGAGGGATAATAAGGGCCAATGAGAGACAAGGTGGGACCAAGAGAGACAAGGAGTGGCAATGAGGGACAAGGAGGGAAAGGACGGAAAAGGAGCGACAAGCTGGGACAAGGAGGGAAAAGGAGGGACAAGATGGGACAAGGAGGGAGAAGGAGGGACCAGGAATGACAAGGAGGGTCAAGGAGGGACAAGGTGGGACCAGGAGGGACAAGGAGGGGCAAGGAAGGAGAAGGAGGGAAAAGGACGGAAAAGGAGCGACAAGCAGGGACAAGGAGGGAAAAGGAGGGACAAGGAGGGACTCGGAGGGTCAGTGAGCGACAAAGAGGGACAAGGAGGGGCAATGAGTGACAAGGCGGGACAAGGAGGGACAAGAAGGGCCAAGGAGAGACAAGGAGGGACACGGAGGGACAAGGTGGGACCAGGAGGGACAAGGAGGAACAAGCTGGGACAATGAGGGACAAGAAGGGACAGGGAGGGAGTAGGAGGGACAAGAAGTGACAAGCATGGACAAGCAGGGACAAGGAGGGAAAAGGAGGGACACGAAGGGACAAGGAGGGACAATGATGGACAATGAGGGGCAATGAGGGACACGGTGGGACAAGGTTGGACAATGAGGGACAAGGAGTGGCAATGAGGGGCAATGAGGTACAATGAGGGACAATGAGGGGCACGGAGGGACAAGGATGGGCAATGAGGGACAAGGAGGAACACTGAGGAACAAGGTGGGGCAATGGGGGACACGGAGGGACAAGGTTGGACAAGGAGTGGCAATGAGGGACAAGGAGGGACACGGATGGACAAGGATGGACAATGAGGGACAAGGAGGGACCAGTAGGGACAAGGAGAGTCAATGAGGGGCAATGAACGACAATGAGGGACAAGGAGGGGCAATGAGGGGCACGGAGTGGCAAGGAGGGGCTAGGAGGCGCAAAGAGGGGCAAGGAGGGATAAGGTGGCACCATGAGGGACAAGGAGGGGCAAGGAAGAACAAGGAGGGAAAGGAGTGGCAATGAGGGACAAGAAGGGCCAAGGAGAGACAAGGAGGGACACGGAGGGACAAGGTGGGACCAGGAGGGACAAGGAGGAACAAGCTGGGACAATGAGGGACAAGAAGGGACAGGGAGGGAGTAGGAGGGACAAGAAGTGACAAGCATGGACAAGCAGGGACAAGGAGGGAAAAGGAGGGACACGAAGGGACAAGGAGGGACAATGATGGACAATGAGGGGCAATGAGGGACACGGTGGGACAAGGTTGTACAATGAGGGACAAGGAGTGGCAATGAGGGGCAATGAGGTACAATGAGGGACAATGAGGGACAATGAGGGGCACGGAGGGACAAGGATGGGCAATGAGGGACAAGGAGGAACACTGAGGAACAAGGTGGGGCAATGGGGGACACGGAGGGACAAGGTTGGACAAGGAGTGGCAATGAGGGACAAGGAGGGACACGGATGGACAAGGATGGACAATGAGGGACAAGGAGGGACCAGTAGGGACAAGGAGGGACCAATAGGGACAAGGAGGGACAAGGAGAGTCAATGAGGGGCAATGAACGACAATGAGGGACAAGGAGGGGCAATGAGGGACAAGGAGGGGCACGGAGTGGCAAGGAGGGGCAAGGAGGCGCAAAGAGGGGCAAGGCGGGATAAGGTGGCACCAGGAGGGACAAGGAGGGACAAGGAGTGGCAAGGAAGAACAAGGAGGGAAAGGAGTGGCAATGAGGGACAAGGAGGGAAAAGGACGGAAAAAGAGCGACAAGCTGGGATAAGAAGGGAAACGGAGGGACAGGAGGGTCAAGGATTGACAAGGAGGGACAATGAGGGACTAGGAGGGACAAGTAGGAAGAAGCAGGGACAAGGAGGAAGAAGCAGGGACAATGAGGGACAAGAAGGGACAGGGAGGGAAAAGGAGGGACAAGGTGGGGCAGACACAAGGAGTGAGAAGGAGTAGCAAGGAGGGAAGGGCAGGGGCATGGAGGGAAAAGTAGGGACACGAAGGGACAAGGAGGGACAATGAGGGGAAATGAAGGACAAGGAGGGGCAATGAGGTACAAGGACGGACAATGAGCGACAAAGAGGGACAAGGAGGGACAAGGAGGGCAATGAGTGACAAGGCGGGACAAGGAGGGACAAGAAGGGCCAAGGAGAGACATGGAGGGACAAGGAGGGACACGGAGGGACAAGGTGGGACCAGGAGGGACACGGAGGGACAAGGAGGAACAAGCTGGGACAAGCAGGGACAAGGAGGGACACGAAGGGACAAGGAGGGACAATGATGGACAATGAGGGACAATGAGGGACACGGTGGGACAAGGTTGGGCAATGAGGGACAAGGAGTGGCAATGAGGGGCAATGAGGTACAATGAGGGACAATGAGGGACAATGAGGGGCACGGAGGGACAAGGATGGGCAATGAGGGACAAGGAGTGGAAATGAGGGGCAATGAGCGAAAAGGAGTGACAGGAAGGGACAACGATGGACAATGAGGGGCAAGAGGGACAATTAGGGACAATGAGGGACAAGGTTGGGCAATGAGGGACAAGGAGTGGCAATGAGGAGCAATGAGGTACAAGGACGGACACGGATGGAAAAGGAGGGACAATGAGGACAAGAACGGACAAGGAGGGACAAGGAGGGACAAGGAGGGACCAGTAGGGGCAAGGAGGTACAAGGAATGACAAGGAGGGTCAATGAGAGGCAATGAGCGACAATGAGGGACAAGGAGGGACAACGTGGGACCAGGAGGGACAATGAGGGACAAGCAGGGACAAGGAGGGTCAAGGATGGACAAGGGGGGGTCAAGGAGGGACATGGATGGACGCGGCAATGAGGGACACGGAGGGACAAGGTTGGGCAATGAGGGACAAGGAGTGGCAATGAGGGGCAATGAGGTACAAGGACGGGCACGGACGGACACGGATGGAAAAGGAGGGACATGCACGGACAAGGAGGGACCAGGAATGACAAGGAGGGTCAATGAGAGGCAATGAGCGACAATGAGGGACAAGGAGGGACAACGTGGGACCAGGAGGGAGAATGAGGGACAAGCAGGACAATGAGGTACAATGAGGGACAATGAGGGACAATGAGGGGCACGGAGGGACAAGGATGGGCAATGAGGGACAAGGAGGAACACTGAGGAGGGACAAGGTTGGACAAGGAGTGGCAATGAGGGACAAGGAGGGACACGGATGGACAAGGATGGACAATGAGGGACAAGGAGGGACCAGTAGGGACAAGGAGGGACAAGGAGAGTCAATGAGGGGCAATGAACGACAATGAGGGACAAGGAGGGACCAGTAGGGACAAGGAGGGACAAGGAGAGTCAATGAGGGGCAATGAACGACAATGAGGGACAAGGAGGGGCACGGAGTGGCAAGGAGGGGCAAGGAGGCGCAAAGAGGGGCAAGAAGGGATAAGGTGGCACCAGGAGGCACAAGGAGGGACAAGGAGGGGCAAGGAAGAACAAGGAGGGAAAGGAGTGGCAATGAGGGACAAGGAGGGAAAAGGACGGAAAAAGAGCGACAAGCTGGGATAAGAAGGGAAACGGAGGGACAAGGAGGGTCAAGGATTGACAAGGAGGGACAATGAGGGACTGGGAGGGACAAGTAGGAAGAAGCAGGGACAAGGAGGAAGAAGCAGGGACAAGAAGGGGCAAGGAGGGACAGGGAGGGAAAAGGAGGGACAAGGTGGGGCAGACACAAGGAGTGACAAGGAGTGAGAAGGAGTAGCAAGGAGGGAAGGGCAGGGGCAAGGAGGGGCATGGAGGGACAATGAGGGGAAATGAAGGACAAGGAGGGGCAATGAGGTACAAGGACGGACAATGAGCGGACAAAGAGGGACAAGGAGGGGCAATGAGTGACAAGGCGGGACAAGGAGGGACAAGAAGGGCCAAGGAGAGACATGGAGGGACAAGGAGGGACACGGAGGGACAAGTAGGAACAAGCTGGGACAAGCAGGGACAAGGAGGGAAAAGGAGGGACACGATGGGACAATGATGGACAATGAGGGACAATGAGGGACACGGTGGGACAATGTTGGACAATGAGGGACAAGGAGTGGCAATGAGGGGCAATGAGGTACAATGAGGGGCACGGAGGGACAAGGATGGGCAATGAGGGACAAGGAGTGGAAATGAGGGGCAATGAGCGAAAAGGAGTGACAGGAAGGGACAAGGAGGGACAATGGTGGACAATGAGGGGCAAGAGGGACAATTAGGGACAAGCAGGGACAAGGAGGGTCAAGGATGGACAAGGGGGGGTCAAGGAGGGACATGGATGGACGCGGCAATGAGGGACACGGAGGGACAAGGTTGGGCAATGAGGGACAAGGTTGGGCAATGAGGGACAAGGAGTGGCAATGAGGAGCAATGAGGTACAAGGACGGACACGGATGGAAAAGGAGGGACAATGAGGACAAGAACGGACAAGGAGGGACAAGGAGGGACCAGTAGGGGCAAGGAGGGACAAGGAATGACAAGGAGGGTCAATGAGAGGCAATGAGCGACAATGAGGGACAAGGAGGGACAAGGAGGGACAACGTGGGACCAGGAGGGACAATGAGGGACAATGAGGGACAAGCAGGGACAAGGAGGGTCAAGGATGGACAAGGGGGGGTCAAGGAGGGACATGGATGGACGCGGCAATGAGGGACACGGAGGGACAAGGTTGGGCAATGAGGGACAAGGAGTGGCAATGAGGGGCAATGAGGTACAAGGACGGGCACGGACGGACACGGATGGAAAAGGAGGGACATTGAGGGACATGTACGGACAAGGAGGGACCAGGAATGACAAGGAGGGTCAATGAGAGGCAATGAGCGACAATGAGGGACAAGGAGGGACAACGTGGGACCAGGAGGGACAATGAGGGACAAGCAGGAACAAGCAGGGACAAGGAGGGTCAGGGATGGAAAAGGGAGGTCAAGGAGGGACATGGATGGACGCGGCAATGAGGGACACGGAGGGACAAGGAATGACAAGGAGGGTCAATGAGGGGCAAGGAGGGACAAGGTGGGACCAGGAGGGACAAGGAGGGACTCGGAGGGTCAGTGAGCGACAAAGAGGGACAAGGAGGGGCAATGAGTGACAAGGAGGGGCAATGAGGTACAAGGACGGCACGGACAGACACGGAGGGACACGGATGGAAAAGGAGGGACATTGAGGGACATGCACGGACAAGGAGGGACCAGTAGGGGCAAGGAGGGACAAGGAGTGTCAATGAGAGGCAATGAGGGACAATGAGGGACAAGGAGAGACAGGGAGGGGCAAGGAAGAAAAAGGAGGGAAAAGGAGTGGCAATGAGGGACAAGGAGGGAAAAGGACGAAAAAAGAGCGACAAGCAGGGATAAGAAGGGAAACGGAGGGACAAGTAGGGTCAAGGATTGACAAGGAGGGGCAATGAGGGACTAGGAGCGACAAGGAGGAAGAAGCAGGGACAATGACGGACAAGAAGGGGCAAGGAGGGACAGGGAGGGAAAAGGAGGGACAAGGTGGGGCAATCAGACACAAGGAGTGACAAGGAGTGACAAGGAGTGATAAGGAGTAGCAAGGAGGGAAGGGCAGGGGCAAGGAGGGAAAAGGAGGGACACGAAGGCACAAGGAGGGACAAGGAGGGACAAGGATGGACAATGAGGGAAATGAAGGACAAGGAGGGGCAATGAGGTACAAGGACGGACAATGAGTGACACGGATGAACAATGATGGACGAGGAGGGACAATGAGCGACAACAACGGACAAGAAGGGACAAGGAGGGACCAGTAGGGACAAGGAGGGACAAGGAATGACAAGGAGGGTCAATGAGGGGCAAGGAGGGACAAGGTGGGACCAGGAGGGGCAAGGAATGACAAGCAGGGAAAATTACGGAAAAGGAGCGACAAGCAGGGACAAGGAGGGAAAAGGAGGGACAAGGAGGGACAAGGAGGGACTCGGAGGGTCAGTGAGCGACAAAGAGGGACAAGGAGGGGCAATGAGTGAAAAGGAGGGACAATAAGGGCCAATGAGAGACAAGGTGGGACCAAGAGAGACAAGGAGTGGCAATGAGGGACAAGGAGGGAAAGGACGGAAAAGGAGCGACAAGCTGGGACAAGGAGGGACAAGATGGGACAATGAGGGACAAGGAGGGACAAGGAGGGACAAGAAGGGACAAAGAGGGACAAGGAGGGACAAGGATTGACAAGGAGGGACTATGCGGGACAAGGAGGAACAAGCTGGGACAATGAGGGACAAGAAGGGGCAAGGAGGCACAGGGATTGAGTAGGAGGGACACGGAGGGACAAGGAGGATAAAGGAGGGACACGAAGGGACAAGGAGGGAAAAGGAGGGACACGAAGGGAAAAGGAGGGACACGAAGGGACAAGGAGGGACAATGATGGACAATGAGGGGCAATTAGGGACAATGAGGGACAAGGTTGGGCAATGAGGGATAAGGTTGGGCAATGAGGGACAAGGAGTGGCAATGACTGGCAATGAGGGGCCATGAGGTACAAGGACGGACACGGAGGGACACGGATGGAAAAGGAGGGACAAGGAGGGACACGGAGGGTCAGTGAGCGACAAAGAGGGACAAGGAGGGGCAATGAGTGACAAGGCGGGACAAGAAGGGCCAAGGAGAGACAAGGAGGGACACGGAGGGACAAGGAGGGACAAGGAGGGACAAGGAGGAACAAGCTGGGACAATGAGGGACAAGAAGGGACAAGGAGGGACAGGGAGGGACAGGGAGGGAGTAGGAGGGACAAGAAGTGACAAGGAGGGAGTAGGAGGGACAAGAAGTGACAAGGAGGGACAAGCATGGACAAGCAGGGACAAGGAGGGAAAAGGAGGGACACGAAGGGACAAGGAGGGACAATGATGGACAATGAGGGGCAATGAGGGACACGGTGGGACAAGGTTGGGCAATGAGGGATAAGGAGTGGCAATGAGGTACAATGAGGGACAATGAGGGGCACGGAGGGGCAAGGATGGGCAATGAGGGACAAGGAGTGGCAATGAGGGGCAATGAGCGAAAAGGAGGACAAGGAGGGACAAGGAGGAACACTGAGGAACAAGTTGGGGCAATGGGGGACACGGAGGGACAAGGTTGGACAAGGAGTGGCAATGAGGGACAAGGAGGGACACGGATGGACAATGAGGGACAAGGAGGGACCAGTAGGGACAAGGAGGGACAAGGAGAGTAAATGAGGGGCAATGAACGACAATGAGGGACAAGGAGGGGCAAGGAGGGATAAGGTGGCACCAGGAGGGACAAGGAGGGGCAAGGAAGAACAAGGAGGGAAAGGAGTGGCAATGAGGGACAAGGAGGGAAAAGGGCGGAAAAAGAGCGACAAGCTGGGATAAGAAGGGAAACGGAGGGACAAGGAGGGTCAAGGATTGACAAGGAGGGACAATGAGGGACTAGGAGGGACAAGTAGGAAGAAGCAGGGACAAGGAGGAAGAAGCAGGGACAATGAGGGACAAGAAGGGGCAAGGAGGGACAGGGAGGGAAAAGGAGGGACAAGGTGGGGCAATCAGACACAAGGAGTGATAAGGAGTAGCAAGGAGGGAAGGGCAGGGGCAAGGAGGGGCAAGGAGGGGCAAGGAGGGAAAAGTAGGGACACGAAGGGACAAGGAGGGACAATGAGGGGTAATGAAGGACAAGGAGGGGCAATGAGGTACAAGGACGGACAATGAGTGACACGGATGAACAATGATGGATGAGGAGGGACAATGAGCGACAACAACGGACAAGAAGGGACAAGGAGGGACCAGTAGGGACAAGGAGGGACAAGGAATGACAAGGAGGGTCAATGAGGGGCAAGGAGGGACAAGCTGGGAGCAGGAGGACAAGGAGGGGCAAGGAAGGACAAGGAGGGAAAAGGAGCGACAAGCAGGGACAAGGAGGGAAACGGAGGGACAAGGAGGGACTCGGAGGGTCAGTGAGCGACAAAGAGGGGCAATGAGTGACAAGGAGGGACAATAAGGGCCAAGGAGGGACAAGGTGGGACCAAGAGAGACAAGGAGTGGCAATGAGGAACAAGGAGGGAAAGGACGGAAAAGGTGCGACAAGCTGGGACAAGGAGGGAAAAGGTGCGACAAGCTGGGACAAGGAGGGAAAAGCATGGACAAGATAGGACAATGAGGGACAAGGAGGGACAAGAAGGGACAAAGAGGGACAAGGAGGGACAAGGATTGACAAGGAGGGACTATGAGGGACAAGGAGGAACAAGCTGGGACAATGAGGGACAAGAAGGGACAAGGAATGACAGGGATTGAGTAGGAGGGACACGGAGGGACAAGGAGGGTCAAGGAGGGACACAGAGGGACAAGGTTGGGCAATGAGGGACAAGGAGTGGTAATGAGGGGCAATGAGGTACAAGGACGGGCACGGACGGACACGGAGGGACACGGATGGAAAAGGAGGGACATTGAGGGACATGCACGGACAAGGAGGGACAAGGAGGGACCAGGAATGACAAGGAGGGTCAATGAGAGGCAATGAGCGACACTGAGGGACAAGGAGGGACAACGTGGGACCAGGAGGGACAATGAGGGACAAGCAGGAACAAGCAGGGACAAGGAGGGTCAAGGATGGACAAGGGGGTCAAGGAGGGACATGGATGGACGCGGCAATGAGGGACACGGAGGGACAAGGTTAGGCAATGAGGGACAAGGAGTGGCAATGAGGGGCAATGAGGTACAAGGACGGCACGGACGGACACGGAGGGACACGGATGGAAAAGGAGGGACATTGAGGGACATGCACGGACAAGGAGGGACCAGTAGGGACAAGGAGGGACAAGGAATGACAAGGAGTGTCAATGAGAGGCAATGAGGGACAATGAGGGACAAGGAGAGAAAAGGAGGGACAAGGAGGGACAAGGTGGGACCAGGAGGGAGAATGAGGGGCAATGAGGGACACGGAGGGACAAGGTTGGGCAATGAGGGACAAGGAGTGGCAACGAGGGGCAATGAGGTACAAGGACGGACACCGAGGGACACGGATGGAAAAGAGGGACAAGAACGGACAAGGGCGGACAAGGAGGAACAAGCAGGGACAAGAAGGGACAAGACCCGTCACGGAGGGAAAAGGATGGACACGGAGGGTCAAGGAGGGACATGCACGGACAAGGAGGGACCAGTAGGGACAAGGAGGGACAAGGAATGACAAGGAGTGTCAATGAGAGGCAATGAGGGACAATGAGGGACAAGGAGAGAAAAGGAGGGACAAGGTGGGACCAGGAGGGAGAATGAGGGGCAATGAGGGACACGGAGGGGCAAGGAGAGACAATGAGGGACAAGGATGTACAAGGAGGGACAAAGAGTGATAAAGAGGGACATGAGCGACAACGAGGGAAAAGGAGGATAATGAGGGACAATGATGGTCAAGGAGGGACAAGGAGAGACAATGAGAGACAAGGTCGGGCAATGAGGGACAAGGAGGGAAAGGCAGGACAAGGAGTGGAAATGAGGGACAAGGAGGGTCAAGGAGAGACCATGAGGGAAAAGGATGGGGCAATGATGGGCAAGGAGGGCAAGGAGTGGCAATGATGGGCAATGAGGTACAAGCAGGGACAAGGATGGATACGGATTGACAAGGAGGGACAAGGAGGGAAAAGGAGGGACAAGGAGGTACAATGAGGGACAAGGAGGGACAATGATGGACAAAGAGGAAGAAGGAGGAAGAAGGAGGAACAAGGAGGGACAAGGAGGGACACGGATGGAAAAGGAGGGACAATGAGAGACAAGGAGCGACACGGAGGGACAGGGAGGGACAAGGAGAGAAAAGGATGGTCACGGAGGGTCAAGGAGGGACACGGAGGGACAAGGTTGGGAAATGAGGGACAAGGAGGGACAGCGAGTGGCAATGAGGGCAATTAGGGACAAGGAGGGAAAAAGAGGGACAATGGTGGAACAAGGAGGGACAAGGAGTGACAAGGAGGGACAAGGAGGGACAAGGAGGGACAAGGAGGGACAAGGAGGGACAAGGAGGGACAAGGAGGGACAAGGAGGGACAAGGAGGGAAAAGGAGTGACAAGGAGGGGCAAGGAGTGGCAAGGAGGGACAAGGAGGGACAAGGAAGAACAAGGAGGGAAAAGGAGTGGCAATGAGGGACAAGGAGGGAAAAGGGCGAAAAAAGAGCGACAAGCAGGGATAAGAAGGGAAACGGAGGGACAAGGAGGATCAAGGATTGACAAGGAGGGGCAATGAGGGACTAGGAGGGACAAGGAGGAAGAAGCAGGGACAATGAGGGACAAGAAGGGGCAAGGAGGGACAGGGAGGGAAAAGGAGGGACAAGGTGGGGCAATCAGACACAAGGAGTGACAAGGAGTGACTAGGAGTGATAAGGAGTGACAAGGAGTGACAAGGAGTGACAAGGAGTGACTAGGAGTGATAAGGAGTGACAAGGAGTGATAAGGAGTAGCAAGGAGGGAAGGGCAGGGGCAAGGAGGGAAAAGGAGGGACAGGAAGAGGGACAAGGATGGACAATGAGGGGAAATGAAGGACAAGGAGGGGCAATGAGGTACAAGGACGGACAATGAGTGACACGGATGAACAATGATGGACGAGGAGGGACGGGGACAAGAAGGGACAAAGAGGGACCAGTAGGGACAAGGAGGGACAAGGAATGACAAGGAGGGTCAATGAGGGGCAAGGAGGGACAAGGTGGGACCAGGAGGGACAAGGAGTGGCAAGGAAGGACAAGGAGGGAAAAGGACGGAAAAGGAGCGACAAGGAGGGACTCGGAGGGTCAGTGAGCGACAAAGAGGGACAAGGAGGGGCAATGAGTGACAAGGAGGGACAATAAGGGCCAATGAGAGACAAGGTGGGACCAAGAGAGACAAGGAGTGGCAATGAGGGACAAGGAGGGAAAGGACGGAAAAGGAGCGACAAGCTGGGACAAGGAGGGAAAAGGAGGGACAAGATGGGACAATGAGGGACAAGGAGGGACAAGAAGGGACAAAGAGGGACAAGGAGGGACTATGCGGGACAAGGAGGGACTATGCGGGACAAGGAGGAACAAGCTGGGACAATGAGGGACAAGAAGGGGCAAGGAGGCACAGGGATTGAGTAGGAGGGACACGGAGGGACAAGGAGGGAAAAGGAGGGACAATGAGGGACAATGATGGACAATGAGGGGCAATGAGGGACAATGAGGGACACGGTGGGACAAGGTTGGGCAATGAGGGACAAGGAGTGGCAATGAGGGGCAATGAGGTACAATGAGGGACAATGAGGGGCACGGTGGGACAAGGATGGGCAATGAGGGACAAGGAGTGGAAATGAGGGGCAATGAGCGAAAAGGAGGACAAGGAGGGACAAGGAGGAACACTGAGGAACAAGGTGGGGCAATGGGGGACACGGAGGGACAAGGTTGGACAAGGAGTGGCAATGAGGGACAAGGAGGGACACGGATGACAAGGATGGACAATGTGGGACAAGGAGGGACCAGTAGGGACAAGGAGGGACCAGTAGGGACAAGGAGGGACCAGTAGGGACAAGGAGGGACAAGGAGGGTCAATGAGGGGCAATGAACGACAATGAGGGACAAGGAGGGGCAATGAGGGACAAGGAGGGGCACGGAGTGGCAAGGAGGGGCAAGGAGGCGCAAAGAGGGGCAAGGAGGGATAAGGTGGCACCAGGAGGGACAAGGAGGGCAAGGAAGAACAAGGAGGGAAAGGAGTGGCAATGAGGGACAAGGAGGGAAAAGGACGGAAAAAGAGCGACAAGCTGGGATAAGAAGGGAAACGGAGGGACAAGGAGGGTCAAGGATTGACAAGGAGGGACAATGAGGGACTAGGAGGGACAAGTAGGAAGAAGCAGGGACAAGGAGGAAGAAGCAGGGACAATGAGGGACAATGAGGGACAAGAAGGGGCAAGGAGGGACAGGGAGGGAAAAGGAGGGGCAAGGTGGGGCAATCAGACACAAGGAGTGACAAGGAGTGATAAGGAGTAGCAAGGAGGGAAGGGAAGGGGCAAGGAGAGAAAAGTAGGGACACGAAGGGACAAGGAGGGACAATGAGGGGAAATGAAGGACAAGGAGGGGCAATGAGGTACAAGGACGGACAATGAGTGACACGGATGAACAATGATGGATGAGGAGGGACAATGAGCGACAACAACGGACAAGAAGGGACAAGGAGGGACAAGGAATGACAAGGAGGGTCAATGAGGGGCAAGGAGGGACAAGGTGGGAGCAGGAGGGACAAGGAGGGGCAAGGAAGGACAAGGAGGGAAAAGGAGCGACAAGCAGGGACAAGGAGGGAAACGGAGGGACAAGGAGGGACTCGGAGGGTCAGTGAGCGACAAAGAGGGGCAATGAGTGACAAGGAGCGACAATAAGGGCCAAGGAGAGACAAGGAGGGACAAGGTAGGACCAAGAGAGAAAAGGAGTGGCAATGAGGAACAAGGAGGGAAAGGACGGAAAAGGTACGACAAGCTGGGACAAGGAGGGAAAAGGAGGGACAAGATGGGACAATGAGGGACAAGGAGGGCAAGGAGGGACCAGAAGGGACAAAGAGGGACAAGGATTGACAAGAGGGACAAGGAGGAACAAGGAGGAACAAGCTGGGACAATGAAGGACAAGAAGGGACAAGGAGGGACAGGGATTGAGTAGGAGGGACACGGAGGGACAAGGAGGGAAAAGGAGGGACACGAAGGGACAAGGAGGGACAAGGAGGGACAATGATGGACAATGAGGGGCAATGAGGGATAATGAGGGACAATGAGGGACACGGAGGGACAAGGTTGGGCAATGAGGGACAAGGAGTGGCAATGAGGTACAAGGACGGACACGGATGGAAAAGGAGGGACAATGAGGGACAAGAAGGGACAAGGAGGGACCAGTAGGGGCAAGGAGGGACAAGGAATGACAAGGAGGGTCAATGAGAGGCAATGAGCGACAATGAGGACAATAAGGGACAAGGAGGGACAACGTGGGACCAGGAGGGACACGTAGGGACAAGGTTGGGCAATGAGGGACAAGGAGTAGCAATGAGGGGCAATGAGGTACAAGGACGGACACGAATGGAAAAGGAGGGACAATGAGGGACAAAGACGGACAAGGAGGGACCAGTAGGGGTAAGGAGGGACAAGGAATGACAAGGAGGGTCAATGAGAGGCAATGAGCGACAATGAGGGACAATAAGGGACAAGGTTGGGCAATGAGGGACAAGGATGGACACGGATTGACAAGGAGGGAGAAGGAGGTACAATGAGGGACAAGGAGTGACAATGATGGACAAGGAGGAAGAAGGAGGAACAAGGAGGGACAAGGAGGGAAAAGGATGGTCACGGAGGGTCAATGAGGGACACGGAGGGACAAGGTTGGGAAATGAGGGACAAGGAGGGACAAGGATGGACACGGATTGACAAGGAGGGACAAGGAGGTACTATGAGGGACAAGGAGGGACAATGATGGACAAGGAGGAAGAAGGAGGAACAAGGAGGGACAAGGAGGAACAAGGAGGAACAAGGATGAGCAAGGAGGGACAAGGAGTGACAAGTGGGAAAAGGAGGGAAAAGGAGTGGCAAGGAGGGACAATGATGGACAAGCATGGACAAGCAGGGACAAGGAGGGAAAAGGAGGGACACGAAGGGACAAGGAGAGACAAGGAGGGACAATGATGGACAATGAGGGGCAATGAGGGACACAGAGGGACAAGGTTGGGCAATGAGGGACAAGGAGTGGCAATGAGGGGCAATAAGGTACAATGAGGGACACGGAGGAACAAGGAGTGGCAATGAGGGGCAATGAGGGAAAAGGAGGGACACGAAGGGACAATGAGGGGCAATGAGGGACACGGAGGGACAAGGTTGGGCAATGAGGGACAAGGAGAGGCAATGAGGTACAAGGACGGACACGGATGGAAAAGGAGGGACAATGAGGGACAAGAACGGACAAGGAGGGACCAGTAGGGGCAAGGAGGAACAAGGAATGACAAGGAGGGTCAATGAGAGGCAATGAGCGACAATGAGGGACAATAAGGGACAAGGAGGGACAATGAGGGGCAATGGGGGACACGTAGGGACAAGGTTGGGCAATGAGGGACAAGGAGTGGCAATGAGGGGCAATGAGGTACAAGGACGGAACGGACGGACAATGAGGGACAAGGACGGACAAGGAGGGACAAGGAATGACAAGGAGGGTCAATGAGAGGCAATGAGCGACAATGAGGGAAAATAAGGGACAACGTGGGACCACGAGGGACAATGAGGGACAAGGTTGGGCAATGAGGGACAAGGAGTGGCAATGAGGTACAAGGACGGACACGGAGGGACACGGATAGAAAAGGAGGGCAATGAGGTACAAGGAGCGAAACGGAGGGACAGGGAGGGAAAAGGAGGGACAAGGAGGGAAAAGGATGGTCACGGAGGGTCAAGGAGGGACACGGAGGGACAAGGTTGGGAAATGAGGGACAAGGAGTGACAACGAGTGGCAATGAGGGCAATTAGGGACAAGGAGTGAAAAAGAGGGACAATGGTGGAACAAGGAGGGACAAGGAGGGAAAAGGAGTGACAAGGAGGAACACGGAGTGACAAAGTGGGGCAATGAGGGACAAGCAGGGACAAGGTGGGACAAGGAGGGTCAAGGATGGACAAGGGGGTCAAGGAGGGACATGGATGGACGCGGCAATGAGGGACAAGGTTGGGAAATGAGGGACAAGGGGGACAAGGAGTGGCAATGAGGGGCAGTGGGGGGCAATGAGGTACAAGGACGGACAAGGAACGAGGAGGGAAAAGGAGAGAAAAGAACGGACAAGAACGGACAAGGAGGACCAGTAGGGACAAGGAAGGACAAGGAATGTCACGGAGGGTCAATGAGGGACAAGGATTGACAAGGAGTGACAAGGAGGGGCAAGGAGAGACAAGGAGGGACAAGGATGTACAAGGAGGGACAAAGAGTGATAAAGAGGGACATGAGCGACAACGAGGAAAAAGGAGGATAATGAGGGACAATGATGGACAAGGAGGGAAAGGCAGGACAAGGAGTGGAAATGAGGTGCAATGAGGGACAAGGAGGGTCATGGAGAGACAATGAGGGAAAAGGATGGGGCAATGATGGACAAGGAGTGGCAATGGTGGGCAATGAGGTTCAAGCAGGGACAAAGAGGGACAAGGATGGACAAGGAGGGACAAGGAGGTACAATGAGGGACAATGAGGGACAATGATGGACAAGGAGGAAGAAGGATGAACAAGGAGGGACAAGCAGGAACAAGGAGTATCAAGGAGGAACAAGGAGGAGCAAGGAGGGACAAGGAGTGACAAGTGGGAAAAGGAGTGACAAGGAGGGACAATGATGGACAAGGATGAACAAGGAGGGACAGGGAGTGGCAATGAGGGACAATGATGGACAAGGAGGAGCAAGGAGGGACAAGGAGTGACAAGTGGGAAAAGGAGCGAAAAGGAGTGACAAGGAGGGACAAGAAGGGATAATGAGGGAAAAGGAGTGACAAGGCGGGTCAAGGAAGGTCACGAAGGGAAAAGTAGTGACAGGGCGGGTCAAGGAGGGTCACGGAGGGTCACGGAGTGTCAAGGAGGGTCACGGAGTATCAAGGAGGGATAAGGTTGGGCAATGATGGACAAGGAGGGACAAGGAGGGACAAGGAGGGACAAGGAGTGACAAGGAGGGACAAGGAGTGACAAGGAGGGTCAAGGCGGGATAAGGAGGGACAACAATGATAAGGAGGGAAAAGGAGGGACAAGGAGTGCCAAGGAGGGTCAAGCAGGGACAATGTTGGACAAGGAGTGACAATAATGGACAAGGAGTTACAATGAGGTACAAGGAGGGTCAAGGAGTGGCAATGAGTGGCAATGAGGGACAAGGAGGGACAAGGAGGGACAAGGAGGGACAAGAAGGGATAATGAGGGAAAAGGAGTGACAAGGCGGGTCAAGGAAGGTCACGAAGGGAAAAGTAGTGACAGGGCGGGTCAAGGAGGGTCACGGAGTGTCAAGGAGGGTCACGGAGTATCAAGGAGGGATAAGGTTGGGCAATGATGGACAAGGAGGGACAAGGAGGGACAAGGAGGAACAAGGAGAGACAAGGAGTGGCAGTGAGTGGCAATGAGGGACAAGAAGGAACAAAGAGGGACAATGATGTACAAGGAGGAACAAGGAGGGACAGGAAGGGACAGGGAGGGACAGGGTGGGACAGGGAGGGACAATGAGGGACAAGGAGGGACAAAGAGGGACAAGGAGTGGCAATGATGAACAAAGAGGGACAAGGAGGGACATGGAGGTACAAGGAGTGGCAAGGAGTGACAAGGAGGGCCAAGGAGGGTCACGAAGGAAAAAGTAGTGACAGGGCGGGTCAAGGAGGGTCTCGGAGTGTCAAGGAGGGTCACGGAGTGTCAAGGAGGGATAAGGTTGGGCAATTATGGACAAGGAGGGACAAGCAGAGATAAGGAGGGACAAGGTGGGACAAGGAGGGACATGGAGGAACAAGGAGGGAAAAGGAGTGCCAACGAGGGAAAAGGAGTGACAAGGCGGGTCAAGGAGGGTCACGAAGGGAAAAGTAGTGACAGGGCGGGTCAAGGAGGGTCACGGAGTGTGTAACGTGGTTTTCTCGTTGGCTGAGGTAAGCTCAATCGCATCCAGGGTCGTCATAAGGACCCACAAAACCTTACGAAATAATAACACAAGTAGTTATCCCTTCCACGGGCAATAATACAATTCGGTTCTTTATTGATGTAAAACTATGTTATAATCTACTTGTGAAAATGCAAATATTAATAAATATATTTCATTGAAAGTGATTCGTATTGGATATTGGCTCGCTTCTACGGGCTGAGTGGATAGTCGATTTAAGTTGATCGGGAACTCTCGTAACTCTCTTTAGCAGTCACAGCGGTAGAATATCGGAAACGAGGATTTGTAGTAGTAGATTCTGATTCGGTAGCAGTGCAGGCTAATGCAGATTCGGCGTTTGATGAAGATAGAATCGGGTTTCGGTAGTAAACGTGGCAAGTTCGGGCGTAGACTCGGTTTCTCAGGTTCGGTAGTAAAGTCGGCTGGTTCAGGTTCGGTAATAATCGGCTTCTTCAGGTTCGGGTTGACTCGTTCTTCATTACAAACTAAATATCTATTTACATACTACTAATCTAACTACTGGTTGAACAGTGAACCGAAGTTCGTGTGTTTGAACAGTGGACCGAAGTCCCTGTGTTGGAACAGTGGACCGATGTCCCTGTGTTGGAACAGTGGACCGAAGTCCCTGTGTTGGAACAGTGGACCGAAGTCCCTGTGTTGGAACAATGGACCGAAGTCCCTGTGTTGGAACAGTGGACCGAAGTCCCTGTGTTGGAACAGTGGACCGAAGTCCCTGTGTTTGAACAGTGGACCGAAGTCCCTGTGTTTGAACAATGGACCGAAGTTCCTGTGATTGAACAGTGAACCGAAGTCCCTGTGTTGGAACAGTGGACCGAAGTCCCTGTGTTGGAACAGTGGACCGAAGTCCCTGTGTTGGAACAGTGGACCGAAGTCCCTGTGTTGGAACAGTGGACCGAAGTCCCTGTGTTGGAACAGTGGACCGAAGTCCCTGTGTTGGAACAGTGGACCGAAGTCCCTGTGTTGGAACAGTGGACCGAAGTCCCTGTGTTTGAACAGTGGACCGAAGTCCCTGTGTTGGAACAGTGGACCGAAGTCCCTGTGTTGGAACAGTGGACCGAAGTCCCTGTGTTGGAACAGTGGACCGAAGTCCCTGTATTTGAACAGTGGCCCGAAGTCCCTGTGTTGGAACAGTGGACCGAAGTCCGTGTGTTGGAACAGTGGACCGAAGTCCGTGTGTTGGAACAGTGGACCGAAGTCCCTGTGTTTGAACAGTGGACCGAAGTCCCTGTGTTGGAACAGTGGACCGATGTCCCTGTGTTGGAACAGTGGACCGAAGTCCCTGTGTTGGAACAGTGGACCGAAGTCCCTGTGTTGGAACAATGGACCGAAGTCCCTGTGTTGGAACAGTGGACCGAAGTCCCTGTGTTGGAACAGTGGACCGAAGTCCCTGTGTTTGAACAGTGGACCGAAGTCCCTGTGTTTGAACAATGGACCGAAGTTCCTGTGATTGAACAGTGAACCGAAGTCCCTGTGTTGGAACAGTGGACCGAAGTCCCTGTGTTGGAACAGTGGACCGAAGTCCCTGTGTTGGAACAGTGGACCGAAGTCCCTGTGTTGGAACAGTGGACCGAAGTCCCTGTGTTGGAACAGTGGACCGAAGTCCCTGTGTTGGAACAGTGGACCGAAGTCCCTGTGTTTGAACAGTGGACCGAAGTCCCTGTGTTGGAACAGTGGACCGAAGTCCCTGTGTTGGAACAGTGGACCGAAGTCCCTGTGTTGGAACAGTGGACCGAAGTCCCTGTATTTGAACAGTGGCCCGAAGTCCCTGTGTTGGAACAGTGGACCGAAGTCCGTGTGTTGGAACAGTGGACCGAAGTCCCTGTGTTGGAACAATGGACCGAAGTCCCTGTGTTGGAACAGTGGCCCAAGTCCCTGTGTTTGAAAAGTGGACCGAAGTCCCTGTGTTTGAACAGTGGACCGAAGTCCCTGTGATTGAACAGTGAACCGAAGTTCCTGTGTTTGAACAGTGGACCGAAGTCCCTGTGGTACAATTTAGGTTCGGTAATAACCGACTACTTTAAGTTCGGTAATATTCGGCTACTTCAGGTTATGTAACAACCGACTACTTTAGGTTCGGTAATGATCGGCTACTTCAGGTTCGGTAATAACCGACTACTTAAAGTTAGGTAATAATCGGCTACTTCAGGTTCGGTAATAACCGACTACTTCATGCTCGGGTTGACTCGAACTAGTTTTCTAAACTACTAATCTAACTACTAGTTGAACAGTGAACCGAAGTTCCTGTGTTTGAACAGTGGACCGAAGTCCATGTGTTGGAACAGTGGACCGAAGTCCCTGTGTTGGAACAGTGGACCGAAGTCCCTGTGTTGGAACAGTGGACCGAAGTCCCTGTGTTGGAACAGTGGACCGAAGTCACTGTGTTTGAACAGTGGTCCGAAATCCCTGTGTTGGAACAGTGGACTGAAGTCCCTGTGTTGGAACAGTGGACCGAAGTCCCTGTGTTGGAACAGTGGACCGAAGTCCCTGTGTTGGAACAGTGGACCGAAGTCCCTGTGTTGGAACAGTGGACCGAAGTCCCTGTGTTTGAACAGTGGACCGAAGTCCCTGTGTTGGAACAGTGGACCGAAGTCCCTGTGTTGGAACAGTGGACCGAAGTCCCTGTGTTGGAACAGTGGACCGAAGTCCCTGTGTTGGAACAGTGGGCCGAAGTCCCTGTGCTGGAACAGTGGACCGAAGTCCCTGTGTTTGAACAGTGGACCGAAGTTCCTGTGTTTGAACAGTGGACCGAAGTCCCTGTGATTGAACAGTGAACCGAAGTTCCTGTGTTTGAACAGTGGACCGAAGTCCCTGTGGTACAATTTAGGTTCGGTAATAACCGACTACTTTAAGTTCGGTAATATTCGGCTACTTCAGGTTCGGTAATAACCGACTACTTTAGGTTCGGTAATGATCGGCTACTTCAGGTTCGGTAATAACCGACTACTTAAAGTTAGGTAATAATCGGCTACTTCAGGTTGTAGCGGATGTATATTATAGATTTGATCATATCATGTATTTCATTCGTTAATCTGTATTCAAACTAACTAATAACGTAATATTTGAATTTACCCCAAATTATTAGACTAACTACTTAATTACTCATTTTTGTACGAGAGTTTAAATATTTATTTATGTTTCAGTTTCATGCAACTCTCTTATGTTTCATGTTTATGTTCCACTGGATACTAGACTACTTGTATGATTTTACTCCTTGCTTTATAAGCCTGTAACTCTAATTTTAAGATGTCATTCGAATTTAACTTTTGGACAATAAAGAATTTCAAACCTAAGCGCTTACCGGCTATTATTTCTAAAACAAATAAAACCATAAAAATATAAATTCATAATCACTTTATGACACTAAATGACCGTAAGGACTCTAGTGGCTAAAGTGAATCTGAGAACGAGTACTGTCGATTTATCACTTACTCGGGCCAGATAATAATATTCATATCACCCCTAAATATCATTTATTACAATTGGCGCCCAACCAAATTATTTAAAATATTTTGCAATTAAATAAACAAATTTTTGCAAAATAATCTCAACGTTTGCGAAAACAAATATCAATTTTTTTTTGCAAAATATCAACGACGAACACAAGTTGTTGTTGTCTTCACCAAGCAGTCCGTTGTTTCAATAACAAAATCAACATTGCGCCAAAGTGCTATTTTGTGCATCCAGTGCTGTTGTTGTTGTTCATCATAAGCTCACCTCACTGCAGCCGTTGCTATTATCATCACCAGTGCTTTGTTGTTGTGACACGTCTGGTCGATGTCTGTTCATCGCAGAAGGTTTCCCCATAAGGCGTGTGTTGTTGTTGTACCGCTGCACTTTTGTCGTCTCGCACATCGATCGTTTGAGCTGTGTTGTACCGCTGCACTTTTCTCATCTTGCACATCGATCGTTCGAGCTGTGTTGTTGTTGTTGCACTGCACTAGTCTGAACGCTGTCTGCCTGCATTATCGTTGTTATTGCGAATTTACTTCATTTGCATGCGTTTCAACTTCGCTTGTTTCATCACCATATAGTTGCTGTCTTGCAGTGATCATAGAATTGTTGTTGTTGTTGCGTCTCAACAATTCTCTCTCCTGTTTCCATTGGAAAATTTATCTTGCGTTTCCCATTTATTCCTGTACGCTCTTATTACACTCTTAAGTTGTCAACGAGTATTGAGAATAGGGTTACCACCAACATAAAATAACAAGAAATCCCCGGGAAAAAAGAATAATGCCCAGAAATACCATAAATTCTTTAAGCGCTGGTATGATGAGTACTTCAAATTCGAATATTGATCAATTGGCCAATCAAAATACTAGTAGGGCTAGTTCAGTACCGAACGTTATTAACGGCAATCAAAATATTAGCCAGAATTCAACTTCTGCTAATCAAAACATGAATAAGGTTCAAGTGCCAAATACTCAGTCTGCTAATGTCAATACAAGTAGGACTAATATAGCACCAACCAGTTCATCGCAAAACATAAACATGCATCAAACGTCAAATACGTCATCTGAAAATGTTTATACCAGTACGGCTAATTCAGCACCGAACGTAAATCTGTCGAATCAAGACAACCAAAACTCCACAAACGATGGTTCTGTCAATATAAATATCACCGAACAGCTAGTTTCAGCATTATTAGGAAATTTACAAGTCAGACCACAAATAAGCTCCACGTTCAGCACCTGTAGTGCACGTTTCAACGGCGCGAGTGATAAGGAGAATGTAGAGGATTTTATATCAACAATCCTGGTTTACAAAGAATCGACGCACATTTCAGACAGACTAGCCCTTGTAAGTTTTCCCCTATTACTCGAGGGATATGCATCATCATGGTGGCAAGGAGTCAAACATGAGGCTACGACATTCGACGATGCTATTGATATTTCAAGGAGTGCCTTTGCGCCCATAAAATCTGATTGGAGAATTTACTCCGAAATTTTCAAGGACAAACAGAGACCAACGGAAAGCACAGATAGTTTCGTATGCAGGAAAAGACGATTGTTTGCTCTACTTAGAGAAAAAGTTTCAGAGAGTGCCATAATAGACATGATTTTTTACCAAATCAATGTCCACATCCGTGAGAAGATACCTAGGGAAAGGATTGCAACATTTCAGGATCTTCTTGGCAGGGCTCGTGAACTCGAACTTTTCTTAAACGAAAGTAAGACAGACATTTTCAATAAACCGTCGATCCCAAGAGAGAAATCAAATGCTCGGTACTCGTATTGTCGCAAAAAGAATCACACTGAAGACGTGTGTTACAAACGTATTGAAGTAGAGAAGAGAGGGAAGAAAGAAGAAGTCAAACTAAACTGCTATGGTTGCGGAGCTGCAGGATTTTACAGATCAAATTGTCCAAAATGCAACTACAAAGATGTTATGGAGAGTCCGAAGGAACTGAATTTCAATAGTATTGAAACCACAATTGTTGGAAGAAATGTCCCTACCATCAATATTAATGTGAATGGCTCAGATCAAGAAGCTTATCTGGACACAGCCGCCAGAACAAGCATAGCTGGTTATGATCTCTACATGATATTGAAGAAGAAAGAGGTCCCATTTCAAGAGGTATACGCAGAAGTTACGTTGGCTGATGGAAGTTCCCGAAAAGAAATGGTTTTATCGACCATAGCCTGTATAATTATAGGCAAACGATTTAAAAGAATTCGTTTCGTATGTTTGCCAAACGCAAGAAACAATCGAACGTTAATTGGGATAGATTTCTTACAACAAGCTGGAATGATAATGGATTTGGCTCAGAGAACTTGGCACTTTATAGATGACCCAACCAAAATCTTTGAATTTAAATGTACACCATCAAAAGCTACTGCAAAACGTAGCCAAACGATTGGTGTTACAGAAAATGCAAGTAATGGACTACAACCTGTTCAAGATTTTCTATCATGGTTTGTGTCAAACAGTGAAGACGATCCAAAGAATCCTCCTACCATTGCTTCCTTCTATTCCAATGATTATTCCCCAGGAGGTATTACAAAAATATTTGCTGATGCCTTACCACAGGATTTTGAAATTCCAACTGAGTGTAATCTTTTTCCTCCATTGAAAAAGACTAAAAGAAATGCGGATACAGAAGAAATTCCGCAAGCGTTAGAATTCAACGCATTCGATTTTGAACTTCGAGAAAATGAAGCTCCTCACTTGACTTCGAGTCAAAAGGACAAATTAGTGAAACTTGTTAATAAACACAAGGATATTTTTGAAAATATTTCTGCTCCAATAATGGACATTGAGCACAAGATTAATACGGGAACACATTTGCCGATTACTAACATTGAGCTAGATAAGATGATAGCTGACGGCATTATAGAAGAAAAAGAATCTCCATGGGCATTCCCCGTTGTACTAATTCCTAAAAAGGACAATGAAATACGTGTTTGCGTTGACTACCGCAAATTAAATGCCATAACTGTGACCGACACGTATCCCTTACCAAGAATTGATGATCTCCTTCATGCAGCGAAAGCTACACCATATATGTCAACACTTGACCTTAAATCTGGATACTGGCAGATAAAAATAGCTGAAGAAGACAAGCTGAAAACAGCATTTACTACGCCATTCGGTATTTTCGTATTTAATCGAATGCCTTTTGGGCTTAAAAACGCTCCTGCGACTTTCCAAAGGATAATCGACAAATTTCGAACAGGTCTACCAAATATCCTAATACTGGCATACTTAGATGACATAATTGTTTGCTCCAAAGATTTTGAATCACATTTAAATGAACTAAATCAAATTTTTGAAAAATTAAAGAAATTTGGATTTCATTTAAACAATAATAAATGTTTTTTCTGCAAACCAGAGGTCAAATATTTAGGTCATATATTGACAACAAATGGAATAAAAATTGATCCTGAAAAGTCGGCAGCCATACTTAATCGACAAATACCTAAAAATGTGAAACAGCTTATGTCATTCTTGCAAACCTGCTCCTGGTTCAGACGCTTTATTCCTGATTTTTCCAAAATAGCGAAACCACTTTCCAATCTGACAAAGAAGAAGGCAACTTGGAAGTGGGAAAAAGAAGAAGATTCTGCTTTTAATAAATTAAAGCAACTCCTAAGTTCACCTCCAGTTTTGCAGCAAGTTCAAGAAACAGAACGATTTCTTCTAAGAACTGACGCGAGCAACTACGCGATCGGGGCTGTATTATTGCAGGGGGAGAAGGACAAAGAACATCCTATAGAATACGCAAGCCGTCTACTTATACCGGCAGAGCGAAACTATTCAACTACAGAACGCGAAGCTTTAGCCGTAGTATGGGCTGTGCAGAAATTCAGAGGCTATATAGAGGGTTCTGAAATCACCATTTTAACAGACCACCAACCACTGAAGTGGCTTTTCGCCCTGAAATCTCCAACAGGTAGACTAGCAAGATGGTCCTTGCTTCTACAAAGTTACAATCTGCGCTTTGAATATACTCCTGGCAAGCAGAACGTCATAGCTGATACCTTATCACGACCACCATGTACTAGCGAACAATGTTGCATAGCCTGTGAATGCAATTCAATAGAAATCGATTTCCCTAAAAAAGGATCTGAGGAATATCGTAAAGCTCAACTTGAAGATCCTGAACTTAAGCAAATCATTGAATCCTTTGAAAACAATGATGAAAATTTATATCGACACACAAATCGCGGCTATATTATGATCGATGGCATTCTGTACCGATGTTGTTCTGAACAAGATTCGGAAAACGGCCAACTTGTTGTACCACATTTATTACGTGAAGAGATACTTTACAAATATCACAAAGATACCATTGCCGGACATTATGGAATTGACAAAACAATGTCTCGGATAACCTCGTTGTTTTACTGGCCTGGTATACGAAGTGATATAGCGAATTACGTCAAGGCATGCGACGAATGTAAAAAGTACAAACCGAGTAATAAGAAACCAGCAGGATTACTACAAACAGTTAGCAGTAACCAGCGATTCGAAGTCATAGCAGTAGATTTATTTGGACCATTACCACGTACCAGCGATGGCTACCAATGGGTTTTAATAGTTGAAAACATTTGCAGTAGATGGGTAGAAATATTTGCCCTTAAAGATGCTTCAGCAGAAAATTGCGCTCTAACACTATTAAACGAAGTGATTCTACGATACGGCGTTCCGCGCAGAATTCACACAGATAATGGATCACAATTTATATCGGCACTTATGCAAAAACTAACGTATTGTTTGGGTATACAACAGACATTCACCCCAGTGTATTACCCAGAAGCAAATCCTGTTGAAAGGAAAAACAGAGACTTGAAAACTCAACTCTCAATTTGTGTAGGCAAAGATCATACTAAGTGGAAATTAATGCTACCAGCCATAAGGTTCGCAATGAACACTGCTAAATGCGACAGCACCAAGTACACACCAGCTTACCTTACATTTGGAAGAGAATTGAGAACTCCAATAGAAGATTATTACGATTTTAAATCTATCATTGTAAGCGAAAATTTCATACCACAGATTACGCCACATTTACTAAGACTAGCTGATACCCTCGAAATTGCTAATGAGTCTCAAGAGAAAATGCAAGATAAGAATAAGCAATTCGTTGATCAAAAACGCAAACCTCAAAAGGACATACAAATCGGCGACAAAGTATTGGTTTCAACACATATTCTTTCGAAAGCAAATCAAGGTTTAACATCCAAGTTTACACCACGTCGTGATGGTCCTTATATTATTATTGGAAAGAAAGGCTCTTGTTGTTATACAGTAGCTTCACCAGAAGATCCAAATACACCAATATCTACACATCACGTTTCGGCGCTTACACTCTACGAAGGCGACTCGTCAACACCAATATATCCGATGAGGAAAAGAGGACGTCCGAAAACAACAACCAATACTAACACACACCACAACAACAAAGTCTCCAACACTTACGTAAATCAACAAAACAATAACGCAGCAACAGAAAAGCACAACACAAATGCGGATATGGGTACTACTACAAATAGCAACCAACTGAACACGCACACTAATACGTTGAGAAGATCGTTGCGGGTTAAAAAGAAGCCTAGCCAAAACTAAGGTCCTGGTCGCATCATCGAGGCGATTAATGCACCAGAGGGGGAGGATGTAGCGGATGTATATTATAGATTTGATCATATCATGTATTTCATTCGTTAATCTGTATTCAAACTAACTAATAACGTAATATTTGAATTTACCCCAAATTATTAGACTAACTACTTAATTACTCATTTTTGTACGAGAGTTTAAATATTTATTTATGTTTCAGTTTCATGCAACTCTCTTATGTTTCATGTTTATGTTCCACTGGATACTAGACTACTTGTATGATTTTACTCCTTGCTTTATAAGCCTCTAACTCTAATTTTAAGATGTCATTCGAATTTAACTTTTGGACAATAAAGAATTTCAAACCTAAGCGCTTACCGGCTATTATTTCTAAAACAAATAAAACCATAAAAATATAAATTCATAATCACTTTATGACACTAAATGACCGCAAGGACTCTAGTGGCTAAAGTGAATCTGAGAACGAGTACTGTCGATTTATCACTTACTCGGGCCAGATAATAATATTCATATCACCCCTAAATATCATTTATTACAAGGTTCGGTAATAACCGACTACTTCATGCTCGGGTTGACTCGAACTAGTTTTCTAAACTACTAATCTAACTACTAGTTGAACAGTGAACCGAAGTTCCTGTGTTTGAACAGTGGACCGAAGTCCCTGTAGTACAATTTATTTGCCCGAAGGCGGTAAAAAGTGAGCAAGACAGCAAGACTTGTAAGAAGTCAAGCAGACCGTTGTAACTCGCTGTTTCAAACAAAACGTTGAAATGGATCACTGTGGTGCTAGCTGCCTGTGGTGTCCCAAAGCTAAACATTTATCCGGTTTGACAGTTAAACTTAATGAGAATTGCCTTTTTTTGTATGGTTGTGTTTATGGCTTGGCTTGTTTGTGACGTCACAGGCATAGCCATACCATGTACGGAGTTTTCTCTCAGGGACAATGAGGGACAAGGAGTGGCAATGAGGAACAAGGAGGGACATGGAGGGACATGGAGGTACAAGGAGGGACAAGGAGTGACAAGGAGGGCCAAGGAGGGTCTCGAAGGAAAAAGTAGTGACAGGGCGGGTCAAGGAGGGTCATGGAGTGTCAAGGAGGGTCACGGAGTGTCAAGGAGGGTCACGGAGTGTCAAGGAGGGTCACGGAGTGTCAAGGAGGGATAAGGTTGGGCAATGATGGACAAGGAAGGACAAGCAGAGACAAGGAGGGACAATGAGGTACAAGGAGGAACAAGGATGCACAAGGAGGGAAAAGGAGGGACAAGGAGGGACAAGGAGTGACAAGGCGGGTCAAGGAGGGTCACAAAGGGAAAAGTAGTGACAAGGAGGGACAGGGAGGGACAAGGAGTGGCAATGAGGGACAAGGAGGAACAAAGAGGGACAAGGAGGGACATGGTGGTACAAGGAGGGACAATGATGGACAAGGAGGAACAAGGAGGAGCAAGGAGGCACAAGGAGGGACAAGGAGGGACAAGGAGGGACAAGGAGTGACAAGGAGGGACAAGGAGTGACAAGGAGGGTCAAGGCGGGATAAGGAGGGACAACAAGGATAAGGAGGGAAAAGGAGTGACAAGGAGGGAGAAAGAGGGGCAATGAGGGACAAGGAGGGTCAAGCAGGGACAAGGAGTGACAAAAATGGACAAGGAGTTACAATGAGGGTCAAGGAGAGGCAATGAGTGGCAATGAGGGACAAGGAGCGACAGGGAGGGACAAAGAGGGACAAGGAGTGAAAAAGAGGGCCAAGGAGTGGCAATGAGGGACAAGGAGCGACAAGCAGGGACAAAGAGGGGCAATGAGGGATAAGGAGGGATAAAGAGGGACAAGGAGGGACATGGAGGAACAAGGTGGGGCAATGAGGGACACGGAGGACAATGATGGACAAGGAGGAGCAAGGTGGGACAAGGAGTGACAAGTGGGAAAAGGAGGGAAAAGGAGTGACAAGGAGGGACAATGACGGAATGTAGGTACAAGGGGGAACAGGGAGGGACAAGGAGCGGCAATGAGGGACACGGAGGGACAAGGTTGGGCAATGAGGGACAAGGAGTAGCAATGAGGGGCAATGAGGTACAAGGACGGACACGGATGGAAAAGGAGGGACAATGAGGGACAAGGAGGGGCCAGTTGGGACAAGGAGGGACAAGGAGGGACAAGGAGGGACAACGTGGGACCAGGAGGGACAATGAGGGACAAGGAGGGTCAAGGTGGGGCAAGGAGGGTCAAGGATGGACAAGGGGGGTCAAGGAGGGACATGGATGGACGCGGCAATGAGGGACACGGAGGGACAAGGTTGGACAATGAGGGACAAGGAGTGGCAATGAGGGGCAATGAGGTACAAGGACGGACACGGATGGAAAAGGAGAGACAATGAGGGACAAGGAGGGACAAGGAGGGACCAGTAGGGGCAAGGAGGGACAAAGAATGACAAGGAGGGTCAATGAGCGACAATGAGGGACAAGGGGTGACAATAAGGGACAAGGAGGGACAAGGAGGGACAACGTGGGACCAGGAGGGAAAAGGAGTGATAAGGAGGAACACGGAGTGATAAAGTGGGGCAATGAGGGACAAGGAGGGACAAGCAGTAACAAGCAGGGACAAGGTGGGACAAGGAGGGTCAAGGAGGGACATGGATGGACGCGGCAATGAGGGACACGGAGGGACAAAGTTGGGCAATGAGGGACAAGGGGGACAAGGAGGGACAAGGAGTGGCAATGAGGGACATGGAGGGACAATGATGGACAAGGAGGAACAAGGAGGAGCAAGGAGGGAAAAGGAGAGAAAAGAACGGACAAGGAGGGACCAGTAGGGACAAGGAAGGACAAGGAATGACACGGAGGGTCAATGAGGGACAAGGATTGACAAGGAGGGACAAGGAGGGAAAAGGAGTGACAAGGAGGAACACGGAGTGACAAAGTGGGGCAATGAGGGACAATGAGGGACAAGGAGGGACAAAGAGTGATAAAGAGGGACATGAGCGACAACGAGGGAAAAGGAGGATAATGAGGGACAATGATGGACAAGGAGGGACAAGGAGAGACAAGGTCGGGCAATGAGGGACAAGGAGGGAAAGGATGGACAAGGAGTGGAAATGAGGTGCAATGAGGGACAAGGAGGGTCAAGGAAAGACAATGAGGGAAAAGGATGGGGCAATGATGGACAAGGAGGGCAAGGAGTGGCAATGGTGGGCAATGAGGTTCAAGCAGGGACAATGAGGGACAAGGAGTGACAAGGAGGTACAAGGAGGGACAATGATGGACAAGGAGGAAGAAGGAGGAACAATGAGGGACAAGGAGGAACAAGGAGGAGCAAGGAGGGACAAGGAGTGACAAGTGGGAAAAGGTGTGAAAAGGAGGGACAATGATGGACAAGGAGGAACAAGGAGGAACAAGGAGGGACAAGAACGGACAAGGAGGAACAAAGAAGGACAAGGAGGGACATGGAGGTACAAGGAGGGACAAGGAGGGACAGTGATGGACAAGGAGGAACAAGGAGGAGCAAGGAGGGATAAGGAGTGGCAAGTGGGAAAAGGAGCGAAAAGGAGGGACAAGAAGGGATAATGAGGGACACGCAGTGGCAAGGAGGGTCAAGGCGGGATAAGGAGGGACAACAAGGATAAGGAGGGAAAAGGAGGGTCAAGCAGGGACAATGTGGGACAAGGAGTGACAATAATGGACAAGGAGTTACAATGAGGTACAAGGAGGGTCAAGGAGTGGCACTGAGTGGCAATGAGGGACAAGGAGGGAAATGAGGGAAAAGGAGGGACAAGGAGTGGTAATGAGTGACAAGGAGGGAAAAGGAGCGACAAGCAGGGACAGGGAGAGACAATGAGGGACAGGGAGGGGCAATGAGGGTAAAGGAGTGGCAGCGAGGGAAAAGGAGCGACAAGCAGGGACAATGAGGGACAAGGAGCGACACGGAGGGACAAGGTGGGACAAGGAGGTACAAGGAGGTACAAGGTTGGGCAATGAGGGACAAGGAGGGGCGATGGGGGACAAGGATGGACAAGGAAGCACAAGGAGGGACAAGGAGGAACAAGGAGGGACAAGGAGGGGCAATGAGAGACAAGGAGGGACAAGGACTTAAAAGGAGGGACATGGAGGGAAAAGGAGGGACAAGGTTGGGCAATGAGGGACAAGGAGGGACAAGGAGTGGTAATTAGGGACAAGGAGGGAAAAAAGGGACAATGGTGGGACAAGGAGGGACAAGGAGGGACAAGGAGGGTCAAGGAGGGACAAGGAGGTACAAGGAGGGACAAGGAGGGTCAAGGAGGGACAGGGAGGGAGTAGGAGGGACATGGAGTGACAAGGAGGGACAAGCATGGACAAGAAGGGACAAGGAGGGAAAAGGAGGGACACGAAGGGACAAGGAGGGACAATGATGGACAATGATGGACAATGAGGGGCAATGAGGGGCAATGAGGGACACGGAGGGACAAGGTTTGGCAATGAGGGACAAGGAGTGGCAATGAGGGGCAATAATGTACAATGAGGGGCAATAAGGTACAATGAGGGCAATGAAGGACACGGAGGGACAAGGAGTGGCAATGAGGGAAAAGGAGGGACACGAAGGGACAAGGAGGGACAATGATGGACAATGAGGGGCAATGAGGGACAATGAGGGACAAGGTTGGGCAATGAGGGACAAGGAGTGGCGATGAGGTACAAGGACGGACACGGATGGAAAAGGAGGGTCAAGAAGGGACAAGGAGGGACCAGTAGGGGTAAGGAGGGACAAGGAATGGCAAGGAGGGTCAATGAGAGGCAATGAGCGACAATAAGGGACAAGGAAGGACAACGTGGGACCAGGAGGGACACGTAGGGACAAGGTTGGGCAATGAGGGACAAGGAGTAGCAATGAGGGGCAATGAGGTACAAGGGCGGACACGGACGGACACGAATGGAAAAGCAGGGACAATGAGGGACAAGGACGGACAAGGAGGGAGCAGTAGGGGTAAGGAGGGACAAGGAATGACAAGGAGAGTCAATGAGAGGCAATGAGCGACAATGAGGGACAATAAGGGACAAGGAGGGACAACGTGGGACCAGGAGGGACAATGAGGGGCAATGAGGGACACGTAGGGACAAGGTTGGGCAATGAGGGACAAAGAGGGACAAGGATGGACACGGATTGACAAGGAGGTACAATGAGGGACAAGGATTGACAAGGAGGTACAATGAGGGACAAGGAGGGACAATGATGGACAAGGAGGAAGAAGGAGGAACAAGGAGGGAAAAGGATGGTCACGGAGGGTCAAGGAGGGACAAGGTTGGGAAATGAGGGACAAAGAGGGACAAGGATGGACACGGATTGACAAGGAGGGACAAGGAGGTACAATGAGGGACAAGGAGGGACAATGATGGACAAGGAGGAAGAAGGAGGAACAAGGAGGGACAAGGAGGAACAAGGATGAGCAAGGATGGACAAGGAGTGACAAGTGGGAAAAGGAGGGAAAAGGAGTGACAAGGAGGGACAATGATGGACAAGGAGGAACAAGGAGGGACAGGGAGGGACAAGCATGGACAAGCAGGGAAAAGGAGGGACACGAAGGGACAAGGAGGGACAATGATGGACAATGAGGGGCAATGAGGGACACGGAGGGACAAGGTTGGGCAATGAGGGACAAGGAGTGGCAATGAGGGGCAATAAGGTACAATGAGGGGCAATAAGGTACAATGAGGGACAATGGGGGACACGGAGGGAAAAGGAGTGACAATGAGGGAAAAGGAGGGACACGAAGGGACAAGGAGGGACAATGAGGGACAATGAGGGACACGGAGGGACATGGTTGGGCAATGAGGGACAAGGAGTGGCAATGAGGTACAAGGACGGACACGGATGGAATAGGAGGGACAATGAGGGACAAGAACGGACAAGGAGGTTCCAGTAGGGGCAAGGAGGGACAAGGAATGACAAGGAGGGTCAATGAGAGGCAATAAGCGACAATGAGCGACAATAAGGGGCAAGGAGGGGCAATGAGGGACACGTAGGGACAAGGTTGGGCATTGAGGGACAAGGAGTGGCAATGAGGGGCAATGAGGTACAAGGACGGACAAGGAGGGACAAGGAATGACAAGGAGGGTCAATGAGAGGCAATGAGCGACAATGAGGGACAATAAGGGACAAGGAGGGACAACGTGGGACCAGGAGGGAAAAGGATGGTCACGGAGGGTCAAGGAGGGACACGGAGGGACAAGGAGGGACAACGAGTGGCAATGAGGGCAATTAGGGACAAGGAGGGAAAAAGAGGGACAATGGTGGAACAAGGAGGGACAAGGAGGGGCAAGGAGACGCAAGGAGTGGCAAGGAGGGATAAGGTGGCACCAGGAGGGACAAGGAGGGGCAAGGAAGAACAAGGAGGGAAAAGGAGTGGCAATGAGGGACAAGGAGGGAAAAGGACGAAAAAAGAGCGACAAGCAGGGATAAGAAGGGAAACGGAGGGACAAGGACGGTCAAGGATTGACAAGGAGGGGCAATGAGGGACTAGGAGGGACAAGGAGGAAGAAGCAGGGACAATGAGGGACAAGAAGGGGCAAGGAGGGACAGGGAGGGAAAAGGAGGGACAAGGTGGGGCAATCAGACACAAGGAGTGACAAGGAGTGATAAGGAGTAGCAAGGAGGAATGGGCAGGGGCAAGGAGGGAAAAGGAGGGACACGAAGGGACAAGGAGGGACAAGGATGGACAATGAGGGGAAATGAAGGACAAGGAGGGGCAATGAGGTACAAGGACGGACAATGAGTGACACGGATGAAAAATGATGGACGAGGAGGAACAATGAGCGACAACAACGGACAAGGAGGGACCAGTAGGGACAAGGAGGGACAAGGAATGACAAGGAGGGTCAATGAGGGGCAAGGAGGGACAAGGTGGGACCAGGAGGGACAAGGAGGGGCAAGGAAGGAAAAGGACGGAGAACGAGCGACAAGCAGGGACAAGGAGGGACAAGGAGGGACAAGGAGGGACAAGGAGGGACAAGGAGGGACAAGGAGGTACAAGAAGGGACAAAGAGGGACAAGGAGGGACAAGGATTGACAAGGAGGGACTATGCGGGACAAGGAGGGAAATGGAGGGACACGAAGGGACAAGGAGGGACAATGATGGACAATGAGGGGCAATGAGGGACACGGTGGGACAAGGTTGGGCAATGAGGGACATGGAGTGGCAATGAGGTACAATGAGGGACAATGAGGGGCACGGAGGGACAAGGATGGGCAATGAGGGACAAGGAGTGGAAATGAGGGGCAATGAGCGAAAAGGAGGACAAGGAGGGACAAGGAGGAACACTGAGGAACAAGGTGGGGCAATGGGGGACACGGAGGGACAAGGATGGACAAGGAGTGGCAATGAGGGACAAGGAGGGACACGGATGACAAGGATGGACAATGAGGGACAAGGAGGGACCAGTAGGGACAAGGAGGGACCAGTAGGGACAAGGAGGGACAAGGAGGGTCAATGAGGGGCAATGAACGACAATGAGGGGCAATGAACGACAATGAGGGACAAGGAGGGGCAATGAGGGACAAGGAGGGGCACGGAGTGGCAAGGAGGGGCAAGGAGGCGCAAAGAGGGGCAAGGAGGGATAAGGTGGCACCAGGAGGGACAAGGAGGGGCAAGGAAGAACAAGGAGGGAAAGGAGTGGCAATGAGGGACAAGGAGGGAAAAGGACGAAAAAAGAGCGACAAGCAGGGATAAGAAGGGAAACGGAGGGACAAGGACGGTCAAGGATTGACAAGGAGGGGCAATGAGGGACTAGGAGGGACAAGGAGGAAGAAGCAGGGACAATGAGGGACAAGAAGGGGCAAGGAGGGACAGGGAGGGAAAAGGAGGGACAAGGTGGGACAAGGAGGGACAAGGATTGGCAAGGATGGACTATGAGGGACAAGGAGGAACAAGCTGGGACAATGAGGGACAACAAGGGACAAGGAGGGACAGGGATTGAGTAGGAGGGACACGGAGGGACAAGGTGGGAAAAGGAGGGACACGAAGGGACAAGGAGGGACAAGGAAGGACAATGATGGACAATGAGGGGCAATGAGGGACAATGAGGGACAAGGTTGGGCAATGAGGGACAAGGTTGGGCAATGAGGGACAAGGAGTGGCAATGACTGGCAATGAGGGGCAATGAGGTACAAGGACGGACACGGTGGGACACGGATGGAAAAGGAGGGACAAGGAGGGACATGGAGGGACAAGGAGGGACAAGGAGGGACAAGGAGGGACACGGAGGGTCAGTGAGCGACAAAGAGGGACAAGGAGGGGCAATGAGTGACAAGGAGGGACAATGATGGACAATGAGGGGCAATGAGGGACAAGGTTGGGCAATGAGGGACAAGGTTGGGCAATGAGGGACAAGGAGTGGCAATGACTGGCAATGAGGGGCAATGAGGTACAAGGACGGACACGGAGGGACACGGATGGAAAAGGAGGGACAAGAAGGGTCAAGGAGAGTCAAGGATGGACAAGGGGGGTCAAGGAGGGACATGGATGGACGCGGCAATGAGGGACACGGAGGGACAAGGTTGGGCAATGAGGGACAAGGATGGGGCAATGATGGACAAGGAGGGCAAGGAGTGGCAATGATGGGCAATGAGGTACAAGCAGGGACAAGGATGGACACGGATTGGCAAGGAGGGACAAGGAGGGACAAGGAGGTACAATGAGGGACAAGGAGGGACAATGATGGACAAGGAGGAAGAAGGAGGAACAAGGAGGAGCAAGGAGGGACAAGAAGGGTCAAGGAGGGACAGGGAGGGAGTAGGAGGGACATGGAGTGACAAGGAGGGACAAGCATGGACAAGCAGGGACAAGGAGGGAAAAGGAGGGACACGAAGGGGCAAGGAGGGACAATGATGGACAATGAGGGGCAATGAGGGGCAATGAGGGACACGGAGGGGCAAGGTTTGGCAATGAGGGACAAGGAGTGGCAATGAGGGGCAATAATGTACAATGAGGGGCAATAAGGTACAATGAGGGCAATGAAGGACACAGAGGGACAAGGAGTGGCAATGAGGGAAAAGGAGGGACACGGACGGACACGGAGGGACACGAATGGAAAAGGAGGGACAATGAGGGACAAGGACGGACAAGGAGGGACAAGAAATGAAAAGGAGGGTCAATGAGAGGCAATGAGCGACAATGAGGGACAAGGAGGGACAACGTGGGACCGGAGGGACAATGAGGGGCAATGAGGGACAAGGTTGGGCAATGAGGGACAAGGAGTGGCAATGAGGTACAAGGACGGACACGGATGGAAAAGGAGGGACAATGAGGGACAAGGAGCGACACGGAGGGACAGGGAGGGAAAAGGAGGGGCAAGGAGGGAAAAGGATGGTCACGGAGGGTCAAGGAGGGACACGGAGGGACAAGGTTGGGAAATGAGGGACAAGGAGGGACAACGAGTGGCAATGAGGGCAATTAGGGACAAGGAGTGAAAAAGAGGGACAATGGTGGAACAAGGAGGGACAAGGAGGGACAAGGAGGGAAAAGGAGTGACAAGGAGGAACACGGAGTGACAAAGTGGGGCAATGAGGGACAAGCAGGAACAAGCAGGGACAAGGTGGGACAAGGAGGGTCAAGGATGGACAAGGATGGACAAGGGGGGTCAAGGAGGGACATGGATGGACGCGGCAATGAGGGACAAGGTTGGGAAATGTGGGACAAGGGGGACAAGGAGGGACAAGGAGTGGCAATGAGGGGCAGTGGGGGGCAATGAGGTACAAGGACGGACAAGGAACGAGGAGGGAAAAGGAGAGAAAAGAACGGACAAGAACGGACAAGGAGGGACCAGTAGGGACAAGGAAGGACAAGGAATGTCACGGAGGGTCAATGAGGTACAAGGATTGACAAGGAGGGACAAGGAGGGACAAGGAGGGACAAGGAGTGACAAGGAGTGACAAGGAGTGACAAGGAGGGGCAAGGAGGGGCAAGGAGGGGCAAGGAGGGACAAGGAGGGACAAGGATGTACAAGGAGGGACAAAGAGTGATAAAGAGGGACATGAGCGACAACGAGGGAAAAGGAGGATAATGAGGGACAATGATGGACAAGGAGAGACAAGGTCGGGCAATGAGCGACAAGGAGGGAAAGGCAGGACAAGGATGGACAAGGAGTGGAAATGAGGTGCAATGAGGGACATGGAGGGTCATGGAGAGACAATGAGGGAAAAGGATGGGGCAATGATGGACAAGGAGTGGCAATGGTGGGCAATGAGGTTCAAGCAGGGACAAAGAGGGACAAGGATGGACAAGGAGGGACAAGGAGGTACAATGAGGGACAATGATGGACAAGGAGGAAGAAGGATGAACAAGGAGGGACAAGGAGGAACAAGGAGGAGCAAGGAGGGACAAGGAGTGACAAGTGGGAAAAGGAGGGAAAAGGAGTGACAAGGAGGGACAATGATGGACAAGGAGGAACAAGGAGGGACAGGGAGGGACAAGGAGTGGCAATGAGTGGCAATGAGGGACAATGATCGACAAGGAGGAACAAGGAGGAGCAAGGAGGGACAAGGAGTGACAAGTGGGAAAAGGAGCGAAAAGGAGTGACAAGGAGGGACAAGAAGGGATAATGAGGGACACGCAGCGGCAAGGAGTGACAAGGAGGGACAAGGAGGGAAAAGGAGGCACAAGGAGTGACAAGGAGGGAAAAGGAGTGACAAGGAGGGAAAAGGAGTGACAAGGAGGGGCAAGGAGGGACAATGAGGGAAAAGTACGGAAAAGAATCGACAATGAGGGACAAGGAGTGTCATGGAGCGTCAATGAGAGACAATGAGGGACAAGGAATGACAACTTGGGACAAGGATGGACAAGGAGGGACAAGGAGTGACAAGGAGTGACAAGGAGTGACAAGGAGTGACAAGGAGTGACAAGGAGTGACAAGGAGTGACAAGGAGTGACAAGGAGTGACAAGGAGTGACAAGGAGTGACAATGATTGACAAGGAGTGACAAGGAGGGAAAATGAGGGAGAAGGAGGGACAATGTGGGAAAAGGACAGAAAGGAGCGAAAAGGAGTGACAAGGAGGGACAAGAAGGGATAATGAGGGGCAATGTGGGACGCGCAGCGGCAAGGAGGGGCAAAGAGAGAAAAGGAGGGAAAATGAGGGACAAGGAGTGACAAGGAGTGACATTTAGGGATAATGAGGGACAATGAGGGACAATGAGAGATAATGAGGGGCAATGAGGGACAAGCAGGGATAAGGAGGGTCAAGGAGGGACATTAAGGGACAAGGAGTGACAAGGAGGCCCAAGGAGGGAAAAGGATTGACAAGGAGGGACATGGAGGGACAAGCTGGGACAAGGATTAAAAAGGAGGCACAAGGAGGGAAAAGGAGTGCCAACGAGGGAAAAGGAGTGACAAGGCGGGTCAAGGAAGGTCACGAAGGGAAAAGTAGTGACAGGGCGGGTCAAGGAGGGTCACGGAGGGTCACGGAGTATCAAGGAGGGATAAGGTTGGGCAATGATGGACAAGGAGGGACAAGGAGGGACAAGGAGTGACAAGGAGTGACAAGGAGGGACAAGGAGTGACAAGGAGGGTCAAGGCGGGATAAGGAGGGACAACAATGATAAGGAGGGGAAAGGAGGGACAAGGAGTGCCAAGGAGGGTCAAGCAGGGACAATGTTGGACAAGGAGTGACAATAATGGACAAGGAGTTACAATGAGGTACAAGGAGTGGAAATGAGTGGCAATGAGGGACAAGGAGGGACAAGAACGGACAGGGTGGAACAAAGAGGGACAAGGAGGAACAAGGAGGGACAAGGAGTGGCAGTGAGTGGCAATGAGGGACAAGGAGGAACAAAGAGGGACAGGGAGGGACAATGAGGGACAAGGAGGGACAAGGAGGGACAAAGAGGGACAAGGAGGGACATGGAGGTACAAGGAGTGGCAAGGAGTGACAAGGAGGGCCAAGGAGGGTCACGAAGGAAAAAGTAGTGACAGGGCGGGTCAAGGAGGGTCTCGGAGTGTCAAGGACGGTCACGGAGTGTCAAGGAGGGTCACGGAGTGTCAAGGAGGGTCACGGAGTGTCAAGGAGGGATAAGGTTGGACAAGGAGGGACAAGCAGAGACAAGGAGGGACAATGAGGTACAAGGAGGGACAAGGAGGCACAAGGAGGGAAAAGGAGTGCCAAGGAGGGACAAGGAATGACACGGCGGGTCAAGGAGAGAAAAGGAGTGCCAAGGAGGAGGAGGGAATGAGTGACAAGGAGGGCCAAGGAGGGACATGGAGGAACAAGGAGGCACAAGGAGGGAAAAGGAGTGCCAACGAGGGAAAAGGAGTGACAAGGCGGGTCAAGGAGGGTCACGAAGGGAAAAGTAGTGACAGGGCGGGTCACGGAGTGTGTAACGTGGTTTTTTCGTTGGCTGAGGTAAGCTCAATCGCATCCAGGGTCGTCATAAGGACCCACAAAACCTTACGAAATAATAACACAAGTAGTTATCCCTTCCACGGGCAATAATACAATTCGGTTCTTTATTGATGTAAAACTATGTTATAATCTACTTGTGAAAATGCAAATATTAATAAATATATTTCATTGAAAGTGATTCGTATTGGATATTGGCTCACTTCTACGGGCTGAGTGGATAGTCGATTTAAGTTGATCGGGATCTCTCGTAACTCTCTTTAGCAGTCACAGCGGTAGATTATCGGAAACGAGGGATTTGTAGTAGTAGATTCTGATTCGGTAGCAGTGCAGGCTAATGCAGATTCGGCGTTTGATGAAGATATAATCGGGTTTCGGTAGTAAACGTGGCTAGTTCGGGCGTACACTCGGTTTCTCAGGTTCGGTAGTAAAGTCGGCTGGTTCAGGTTCGGTAATAATCGGCTTCTTCAGGTTCGGGTTGACTCGTTCTTCATTACAAACTAAATATCTATTCACATACTACTAATCTAACTACTGGTTGAACAGTGAACCGAAGTTCGTGTGTTTGAACAGTGGACCGAAGTCCCTGTGTTGGAACAGTGGACCGAAGTCCCTGTGTTGGAACAGTGGACCGAAGTCCCTGTGTTGGAACAATGGACCGAAGTCCCTGTGTTGGAACAGTGGACCGAAGTCCCTGTGCTGGAACAGTGGACCGAAGTCCCTGTGTTTGAACAGTGGTCCGAAGTCCCTGTGTTTGAACAGTGGACCGAAGTTCCTGTGATTGAACAGTGAACCGAAGTCCCTGTGTTGGAACAGTGGACCGAAGTCCCTGTGTTGGAACAGTGGACCGAAGTCCCTGTGTTGGAACAGTGGACCGAAGTCCCTGCGTTGGAACAGTGGACCGAAGTCCCTGTGATTGAACAGTGAACCGAAGTTCCTGTGTTTGAACAGTGGACTGAGTGGACTACTTAAAGTTCGGTAATAATCGGCTACTTCAGGTTCGGTAATAACCGACTACTTAAAGTTCGGTAATAATCGGCTACTTCAGGTTCGGTAATAACCGACTACTTCATGCTCGGGATGACTCGAACTAGTTTTCTAAACTACTAATCTAACTACTGGTTGAACAGTGAACCGAAGTTCCTGTGTTTGAACAGTGGACCGAAGTCCCTGTAGTACAATTTATTTGCCCGAAGGCGGTAAAAAGTGAGCAAGACAGCAAGACTTGTAAAAAGTCAAGCAGACCGTTGTGACACGCTGTTTGAAACAAAACATTGAAATGGATCACTGTGGTGCTAGCTGCCTGTGGTGTCCCAAAGGTAAACATTTATCCGGTTTGACAGTTAAACTTAATGAGAATTGCCTTGCTGTTGTGTGTTTTCCGCACACACTGAGTACTTGTGCGGGCGATCATTCTTGTTTGTAGGCAGTTGTGTATGTGAGTGGTGCGGCCGGATGTTCGTGGTATGTATGTGTGTAATTCTTCTTTGTCTGTCGTGGGTGATGTTAGTGGCGTGATTATGATGTTTGTTTGTATGGTTGTGTTTATGGCTTGGCTTGTTTGTGACGTCACAGGCATAGCCATACCATGTACGGAGATTTCTCTCAGGAGAAATTCGTCACGTTACATTCCCCCCTTACTTTATAGAGCTATGCTCTGTCAGTGAAAAATTTGTTTATTTTTTTATTGGGTGAGTTTTCGTCGTTGACCCACACTACCTTTTAAAGGTATTATTAACCTTCATAAGAAGGCTCAGCCCTTATTTAACGCTGTTCTACAGCTTTATTTCAGAGTTCAATTAATAAAGAATATAATATAAGGTATGCTGTTCTACAGCTTGTTAATTAATATTATCAAACAAAATGTAGAATTAGTTTTAATCGACCATGGTGGTCACGTGTTCCTGACCTTTACATCGTAGGCGAGCAACTTTCAGTTGAGTACAGTGACCTTTACTGGTGGTTTTCCCTTCAGCCTTAGTACGTATTGAAGGTGTTTTTTTTTTGGGTTTTCCGTGGCTTACGTATGGTCAGCGATTTTAGGAATTGCCGAACCTCGTGTGGTGAGATCGTGATCGGTCCAGTCTGTGGCTCCACCCGTGGCTTCGGTTTCCCTGGATCTGCCTGGCTGGTACTGGCGATGTTTGCTTCTTTTTGTATGGTAGACGTGCTGGTGGTGGCCTTGTCTTTGGTTATAGAGGGTTATAGGGTGGTGGTAATTTTGCCATGGATCGTTCTGCACTCGCAAAAGTCACTTTTCGCCGAAGGCTGCTGACGGTTGCGAGGGGTTCGATCGGCGGTGAAATTTTCACATTTTGGAGCACACGTACTCGTGCTTCTGGTGGTGGATTGTATCGATGTGGTGGTGCCGCTGTCTGCCGGGCTTTTGCCATAATTTTCCGTGGGATAGTCCGTTTATGTTCCATGTTGCTTGTGTGACGGTTTTCAAAGAACTGAGGTCTATTATTAGGCAGAGTGTTTCTTTTAATGAAGAACGGGACTTTTCCATGATGAGTTAGTATACGGGTGGTCTTAAATTGTATTAGGTTTCTCTTGATATGTATGGCTTTGTATCTTGTACATGCACTCTTAGTTTTTTATCTTTGTGGTCTGTCAATTCCACTATGTTGGAGTGAATATGACGAGAAACTGTATATGGCCCTGAGAATTTTTCTGCTAGTTTGTGAGTGAATTTATCAACAGCGGATGATAGTGGCCTTTCTTTTCTCCATACCTGAGTGCCAATCTCTGGAGTCCACTTTCTTCTCCTTAGGTTATAATATTTTTGTTGTGTTTGGGTTACAGTTTTGTTGTTTCTTTTTATCATATTCCAGAGTTCCCCTATGTTCTTGTTGGTGTCATCGGAGGGCCTATGTATATTCGGCAATTGTACGTTGCTTGGTGCAACAAGGTTGCGACCAAACAAGACTTCGGCTGGGGAAAATTTAGACGATTTATGAGTAGCCGTATTGATTGCAAATGCAATTTCCGAGAGGTGTTGATCCCAGTGACGATGGTCGGATCCTACGTTTTGTGCAATCATTGTCTTAACGACTCGATTGGTTCTCTAGGTCGGGTTTTCATTTGGAGCGTATAAGGCGGTGGTGCGGTGTTCAATATTATTCTCATACAGAAATGTTTTCAGTAATCGACTTGTAAACTGCACGCCGTTATCGCTCAAAAATATTTTTGGGCAGCCGAAACGGAAAACAATTCTTTCCCGCAGTGATTTGAGAACGTCTTGTGTTGTAGCTCGTCTTGTGGGTATCAATTCTACCCATCTGCTAAATTTGTCAATTATGACCAACAAGGAGGTGTTGCCTTTGGTGGATCGGGGAAATGGGCCGACGAAGTCTGCACAAACGATCTCCCACGGAGAGGAGCATTGCATCGATTCCATGTGACCACTGGGAGACCTTTGTTCGGGTTTATACCGTGCGCATACATCGCAACTTCGCACATAATTTCTTACGTCACGGGCTAAACCGGGCCAATAATAATACTCCTGAATCCTTTTTAAGGTCTTAAATACTCCAAAATGCCCCGCTTCTTTCGCATCGTGGTTCTGCTGAAGTATTCGATGACGATCTGTAGGTGAAACACACTGCTTCCATTCAGGTCTGGGATCTACTGCTGTCTTACGAGGTATGTGTTTGAACAAAAGCCCATCAAACAATTGTAAATCGGGGTATTTCTTTCCATTCTTGGCCACTAATTGTATCATTTTGTTGTACCAATCAGTCGATGTTATTGCCATTAATGTATCGTCAGAGGTTTCGGGAAGCGGGGCTCGCGATAATGCATCTGCTACGACGTTTAAACTGCCTTTCCGATACTCAATGGTGAAATCAAATTGCTGCAGTTCTAGTGCCATCTTGCCAGCCGACCCGAGGGATTCTGTAGTGAGTGTAGCCATTTCAACGAATGGTGGTCAGTAATTACAGTAAATTTATACCCCTCGAGATATTGTCTCATTTTGCGTATTCCCTAGAGAATGGCAAGACACTCTTGTTCTGTAGTCCAATATTTTTTTTCAAGGTCGGTAAGCGTTCGACTGGCGTATGCGATGACTGATTCGTTTTCGGAATGTCTCTGGAACAAAACTGCACCCAATCCCTCTTGGCTAGCATCGGTCTGAAGAAAGAATGGCTGGTTGAAATCCGGGCAACCTAACACCGGTGCTCGGGTAAGTGTTTCTTTTAGACAAGTAAATGCAGATTCTTGTTCGTTTCCCCACTTCCATCGTACTGTTTTCTTTAAAAGATTATTCAGAGGTGCAACTAGACTCGAGAAGTTAGGCACGAATCTTCTATACCACGATGCTACCCCGAGCACTCTTCGTAGTTCCTTTAGATTCGTTGGGGCCGGTAAACTTCTAACGGCTTCGATTTTGTCCGGGTCGGTATGAATCCCTTCGGTGGTCACTAAATGCCCTAAGTAACGAATACTTCTGCGTACGAAATTACATTTTTCGAAATTCACCACCATGTGTGCATCTTGCAATCTACGAAATACGATATCTGGAGTTCGTATGTGTTCTTCGAATGTTCGGCCAAGAACGATTATATCATCGAGGTACACGAATACCAGCGGGTGGAGATCGGACCCGATGATCTGGTCGAGCGTTCGTTGGAAAATAGCAGGGGCCGCATGCAGGCCGAAAGGCATGACTTTCCATTGAAACAGTCCTCTTCCCGGGACGGTAAACGCGGTGTACGGTCGCGATGTCCGCTCCACCGGTATCTGCCATTATCCGTTTTTCAGATCTAGGGATGAAATAAATTTGGCCTCTCTTAGTTGATCTAGAATGGCATTTATCTGCGGTAACGGATAGGCGTCGGGTTCACTGGCTGCGTTAAGTTGGCGGTAATCAATACACATCCGCCAACCCCCTTGTTTTTTCCGAGGTAGAACGATTGGTGAGCTGTAAGGGCTATATGATGCCTCTACTCGTCCTTCGGCTAACAACTTGTCGATCTCTTCGTTAATAATTTTCATCATCGCAGGATTTCGGGGCATGTATCGTTGCTTAATAGGATTTTTTTGTTTTAGTTTAATTCGGTGCTTGGCTATGGTACATAATCCGTCCATCGCCTCAAATATTTGTCTATGCTGTCGTATGACAGTTTCCAGTTGGTCGTTTTGTTTTTGTGATAAAAAATCTCGGCTGGTGATAGTGTGGAGATAATCTAGCCTGAATGTGGGCTGACGAGGACGCGTAATAATGATCCCGTCAAGGAGTAGATTGATATCTCGTTGGGAAAGAAAATCCATCCCCAATATGATTGGTTCGGCCAAGGTAGGAATAACCGAGGCTTTTACATTTGTAAACCTGTTATTATACTTAATATCTATCGCGTACACGTCCGCACAGGTGGTTGTCCTTTGGTCGGCCATTTGTACTTGTCTGCGCGACGACGTCGGATGTATACCAACACCTTTTAAATAATCTTGAATGGAACTGTCAATATATGTCAGAGAAGCTCCGGTATCTACGAGCGCTTCTACCTGCAATCCAGTGACATCCACCTTTAGAAAGTATCGGCCGTGATGGTCGTGGGTTACTGTGTCGGCATGTCGGCAATTACATTGACGGGATAGGACATCATCTTTTCCGCAATATGAGCAAAATAGTTTGCCCCGATTATACATCGGTATCGGGTATGCCCTTCTTTCTTGCAGCGCCAGCAATAATTTTCTCTCTCGTAACCTTTCAAGGGCTCGGATAACATATGCGAAGTGTGCGGACGTTCGTTTAGAGCTTCATCTCGTTTAATCAACTCGTAATCATCTCCCATTGAAATTAAATCATCCAGAGAATTGAAATCGTGTCTACGAACATAATGCCTATATTCGGGTCGTAAACCGTAGTAGATTCTGTCGAGGTGATTCAAACCTCGCAGTTGAGGGTGTTGTCTGGCGGTTGTGAGCATTTGTATTATATAGTCTTTGGCCCTTTCCCGATTCTGCTGTCTTCGGTTGTAGAACGAATGCTCTAACTGCGCAAGGTATCGTTTCGGTAAGAAAAACTTTTCTGCTTCTAACCGAAACGACTTCCATGAAGTAATATCAACCTTCTTAACACGGTACCATTTGAGTGCATTACCTTGTAGGATACCGAGTAATGTTGGTAGTAGCCTGTCGGTAGGTATATGGTAGCACTCTGCTAACTCTTCAATCCGTTCAATGAATTCAACTATGTCACCTTCGCCGCTAAACTTGAGATCCCTCATTTCCTCAGATCCCCTTGTTTCCTCAGATATTCAACTGTAAATCCTTCTGTGGGTATATCCGCCGCCTGGCATTGCTCTACCAGTTGCTCTTTCTTTAGCAAATATATCCATCCAATTGAATCAACTTTCAGTTTGTTGCATTTTTGACTAGATTCTCCATCGTTGGCGGTTATTTCGGGTTTTCCGCATTGCGATTTTGAACCGAGTCCCTGCTCGGGCGCCATTTGTAACGTGGTTTTCTCGTTGGCTGAGGTAAGCTCAATCGCATCCAGGGTCGTCGTAAGGACCCACAAAACCTTACGAAATAATAACACAAGTAGTTATCCCTTCCACGGGCAATAATACAATTCGGTTCTTTATTGATGTAAAACTATGTTATAATCTACTTGTGAAAATGCAAATATTAATAAATATATTTCATTGAAAGTGATTCGTATTGGATATTGGCTCGCTTCTACGGGCTGAGTGGATAGTCGATTTAAGTTGATCGGGAACTCTCGTAACTCTCTTTATCAGTCACAGCGGTAGAATATCGGAAACGAGGGATTTGTAGTAGTAGATTCTGATTCGGTAGCAGTGCAGGCTAATGTAGATTCGGCGTTTGATGAAGATAGAATCGTGTTTCGGTAGTAAACGTGGCTAGTTCGGGCGTAGACTCGGTTTCTCAGGTTCGGTAGTAAAGACGGCTGGTTCAGGTTCGGTAATAATCGGCTTCTTCAGGTTCGGGTTGACTCGTTCTTCATTACAAACTAAATATCTATTTACATTCTATTTACTATCTAACTACTGGTTGAACAGTGAACCGAAGTCCATGTGTTGGAACAGTGGACCGAAGTCCCTGTGTTGGAACAGTGGACCGAAGTCCCTGTGTTGGAACAGTGGACCGAAGTCCCTGTGTTGGAACAGTGGACCGAAGTCCCTGTGTTTGAACAGTGGACCGAAGTCCCTGTGTTGGAACAGTGGACTGATGTCCCAGTGTTGGAACAGTGGACCGAAGTCCCTGTGTTGGAACAGTGGACCGAAGTCCCTGTGTTGGAACAGTGGACCGAAGTCCCTGTGTTGGAACAGTGGACCGAAGTCCCTGTGTTGGAACTGTGGACCGAAGTCCCTGTGTTTGAACAGTGGACCGAAGTCCCTGTGTTGGAACAGTGGACCGAAGTCCCTGTGTTGGAACAGTGGACCGAAGTCCCTGTGTTGGAACAGTGGACCGAAGTCCCTGTGCTGGAACAGTGGACCGAAGTCCCTGTGTTTGAACAGTGGACCGAAGTTCCTGTGTTTGAACAGTGGACCGAAGTCCCTGTGATTGAACAGTGAACCGAAGTTCCTGTGTTTGAACAGTGGACCGAAGTCCCTGTGGTACAATTTAGGTTCGGTAATAACCGACTACTTTAAGTTCGGTAATATTCGGCTACTTCAGGTTCGGTAATAACCGACTACTTTAGGTTCGGTACTGATCGGCTACTTCAGGTTCGGTAATAACCGACTACTTAAAGTTCGGTAATAATCGGCTACTTCAGGTTCGGTAATAACCGACTACTTCATGCTCGGGTTGACTCGAACTAGTTTTCTAAACTACTAATCTAACTACTAGTTGAACAGTGAACCGAAGTTCCTGTGTTTGAACAGTGGACCGAAGTCCCTGTAGTACAATTTATTTGCCCGAAGGCGGTAAAAAGTGAGCAAGACAGCAAGACTTGTAAGAAGTCAAGCAGACCGTTGTGACACGCTGTTTCAAACAAAACGTTGAAATGGATCACTGTGGTGCTAGCTGCCTGTGGTGTCCCAAAGCTAAACATTTATCCGGTTTGACAGTTAAACTTAATGAGAATTGCCTTGCTGTTGTGTGTTTTCCGCACACACTGAGTACTTGTGCGGGCGATCATTCTTGTTTGTAGGCAGTTGTATATGTGTATGGTGCGGCCGGCTGTTCGTGGTTTGGCAATGATGGACAAGGAGGGACAAGGAGTGACAAGGAGTGACAAGGAGGGACAAGGAGGGACAAGGAGTGACAAGGAGGGTCAAGGCGGGATAAGGAGGGACAACAAGGATAAGGATGGAAAAGGAGTGACAAGGAGGGACAATGACGGACAAGGAGTGGCAATGAGGGACAAGGAGGAACAAAGAGGGACAAGGAGGGACAAGGAGGGACAAGGAGGAACAAGGAGGGACAGGGAGGGACAATGAGGTACAAGGAGTGGCAATGAGGAACAAGGAGGGACATGGAGGGACAAGGAGTGACAAGGAGGGTCACGAAGGAAAAAGTAGTGACAGGGCGGGTCAAGGAGGGTCACGGAGTGTCAAGGAGGGTCACGGAGTGTCAAGGAGGGATAAGGTTGGGCAATGATGGACAAGGAAGGACAAGCAGAGACAAGGAGGGACAATGAGGGACAAGGAGGAACAAGGATGCACAAGGAGGGAAAAGGAATGCCAAGGAGGGACAAGGAGTGACAAGGCGGGTCAAGGAGGGTCACAAAGGGAAAAGTAGTGACAAGGAGGGACAGGGAGGGACAAGGAGTGGCAATGAGGCACAAGGAGGAACAAAGAGGGACAAGGAGGGACATGGTGGTACAAGGAGGGACAAGGAGGGACAAGGAGGGACAAGGAGGGACAAGGAGGGACAAGGAGGGACAAGGAGGGACAATGAGGGACAATGATGGACAAGGAGGAACAAGGAGGAGCAAGGAGGAACAAGGAGGGACAAGGAGTGACAAGGATGGTCAAGGCGGGATAAGGAGGGACAACAAGGATAAGGAGGGAAAAGGAGTGACAAGGAGGGAGAAAGAGGGGCAATGAGGGACAAGGAGGGTCAAGCAGGGACAAGGAGTGACAAAAATGGACAAGGATTTACAATGAGGGTCAAGGAGTGGCAATGAGTGGCAATGAGAGACAAGGAGGGACAAGAACGGACAAGGAGGAACAAATAGGGATAAGGAGGGACATGGAGGTTCAAGGAGGTACAAGGAGGACCAGTAGGGGCAAGGAGGGACAAAGAATGACAAGGAGGGTCAATGAGCGACAATGAGGGACAAGGAGTGACAATAAGGGACAAGGAGGGACAACGTGGGACCAGGAGGGAAAAGGAGTGATAAGGAGGAACACGGAGTGACAAAGTGGGGCAATGAGGGACAAGGAGGGACAAGCAGTAACAAGCAGGGACAAGGTGGGACAAGGATGGTCAAGGAGGGACATGGATGGACGCGGCAATGAGGGACACGGAGGGACAAAGTTGGGCAATGAGGGACAAGGGGGACAAGGAGTGGCAATGAGGGACAATGAGGGACAAGGAGGGACAAAGAGTGATAAAGAGGGACATGACCGACAACGAGGGAAAAGGAGGATAATGAGGGAAATGATGGACAAGGAGGGAAAGGCAGGACAAGGATGGACAAGGAGTGGAAATGAGGTGCAATGAGGGACAAGGAGGGTCAAGGACAGACAATGAGGGAAAAGGATGGGGCAATGATGGACAAGGAGGGCAAGGAGTGGCAATGGTGGGCAATGAGGTTCAAGCAGGGACAAAGAGGGACAAGGATGGACAAGGAGGGACAAGGAGTGACAAGGAGGGACAAGGAGGTACAAGGAGGGACAATGATGGACAAGGAGGAAGAAGGAGGAACAATGAGGGACAAGGAGGAACAAGGAGGAGCAAGGAGGGACAAGGAGTGGCAAGTGGGAAAAGGAGTGACAAGGAGGGACAATGATGGACAAGGAGGAATAAGGCGGGACAAGAACGGACAAGGAGGAACAAAGAAGGACAAGGAGGGACATGGAGGTACAAGGAGGGACAAGGAGGGACAATGATGGACAATGATGGACAAGGAGGAACAAGGAGGAACAAGGAGGAGCAAGGAGGGACAAGGAGTGACAAGTGGGAAAAGGAGCGAAAAGGAGGGACAAGAAGGGATAATGTGGGACACGCAGCGGCAAGTAGGGTCAAGGCGGGATAAGGAGGGACAACAAGGATAAGGAGGGAAAAGGAGTGACAAGGAGGGACAAGGAGTGCCAAGGAGGGACAAGGAGGGTCAAGCAGGGACAATGTGGAACAAGGAGTGACAATAATGGACAAGGAGTTACAATGAGGTACAAGGAGGGTCAAGGAGTGGCACTGAGTGGCAATGAGGGAAAAGGAGGGACAAGGAGTGGTAATGAGTGACAAGGAGGGAAAAGGAGCGACAAGCAGGGACAGGGAGAGACAATGAGGGACAGGGAGGGGCAAGGAGTGGCAGCGAGGGACAAGGAGGGAAAAGGAGCGAAAAGCAGGGACAATGAGGGACAAGAAGTGACAAGCAGCGACACGGAGGGACAAGGTGGGACAAGGAGGTACAAGGTTGGGCAATGAGGGACAAGGAGGGGCGATGGGGGACAAGGATGGACAAGGAAGCACAAGGAGGGACAAGGAGGGACAAGGATTTAAAAGGAGGGACATGGAGGGAAAAGGAGGGACAAGGAGGGACAAGGTTGGGCAATGAGGGACCAGGAGTGGTAATTAGGGACAAGGAGGGAAAAAGACGGACAATGGTGGGACAAGGAGGGACAAGAAGGGACAAGGAGGGAAAAGGATGGTCACGGAGGGACGAGGATGGACAAGGAGGGAAAAGGATGGTCACGGAGGGACGAGGATGGACAAGGTTGGGCAATGAGGGACAAGGAGGGGCGATGAGGGACAAGGATGGACAAGGAAGCACAAGGAGGGACAAGGAGGAACAAGGGTGGACAAGCAGGGACATGGAGGGGCAATGGGGGACACGAGGGGACAAGGACGGGCCATGTGTGGCAATGAGGGACAATGAGGGGGAATTAAGGACAAGGATGGTCAAGGAGGGAAAAAGAGGGACAATGAGGGACAAAGAATGTCAACGAGGGTGAAGGAGGGTCAAGGAGTGGCAATGTGGGGCAATGAGGTACAAGGACGGACACGGAGGGACACGAATGGAATAGGAGGGACGAGGAGGGAAAAGGAGGGACAAGAACGAATAAGGAGGGACCAGTATGGACAAGGAGGACAAGGAGGGACCAGTAGGGACAAGGAGGAACAAGCATGGACAATGAGGGACAAGGAGCGACACGGAGGGACAGGGAGGGAAAAGGATGGTCACGGAGGGTCAAGGAGGGGCGAGGATGAACAAGGAGGGACAAGGTTGGGCAATGAGGGACAAGGAGTGGAAATTAGGGACAATGAGTGAAAAAGAGGGACAATGGTGGGACAAGGAGGGACAAGGAGTGACAAGGAGGGAAAAGGAGTGACAAGGAGGGACAATGAGGGAAAAGGATGGTCACGCAGGGACGAGGAGGGACAAGGTTGAGCAATGAGGGACAAGGAGGGGCGATGAGGGACAAGGATGGACAAGAAAGCACAAGGAGGGACAAGGAGGAACAAGGAGTGAAAAGGTGGGGCAATGAGGGACAAGGAGGGACAATCAGGGACAAGGTGGGACAAGGAGGGTCAATTATGGACAAGGGGGTCAAGTTAGGGACATGGACATGAAGCACAAGGAGGGACAAGGAGGAACAAGGAGGGACAAGGAGGGGCAATGAGAGACAAGGATGGACAAGGACTTAAAAGGAGGGACATGGTGGGAAAAGGAGGGACAAGGTTGGGCAATGAGGGACAATGAGGGACAAGGAGTGGTAATTAGGGACAAGGAGGGAAAAAGAGGGACAATGGTGGGACAAGGAGGGACAATGAGGGACAAGAAGGGACAAGGAGGAAAAGGATGGTCACGGAGGGACGAGGATGGACAAGGTTGGGCAATGAGGGACAAGGAGGGGCGATGAGGGACAAGGATGGACAAGGAAGCACAAGGAGGGACAAGGAGGAACAAGGGTGGACAAGGAGGGACATGGAGGGGCAATGGGGGACACGAGGGGACAAGGACGGGCCATGTGTGGCAATGAGGGACAATGAGGGGGAATTAAGGTCAAGGATGGTCAAGGAGGGAAAAAGAGGGACAATGAGGGACAAAGAATGTCAACGAGGGTGAAGGAGGGTCAAGGAGGGACAAGGAGAGACAAGGAGTGGCAATGTGGGGCAATGAGGTACATGGACGGACACGGAGGGACACGAATGGAATAGGAGGGACGAGGAGGGAAAAGGAGGGACAAGAACGAATAAGGAGGGACCAGTAGGGACAAGGAGGACAAGGAGGGACCAGTAGGGACAAGGAGGAACAAGCATGGACAATGAGGGACAATGAGCGACACGGAGGGACAGGGAGGGAAAAGGAAGGAAAAGGATGGTCACGGAGGGTCAAGGAGGGGCGAGGATGAACAAGGAGGGACAAGGTTGGGCAATGAGGGACAAGGAGTGGCAATTAGGGACAAGGAGGGAAAAAGAGGGACAAGGAGGGACAAGGAGGGACAATGAGGGAAAAGGATGGTCACGGAGGGACGAGGAGGGACAAGGTTGGGCAATGAGGGACAAGGAGGGGCGATGAGGGACAAGGATGGACAAGAAAGCACAAGGAGGGACAAGGAGGAACAAGGAGTGAAAAGGTGGGGCAATGAGGGACAAGGAGGGACAAGCAGGGACAATCAGGGACAAGGTGGGACAAGGAGGGTCAATTATGGACAAGGGGGTCAAGTTAGGGACATGGATGGACGCGGCAATGAGGGACACGGAGGGACAAGGTTGGTCAATGAGGGACAAGGAGTGGCAATGAGGTACAAGGACGGACAAGGAGGGACAATGAGGGACGAGGAGGGACAAGGAGAGACAAGAACGGACAAGGAGGGACAATGAGGGACAAGGAGGACAAGGAATGACACGGAGGGTCAATGAGGGGCAATGTGGGACAAGGAGTGACAATAATGGACAAGGAGTTACAATGAGGTACAAGGAGGGTCAAGGAGTGGCAATGAGGGACAAGGAGGGAAATGAGGGAAAAGGAGGGACAAGGAGTGGTTATGAGGGACAAGGAGGGAAAAGGAGCGACAAGCAGGGACAGGGAGAGACAATGAGGGACAGGGAGGGGCAAGGAGGGACAAGGAGTGGCAACGAGGGACAAGGAGGGAAAAGGAGCGACAGGGTGGGACAATCAGGGACAAGGAGGTACAAGGTTGGGCAATGAGTGACAAGGAGGGACAATGAGGGACACGGAGGGACAAGAGGGACAATGAGGGACAATGAGGGACAATGAGGGACACGGAGGGACAAGGAGGGACCAGGAGGGACAAGGAGGGGCAAGGTATGACAAGGAGGGACAAGGAGGGACAAGGAGGGGCAAGGTATGACAAGGAGGGAAAATGAGGGACAAGGATTGGCAATGAGGGACAAGGAGAGAAAAGGACGGAAAAAGAGCGACAAGCAGTGACAATAAGGGAAACGGAGGGGCAAGGATTGACAAGGAGTGGTAATGAGGGACTAGGAGGGACAAGGAGGAACAATGAGGGACACGGAGGGACAAGGTGGGGCAATCAGGCACAAGGAGGGACAAGGAGGGAAGGGCAGGGACAAGGAGGGGCAATGAGGGTCACGAATGGACAAGGAGTGACAAGGAGTGGCTATTAAGGGCAATGAGCTACAAGGACGGACAAGGAGTGACACGGATGGACTATGAGGGACGAGGAGGGACAAGGAGCGACAACAACGGAAAAGAAGGTATAAGGAGGGATAAGGAGGGACAACGAGGGACAAGGAGGGACAAGGAGGGACAAGGAGGGACAAGGGGGACAAGGAGGTACAATGAGGGACAAGGAGGGACAATGATGGACAAGGAGGAAGAAAGAGGAACAAGGAGGGACAAGGAGGGTCACGAAGGGAAAAGTAGTGACAGGGCGGGTCAAGGAGGGTCACGGAGGGTCACGGAGTGTCAAGGAGGGATAAGGTTGGGCAATGATGGACAAGGAGGGACAAGCAGAGACAAAGAGGGACAATGAGGTACAAGGAGGGACAAGGAGGGACAAGGAGGCACAAGGAGGGAAAAGGAGTGCCAAGGAGGGAAAATGGGTGACAAGGCGGTTCAAGGAGGGTCACGAAGGGAAAAGTAGTGACAGGGCGGGTCAAGGAGGGTCACGGAGTGTCAAGGAGGGTCACGGAGTATCAACGAGGGATAAGGTTGGGCAATGATGGACAAGGAGGGACAAGGAGTGACAAGGAGGGACAAGGAGTGACAAGGAGGGTCAAGGCGGGATAAGGAGGGAACACAAGGATAAGGAGGGAAAAGGAGGGACAAGGAGTGCCAAGGAGGGACAAGGAGGGTCAAGCAGGGACAAGGAGTGACAATAATGGACAAGGAGTTACAATGTGGCACAAGGAGGGTCAAGGAGTGACAATGAGTGGCAATGAGGGACAAGGAGGGAAATGAGGGAAAAGGAGGGACAAGGAGTGGTTATGAGGGACAAGGAGGGAAAAGGAGCGACAAGCAGGGACAGGGAGAGACAATGAGGGACAAGGAGGGACAGGGAGGGGCAAGGAGGGACAAGGAGTGGCAACGAGGGACAAGGAGGGAAAAGGAGCGACAAGCAGGGACAATGAGGACAAGAAGGGACACGGAGCGACACGGAGGGACAAGGTGGGACAATCAGGGACAAGGAGGTACAAGGTTTGGCAATGAGGGACAAGAATGGACAAGGAAGCACAAGGAGGGACAAGGAGGAACAAGGAGGGACAAGGAGGGGCAATGAGAGACAAGGAGGGACAAGGACTTAAAAGGAGTGACAAGGAGGGAAAAGGAGGGACAAGGAGTGACAAGGAGGGACAAGGTTGGGCAATGAGGGACAAGGACAAGGAGTCGTAATTAGGGACAAGGAGGGAAAAAGAGGGACAATGGTGGGACAAGGAGGGACAAGAAGGGACAAGGAGGGAAAAGGATGGTCACGGAGGGACGAGGATGGACAAAGAGGGACAAGGAGGGAAAGGATGGTCACGGAGGGACATGGAGGGACAAGGTTGGGCAATGAGGGACAAGGAGGGGCGATTAGGGACAATGATGGACAAGGAAGCACAAGGAGGGACAAGGAGGAACAAGGGGGGACAAGGAGGGACAAGGAGGGACAAGGAGGGGCAAGGAGGGGCTATGAGGGACACGAAGGGACACGAAGGGACAAGGACGGGCCATGTGTGACAATGAGGGACAATGAGGGGGAATTGGGGACAAGGATGGTCAAGGAGGGAAAAAGAGGGACAATGAGGGACAAAGAATGTCAACGAGGGTGAAAGAGGGTCAAGGAGGGACATGAAGAGACAAGGAGTGGCAATGTGGGGCAATGAGGTACAAGGACGGACACGGAGGGACACGGATGGAATAGGAGGGACAATGAGGGACGAGGAGGGAAAAGGAGGGACAAGAACGGATAAGGAGAGACCAGTAGGGACAAGGAGGGACCAGTAGGGACAAGGAGGAACAAGCATGGACAATGAGGGACAAGGAGCGACACGGAGTGACAGGGAGGGAAAAGGATGGTCACGGAGGGTCAAGGAGGGGCGAGGATGAACAAGGAGGTACAAGGTTGGGCAATGAGCGACAAGGAGTGGCAATTACGGACAAGTAGGGAAAAAGAGGGACAATGGTGGGACAAGGAGGGACAAGGAGGGACAAGGAGGGACAAGGAGGGACAAGGAGGGACAAGGAGTGACAAGGAGGGACAATGAGGGAAAAGGATGGTCACGGAGGGACGAGGATGGACAAGGAGGGACAAGGTTGGGCAATGAGGGACAAGGAGGGGCGATGAGGGACAAGGAAGCACAAGGAGGGACAAGGAGTGAAAAGGTAGGGCAATGAGGGACAAGGAGGGACAAGCAGTGACAATCAGGGACAAGCAGGGACATGGTGGGACAAGGAGGGTCAAGGAGGGTCAATGATGGACAAGGGGGGTCAAGTTAGGGACATGGATGGACGCGGCAATGAGGGACACGGAGGGACAAGGTTGGGCAATGAGGGACAAGGAGGGACAAGGAGTGGCAATGAAGGGCAATGAGGTACAAGGACGGACAAGGAGGGACAATGAGGGACGAGGAGGGACAAGGAGAGACAAGAACGGACAAGGAGGGACCAGTAGGGACAAGGAATGACACGGAGGGTCAATGAGGGACAAGGATTGACAAGGAGGGACAAGGAGTGACAAGGAGTGACAAGGAGGGACAAGGAGGGACAAGGAGGGACAAGGAGCGACAAGGAGGGGCAAGGAGAGACAAGGAGGGACAAAGAGTGATAAAGAGGGACATGAGCGACAACGAGGGAAAAGGAGGATAATGAGGGACAATGATGTACAAGGAGGGACAAGGAGAGACAAGGTCGGGCAATGAGGGACAAGGAGGGAAAGGCAGGACAAGGATGGACAAGGAGTGGAAATGAGGTGCAATGAGGGACAAGGAGGGACAATGATGGACAAGGAGGAAGAAGGATGAACAAGGAGGGACAATGTGGGACAAGGAATGACAAGGAGTGACAAGGAGTGACAAGGAGTGACAAGGAGTGGCAAGGAGTGACAAGGAGTGACAAGGAGTGACAAGGAGTGACAAGGACTGACAAGGAGTGACAAGGAGTGACAAGGAGTGACAAGGAGTGACAAGGACTGACAAGGAGTGACAAGGATGGAAAATGTGGGACAATGTGGGAAAAGGACGGAAAGGAGCGAAAAGGAGTGACAAGGAGGGACAAGAAGGGACAATGAGGGGCAATGTGGGACACGCAGCGGCAAGGAGGGGCACGGAGGGAAAATGAGGGACAAGGAGTGACAAGGAGGGAAAATGAGGGAAAATGGGGTACAAGGAGTGACAAGGAGGGAAAACGAGTGACAAGGAGGGATAATGAGGGGCAATGAGAGACAATGAGGGGCAATGAGGGACAAGCAAGGACAAGCAGGGATAAGGAGGGACGAGGAGGGACATTAAGGGACAAGGACGGAAAAGGAGTAACAAGGAGGGACAATGAGGGACACGGAGGTACAAGGTTGGGCAATGAGAGGCAATGAGGGACAAGGAGGGACAATAAGGGACAAGGAGGGTCAACGTGGGACCAGGAGGGACAAGCAGGAACAAGCAGGGACAAGGTGGGACAAGGAGGGTCAAGGATGGACAAGGGGTTTCAAGGAGGGGCATGGATGGACGCGTCAATAAGGGACAAGGAGGGACAACGTGGGACGACGAGGGACAATGAGGGCAATTAGGGACAAGGAGGGAAAAAGAGGGACAATGGTGGGACAAGGCAGACAAGGAGTGACAAGGAGGAACACGGAGTGACAAAGTGGGACAATGAGGGACAAGGAGGGACAAGCAGTAACAAGCAGGGACAAGGTGGGACAAGGAGGGTCAAGGATGGACAAGGGGGTCAAGGATGGACAAGGGGGGTCAAGGAGGGACATGGATGGACGCGGCAATGAGGGACAAAGTTGGGAAATGAGGGACAAGGGGGACAAGGAGGGACAAGGAGTGGTAATGCGGGGCAGTGGGGGGCAATGAGGTACAAGGACGGACAAGGAACGACAATGAAGGGCGAGGAGGGAAAAGGAGAGAAAAGAACGGACAAGGAGGGACCAGTAGGGACAAGGAATGACACGCAGGGTCAATGAGGGACAAGGATTGATAAGGAGGGACAAGGAGTGACAAGGAGGGACAAGGAGGGGCAAGGAGAGACAAGGAGGGACAAAGAGTGATAAAGAGGGACATGAGCGACAACGAGGGAAAAGGAGGATAATGAGGGACAATGATGGACAAGGAGGGACAATGAGAGACAACGAGGGACAAGGTCGGGCAATGAGGGACAAGGAGGGAAAGGCAGGACAAGGAAGGATGGATGGGAAAAGGATTGACAAGTAGGGGCAAGGAGGGACAATGAGGGAGAAGGACGAAAAGGAGCGACAAGGAGGGACAATGTGGGACAAGGAATGACAAGGAGTGACAAGGAGTGACAAGGAGTGACAAGGAGTGGCAAGGAGTGACAAGGAGTGACAAGGAGTGACAAGGAGTGACAAGGACTGACAAGGAGTGACAAGGAGTGACAAGGAGTGACAAGGAGTGACAAGGACTGACAAGGAGTGACAAGGAGGGAAAATGTGGGACAATGTGGGAAAAGGACGGAAAGGAGCGAAAAGGAGTGACAAGGAGGGACAAGAAGGGACAATGAGGGGCAATGTGGGACACGCAGCGGCAAGGAGGGGCACGGAGGGAAAATGAGGGACAAGGAGTGACAAGGAGGGAAAATGAGGGAAAATGGGGTACAAGGAGTGACAAGGAGGGAAAACGAGTGACAAGGAGGGATAATGAGGGGCAATGAGAGACAATGAGGGGCAATGAGGGACAAGCAAGGACAAGCAGGGATAAGGAGGGACGAGGAGGGACATTAAGGGACAAGGAGGACCAAGGAGGGAAAGGATTGACAAGGAGGGACAATAAGGTACAGTAAGGGACAATGAGTGACAAGGAGGGCCAAGGAAGGAAAAGGAGTGACAAGGAGGGACAAGGTGGGAGAAGGAGGGACATGGAGGGACAACGTGGGACAAGGATGGACAATAAGCGACAAGGAGTGACAAGGAGGGCCAAGGATGGAAAAGGAGATATAAGGAGGGCCAAGGAGGGTCACGAGGGAAAAGTAGTGACAGGGCGGGTCAAGGAGGGTCACGGAGTGTCAGGGAGGGATAAGGTTGGGCAATGATGGACAAGGAGGGACAATGAGGTACAAGGAGGGACAAGGAGGGAAAAGGAGTGCCAAGGAGGGACAAGGAGGGAAAAGGAGTGACAAGGTGGGTCAAGGAGGGTCACGAAGGGAAAAGTAGTGACAGGGCGGGTCAAGGAGGGTCACGGAGTGTCAAGGAGGGTCACGGAGTATCAAGGAGGGATACGGTTGGGCAATGATGGACAAGGAGTGACAAGGAGTGACAAGGAGGGACAAGGAGTGACAAGGAGGGTCAAGGCGGGATAAGGAGGGACAACAAGGATAAGGATGGAAAAGGAGTGACAAGGAGGGACAAGGAGTGTCAAGGAGGGACAAGGAGGGTCAAACAGGGACAATGTGGGACAAGGAGTGACAATAATGGACAAGGAGTTACAATGAGGGTCAAGGAGTGGCAATGCGTGGCAATGAGGGACAAGGAGTGGTAATGAGGGACAAGGCGGGAAAAGGAGCGACAAGCAGGGACAGGGAGAGACAATTAGGGACAAGGAGGGACAGGGAGGGACAAGGAGTGACAACGAGGGACAAGGAGGGAAAAGGAGCGACAAGCAGGGACAATGAGGGACAAGAAGGGACAAGGAGCGACACGGAGGGACAAGGTGGGACAATCAGGGACAAGGAGGTACAAGGTTGGGCAATGAGGGACAAGGAGGGGCGATGAGGGACAAGGAAGCACAAGGAGGGACAGGGAGGAACAAGGAGGGACAAGGAGGGGCAATGAGAGACAAGGAGGGACAAGGACTTAAAATGAGGGACAAGGAGGGAAAAGGAGGGAAAAGGAGGGACAAGGAGTGACAAGGAGGGACAAGGTTGGGCAAGGAGGGACAAGGAGTGGTAATTAGGGACAAGGAGGGAGAAAGAGGGACAATGGTGGGACAAGGAGGGACAAGAAGGGACAAGGAGGGAAAAGGATGGTCACGGAGGGCCGAGGATGGACAAGGAGGGACAAGGAGTGAAAAGGATGGTCACGGAGGGACGAGGATGGACAAGGAGGGACAAGGTTGGGCAATGAGGGACAAGGAGGGCGATGAGGGACAAGGATAGACAAGGAAGCACAAGGAGGAACAAGGGGGACAAGGACGGATAAGCAGGCACAAGGAGGGGCAATGAGGGACACGAAGGGACAAGGACGGGCCATGTGTGGCAATGAAGGGAATTAGGGAGAGACAAGGACTGGCAATGTGGGGCAATGAGGTACAAGGACGGACACGGAGGGACACGGATGGAATAGGAGGGACAATGAGGGACGAGGAGGGAAAAGGAGGGACAAGAACGGATAAGGAGGGACCAGTAGGGACAAGGAGGGACCAGGAGGATCAATGAGGGGCAATGAACGACAATGAGGGACAAGGAGGGGCAATTAGTGACAAGGAGGACAAGGAGGGACAAGGAGGGACAAGGAGGTACAATGAGGGACAATGACCAGGACCAGGAGGGACAAGGAGGGGCAAGGAATGACAAGGAGGGAAAATGAGGGACAAGGATTGGCAATGAGGGACAAGTAGGGAAAAGGACGGAAAAAGATCGACAAGCAGGGACAGTGAGGGACAAGGAGGGACAGGGAGGGACAAGGTGGGGCAATCAGGCACAAGGAGGGACAAGGAGGGAAGGGCAGGGACAAGGAGGGGCAATGAGGGAAAAGGAGGGACACGAATGGACAAGGAGTGACAAGGAGTGAAAATGAGGGACAAGGATGGAGAATGAGGGGCAATAAGGTACAAGGAGGAACCAGCAGGGACAAGGAGGGGCCATGAGGGACAATGATGGACAATGAGGACACGGTTGGGCAATGAGGGACAAGGAGTGGCTATGAGGGGCACTGAGGTACAAGGACGGACAAGGAGTGACACGGATGGACAATGAGGGACGAGGAGGGACAAGGAGCGACAACAACGGAAAAGAAGGGATAAGGAGGGACAATGGTGGACAAGGAGGAACAAGGAGGAGCAAGGAGTGAAAAGTGGGAAAAGGAGCGAAAAGGAGTGACAAGGAGGTTCAAGAAGGGATAATGAGGGACACGCAGCGGCAAGGAGTTACAAGGAGGGAAAAGGAGGGACAAGGAGTGACAAGGAGGGAAAAGGAGTGACAAAGAGGGACAAGGAGGGGCAAGGAGGGACAATGAGGGAAAACGACGGAAAAGGAGCGACAAGGAGGGACAATGTGGGACAAGGAGGGACAATGAGGGACAAGGAGGGAAATGAGGGAAAAGGATGGACAAGGAGTGGTAATGAGGGACAAGGAGGGAAAAGGAGCGACAAGCAGGGACAGGGAGAGACAATGAGGGACAAGGAGGGACAGGGATAGGCAAGGAGGGACAAGGAGTGGCAACGAGGGACAAGAAGGGAAAAGGAGAACAAGCAGGGACAAGGAGGGGCAATGAGGGACAAGGAGGGACAAGGAGTGGCAATGAGGGGCAAGGAGTGGCAATGAGGGACAAGAACGGACAAGGAGGGACCAGTAGGGACAAGGAGGGACCAGGAGGATCAATGAGGGGCAATGAACGACAATGAGGGACAAGGAGGGGCAATGAGGGACAAGGAGGGACAAGGAGGGGCAAGGGGGGACAATGATGGACAAGGAGGAAGAAGGATGAACAAGGAGGGACAAGGAGGAACAAGGAGGAGCAAGGAGGGACAAGGAGTGACAAGTGGGAAAAGGAGTGACAAGGACGGAGACGGAGGGACACGGATGGAATAGGAGGGACAATGTGGGACGAGGAGGGAAAAGGAGGGACAAGAACGGATAAGGAGGGACCAGTAGGGACAAGGAGGGACAAGGAATGACAAGGAGGGTCAATGAGGGGCATTGAGCGACAATGAGGGGCAATGAGTGACAAGGAGGGACAAGGAGGTACAATGAGGGACAATGAGGGACACGGAGGGACAAGGAGGGACCAGGAGGGACAAGGAGGGGCAAGGAATGACAAGGAGGGAAAATGAGGGACAAGGATTGGCAATGAGGGACAAGTAGGGAAAAGGACGGAAAAAGATCGACAAGCAGGGACAATGAGGGACAAGGAGGGACAGGGAGGGACAAGGTGGGGCAATCAGGCACAAGGAGGGACAAGGAGGGAAGGGCAGGGACAAGGAGGGGCAATGAGGGAAAAGGAGGGACACGAATGGACAAGGAGTGACAAGGAGGGAAAATGAGGGACAAGGATGGAGAATGAGGGGCAATAAGGTACAAGGAGGAACCAGCAGGGACAAGGAGGGGCAATGAGGGACAATGATGGACAATGAGGACAAGGTTGGGCAATGAGGGACAAGGAGTGGCTATGAGGGGCACTGAGGTACAAGGACGGATAAGGAGTGACACGGATGGACAATGAGGGACGAGGAGGGACAAGGAGCGACAACAACGGAAAAGAAGGGATAAGGAGGGACAATGGTGGACAAGGAGGAGCAAGGAGGGACAAGGAGTGACAAGTGGGAAAAGGAGGGAAAAGGAGTGACAAGGAGGGACAAGGAGTTACAAGGAGGGAAAAGGAGTGACAAAGAGGGACAAGGAGGGGCAAGGAGGGACAATGAGGGAAAACGACGGAAAAGGAGCGACAAGGAGGGACAAGGAGGGACAATGAGGGACAAGGAGGGAAATGAGGGAAAAGGATGGACAAGGAGTGGTAATGAGGGACAAGGAGGGAAAAGGAGCGACAAGCAGGGACAGGGAGAGACAATGAGGGACAAGGAGGGACAGGGATAGACAAGGAGGGACAAGGAGTGGCAACGAGGGACAAGGAGGGAAAAGGAGAACAAGCAGGGGCAATGAGGGACAAGGAGGGACAAGGAGTGGCAATGAGGGGCAAGGAGTGGCAATGAGTGACAAGAACGGACAAGGAGGGACCAGTAGGGACAAGGAGTGGCAATGAGGGGCAAGGAGTGGCAATGAGTGACAAGAACGGACAAGGAGGGACCAGTAGGGACAAGGAGGGACCAGGAGGATCAATGAGGGGCAATGAACGACAATGAGGGACAAGGAGGGGCAATGAGGGACAAGGAGGGACAAGGAGGGGCAAGGAGGGGCAAGGGGGGACAATGATGGACAAGGAGGAAGAAGGATGAACAAGGAGGGACAAGGAGGAGCAAGGAGGGACAAGGAGTGACAAGTGGGAAAAGGAGGGAAAAGGAGTGACAAGGAGGGACAAGGTGGAACAAGGAGAGACAGGGAGGGACAAGGAGGGACAAGGAGTGGCAATGAGGGACAATGATGGACAAGGAGGAACAAGGAGGAGCAAGGAGTGACAAGTGGGAAAAGGAGTGACAAGGAGGGACAAGAAGGGATAATGAGGGACACGCAGCGGCAAGGAGTTACAAGGAGGGACAAGGAGGGAAAAGGAGGGACAAGGAGTGACAAGGAGGGAAAAGGAGTGAAAAAGAGGGACAAGGAGGGAAAAGGAGTGACAAGGAGGGGCAAGGAGGGACAATGAGGGAAAAGGACGGAAAAGGAGCGACAAGGAGGGACAATGTGGGACAAGGAGGGACAAGGAGTGTCATGGAGCGTCAAGGAGAGACAATGAGGGACAAGGAGTGACATCTAGGGACAAGGATGGACAAGGAGGGACAAGGAGTGACAAGGAGTGACAAGGAGTAACAAGGACTGACAAGGAGGGAAAATAGGGGACAATAAGGGACAGTAAGGGACAATGAGTGACAAGGAGGGCCAAGGAGGGAAAAGGAGTGACAAGGAGGGAAAAGGAGTGACAAGGAAGGATAATGAGGGGCAATGAGAGACAATGAGGGGCAATGAGGGACAAGCAAGGACAAGCAGGGATAAGGAGGGACATTAAGGGTCAAGGAGTGACAAGAAGGGCCAAGGAGGGAAAAGGATTGACAAGGAGGGACAATAAGGGACAATAAGGGACAATAAGGTACAGTAAGGGACAATGAGTGACAAGGAGGGCCAAGCAGGGAAAAGGAGGGAAAAGGAGGGAAAAGGAGGGAAAAGGAGGGAAAAGGAGTGACAAGGAGGGACAAGAAGGGATAATGAGGGGCAATGTGGGACACGCAGCGGCAAGGAGGGGCACGGAGGGAAAATGAGGGACAAGGAGTGACAAGGAGGGAAAAGGAGTGACAAGGAGGGATAATGAGGGGCAATGAGAGACAATGGGGGCAATGAGGGACAAGCAAGGACAAGCAGGGATAAGTAGGGACAAGCAGGGACATTAAGGGACAAGGAGTGACAAGGAGGGAAAATGATTGACAAGGAGGGACAATAAGGTACAGTAAGGGACAATGAGTGACAAGGAGGGCCAAGGAGGGAAAAGGAGGGAAAAGGAGGGACAAGGAGGGAGAAGGAGGGAGAAGGAGGGACATGAAGGGACAAGGTGGGACAAGGAGGAACAAGGAGGCACAAGGAGGGAAAAGGAGTGACAAGGCGGGTCAAGGAGGGTCACGAAGGTAAAAGTAGTGACAGTGCGTGTCAAGGAGGGAGTGTCAAGGAGGGTCACGGAGTATCAAGGAGGGACTAGGAGTGACAAGGAGGGACAAGGAGTGAAAAGGAGGGACAAGGAGTGAAAAGGAGGGCCAAGGCGGGATAAGGAGGGACAACAAGGATACGGAGGGAAAAGAAGTGACAAGGAGGGACAAGGAGTGCCAAGGAGGGACAAGGAGGGTCAAGCAGGGACAATGTGGGACAAGAAGTGACAATAATGGACAAGGAGTTACAAGGAGGGTCATGGAGTGGCAATGAGTTGCAATGACGAACAAAGAGGGACATGGAGGTACAAGGAGGGACATGGAGGGACAAGGAGTGGCAATGAGTGGCAATGAGGGACAAGGAGGAACAAAGAGGGACAAGGAGGGACAATGATGGACAAGGAGGAACAAGGAGGGACAGGGAGGGACAAGGAGGGACAAGGAGGGGCAAGGAGGGTCAAGGAGGAACAATGAGGAGCAAGGAGGGACTAGGAGTGACAAGTGGGAAAACGATGGAAAAGGAGAGACAAGGAGGGACAATGACGGACAAGGAGGAACAAGGAGAGACAGGGAGGGACCAGGAGTGGCAATGAGTGGCAATGAGGGACAAGGAGGAACAAAGAGGGACAAGGAGGGACAAGGAGGGACAATGATGGACAAGGAGGAACAAGGAGGGACAGGGAGGGACAAGGAGGGACAAGGAGGGACAAGGAGGGACAAGGAGGGACAAGGAGGAACAATGAGGGTCAAGCAGGGACAATGTGGGACAAGGAGTGACAATAGTGGACAAGGAGTTACAAGGAGGGTCATGGAGTGGCAATGAGTTGCAATGACGAACAAAGAGGGACATGGAGGTACAAGGAGGGACATGGAGGGACAAGGAGTGGCAATGAGTGGCAATGAGGGACAAGGAGGAACAAAGAGGGACAAGGAGGGACAAGGAGGGACAATGATGGACAAGGAGGAACAAGGAGGGACAGGGAGGTACAAGGAGGGTCAAGGAGGGGCAAGGAGGGACAAGGAGGAACAATGAGGAGCAAGGAGGGACTAGGAGTGACAAGTGGGAAAACGATGGAAAAGGAGAGACAAGGAGGGACAATGACGGACAAGGAGGAACAAGGAGAGACAGGGAGGGACAAGGAGTGGCAATGAGTGGCAATGAGGGACAAGGAGGAACAAAGAGGGACAAGGAGGGCCAAGGCGGGATAAGGAGGGACAACAAGGATACGGAGGGAAAAGAAGTGACAAGGAGGGACAAGGAGTGCCAAGGAGGGACAAGGAGGGACAAGGAGGGTCAAGCAGGGACAATGTGGGACAAGGAGTGACAATATTGGACAAGGAGTTACAAGGAGGGTCATGGAGTGGCAATGAGTTGCAATGACGAACAAAGAGGGACATGGAGGTACAAGGAGGGACATGGAGGGACAAGGAGTGGCAATGAGTGGCAATGAGTAGCAATGAGGGACAAGGAGGAACAAAGAGGGACAAGGAGGGACAATGATGGACAAGGAGTGTCATGGAGCGTCAAGGAGAGACAATGAGGGACAAGGAGTGACAACTAGGGACAAGGAGGAACAAGGAGGAGCAAGGAGGGACTAGGAGTGACAAGTGGGAAAACGATGGAAAAGGAGAGACAAGGAGGGACAATGACGGACAAGGAGGAACAAGGAGAGACAGGGAGGGACAAGGAGTGGCAATGAGTGGCAATGAGGGACAAGGAGGAACAAAGAGGGACAATGAGGGACAAGAAGGGACAAGGAGCGACACGGAGGGGCAGGGAGGGAAAAGGAGGGACAAGGAGTGATAATGAGGGAAAAGGCGGGACAAAGAGGGGCAATGAGGGATAAGGAGGGACAAGGAGGAACAAGGTGGGGCAATGAGGGACACGGAGGACAAGGTTGGCCAATCAGGGACAAGGAGTGGCATTGAGGGACAAGGAGGAGCAAGGAGGGACTAGGAGTGACAAGTGGGAAAAGGAGGGAAAAGGAGTGACAAGGAGGGACAATGACGGGCAAGGAGGTACAAGGAGTGGCAATGAGTAGCAATGAGGGACAAGGAGGAACAAAGAGGGCCAAGGCGGGATAAGGAGGGACAACAAGGATAAGGAGGGAAAAAGGACTGACAAGGAGGGACAATGAGGGACACGGAGGGACAAGGTTGGGCAATGAGAGGCAATGAGGGACAATAAAGGACAAGGAGGGACAACGTGGGACAAGGAGGGACGAGGAGGGACAAGCAGGGACAAGGTGGGACAAGGAGTGACAAGGAGTGACAAGGAGGGAAAATGAGGGAAAAGGAGGGACAATGTGGGAAAAGGACGGAAAGGAGCGAAAGGAGTGACAAGGAGGGACAAGAAGGGATAATGAGGGACAATGAGGGGCAATGTGGGACACGCAGCGGCAAGGAGGGGCAAGGAGGTACAAAGAGGGAAAATGAGGGACAAGGAGTGACAAGGAGGGACAAGGAGGGACAAGGTGGGACAAGGAGGGACAAGGAGGGAAAAGGGGGGACAAGGAGTGACAAGGAGGGAAAACGAGTGACAAGGAGGGATAATGAGGGGCAATGAGAGACAATGAGGGGCAATGAGGGACAAGCAGGGATAAGGAGGGACATTAAGGGACAAGGAGTGACAAGGAGGGCCAAGGAGGGAAAAGGATTGACAAGGAGGGACAATAAGGGACAATAAGGTACAGTAAGGGACACTGAGTGACAAGGAGGGCCAAGGAGGGAAAAGGAGTGACAAGGAGGGACAAGGTGGGAGAAGGAGGGACAACGTGGGACAAGGATGGACAATAAGCGACAAGGAGTGACAAGGAGGGCCAAGGATGGAAAAGGAGATATAAGGAGGGTCAAGGAGGGTCACGAAGGGAAAAGTAGTGACAGGGCGGGTCAAGGAGGGTCACGGAGTGTCAAGGAGGGATGTGGTTGGACAAGGAGGGATAAGCAGAGACAAGGAGGGACAATGAGGTACAAGGAGGGACAAGGAGGGAAAAGGGGGACAAGGAGTGACAAGGAGGGAAAACGAGTGACAAGGAGGGATAATGAGGGGCAATGAGAGACAATGAGGGGCAATGAGGGACAAGCAGGGATAAGGAGGGACATTAAGGGACAAGGAGTGACAAGGAGGGCCAAGGAGGGACAAGGAGGGACAAGGAGGTACAATGAGGGACACGGAGGGACAAGGAGGGACCAGGAGGGACAAGGAGGGGCAAGGAATGACAAGGAGGGAAAATGAGGGACAAGGATTGGCAATGGGGGACAAGTAGGGAAAAGGACGGAAAAAGATCGACAAGCAGGGACAATGAGGGACAAGGAGGGACAGGGAGGGACAAGGTGGGGCAATCAGGCACAAGGAGGGACAAGGAGGGAACGGCAGGGACAAGGAGGGGCAATGAGGGAAAAGGAGGGACACGAATGGACAAGGAGTGGCAATGAGGGAAAATGAGGGACAAGGATGGAGAATGAGGGGCAATAAGGTACAAGGAGGAACCAGCAGGGACAAGGAGGGGCAATGAGGGACAATGATGGACAATGAGGACAAGGTTGGGCAATGAGGGACAAGGAGTGGCTATGAGGGGCACTGAGGTACAAGGACGGATAAGGAGTGACACGGATGGACAATGAGGGACAAGGAGCGACAACAACGGAAAAGAAGGGATAAGGAGGGACAATGGTGGACAAGGAGGAACAAGGAGGAGCAAGGAGTGAAAAGTGGGAAAAGGAGCGAAAAGAAGTGACAAGAAGGGACAAGAAGGGATAATGAGGGACACGCAGCGGCAAGGAGTTACAAGGAGGGAAAAGGAGGGACAAGGAGTTACAAGGAGGGAAAAGGAGTGACAAAGAGGGACAAGGAGGGGCAAGGAGGCACAATGAGGGAAAACGACGGAAAAGGAGCGACAAGGAGGGACAATGTGGGATAAGGAGGGACAATGAGGGAAATGAGGGAAAAGGATGGACAAGGAGTGGTAATGAGGGACAAGGAGGGAAAAGGAGCGACAAGCAGGGTCAGGGAGAGACAATGAGGGACAAGGAGGGACAGGGATAGGCAAGGAGGGACAAGGAGTGGCAACGAGGGACAAGGAGGGAAAAGGAGAACAAGCAGGGACAAGGAGGGACAATGAGGGACAAGGAGGGACAAGGAGTGGCAATGAGGGGCAAGGAGTGGCAATGAGGGACAAGAACGGACAAGGAGGGACCAGTAGGGACAAGGAGGGACCAGGAGGATCAATGAGGGGCAATGAACGACAATGAGGGACAAGGAGGGCAATGAGGGACAAGGAGGGACAAGGAGGGACAAGGAGGGGCAAGGAGGGGCAAGGGGGGACAATGATGGACAAGGAGGAAGAAGGATGAACAAGGAGGGACAAGGAGGATCAAGGAGGAACAAGGAGGAGCAAGGAGGGACAAGGAGTGACAAGTGGGGAAAGGAGGGAAAAGGAGTGACAAGGAGGGACAAGGTGGAACAAGGAGGGACAAGGAGGGACAAGGAGTGGCAATGAGTGGCAATGAGGGACAATGATGGACAAGGAGGAACAAGGAGTAACAAGTGGGAAAAGGAGCGAAAAGGAGTGACAAGGAGGGACAAGAAGGGATAATGAGGGACACGCAGCGGCAAGGAGTTACAAGGAGGGACAAGGAGGGAAAAGGAGGGACAAGGAGTGACAAGGAGGGAAAAGGAGTGAAAAGGAGGGACAAGGAGGGAAAAGGAGTGACAAGGAGGGGCAAGGAGGGACAATGAGGGAAAAGGACGGAAAAGGAGCGACAAGGAGGGACAATGTGGGACAAGGAGGGACAAGGAGTGTCATGGAGCGTCAAGGAGAGACAATGAGGGACAAGGAGTGACAACTAGGGACAAGGATGGACAAGGAGGGACAAGGAGTGACAAGGAGTGACAAGGAGTGACAAGGAGTAACAAGGACTGACAAGGAGGGAAAATAGGGGACAATAAGGGACAGTAAGGGACAATGAGTGACAAGGAGGGCCAAGGAGGGAAAAGGAGTGACAAGGAGGGAAAAGGAGTGACAAGGAAGGATAATGAGGGGCAATGAGAGACAATGAGGGGCAATGAGAGACAATGAGGGGCAATGAGGGACAAGCAAGGACAAGCAGGGATAAGGAGGGACATTAAGGGTCAAGGAGTGACAAGAAGGGCCAAGGAGGGAAAAGGATTGACAAGGAGGGACAATAAGGGACAATAAGGTACAGTAAGGGACAATGAGTGACAAGGAGGGCCAAGGAGGGAAAAGGAGGGAAAAGGAGGGAAAAGGAGGGAAGAGGAGTGACAAGGAGGGAAAAGGAGGGACAAGGAGTGACAAGGAGGGATAATGAGGGGCAATGAGAGGCAATGAGCGACAAGCAAGGACAAGCAGGGATAAGGAGGTACATTAAGGGAAAAGGAGTGACAAGGAGGGACAAGGAGAGAAAAGGATTGACAAGGAGGGACAATAAGGGACAATGAGTTACAAGGAGGGCCAAGGAGGGAAAAGGAGTGACAAGGAGGGACAAGAAGGGATAATGAGGGGCAATGTGGGACACGCAGCGGCAAGGAGGGGCACGGAGGGAAAATGAGGGACAAGGAGGGAAAAGGAGGGACAAGGAGTGACAAGGAGGGAAAAGGAGTGACAAGGAGGGATAATGAAGGGCAATGAGAGACAATGGGGGCAATGAGGGACAAGCAAGGACAAGCAGGGATAAGTAGGGACAAGCAGGGACATTAAGGGACAAGGAGTGACAAGGAGGGAAAATGATTGACAAGGAGGGACAATAAGGGACAATAAGGTACAGTAAGGGACAATGAGTGACAAGGAGGGCCAAGGAGGGAAAAGGAGGGAAAAGGAGTGACAAGGAGGGACAAGGAGGGACATGAAGGGACAAGGTGGGACAAGGAGGAACAAGGAGGCACAAGGAGGGAAAAGGAGTGACAAGGCGGGTCAAGGAGGGTCACGAAGGTAAAAGTAGTGACAGTGCGTGTCAAGGAGGGAGTGTCAAGGAGGGTCACGGAGTATCAAGGAGGGATAAGGTTGGGCAATGATGGACAAGGAGGGACAAGGAGGGACAAGGAGGGACTAGGAGTGACAAGGAGGGACAAGGAGTGAAAAGGAGGGCCAAGGCGGGATAAGGAGGGACAACAAGGATACGGAGGGAAAAGAAGTGACAAGGAGGGACAAGGAGTGCCAAGGAGGGACAAGGAGGGTCAAGCAGGGACAATGTGGGACAAGGAGTGACAATAATGGACAAGGAGTTACAAGGAGGGTCATGGAGTGGCAATGAGTTGCAATGACGAACAAAGAGGGACATGGAGGTACAAGGAGGGACATGGAGGGACAATGATGGACAATGAGGAACAAGGAGGACTAGGAGTGACAAGTGGGAAAACGATGGAAAAGGAGAGACAAGGAGGGACAATGACGGACAAGGAGGAACAAGGAGAGACAGGGAGGGACAAGGAGTGGCAATGAGGGACAAGGAGGAACAAAGAGGGACAAGGAGGGACAAGGAGGGACAATGATGGACAAGGAGGAACAATGAGGGACAGGGAGGGACAAGGAGGGGCAAGGAGGGGCAAGGAGGGACAAGGTGGGACAAGGAGGGAAAAGGGGGGACAAGGAGTGACAAGGAGGGAAAACGAGTGACAAGGAGGGATAATGAGGGGCAATGAGAGACAATGAGGGGCAATGAGAGACAATGAGGGACAAGCAGGGATAAGGAGGGACATTAAGGGACAAGGTGTGACAAGGAGGGCCAAGGAGGGAAAAGGATTGACAAGGAGGGACAATAAGGTACAGTAAGGGACACTGAGTGACAAGGAGGGCCAAGGAGGGAAAAGGAGTGACAAGGAGGGACAAGGTGGGAGAAGGAGGGACATGGAGGGACAACGTGGGACAAGGATGGACAATAAGCGACAAGGAGTGACAAGGAGGGCCAAGGATGGAAAAGGAGATATAAAGAGGGCCAAGGAGGGTCACGAAGGGAAAAGTAGTGACAGGGCGGGTCAAGGAGGGTCACGGAGTGTCAAGGAGGGATGAGGTTGGACAAGGAGGGATAAGCAGAGACATGGAGGGACAATGAGGTACAAGGAGGGACAAGGAGGGAAAAGGAGTGCCAAGGAGGGACAAGGAGGGAAAAGGAGTGACAAGGCGGGTCAAGGAGGGTCACGAAGGGAAAAGTAGTGACAGGGCTGGTCAAGGAGGGTCACGGAGTGTCAAGGAGGGATGAGGTTGGACAAGGAGGGATAAGCAGAGACAAGGAGGGACAATGAGGTACAAGGAGGGACAAGGAGGGAAAAGGGGGGACAAGGAGTGACAAGGAGGGAAAACGAGTGACAAGGAGGGATAATGAGGGGCAATGAGAGACAATGAGGGGCAATGAGGGACAAGCAGGGATAAGGAGGGACATTAAGGGACAAGGAGTGACAAGGAGGGCCAAGGAGGGACAAGGAGGTACAATGAGGGACACGGAGGGACAAGGAGGGGCAAGGAATGACAAGGAGGGAAAATGAGGGACAAGGATTGGCAATGAGGGACAAGTAGGGAAAAGGACGGAAAAAGATCGACAAGCAGGGACAAGGAGGGGCAATGAGGGACAATGATGGACAATGAGGACAAGGAGGGACAAGGAGGGAAAAGGGGGACAAGGAGTGACAAGGAGGGAAAACGAGTGACAAGGAGGGACAATGAGGTACAAGGAGGGAAAAGGGGGACATGGAGTGACAAGGAGGGAAAATGAGGGACAAGGATTGGCAATGAGGGACAAGTAGGGAAAAGGACGGAAAAAGATCGACAAGCAGGGACAAGGAGGGGCAATGAGGGACAATGATGGACAATGAGGACAAGGAGGGACAAGGAGGGAAAAGGGGGACAAGGAGTGACAAGGAGGGACAATGAGGTACAAGGAGGGACAAGGAGGGAAAAGGGGGACAAGGAGTGACAAGGAGGGAAAACGAGTGACAAGGAGGGATAATGAGGGGCAATGAGAGACAATGAGGGGCAATGAGGGACAAGCAGGGATAAGGAGGGACATTAAGGGACAAGGAGTGACAAGGAGGGCCAAGGAGGGACAAGAAGGGACAAGGAGGTACAATGAGGGACACGGAGGGACCAGGAGGGACAAGGAGGGGCAAGGAATGACAAGGAGGGAAAATGAGGGACAAGGATTGGCAATGAGGGACAAGTAGGGAAAAGGACGGAAAAAGATCGACAAGCAGGGACAATGAGGGACAATGAGGGACAAGGAGGGACAGGGAGGGACAAGGTGGGGCAATCAGGCACAAGGAGGGACAAGGAGGGAAGGGCAGGGACAAGGAGGGGCAATGAGGGAAAAGGAGGGACACGAATGGACAAGGAGTGACAAGGAGGGAAAATGAGGGACAAGGATGGAGAATGAGGGGCAATAAGGTACAAGGAGGAACCAGCAGGGACAAGGAGGGGCAATGAGGGACAATGATGGACAATGAGGACAAGGTTGGGCAATGAGGGACAAGGAGTGGCTATGAGGGGCACTGAGGTACAAGGACGGATAAGGAGTGACACGGATGGACAATGAGGGACGAGGAGGGACAAGGAGCGACAACAACGGAAAAGAAGGGATAAGGAGGGACAATGGTGGACAAGGAGGAACAAGGAGGAGCAAGGAGTGAAAAGTGGGAAAAGGAGCGAAAAGGAGTGACAAGGAGGGACAAGAAGGGATAATGAGGGACACGCAGCGGCAAGGAGTTACAAGGAGGGAAAAGGAGGGACAAGGAGTTACAAGGAGGGAAAAGGAGTGACAAAGAGGGACAAGGAGGGGCAAGGAGGGACAATGAGGGAAAACGACGGAAAAGGAGCGACAAGGAGGGACAATGTGGGACAAGGAGGGACAATGAGGGACAAGGAGGGAAATGAGGGAAAAGGATGGACAAGGAGTGGTAATGAGGGACAAGGAGGGAAAAGGAGCGACAAGCAGGGACAGGGAGAGACAATGAGGGACAAGGAGGGACAGGGATAGGCAAGGAGGGACAAGGAGTGGCAACGAGGGACAAGGAGGGAAAAGGAGAACAAGCAGGGACAAGGAGGGAGAATGAGGGACAAGGAGGGACAAGGAGTGGCAATGAGGGGCAAGGAGTGGCAATGAGGGACAAGAACGGACAAGGAGGGACAAGGAGTGGCAATGAGGGGCAAGGAGTGGCAATGAGGGACAAGAACGGACAAGGAGGGACCAGTAGGGATAAGGATGGACCAGGAGAGACAATGAGGGACAAGGAGTGACAAGGATGGACAAGGAGGGACAAGGAGTGACAAGGAGTGACAAGGAGTAACAAGGACTGACAAGGAGGGAAAATAGGGGACAATAAGGGACAGTAAGGGACAATGGGTGACAAGGAGGGCCAAGGAGGGAAAAGGAGTGACAAGGAGGGAAAAGGAGTGACAAGGAAGGATAATGAGGGGCAATGAGAGACAATGAGGGGCAATGAGGGACAAGCAAGGACAAGCAGGGATAAGGAGGGACATTAAGGGTCAATGAGTGACAAGAAGGGCCAAGGAGGGAAAAGGATTGACAAGGAGGGACAATAAGGGACAATAAGGTACAGTAAGGGACAATGAGTGACAAGGAGGGCCAAGGAGGGAAAAGGAGGGAAAAGGAGGGAAAAGGAGGGAAGAGGAGTGACAAGGAGGGACAAGGAGTGACAAGGAGGGATAATGAGGGGCAATGAGAGACAATGAGGCAATGAGCGACAAGCAAGGACAAGCAGGGATAAGGAGGTATATTAAGGGACAAGGAGTGACAAGGAGGGACAAGGAGAGAAAAGGATTGACAAGGAGGGACAATAAGGGACAATGAGTTACAAGGAGGGCCAAGGAGGGCCAAGGAGGAAAAAGGAGTGACAAGGAGGGACAAGAAGGGATAATGAGGGGCACGCAGCGGCAAGGAGGGGCACGGAGGGAAAATGAGGGACAAGGAGGGAAAAGGAGGGACAAGGAGGGAAAAGGAGTGACAAGGAGGGATAATGAGGGGCAATGAGAGACAATGGGGGCAATGAGGGACAAGCAAGGACAAGCAGGGATAAGTAGGGACAAGCAGGGACATTAAGGGACAAGGAGTGACAAGGAGGGAAAATGATTGACAAGGAGGGACAATAAGGTACAGTAAGGGACAATGAGTGACAAGGAGGGCCAAGGAGGGAAAAGGAGTGACAAGGAGGGACAAGGAGGGAGAAGGAGGGACATGAAGGGACAAGGTGGGACAAGGAGGAACAAGGAGGCACAAGGAGGGAAAAGGAGTGATAAGGCGGGTCAAGGAGGGTCACGAAGGTAAAAGTAGTGACAGTGCGTGTCAAGGAGGGTCACGGAGTATCAAGGAGGGATAAGGTTGGGCAATGATGGACAAGGAGGGACTAGGAGTGACAGGGAGGGACAAGGAGTGAAAAGGAGGGCCAAGGCGGGCTAAGGAGGGACAACAAGGATACGGAGGGAAAAGAAGTGACAAGGAGGGACAAGGAGTGCCAAGGAGGGACAAGGAGGGTCAAGCAGGGACAATGTGGGACAAGGAGTGACAATAATGGACAAGGAGTTACAAGGAGGGTCATGGAGTGGCAATGAGTTGCAATGACGAACAAAGAGGGACATGGAGGTACAAGGAGGGACATGGAGGGACAATGATGGACAAGGAGGAACAAGGAGGAGCAAGGAGGGACTAGGAGTGACAAGTGGGAAAACGATGGAAAAGGAGAGACAAGGAGGGACAATGACGGACAAGGAGGAACAAGGAGAGACAGGGAGGGACAAGGAGTGGCAATGAGTGGCGATGAGGGACAAGGAGGAACAAAGAGGGACAAGGAGGGACAAGGAGGGACAATGATGGACAAGGAGGGACAGGGAGGGACAAGGAGGGGGAAGGAGGGACAAGGAGGAACAATGAGGGACATGGAGGGATAAGGAGTGGCAATGAGGGGCAATGAGGTACAAGGACGGACACGGAGGGACACGGATGGAAAAGGAGGGACAATGAGGGACGAGGAGGGAAAAAGAGGGACAAGAACGAACAAGGACGGACAATGAGGGACCAGTAGGGACAAGGAGCGACCAGTAGGGACATGGAGGAACTAGCAGGAACAAGCAAGGACAATGAGGGACAAGAAGGGACAAGGAGCGACACGGAGGGACAGGGAGGGAAAAGGAGGGACAAGGAGGGATAATGAGGGAAAAGGCGGGACAAAGAGGGGCAATGAGGGATAAGGAGGGACAAGGAGGAACAAGGTGGGGCAATGAGGGACACGGAGGACAAGGTTGGCCAATCAGGGACAAGGAGTGGCATTGAGGGACAAGGAGGAGCAAGGAGGGACTAGGAGTGACAAGTGGGAAAAGGAGGGAAAAGGAGTGACAAGGAGGGACAATGACGAACAAGGAGGTACAAGGAGGTACAAGGAGGGACAAGGAGTGGCAATGAGTAGCAATGAGGGACGAGGAGGGAAAAAGAGGGACAAGAACGAACAAGGACGGACAATGAGGGACCAGTAGGGACAAGGAGCGACCAGTAGGGACATGGAGGAACTAGCAGGAACAAGCAAGGACAATGAGGGACAAGAAGGGACAAGGAGCGACACGGAGGGGCAGGGAGGGAAAAGGAGGGACAAGGAGGGAAAAGGCGGGACAAAGAGGGGCAATGAGGGATAAGGAGGGACAAGGAGGAACAAGGTGGGGCAATGAGGGACACGGAGGACAAGGTTGGCCAATCAGGGACAAGGAGTGGCATTGAGGGACAAGGAGGAGCAAGGAGGGACTAGGAGTGACAAGTGGGAAAAGGAGGGAAAAGGAGTGACAAGGAGGGACAATGACGGACAAGGAGGTACAAGGAGGGACAAGGAGTGGCAATGAGTAGCAATGAGGGACAAGGAGGAACAAAGAGGGCCAAGGCGGGATAAGGAGGGACAACAAGGATAAGGAGGGAAAAGGACTGACAAGGAGGGACAATGAGGGACACGGAGGGACAAGGTTGGGCAATGAGAGGCAATGAGGGGCAATGAGAGACAATGAGGGACAAGCAGGGATAAGGAGGGACATTAAGGGACAAGGTGTGACAAGGAGGGCCAAGGAGGGAAAAGGATTGACAAGGAGGGACAATAAGGTACAGTAAGGGACACTGAGTGACAAGGAGGGCCAAGGAGGGAAAAGGAGTGACAAGGAGGGACAAGGTGGGAGAAGGAGGGACATGGAGGGACAACGTGGGACAAGGATGGACAATAAGCGACAAGGAGTGACAAGGAGGGCCAAGGATGGAAAAGGAGATATAAAGAGGGCCAAGGAGGGTCACGAAGGGAAAAGTAGTGACAGGGCGGGTCAAGGAGGGTCACGGAGTGTCAAGGAGGGATGAGGTTGGACAAGGAGGGATAAGCAGAGACATGGAGGGACAATGAGGTACAAGGAGGGACAAGGAGGGAAAAGGAGTGCCAAGGAGGGACAAGGAGGGAAAAGGAGTGACAAGGCGGGTCAAGGAGGGTCACGAAGGGAAAAGTAGTGACAGGGCTGGTCAAGGAGGGTCACGGAGTGTCAAGGAGGGATGAGGTTGGACAAGGAGGGATAAGCAGAGACAAGGAGGGACAATGAGGTACAAGGAGGGACAAGGAGGGAAAAGGGGGGACAAGGAGTGACAAGGAGGGAAAACGAGTGACAAGGAGGGATAATGAGGGGCAATGAGAGACAATGAGGGGCAATGAGGGACAAGCAGGGATAAGGAGGGACATTAAGGGACAAGGAGTGACAAGGAGGGCCAAGGAGGGACAAGGAGGTACAATGAGGGACACGGAGGGACAAGGAGGGGCAAGGAATGACAAGGAGGGAAAATGAGGGACAAGGATTGGCAATGAGGGACAAGTAGGGAAAAGGACGGAAAAAGATCGACAAGCAGGGACAAGGAGGGGCAATGAGGGACAATGATGGACAATGAGGACAAGGAGGGACAAGGAGGGAAAAGGGGGACAAGGAGTGACAAGGAGGGAAAACGAGTGACAAGGAGGGACAATGAGGTACAAGGAGGGAAAAGGGGGACAAGGAGTGACAAGGAGGGAAAATGAGGGACAAGGATTGGCAATGAGGGACAAGTAGGGAAAAGGACGGAAAAAGATCGACAAGCAGGGACAAGGAGGGGCAATGAGGGACAATGATGGACAATGAGGACAAGGAGGGACAAGGAGGGAAAAGGGGGACAAGGAGTGACAAGGAGGGACAATGAGGTACAAGGAGGGACAAGGAGGGAAAAGGGGGACAAGGAGTGACAAGGAGGGAAAACGAGTGACAAGGAGGGATAATGAGGGGCAATGAGAGACAATGAGGGGCAATGAGGGACAAGCAGGGATAAGGAGGGACATTAAGGGACAAGGAGTGACAAGGAGGGCCAAGGAGGGACAAGGAGGGACAAGGAGGTACAATGAGGGACACGGAGGGACCAGGAGGGACAAGGAGGGGCAAGGAATGACAAGGAGGGAAAATGAGGGACAAGGATTGGCAATGAGGGACAAGTAGGGAAAAGGACGGAAAAAGATCGACAAGCAGGGACAATGAGGGACAATGAGGGACAAGGAGGGACAGGGAGGGACAAGGTGGGGCAATCAGGCACAAGGAGGGACAAGGAGGGAAGGGCAGGGACAAGGAGGGGCAATGAGGGAAAAGGAGGGACACGAATGGACAAGGAGTGACAAGGAGGGAAAATGAGGGACAAGGATGGAGAATGAGGGGCAATAAGGTACAAGGAGGAACCAGCAGGGACAAGGAGGGGCAATGAGGGACAATGATGGACAATGAGGACAAGGTTGGGCAATGAGGGACAAGGAGTGGCTATGAGGGGCACTGAGGTACAAGGACGGATAAGGAGTGACACGGATGGACAATGAGGGACGAGGAGGGACAAGGAGCGACAACAACGGAAAAGAAGGGATAAGGAGGGACAATGGTGGACAAGGAGGAACAAGGAGGAGCAAGGAGTGAAAAGTGGGAAAAGGAGCGAAAAGGAGTGACAAGGAGGGACAAGAAGGGATAATGAGGGACACGCAGCGGCAAGGAGTTACAAGGAGGGAAAAGGAGGGACAAGGAGTTACAAGGAGGGAAAAGGAGTGACAAAGAGGGACAAGGAGGGGCAAGGAGGGACAATGAGGGAAAACGACGGAAAAGGAGCGACAAGGAGGGACAATGTGGACAAGGAGGGACAATGAGGGACAAGGAGGGAAATGAGGGAAAAGGATGGACAAGGAGTGGTAATGAGGGACAAGGAGGGAAAAGGAGCGACAAGCAGGGACAGGGAGAGACAATGAGGGACAAGGAGGGACAGGGATAGGCAAGGAGGGACAAGGAGTGGCAACGAGGGACAAGGAGGGAAAAGGAGAACAAGCAGGGACAAGGAGGGAGAATGAGGGACAAGGAGGGACAAGGAGTGGCAATGAGGGGGCAAGGAGTGGCAATGAGGGACAAGAACGGACAAGGAGGGACAAGGAGTGGCAATGAGGGGCAAGGAGTGGCAATGAGGGACAAGAACGGACAAGGAGGGACCAGTAGGGATAAGGATGGACCAGGAGAGACAATGAGGGACAAGGAGTGACAAGGATGGACAAGGAGGGACAAGGAGTGACAAGGAGTGACAAGGAGTAACAAGGACTGACAAGGAGGGAAAATAGGGGACAATAAGGGACAGTAAGGGACAATGGGTGACAAGGAGGGCCAAGGAGGGAAAAGGAGGGAAAAGGAGTGACAAGGAAGGATAATGAGGGGCAATGAGAGACAATGAGGGGCAATGAGGGACAAGCAAGGACAAGCAGGGATAAGGAGGGACATTAAGGGTCAATGAGTGACAAGAAGGGCCAAGGAGGGAAAAGGATTGACAAGGAGGGACAATAAGGGACAATAAGGTACAGTAAGGGACAATGAGTGACAAGGAGGGCCAAGGAGGGAAAAGGAGGGAAAAGGAGGGAAAAGGAGGGAAGAGGAGTGACAAGGAGGGACAAGGAGTGACAAGGAGGGATAATGAGGGGCAATGAGAGACAATGAGGCAATGAGCGACAAGCAAGGACAAGCAGGGATAAGGAGGTATATTAAGGGACAAGGAGTGACAAGGAGGGACAAGGAGAGAAAAGGATTGACAAGGAGGGACAATAAGGGACAATGAGTTACAAGGAGGGCCAAGGAGGGCCAAGGAGGAAAAAGGAGTGACAAGGAGGGACAAGAAGGGATAATGAGGGGCACGCAGCGGCAAGGAGGGGCACGGAGGGAAAATGAGGGACAAGGATTGAAAAGGAGGGACAAGGAGGGAAAAGGAGTGACAAGGAGGGGCAATGAGAGACAATGGGGGCAATGAGGGACAAGCAAGGACAAGCAGGGATAAGTAGGGACAAGCAGGGACATTAAGGGACAAGGAGTGACAAGGAGGGAAAATGATTGACAAGGAGGGACAATAAGGTACAGTAAGGGACAATGAGTGACAAGGAGGGCCAAGGAGGGAAAAGGAGGGAAAAGGAGTGACAAGGAGGGACAAGGAGGGAGAAGGAGGGACATGAAGGGACAAGGTGGGACAAGGAGGAACAAGGAGGCACAAGGAGGGAAAAGGAGTGATAAGGCGGGTCAAGGAGGGTCACGAAGGTAAAAGTAGTGACAGTGCGTGTCAAGGAGGGAGTGTCAAGGAGGGTCACGGAGTATCAAGGAGGGATAAGGTTGGGCAATGATGGACAAGGAGGGACTAGGAGTGACAGGGAGGGACAAGGAGTGAAAAGGAGGGCCAAGGCGGGCTAAGGAGGGACAACAAGGATACGGAGGGAAAAGAAGTGACAAGGAGGGACAAGGAGTGCCAAGGAGGGACAAGGAGGGTCAAGCAGGGACAATGTGGGACAAGGAGTGACAATAATGGACATGGAGTTACAAGGAGGGTCATGGAGTGGCAATGAGTTGCAATGACGAACAAAGAGGGACATGGAGGTACAAGGAGGGACATGGAGGGACAATGATGGACAAGGAGGAACAAGGAGGAGCAAGGAGGGACTAGGAGTGACAAGTGGGAAAACGATGGAAAAGGAGAGACAAGGAGGGACAATGACGGACAAGGAGGAACAAGGAGAGACAGGGAGGGACAAGGAGTGGCAATGAGTGGCGATGAGGGACAAGGAGGAACAAAGAGGGACAAGGAGGGACAAGGAGGGACAATGATGGACAAGGAGGGACAGGGAGGGACAAGGAGGGGGAAGGAGGGACAAGGAGGAACAATGAGGGACATGGAGGGATAAGGAGTGGCAATGAGGGGCAATGAGGTACAAGGACGGACACGGAGGGACACGGATGGAAAAGGAGGGACAATGAGGGACGAGGAGGGAAAAAGAGGGACAAGAACGAACAAGGACGGACAATGAGGGACCAGTAGGGACAAGGAGCGACCAGTAGGGACATGGAGGAACTAGCAGGAACAAGCAAGGACAATGAGGGACAAGAAGGGACAAGGAGCGACACGGAGGGACAGGGAGGGAAAAGGAGGGACAAGGAGGGATAATGAGGGAAAAGGCGGGACAAAGAGGGGCAATGAGGGATAAGGAGGGACAAGGAGGAACAAGGTGGGGCAATGAGGGACACGGAGGACAAGGTTGGCCAATCAGGGACAAGGAGTGGCATTGAGGGACAAGGAGGAGCAAGGAGGGACTAGGAGTGACAAGTGGGAAAAGGAGGGAAAAGGAGTGACAAGGAGGGACAATGACGAACAAGGAGGTACAAGGAGGTACAAGGAGGGACAAGGAGTGGCAATGAGTAGCAATGAGGGACGAGGAGGGAAAAAGAGGGACAAGAACGAACAAGGACGGACAATGAGGGACCAGTAGGGACAAGGAGCGACCAGTAGGGACATGGAGGAACTAGCAGGAACAAGCAAGGACAATGAGGGACAAGAAGGGACAAGGAGCGACACGGAGGGGCAGGGAGGGAAAAGGAGGGACAAGGAGGGAAAAGGCGGGACAAAGAGGGGCAATGAGGGATAAGGAGGGACAAGGAGGAACAAGGTGGGGCAATGAGGGACACGGAGGACAAGGTTGGCCAATCAGGGACAAGGAGTGGCATTGAGGGACAAGGAGGAGCAAGGAGGGACTAGGAGTGACAAGTGGGAAAAGGAGGGAAAAGGAGTGACAAGGAGGGACAATGACGGACAAGGAGGTACAAGGAGGGACAAGGAGTGGCAATGAGTAGCAATGAGGGACAAGGAGGAACAAAGAGGGCCAAGGCGGGATAAGGAGGGACAACAAGGATAAGGAGGGAAAAGGACTGACAAGGAGGGACTATGAGGGACACGGAGGGACAAGGTTGGGCAATGAGAGGCAATGAGGGACAATAAAGGACAAGGAGGGACAACGTGGGACAAGGAGGGACGAGGAGGGACAAGCAGGGACAAGGTGGGACAAGGAGTGACAAGGAGTGACAAGGAGGGAAAATGAGGGAAAAGGAGGGACAATGTGGGAAAAGGACGGAAAGGAGGGACAAGGAGGGACAAGAAGGGATAATGAGGGACAATGAGGGGCAATGTGGGACACGCAGCGGCAAGGAGGTACAAAGAGGGAAAATGAGGGACAAGGAGTGACAAGGAGGGACAAGGAGGGACAAGGTGGGGCAAGGAGGGACAAGGAGGGAAAAGGGGGGACAAGGAGTGACAAGGAGGGAAAACGAGTGACAAGGAGGGAAAACGAGTGACAAGGAGGGATAATGAGGGGCAATGAGAGACAATGAGGGGCAATGAGGGACAAGCAGGGATAAGGAGGGACATTAAGGGACAAGGAGTGACAAGGAGGGCCAAGGAGGGAAAAGGATTGACAAGGAGGGACAATAAGGTACAGTAAGGGACACTGAGTGACAAGGAGGGCCAAGGAGGGAAAAGGAGTGACAAGGAGGGACAAGGTGGGAGAAGGAGGGACATGGAGGGACAACGTGGGACAAGGATGGACAATAAGCGACAAGGAGTGACAAGGAGGGCCAAGGATGGAAAAGGAGATATAAGGAGGGCCAAGGAGGGTCACGAAGGGAAAAGTAGTGACAGGGCGGGTCAAGGAGGGTCACGGAGTGTCAAGGAGGGATGAGGTTGGACAAGGAGGGATAAGCAGAGACAAGGAGGGACAATAAGGTACAAGGAGGGACAAGGAGGCACAAGGAGGGAAAAGGAGTGCCAAGGAGGGACAAGGAGGGAAAAGGAGTGACAAGGCGGGTCAAGTAGGGTCACGAAGGGAAAAGTAGTGACAGGGCGGGTCAAGGAGGGTCACGGAATATCAAGGAGGGATAAGGTTGGGCAATAATGGACAAGGAGGGACAAGGAGTGACAAGGAGGGACAAGGACTGACAAGGAGGGTCAAGGCGGGATAAGGAGGGACAACAAGGATAAGGAGGGAAAATGAGCGACAAGGAGGAACAAGGAGTGCCAAGGAGGGACAAGGAGGGTCAAGCAGGGACAATGTGGGACAAGGAGTGAAAATAATGGACAAGGAGTTACAATGAGGTACAAGGAGGGTCAAGGAGTGGTAATGAGGGACAAGGAGGGACAAGGAGGGACAAGGAGGGACAAGGAGGGACAAGGAGGGACAAGGAGGGACAAGGAGTGGTAATGAGGGACAAGGAGGGAAAAGGAGCGACAAGCAGGGACAGGGAGAGAAAATGAGGGACAGGGAGGGACAAGGAGTGGCAACGTGGGACAAGGAGGGAAAAGGAGCGACAAGCAGGGACAATGAGGGACAAGGAGCGACACGGAGGGACAAGGTCGGACAATCAGGGACAAGGAGGTACAAGGTTGGGAAATGAGGGACAAGGAGGGGCGATGAGGAACAAGGATGGACAAGGAAGCACAAGGAGGGATAAGGAGGAACAAGGAGGGACAAGGAGGGGCAATGAGAGACAAGGACTTAAAATGAGGGACAAGGAGTGACAAGGAGGGACAAGGTTGGGCAAGGAGGGACAAGGAGTGGTAATTAGGGACAAGGAGTGAAAAAGAGGGACAAGGAGGGACAAGTAGGGACAAGGAGGGACAAGGAGGAAAAAGGATGGTCACGGAGGGACGAGGATGGACAAGGAGGGACAAGGAGGGACAAGGAGGGAAAAGGATGGTCAAGGAGGGTCAAGGAGGGGCGAGGATGAACAAGGAGGGACACGGAGGGACAAGGTTGGGCAATGAGGGACAAGGAGGGACAAGGAGTGGCAATTAGGGACAAGGAGGGAAAAAGAGGGACAATGGTGGGACAAGGAGGGACAATCAGGGACAAGGAGGGTCAATGATGGACAAGGGGGGTCAAGTTAGGGACATGGATGGACGGGGCAATGAGGGACACGGAGGGACAAGGTTGGGCAATGAGGGACAAGGAGTGGCAATTAGGGGCAATGAGGTACAAGGACGGACAAGGAGGGACAATGAGGGACGAGGAGGGACAAGGAGAGACAAGAACGGACAAGGAGGGACCAGTAGGGACAAGGAATGACACGGAGGGTCAATGAGGGGCAATGAGCGACAATGAGGGGCAATGAGTGACAAGGAGGGACAAGGAGGGACCAGGAGGGACAAGGAGGGCAAGGAATGACAAGGAGGGAAAATGATGGACAAGGATTGGCAATGAGGGACAAGGAGGGAAAAGGACGGAAAAAGAGCGACAAGCAGGGACAATAAGGGAAACGGAGGGACAAGGAGGGGCAAGGATTGACAATGAGGGGCAATGAGGGACTAGGAGGGACACGAATGGACAAGGAGTGACAAGGAGGGAAAATGAGGGACAAGGATGGATAATGAGGGGCAATAAGGGACAAGGAGGGGCTATGAGGGACAATGATGGACAATGAGGGACAAGGATGGACAAGGAGGGACAAGGAGGGACAAGGAGGGACAATGAGGGACAAAGAGGGACAAGGAGGGACAAGGAGGGACAAGGAGGGACAAGGAGTGACAAGGAGGGATAAAGAGGGACAAGGAGTGAAAAGGAGAGACAAGGAGGGACAAGGAGGGATAAGGAGGGACAAGGAGTGACAAGGAGGGACAAGGAGTGATAAGGAGGGACAAGGATGGACAATGAGGGGCAATGAGTGACAATGAGGGCAATTAGGGACAAGGAGGGGAAAAGGAGGGACAATGGTGGGACAAGGAGGGACAAGGAGTGACAAGGAGTGACAAGGAGGGACAAGGAGGGACAATGAGGGACAAGGAGGGACAAGGAGGGACAAGGAGGGACAAGGAGGGACAAGGAGTGACAAGGAGGGACAAGGATGGTCACGGAGGGTCAAGTAGGGACGAGGATGAACAAGGAGGGACACGGAGGGAGAAGGTTGGGCAATGAGGGACAAGGAGTGGCAATGAGGGCAATTAGGGACAAGGAGGGAAAAAGAGGGACAATGGTGGGACAAGGAGGGACAAGGAGTGACAAGGAGGGAAAAGGATGGTCGCGGAGGGACGAGGATGGACAAGGATGGACAAGGAGGGACAAGGTTGGGTAATGAGGGACAAGGAGGGGTAATGAGGGACAAGGATGGACAAGGAAGGACAAGGAGGGACAAGGAGGAAAAAGGAGTGACAAGGTGGGGCAATGAGGGACAAGGAGGGACAAGCAGGGAGAAGCAGGAACAAGCAGGGACAAGGTCGGACAAGGAGGGTCAAGGATGGACAAGGGGGTCAAGGAGGGACATGGATGGACGCGGCAATGAGGGACACGGAGGGACAAGGTTGGGCAATGATGGACAAGGAGGGACAAGGAGTGGAAATGAGGGGCAATGAGGACAATGAGGGGCAATGAGCGGCTATGAGGAACAAGGAGGGGCAATGAGTGACAAGGAGGGACAAGTAGGGACAAGGAGGGACAAGGAGGGACAAGGAGGGACAAGGAGGGACAAGGAGGGTCAAGGAGGGACAAGGAGGGACAAGGAGGGACAAGGAGGGACAAGGAGGGACAAGGAGGGACAAGGAGGGACAAGGAGGGACAAGGAGGGACAAGGAGGGACAATAAGGGACAAGGAGGTGCAAGTAAGACAAGGAGAGAAAAGGAGCGACAAGCAGGGACAAGGAAGGATAAGGAGGGACACGGAGGGTCAGTGAGCGACAATGAGGGACAAGGTGGGGCAATGAGTGACAAGGAGGGACAAGGCGGGACAATGAGGGACAAGAAGGGACAAGGTGGGGCAATGAGTGACCAGGAGGGACAAGGTGGGACCAGGCGGGACAAGGAGTGGCAATGAGGGAAAAGGAGTGACAAGGAAGGATAATGAGGGGCAATGAGAGACAATGAGGGGCAATGAGGGACAAGCAAGGACAAGCAGGGATAAGGAGGGACATTAAGGGACAAGGAGTGACCAGAAGGGCCAAGGAGGGAAAAGGATTGACAAGGAGGGACAATAAGATAAGGTACAGTAAGGGACAATGAGTGACAAGGAGGGCCAAGGAGGGAAAAGGAGGGAAAAGGAGGGAAGAGGAGTGACAAGGAGGGAAAAGGAGGGACAAGGAGGGATAATGAGGGGCAATGAGAGACCATGAGAGACAATGAGGCAATGAGGGACAAGCAAGGACAAGCAGGGATAAGGAGGTACATTAAGGGACAAGGAGTGACAAGGAGGGACAAGGAGGGAAACGGATTGACAAGGAGGGACAATAAGGGACAATGAGTGACAAGGAGGGCCAAGGAGGGAAAAGGAGTGACAAGGAGGGACAAGAAGGGATAATGAGGGGCAATGTGGGACACGCAGCGGCAAGGAGGGGCACGGAGGGAAAATGAGGGACAAGGAGTGACAAGGAGGGAAAAGGAGGGACAAGGAGTGACAAGGAGGGAAAAGGAGTGACAAGGAGGGATAATGAGGGGCAATGAGAGACAATGAGGGGCAATGAGGGACAAGCAGGGATAAGTATGGACAAGCAGGGACATTAAGGGACAAGGAGTGACAAGGAGGGAAAAGGATTGACAAGGAGGGACAATAAGGTACAGTAAGGGACAATGAGTGACAAGGAGGGCCAAGGAGGGAAAAGGAGTGACAAGGAGGGACAAGGAGGGAGAAGGAGGGACATGAAGGGACAAGGTGGGACAAGGAGGAACAAGGAGGCACAAGGAGGGAAAAGGAGTGACAAGGCGGGACAATGAGGGTCAAGAAGGGACAAGGTGGGGCGATGAGTGACCAGGAGGGACAAGGAGGGACAAGGTGGGACCAGGCGGGACAAGGAGTGGCAATGAGGGACAAGGACGGAAAAGGAGGGACAAGCAGGGACAAGGAGGGAAAAGGAGGGACAAGATGGGACAATGAGGGACAAGGAGGGACAAGTGGTGACAAGGAGGGACAATGATTCACAAGGAGGGACAAGGAGGAACAAGCAGGGTCAATGAGGGACAAGAAGGGACAAGGAGCGACACGGAGGGACAGGGAGGGACAGGGAGGGAAAAGGAGGGACAAGGTGGGACAATCAGGGACAAGGAGGTATAAGGTTGGGCAATGAGGGACAAGGAGGGGCGATGAGGGACTAGGATGGACAAGGAAGCACAAGGAGGGACAAGGAGGAACAAGGAGGGACAAGGACTTAAAAGGAGGGACAAGGAGTGACAAGGAGGGACAAGGTTGGCAATGAGGGACAAGGAGGAACAAGGAGTGGCAATTAGGGACAAGTAGGGAAAAAGAGGGACAATGGTGGGACAAGGAGGGACAAGGAGGGAAAATGATGGTCACGGAGGGACGAGGATGGACAAGGAGGGACAAGGTTGGGCAATGAGGGACAAGGAGGGGCGATGAGGAACAAGGATGGACAAGGAAGCACAAGGAGGCACAAGGAGGGACAAGCAGAGACAAGGAGGGGCAATGAGGGACACTGAGGGACGCGAAGGGACAAGGAGGGAAAAGGAGGGGCAAGGATGGGCAATGAGGGGCAATGAGGGACAAGCAGGGACAAGGAGGGGCCATGTGTGGCAATGAGGGACAATGAGGGGGAATTAGGGACAAGGATGGTCAAGGAGGGAAAGAGGGACAATGGGGGACAAAGAATGTCAACGAGGGTGAAGGAGGGTCAAAGAGGGCCAAGGAGGGTCAAGGAGGGTCAAGGAGGGTCAATGAGGGTCAAGGAGAGACAAGGTGTGGCAATGAGGGGCAATGAGGTACAAGGACGGACACGGATGGAATTGGAGGGACAATGAGGGACGAGGAGGGAAAAGGAGGGACAAGAACGGATAAGGAGGGACCAGTATGGACAAGGAGGGACCAGTAGGGACAAGGAGGAACAAGCATGGACAATGAGGGACAAGGAGCGACACGGTGGGACAGGGAGGGAAACGGAGGGACAAGGTTGGGCAATGAGGGACAAGGAGGGACAAGGAGTGGCAATTAGGGACACGGAGGGAAAAAGAGGGACAATGGTGGGACAAGGAGTGACAAGGAGGGACAATGATGGAAAAGGATGATCACGGAGGGACGAGGATGGACAAGGAGGGACAAGGTTGGGCAAGGAGGGGCGATGAGGGCCAAGGATGGACAAGGAAGCACATAGAGGGACAAGGAGTGAAAAGGTGGTGCAATGAGGGACAAGCAGGGACAAGGTGGGTCAAAGAGGGTTAAGGAGGGTCAAGGATGGTCAAGGGGGGTCAAGTTAGGGACATGGATGGACGCGGCAATGATGGACACGGAGGGACAAGTTTGGGCAATGAGGGACAAGGAGTGGCAATGAGGTACAAGGACGGACAAGGAGGGACAATGAGGGACGAGGAGGGACAAGGAGAGACAAGAACGGAAAAGAAGGGACAAGGAAGGACCACTAGGGACAAGGAATGACACGGAAGGTCAATGAGGGGCAATGAGCGACAATGAGGGGCAATGAGTGACAAGTAGGGACAAGAAGGGACAAGGAGGAACAAGGAGGGACAATGAGGGACAAGGAGGGACCAGGAGGGACAATGAGGGGCAAGGAATGACAAGCAAGGACAATAAGGGAAACGGAGGGACAATGAGGGGCAAGGATTGACAAGGAGGGAAAAGGAGGGACAATGAGGGACAAGGATTGACAAGGAGGGACAATATGGGACAAGGAGGGACAAGGGGGGACAAGGATTGACAAGGAGGGGCAATGAGGGACAAGGAGGTACAAGGAGGAACAAGGAGGAGCAAGGAGGGACAAGGAGTGACAAGTGGGAAAAGGAGCGAAAAGGAGTGACAATGATGGACAAGGAGGAACAAGGAGGAGCAAGGAGGGACAAGGAGTGACAAGGAGGGACAATATGGGACAAGGAGGGACAAGGGGGGACAAGGATTGACAAGGAGGGACAATGATGGACAAGGAAGCAAAAGGAGGGACAAGCAGGGACAAGGAGGGGAAATGAGGGACAAGGAGGGACAAGGAGTTAAAAGGAGGGACAAGGAGTGACAAGGAGGGAAAAGGAGGGACAAGGGGGACAATGATGGACAAGGAGGAACAAGGAGGAGCAAGGAGGGACAAGGAGTGACAAGTGGGAAAAGGAGCGAAAAGGAGTGACAATGATGGACAAGGAGGAACAAGGAGGAGCAAGGAGGGACAAGGAGTGACAAGTGGGAAAAGGAGCGAAAAGGAGTGACAAGGAGGGATAAGAAGGGATAATGAGGGACACGCAGCGGCAAGGAGGGGCAAGGAGTGACAAGGAGGGACAAGGAGGGAAAAGGAGGGACAAGGAGTGACAAGGAGGGACAAGGAGGGAAGAGGATTGACAAGGAGGGGCAAGGAGGGACAATGAGGGAAAAGGACGGAAACGGAGCGACAAGGAGGGACAATGTGGGACAAGGAATGTCATGGAGCGTCAAGGAGGGTCAAGGAGAGACCATGAGGGACAAGGAGTGACAACTAGGGACAAGGATGGACAAGGAGGGACAAGGAGGGACAAGGAGTGACAAGGAGTGACAAGGAGGGAAAATGAGGGATAAGGATGGACAATGTGGGAAAAGGACGGAAAGGAGCGAAAAGGAGTGACAAGGAGGGGCAAAAAGGGATAATGAGGGACAATGAGGGGCAATGTGGGACACGCAGCGGCAAGGAGGAGCAAGGAGGGAAAATGAGGGACAAGGAGTGACAAGGAGGGACAAGGAGGGAAAAGGGGGGACAAGGAGTGACAAGGAGGGAAAACGAGCGACAAGGAGGGATAATGAGGGGCAATGAGGGACAAGCAGGGATAAGGAGGGGCAAGGAGGGACATTAAGGGACAAGGAGTGACAAGGAGGGCCAAGGAGGGAAAAGGATTGACAAGGAGGGACAATAAGGTACAGTAAGGGATAATGAGTGACAAGGAGGGCCAAGGAGGGACAAGGACGGAAAATGAGGGACAAGCAGGGACAAGGTGGGGCAATGAGTGACCAGGAGGGACAAGGTGGGACCAGGAGGAACAAGGAGTGGTAATGAGGGACAAGGACGGAAAAGGAGGGACAAGCAGGGACAAGGAGGGAAAAGGAGGGACAAGATGGGACAATGAGGGACAAGGGCGGAAAAGGAGGGACAAGCAGGGACAAGGAGGGACAAGGACGGAAAAGGAGGGACAAGATGGGACAATGAGGGACAAGATGGGACAAGTGGGGACAAGGACGGACCAGGAGGGACAAGGATTGACAAGGATTGACAAGGAGGGGCAATGCGGGACAAGGATTGACAAGGAGGGGCAATAAGGGACAAGGAGACACAAGGAGGAACAAGCAGGGACAAGGAGGGAAAAGGAGGGACAAGATGGGACAATGAGGGACAAGGACGGAAAAGGAGGGACAAGCAGGGAAAAGGAGGGACAAGGACGGAAAAGGAGCGACAAGATGGGACAATGAGGGACAAGATGGGACAAGTGGGGACAAGGAGGGACAAGGAGGGAAGAGGATTGACAGGGATTGACAAGGAGGGGTAATACGGGACAAGGATTGACAAGGAGGGTCAATGAGGGACAAGGAGACACAAGGAGGAACAAGCAGGGACAATGAGGGACAAGAAGGGACAAGGAGGGACAAGGTTGGGTAATGAGGGACAAGGAGGGGTGATAAGGGACAAGGATGGACAAGGAAGCAAAAGGAGGGACAAGCAGGGACAAGGAGGGGCAATGAGGGACAAGGAGGGGCAATGAGGGACAAGGAGTGGCAATTAGGGACAAGGAGGGAAAAAGAGGGGCAATGGTGGGACAAGGAGGGACATGGAGGGACAATAAGGGACAAGGAGTGACAATGAGGGAAAAGGATGGTCACGGAGAGACGAGGATGGACAAGGAGGGACAAGGTTGGGCGATGAGGGACAAGGAGGGGCGATGAGGGACAAGGATGGACAAGGAAGCACAAGGAGGGACAAGGAGGAACAAGGGGGGACAAGGAGGAACAAGGAGGGGCAATGAGGGACAAGGAGGACACGAAGGGACAAGGAGGGACAAGGAGGGAAAAGGAGGGAAAAGGAGGGGCAATGAGGGACAAGGAGGAACAAGCAGGGACAAGGAGGGGCCATGCGTGGCAATGAGGGACAAAGAATGTCAACGAGGGTGAAGGAGGGTCAATGAGGGACAAGGAGAGACATGGATTGACAAGGAGGGACAAGAAGGAAAAGGAGGACAAGGAGTGGCAATGAGGTCAAGGAGGGTCAAGGAGGGTCAAGGAGGGACAAGGAGGGACAAGGAGGGACAAGGATGGACAAGGAGGGAGCAGGAGGGACAAGGAGTGGCAATGAGGGACAAGGAGGGAAAAGGACGGAAAAGGAGCGACAAGCAGGGAAAAGGAGAGACAAGGAGGGAAAAGGATGACAAGATGGGACAAGGAGGGAAAAGGAGGAGAAGATGGGACAAGGAGGAACAAGCAGGGACAATGAGGGACAAGGAGTGACAGGGAGAGACAAGGAGGGGTAATGAGGGACAAGGAGGGAAAAGGATGGACAATGTGGGGCAATGAGGGACACGGTGGGACAAGGAGGGGTAATGAGGGACAAGGAGGGAAAAGGATGGACAGTGAGGGGCAATGAGGGACACGGTGGGACAAGGAGGGACAAGGAGGGACAAGGAGGGACAAGGAGGGAAAAGGAGGGACAAGGAGGAACAAGGAGGAACAAGGAGGAACAAGGAGGAACAAGGAGTGACAAGGAGGGACAATGAGGGAAAAGGATGGTCACGGAGGGACTAGGATGGGCAAGGTTGGGCAATGAGGGACAAGGAGGGGCGATGAGGGACAAGGATGGACAAGGAAGCACAAGGAGAGACAAGGAGGAACAAGGAGTGAAAAGGTGGGGCAATGAGGGACAAGGAGGGTCAAGCAGGGACAAGCAGGGACAATCAGGGACAAGGTGGGACAAGGTGGGACAAGGAGGGTCAAGGATGGACAAGGGGGGACAAGTTAGGGACATGGATGGTCGCGGCAATGAGGGACACGGAGGGACAAGGTTGGGGAATGAGGGACAAGGAGTGGCAATGAGGGACGAGGAGAGACAAGAACGGGCAAGGAGGGACCAGTAGGGACAAGGAATGACACGGAGGGTCAATGAGGGTCAATGAGCGACAATGAGGGGCAATGAGTGACAAGGAGGGACAAGGAGGGACAAGGAGGGACAATGAGGGACAATGAGGGACAAGGAGAAGTCATGAGGGACAAGGAGGGAAAATGAGGGACAAGGAGGGAAAAGGACGGAAAAAGAGCGACAAGCAGGGACAATAAGGGAAACGGAGGGGCAAGGAGGGGCAAGGATTGACAAGGAGGGGTAATGAGGGACTAGGAGGGACAAGGAGGAACAAGCAGGGACAATGAGGGACAAGGTGGGGCAATCAGGCACAAGGAGGGACAAGGAGGGAAGGGCAGGGACAAGGAGGGGCAATGAGGGAAACGGAGGGACACGAATGGACAAGGAGTGACAAGGAGGGAAAATGAGGGACAAGGATGGAGAATGAGGGGCAATAAGGGACAAGGAGGAACCAGCAGGGACAAGGAGGGGCAATGAGGGACAAGGATGGACAAGGTTGGGCAATGAGGGACAAGGTGTGGCTATGAGGGGCAATGAGGTACAAGGACGGACAAGGAGTGAAACGGATGGACAATGAGGGACGAGGAGGGACAAGGAGCGACAACAACGGAAAAGAAGGGATAAGGAGGGACAACGAGGGACAAGGAGGACCAAGGAGTGAAAAGGTGGGGCAATGAGGGACAAGGAGGGTCAAGCAGGGACAAGCAGGGACAATCAGGGACAAGGTGGGACAAGGTGGGACAAGGAGGGTCAAGGATGGACAAGGGGGGACAAGTTAGGGACATGGATGGTCGCGGCAATGAGGGACACGGAGGGACAAGGTTGGGGAATGAGGGACAAGGAGTGGCAATGAGGGACGAGGAGAGACAAGAACGGGCAAGGAGGGACCAGTAGGGACAAGGAATGACACGGAGGGTCAATGAGGGTCAATGAGCGACAATGAGGGGCAATGAGTGACAAGGAGGGACAAGGAGGGACAAGGAGGGACAATGAGGGACAATGAGGGACAAGGAGAAGTCATGAGGGACAAGGAGGGAAAATGAGGGACAAGGAGGGAAAAGGACGGAAAAAGAGCGACAAGCAGGGACAATAAGGGAAACGGAGGGGCAAGGAGGGGCAAGGATTGACAAGGAGGGGTAATGAGGGACTAGGAGGGACAAGGAGGAACAAGCAGGGACAATGAGGGACAAGGTGGGGCAATCAGGCACAAGGAGGGACAAGGAGGGAAGGGCAGGGACAAGGAGGGGCAATGAGGGAAACGGAGGGACACGAATGGACAAGGAGTGACAAGGAGGGAAAATGAGGGACAAGGATGGAGAATGAGGGGCAATAAGGGACAAGGAGGAACCAGCAGGGACAAGGAGGGGCAATGAGGGACAAGGATGGACAAGGTTGGGCAATGAGGGACAAGGTGTGGCTATGAGGGGCAATGAGGTACAAGGACGGACAAGGAGTGAAACGGATGGACAATGAGGGACGAGGAGGGACAAGGAGCGACAACAACGGAAAAGAAGGGATAAGGAGGGACAACGAGGGACAAGGAGGGGCAAGGAGTGACAAGGAGGGACAATGAGGGACAAGGAGCGACAATGAGGGACAAGGAGGGACAATAAGGGACAAGGAGGGACAACGTGGGACCACGAGGGACAATGAGGGCAATTAGGAACAAGGACGGAAAAAGAGGGACAATGGTGTGACAAGGAGTGACAAGGAGGAACACGGAGTGACAAAGTGGGGCAATGAGGGACAATGAGGGAAAGCAGTAACAAGCAGGGACAAGGTGGGACAAGGAGGGTCAAGGATGGACAAGGGGGGTCAAGGAGGGACATGAATGGACGCGGCAATGAGGGACACGGAGGGACAAAGTTGGGAAATGAGGGACAAGGGGGACAAGGAGGGACAAGGAGTGGCAATGAGGGGCAGTGGGGGGCAATGAGGTACAAGGACGGACAAGGAACGACAATGAGGGGCGAGGAGGGAAAAGGAGAGAAAAGAACGGACAATGAGGGACCAGTAGGGACAAGGAAGGACAAGGAATGTTTGTAGTTAGGATCATGATTACTTGTAGTTAATTGTTTAAATAGTTTAAGACATTTAATAAATGTAATTTCTTGAAGAATATTGTAATTCAATTATAATTGGCCACTTGGCTTGGAATTACAAAGAAATAAATGAAATGAAATGAAATGAATGACACGGAGGGTCAATGAGGGACAAGGATTGACAAGGAGGGACAAGGAGTGACAAGGACTGACAAGGAGGGACAAGGTGGGACAAGGAGGGACAAGGACGGACAAGGAGGGGCAAGGAGAGACAAGGAGGGAAAAGGAGGGACAAAGAGTGATAAAGAAGGACATGAGCGACAACGAGGGAAAAGGAGGATAATGAGGGACAATGATGGACAAGGAGGGACAAGGAGAGACAATGAGAGACAATGTCGGGCAATGAGGGACAAGGAGGGAAAGGCAGGACAAGGATGGACAAGGATGGACAAGGAGTGACAGGGAGGGACAAGGAGGGACAATGATGGACAAGGAGCAAGAAGGAGGGACAATTATGGACAAGGAGGAACAAGGAGGGACAAGAAGTGACAAATGGGAAAAGGAGTGACAAGGAGGGACAATGATGGACAAGGAGGAACAAGGAGGGACAGGGAGGGACAAGGAGTGGCAATGAGGGACAAGAACGGACAAGGAGGAAAAAAGAGGGACAAGGAGGGACATGGTGGTACAAGGAGGGACAAGGAGGGACAATGATGGACAAGGAAGAACAAGGAGGAGCAAGGAGGGACAAGGAGTGACAAGTGGGAAAAGGAGCAGAAAGGAGTGACAAGGAGGGACAAGAAGGGATAATGAGGGACAGGCAGCGGCACGGAGGGGCAAGGAGTGACAAGGAGTGACAAGGAGGGACAAGGAGGGAAAAGGATTGACAAGGAGGGGCAAGGAGGGACAATGAGGGAAAAGGAGCGACAAGGAGGGACAATGTGGGACAAGGAATGTCATGGAGGGACAAGGAGGGAAAAGGATTGACAAGGAGTGACAAGGAGGGAAAATGAGGGAAAAGGAGGGAGAAGAAGGGATAATGAGGGGCAATGTGGGACACGCAGCGGCAAGGAGGGACAAGGAGTGACAAGGAGGGAAAAGGGGGGACAAGGAGTGACAAGAAGTGAAAACGAGCGACAAGGAGTGATAATGAGGGGCAATGAGAGACAATGAGGGGCAATGAGGGACAAGCAAGGACAAGCAGGGATAAGGAGGGTCAAGGAGGGACATTAAGGGACAAGGAGTGTCAAGGAGGGCCAAGGAGGGACTATAAGGTACAGTAAGGGACAATGAGTGACAAGGAGGGAGAAGGAGGGACATGGAGGGACAAGGTGGGACAAGGATGGACAATAAGCGAGTGACAAGGAGGGCCAAGGATGGAAAAGGAGAGATAAGGAGGGCCAAGGAGGGTCACGATGAGGGACGATGAGAGTCAAGGAGAGAAAAGAACGGACACGGAGGGACAAGGAATGACACGGAGGGTCAATGAGAGGCAATGAGCGGCTATGAGGAACAAGGAGGGGCAATGAGTGACAAGGAGGGACAAGTAGGGACAAGAAGGGACAAGGAGGTGCAAGGAAGACAAGGAGGGAAAAGGAGCGACAAGCAGGGACAAGGAAGGATAAGGAGGGACACGGAGGGTCAGTGAGCGACAATGAGGGACAAGGTGGGGCAATGAGTGACAACGAGGGACAAGGAGGGACAAGGTGGGACCAGGCGGGACAATGAGTGGCAATGAGGGACAAGGACGGAAAAGGAGGGACAAGCAGGGACAAGGAGGGAAGAGGAGGGACAAGATGGGACAATGAGGGACAAGGATTGACAAGGAGGGACAAGTGGGGACAAGGAGGGACAATGATTCACAAGGAGGGGCAATGAGGGACAAGGAGGAACAAGCAGGGTCAATGAGGGACAAGAAGGGACAAGGAGCGACACGTAGGGACAGGGAGGGAAAAGGAGGGACAAGGTGGGCCTATCAGGGACAAGGAGGTACAAGGTTGGGAAATGAGGGACAAGGAGGGGCGATGAGGGACTAGGATGGACAAGGAAGCACAAGGAGGGACAAGGAGGGACAAGGAAGGGCAATGAGAGACAAGGAGGGACAAGGACTTAAAAGGAGGGACAAGGAGTGACAAGGAGGGAAAAGGTGGGAAAAGGAGGGAAAAGGAGGGAAAAGGAGGGACAAGGAGTGACAAGTAGGGACAAGGTTGAGCAATGAGGGACAAGGAGGAACAAGGAGTGGCAATTAGGGACAAGTAGGGAAAAAGAGGGACAATGGTGGGACAAGGAGGGACGAGGAGGGACAAGGAGAGACAAGGAGGGACAAGGAGGGACAAGGAGGGAAAATGATGGTCACGGAGGGACGAGGATGGACAAGGAGGGACAAGGTTGGACAATGAGGGACAAGGAGGGGCGATGAGGAACAAGGATGGACAAGGAAGTACAAGGTGGACAAGGAGGAACAAGGGGGGCAAGGAGGGACAAGTAGAGACAAGGAGGGGCAATGAGGGACACTGAGGGACGCGAAGGGACAACGAGGGAAAATTAGGGGCAAGGATGGGCAATGACAAGCAGGGACAAGCAGGGACAAGGAGGGGCCATGTGTGGCAATGAGGGACAATGAGGGGGAATTAGGGACAAGGATGGTCAAGGAGGGAAAAAGAGGGACAATGAGGGACAAAGAATGTCAACGAGGGTGAAGGAGGGTCAAAGAGGGTCAAGGAGGGTCACGGATGGAATAGGAGGGACAATGAGGGACGAGGAGGGAAAAGGAGGGACAAGAACGGATAAGGAGCGACCAGTAGGGACAAGGAGGACAAGGAGGGATCAGTAGGGACAAGGAGGGACAAGGAGGAACAAGCATGGACAATGAGGGACAAGGAGCGACACGGAGGGACAGGGAGGGAAAAGGATGGTCACGGTGGGTCAAGGAGGGGCGAGGATGAACAAGGAGGGACACGGAGGGACAAGGTTGGACAAGGAGGGACAAGGAGTGGCAATTAGGGACAAGGAGGGAAAAAGAGGGACAATGGTGCGACAAGGAGGGACAAGGAGTGACAAGGAGGGACAATGATGGAAAAGGATGATCACGGAGGGACGAGGATGGACAAGGAGGGACAAGGTTGGGCAAGGAGGGGCGATGAGGGACAAGGAGTGACAATGAGGGACCAGGAGGGACAAGGAGGGGCAAGGAATGACAAGCAGGGACAATAAGGGAAGCGGAGGGACAAGGAGGGGCAAGGATTGACAAGGAGGGGAAATGAGGGACTAGGAGGGACAAGGAGGAAAAAGCAGGGACAATGAGGGACAAGGCAGGGACAAGGAGGGGCAATGAGGGAAAAGGAGGGGCACGAATGGACAAGGAGTGACAAGGAGGGACAAGGAGGGAAAATGAGGGACAAGGATGGAGAATGAGGGGCAATAAGGGACAGAGAGGAACAAGCAGGGACAAGGAGGGGCGATGAGGGACAATGATGGACAAGGAAGCAAAAGGAGGGACAAGGAGTTAAAAGGAGGGACAAGGAGTGACAAGGAGGGAAAAGGAGGGACAAGGAGGACAATGATGGACAAGGAGGAACAAGGAGGAGCAAGGAGGGACAAGGAGTGACAAGTGGGAAAAGGAGCGAAAAGGAGTGACAAGAAGGGATAATGAGGGACACGCAGCGGCAAGGAGGGGCAAGGAGTGACAAGGAGGGACAAGGAGGGAAAAGGAGGGACAAGGAGGGACAAAGAGTGACAAGGTGGGACAAGGAGGGAAAAGGATTGACAAGGAGGGGCAATGAGGGACAATGAGGGAAAAGGACGGAAAAGGAGCGACAAGGAGGGACAATGTGGGACAAGGAATGTCATGGAGCGTCAAGGAAGGTCAAGGAGAGACCATGAGGGACAAGGAGTGACAAGGATTGACAAGGAGGGAAAATGAGGGAAATGGATGGACAATGTGGGAAAAGGACGGAAAGGAGCGAAAATGAGTGACAAGGAGGGACAAGAAGGGACAATGAGGGGCAATGTGGGACACGCAGCGGCCAGGAGGGGCAAGGAGGGAAAATGAGGGACAAGGAGTGACAAGGAGGGAAAAGGGGGGACAAGGAGTGACAAGGAGGGAAAACGAGCGACAAGGAGGGATAATGAGGGGCAATGAGAGACAATGAGGGACAAGCAGGGATAAGGAGGGACAAGGAGGGACATTAAGGGACAAGGAGTGCCAAGGAGGGCCAAGGAAGGAAAAGGATTGACAAGGAGGGACAATAAGGTACAGTAAGGGACAATGAGTGACAAGGAGGGCCAAGGAGGGAAAAGGAGGGACAAGCAGGGACAAGGAGGGACAAGGACGGACCAGGAGGAACAAGGAGTGGCAGTGAGGGACAAGGAGGGACAAGGAGGGAAAAGGAGGGACAAGATGGGACAATGAGGGACAAGGACGGAAAAGGAGGGACAAGCTGGGAAAAGGAGGGACAAGGACGTAAAAGGAGGGACAAGATGGGACAATGAGGGACAATATGGGACAAGGAGGGACAAGGACGGACAAGGAGGGACAAGGAGTGGCAATTAGGGACAAGGAGGGAAAAAGAGGAACAATGGTGGGACAAGGATGGACAATGATGGACAAGGAGGGACAAGGAGGGACAAGGAGGGACAAGGAGGAACAAGGAGGGACAAGGAGTGACAAGGAGGGACAATGAGGGAAAAGGATGGTCGCGGAGGGACTAGGATGGTCGCGGAGGGACAAGGTTGGGCAATGAGGGACAAGGATGGACAAGGAAGCACAAGGAGAGACAAGGAGGAACAAGGAGTGAAAAGGTGGGGCAATGAGCGACAAGGAGGGACAAGCAGGGACAAGCAGGGACAAGCAGGGACAATCAGGGACAATCAGGGACAAGCAGGGACAAGTTGGGTCAATGAGGGTAAAGGATGGACAAGGGGGGACAAGTTAGGGACATGGATGGTCGCGGCAATGAGGGACACGGAGGGACAAGGTTGGGGAATGAGGGACAAGGAGTGGCATGAGGGACGAGGAGGGACAAGGAGAGACAAGAACGGACAAGGAGGGACCAGTAGGGACAAGGAATGAGACGGAGGGTCAATGAGGGTCAATGAGCGACAATGAGGGGCAATGAGTGACAAGGAGGGACAAGGAGGGACAAGGAGGGACAAGGAGGGACAAGGAGGGACAATGAGGGACAATGAGGGACAAGGAGGGGCAAGGAATGACATGGAGGGAAAATGAGGGACAAGGAGGGAAAAGGACGGAAAAAGAGCGACAAGCAGGGACAATAAGGGAAACGGAGGGACACGGAGGGGAAAGGATTGACAAGGAGGGGTAATGAGGGACTAGGAGGGACAAGGAGGAACAATGAGGGACAAGGAGGGACAAGGTGGGGCAATCAGGCACAAGGAGGGACAGGGAGGGAAGGGCAGGGACAAGGAGGGGGAATGAGGGAAAAGGAGGGACACGAATGGACAAGGAGTGACAAGGAGGGAAAATGAGGGACAAGAATGGAGAATGAGGGGCAATAAGGGACAAGGAGGAACCAGCAGGGACAAGGAGGGGCAATGAGGGAGAAGGAGGGAAAAGGACGGAAAAGGAGCGACAAGGAGGGAAAATATGGGACAAGGAGGGACAAGGATTGACAAGAAGGGACAATGAGGGACAAGGAGAAACAAGTTGGGACAATGAGCGACAAGGATGGACAATGAGGGGCAATGAGGGACACGGAGGGACACGGAGGGACAAGGTTGGACAATGAGGGACAAGGATGGACAAGGAGGGAACAGTAGGGGCAAGGAGGGGCAAGGAGGGGCAAGGAGGGACAAGGAATGACAAGGAGGGTCAATGAGGTACAAGGACGGACAAGGAGGGACAATGAGGGACAAGGAGAGACAAGAACGGAAAAGAAGGGACAAGGAAGGATCAGTAGGGACAAGGAATGACACGGAAGGTCAATGAGGGGCAATGAGCGACAATGAGGGGCAATGAGTGACAAGTAGGGACAAGGAGGGACAAGAAGCGACAAGGAGGGACAAGGAGTGACAATGAGGGACCAGGAGGGACAAGGAGGGGCAAGGAATGACAAGCAGGGACAATAAGGGAAACGGAGGGACAAGGAGGGGCAAGGATTGACAAGGAGGAAAAAGCAGGGACAATGAGGGACAAGGCAGGGACAAGGAGGGGCAATGAGGGAAAAGGAGGGGCACGAATGGACAAGGACTGACAAGGAGGGACAAGGAGGGAAAATGAGGGACATGGATGGAGAATGAGGGGCAATAAGGGACAGAGAGGAACAAGCAGGGACAAGGAGGGGCGATGAGGGACAATGATGGACAAGGAAGCAAAAGGAGGGACAAGGAGTTAAAAGGAGGGACAAAGAGTGACAAGGAGGGAAAAGGAGGGACAAGGGGGACAATGATGGACAAGGAGGAACAAGGAGGAGCAAGGAGGGACAAGGAGTGACAAGTGGGAAAAGGAGCGAAAAGGAGTGACAAGGAGGGACAAGAAGGGATAATGAGGGACACGCAGCGGCAAGGAGGGGCAAGGAGGGAAAAGGAGGGACAAGGAGTGACAAGGAGGGACAAGGAGGGAAAAGGATTGACAAGGAGGGGCAAGGAGGGACAATGAGGGAAAAGGACGGAAAAGGAGCGACAAGGAGGGACAATGTGGGACAAGGAATGTCATGGAGCGTCAAGGAAGGTCAAGGAGAGACCATGAGGGACAAGGAGTGACAACTAGGGACAAGGATGGACAAGGAGGGACAAGGAGTGACAAGGATTGACAAGGAGGGAAAATGAGGGAAAAGGATGGACAATGTGGGAAAACGACGGAAAGGAGCGAAAAGGAGTGACAAGGAGGGACAAGAAGGGATAATGAGGGACAATGAGGGGCAATGTGGGACACGCAGCGGCCAGGAGGGGCAAGGAGGGAAAATGAGGGACAAGGAGGGAAAAGGGGGGACAAGGAGTGACAAGGAGGGAAAACGAGCGACAAGGAGGGATAATGAGGGGCAATGAGAGACAATGAGGGACAAGCAGGGATAAGGAGGGACATTAAGGGACAAGGAGTGCCAAGGAGGGCCAAGGAAGGAAAAGGATTGACAAGGAGGGACAATAAGGTACAGTAAGGGACAATGAGTGACAAGGAGGGCCAAGGAGGGAAAAGGAGGGACAAGGAGGGAAAAGGAGGGACAAGGCCGGAAAAGGAGTGACCAGGAGGGACAAGGTGGGACCAGGAGGAACAAGGAGTGGCAATGAGGGACAAGGACGGAAAAGGAGGGACAAGCAGGGACAAGGACGGAAAAGGAGGGACAAGATGGGACAATGAGGGACAAGGACGGAAAAGGAGGGACAAGCAGGGACAAGGAGGGCAAAGGAGGGACAAGGACGTAAAAGGAGGGACAAGATGGGACAATGAGGGACAAGATGGGACAAGATGGGACAAGTGGGGACAAGGAGGGACAAGGATTGACAAGGAGGGGCAATGCGGGACAAGGATTGACATGGAGGGGCAATGAGGGACAAGGAGACACAAGGAGGAACAAGCAGGGACAATGAGGGACAAGATGGGACAATGAGGGACAAGGACGGAAAAGAAGGGACAAGCAGGGACAATCAGGGACAAGCAGGGACAAGGTGGGACAAGGAGGGTAAAGGATGGACAAGGGGGGACAAGTTAGGGACATGGATGGTCGCGGCAATGAGGGACACGGAGGGACAAGGTTGGGGAATGAGGGACAAGGAGGGACAAGGAGTGGCAATGAGGGACGAGGAGGGACAAGGAGAGACAAGAACGGACAAGGAGCGACCAGTAGGGACAAGGAATGACACGGAGGGTCAATGAGGGTCAATGAGCGACAATGAGGGGCAATGAGTGACAAGGAGGGACAAGGAGGGACAATGAGGGACAAGGAGGGACAATGAGGGACACGGAGGGACAAGGAGGGGCAAGGAATGACATGGAGGGAAAATGAGGGACAAGGAGGGAAAAGGACGGAAAAAGAGCGACAAGCAGGGACAATAAGGGAAACGGAGGGACAAGGAGGGGAAAGGATTGACAAGGAGGGGTAATGAGGGACTAGGAGGGACAAGGAGGAACAATGAGGGACAAGGAGGGACAAGGTGGGGCAATCAGGCACAAGGAGGGACAAGGAGGGAAGGGCAGGGACAAGGAGGTGGAATGAGGGAAAAGGAGGGACACGAATGGACAAGGAGTGACAAGGAGGGAAAATGAGGGACAAGAATGGAGAATGAGGGGCAATAAGGGACAAGGAGGAACCAGCAGGGACAAGGAGGGGCAATGAGGGACAAGGAGGGAAAAGGACGGAAAAGGAGCGACAAGGAGGGAAAATATGGGACAAGGAGGGACAAGGATTGAGAAGAAGGGACAATGAGGGACAAGGAGAAACAAGTAGGGACAATGAGCGACAAGGATGGACAATGAGGGGCAATGAGGGACACGGAGGGACAAGGTTGGACAATGAGGGACAAGTATGGACAAGGAGGGAACAGTAGCGGCAAGGAGGGGCAAGGAGGGACAAGGAATGACAAGGAGGGTCAATGAGAGGCAATGAGCGACAATAAGGGACAATAAAGGACAAGGAGGGACAAGGTGGGACAAGGAGTGGCAATGGGGGACAAGGAGGGAAAAGGACGGAAAAGGAGCGACAAGGAGGGACAAGATGGGACAAGGAGGGACAAGGATTGACAAGAAGGGACAAGGAAAAACAAGCAGGGACAATGAGCGACAAGGATGGACAATGAGGGGCAATGAGGGACACGGAGGGACAAGGTTGGACAATGAGGGACAAGGATGGACAAGAACGGACAAGGATGGACAAGAATGGACAAGGATGGACAAGGACGGAACAGTAGGGGCAAGGAGGACAAGGAATGACAAGGAGGGTCAATGAGAGGCAATGAGCGACAATAAGGGACAAGGAGGGACAAGGTGGGACCAGGAGGGACAAGGAAGGACAAGGATGGAAAAGGTGGGACAAGGAGGGCAAGATGGGACAAGTAGGGACAAGGAGGGGCAATGAGGTACAAGGACGGACACGGAGGGACACGGATGGAAAAGGATGGACAATGAGGGACGAGGAGGGACAAGCAGGGACAAGGAGGGGCAGTTAGGGACAAGGAGGGACAAAGAGTGACATGGAGGGAAAAGGAGGGAAAAGGAGGGACAAGGAGTGACAAGGAGGGACAAGGTTGGGCAATGAGCGACAAGGAGGGACAAGGCGTGGCAATTAGGGACAAGGAGGGAAAAAGAGGGACAATGGTGCGACAAGGAGGGACAAGGAGTGACAAGGAGGGACAATGATGGAAAAGGATGATCACGGAGGGACGAGGATGAACAAGGAGGGACAAGGTTGGGCAAGGAGGGGCGATGAGGGACAAGGAGTGACTATGAGGGACCAGGAGGGGCAAGGAATGACAAGCAGGGACAATAAGGGAAACGGAGGGACAAGGAGGGCCAAGGATTGACAAGGAGGGGAAATGAGGGACTAGGAGGGACAAGGAGGAAAAAGCAGGGACAATGAGGGACAAGGAGGGGCAATGAGGGAAAAGGAGGGGCACGAATGGACAAGGAGTGACAAGGAGGGAAAATGAGGGACAAGGATGGAGAATGAGGGGCAATAAGGGACAGAGAGGAACAAGCAGGGACAAGGAGGGGCGATGAGGGACAATGATGGACAAGGAAGCAAAAGGAGGGACAAGGAGTTAAAAGGAGGGACAAGGAGTGACAAGGAGGGACAAGGGGGACAATGATGGACAAGGAGGAACAAGGAGGAGCAAGGAGGGACAAGGAGTGACAAGTGGGAAAAGGAGCGAAAAGGAGTGACAAGGAGGGACAAGAAGGGATAATGAGGGACACGCAGCGGCAAGGAGGGGCAAGGAGTGACAAGGAGGGACAAGGAGTGACAAGGAGGGACAAGGAGGGAAAAGGATTGACAAGGAGGGGCAAGGAGGGACAATGAGGGAAAAGGACGGAAAAGGAGCGACAAGGAGGGACAATGTGGGACAAGGAATGTCATGGAGCGTCAAGGAAGGTCAAGGAGAGACCATGAGGGACAAGGAGTGACAACTAGGGACAAGGATGGACAAGGAGGGACAAGGAGTGACAAGGATTGACAAGGAGGGAAAATGAGGGAAAAGGATGGACAATGTGGGAAAAGGACGGAAAGGAGCGAAAAGGAGTGACAAGGAGGGACAAGAAGGGACAATGAGGGGCAATGTGGGACACGCAGCGGCCAGGAGGGGCAAGGAGGGAAAATGAGGGACAAGGAGTGACAAGGAGGGAAAAGGGGGGACAAGGAGTGACAAGGAGGGAAAAGGGGGGACAAGGAGTGACAAGGAGGGAAAACGAGCGACAAGGAGGGATAATGAGGGGCAATGAGAGACAATGAGGGACAAGGAGGGATAAGGAGGGACAAGGAGGGACATTAAGGGACAAGGAGTGCCAAGGAGGGCCAAGGAAGGAAAAGGATTGACAAGGAGGGACAATAAGGTACAGTAAGGGACAATGAGTGACAAGGAGGGCCAAGGAGGGAAAAGGAGGGACAAGCAGGGACAAGGAGGGAAAAGGAGGGACAAGGACGGACCAGGAGGAACAAGGAGTGGCAATGAGGGACAAGGACGGAAAAGGAGGGACAAGGAGGGAAAAGGAGGGACAAGATGGGACAATGAGGGACAAGGACGGAAAAGGAGGGACAAGCAGGGACAAGGAGGGAAAAGGAGGGACAAGATGGGACAATGAGGGACAAGATGGGACAAGTGGGGACAAGGAGGGACAAGGACGGACAAGGAGGGACAAGGAGTGGCAATTAGGGACAAGGAGGGAAAAAGAGGAACAATGGTGGGACAAGGATGGACAAGGAGGGACAAGGAGGGACAAGGAGGAACAAGGAAGGACAAGGAGTGACAAGGAGGGACAATGAGGGAAAAGGATGGTCGCGGAGGGACTAGGATGGTCGCGGAGGGACAAGGTTGGGCAATGAGGGACAAGGATGGACAAGGAAGCACAAGGAGAGACAAGGAGGAACAAGGAATGAAAAGGTGGGACAATGAGCGACAAGGAGGGTCAAGCAGGGACAAGCAGGGACAATCAGGGACAAGCAGGGACAAGTTGGGTCAAGGAGGGTAAAGGATGGACAAGGGGGGACAAGTTAGGGACATGGATGGTCGCGGCAATGAGGGACACGGAGGGACAAGGTTGGGGAATGAGGGACAAGGAGGGACAAGGAGTGGCAATGAGGGACGAGGAGGGACAAGGAGAGACAAGAACGGACAAGGAGGGACCAGTAGGGACAAGGAATGACACGGAGGGTCAATGAGGGTCAATGAGCGACAATGAGGGCAATGAGTGACGGGCAATGAAGGCAGTGACAAGGAGGGGGAATGAGGGAAAAGGAGGGACACGAATGGACAAGGAGTGACAAGGAGGGAAAATGAGGGACAAGAATGGAGAATGAGGGGCAATAAGGGACAAGGAGGAACCAGCAGGGACAAGGAGGGGCAATGAGGGACAAGGAGGGAAAAGGACGGAAAAGGAGCGACAAGGAGGGAAAATATGGGACAAGGAGGGACAAGGATTGACAAGAAGGGGCAATGAGGGACACGGAGGGACACGGAGGGACAAGGTTGGACAATGAGGGACAAGGATGGACAAGGAGGGAACAGTAGGGGCAAGGAGGGGCAAGGAGGGACAAGGAATGACAAGGAGGGTCAATGAGGTACAAGGACGGACAAGGAGGGACAATGAGGGACAAGGAGAGACAAGAACGGAAAAGAAGGGACAAGGAAGGACCAGTAGGGACAAGGAATGACACGGAAGGTCAATGAGGGGCAATGAGCGACAATGAGGGGCAATGAGTGACAAGTAGGGACAAGGAGGGACAAGAAGGGACAAGGAGGGACAAGGAGTGACAGGGATAATAAGGGAAACGGAGGGACAAGGAGGGGCAAGGATTGACAAGGAGGGGAAATGAGGGACAAGGAGGAAAAAGCAGGGACAATGAGGGACAAGGCAGGGACAAGGAGGGGCAATGAGGGAAAAGGAGGGGCACGAATGGACAAGGAGTGACAAGGAGGGACAAGGAGGGAAAATGAGGGACAAGGATGGAGAATGAGGGGCAATAAGGGACAGAGAGGAACAAGCAGGGACAAGGAGGGGCGATGAGGGACAATGATGGAAAAGGAAGCAAAAGGAGGGACAAGGAGTTAAAAGGAGGGACAAGGAGTGACAAGGAGGGAAAAGGAGGGACAAGGGGGACAATGATGGACAAGGAGGAACAAGGAGGAGCAAGGAGGGACAAGAAGTGACAAGTGGGAAAAGGAGCGAAAAGGAGTGACAAGGAGGGACAAGAAGGGATAATGAGGGACACGCAGCGGCAAGGAGGGGCAAGGAGGGACAAGGAGTGACAAGGAGGGACAAGGAGGGAAAAGGATTGACAAGGAGGGGCAAGGAGGGACAATGAGGGAAAAGGACGGAAAAGGAGCGACAAGGAGGGACAATGTGGGACAAGGAATGTCATGGAGCGTCAAGGAAGGTCAAGGAGAGACCATGAGGGACAAGGAGAGACCATGAGGGACAAGGAGTGACAACTAGGGACAAGGATGGACAAGGAGGGACAAGGAGTGACAAGGATTGACAAGGAGGGAAAATGAGGGAAAAGGATGGACAATGTGGGAAAAGGACGGAAAGGAGCGAAAAGGAGTGACAAGGAGGGACAAGAAGGGATAATGAGGGACAATGAGGGGCAATGTGGGACACGCAGCGGCCAGGAGGGAAAATGAGGGACAAGGAGGGAAAAGGGGGGACAAGGAGTGACAAGGAGGGAAAACGAGCGACAAGGAGGGATAATGAGGGGCAATGAGAGACAATGAGGGACAAGCAGGGATAAGGAGGGACATTAAGGGACAAGGAGTGCCAAGGAGGGCCAAGGAAGGAAAAGGATTGACAAGGAGGGACAATAAGGTACAGTAAGGGACAATGAGTGACAAGGAGGGCCAAGGAGGGAAAAGGAGGGACAAGCAGGGACAAGGAGGGAAAAGGAGGGACAAGGACGGAAAAGGAGTGACCAGGAGGGACAAGGAGTGACCAGGAGGAACAAGGAGTGGCAATGAGGGACAAGGACGGAAAAGGAGGGACAAGCAGGGCCAAGGAGGGAAAAGGAGGGACAAGCAGGGACAAGGAGGGAAAAGGAGGGACAAGGACGGAAAAGGAGTGACCAGGAGGGACAAGGTGGGACCAGGAGGAACAAGGAGTGGCAATGAGGGACAAGGACGGAAAAGGAGGGACAAGCAGGGACAAGGACGGAAAAGGAGGGACAAGATGGGACAATGAGGGACAAGGACGGAAAAGGAGGGACAAGCAGGGACAAGGAGGGAAAAGGAGGGACAAGGACGTAAAAGGAGGGACAAGATGGGACAATGAGGGACAAGATGGGACAAGTGGGGACAAGGAGGGACAAGGAGAGACAAGGATTGACAAGGAGGGGCAATGCGGGACAAGGATTGACATGGAGGGGCAATGAGGGACAAGGAGACACAAGGAGGAACAAGCAGGGACAATGAGGGACAAGATGGGACAATGAGGGACAAGGACGGAAAAGGAGGGACAAGCAGGGACAAGGAGGGAAAAGGAGGGACAAGGACGGAAAATGAGGGACAAGATGGGACAATGAGGGACAAGATGGGACAAGTGGGGACAAGGAGGGACAAGGATTGACAAGGAGGGGCAATGCGGGACAAGGATTGACAAGGAGGGGCAATGAGGGACAAGGAGACACAAGGAGGAACAAGCAGGGACAAAGAGGGACAAGGTTGGGTAATGAGGGACCAGGAGGGACAAGGAGGGACAAGGAGTTAAAAGGAGGGAAAGGAGGGACCAGGAGTGACAAGGAGGGACAAGGAGGGACAATGAGGGACAAGGAGGGACACGGAGGGACAAGGAGGGGCAAGGAATGACATGGAGGGAAAATGAGGGACAAGGAGGGAAAAGGACGGAAAAAGAGCGACAAGCAGGGACAATAAGGGAAACGGAGGGACAAGGAGGGGAAAGGATTGACAAGGAGGGGTAATGAGGGACTAGGAGGGACAAGGAGGAACAATGAGGGACAAGGAGGGACAAGGTGGGGCAATCAGGCACAAGGAGGGACAAGGAGGGAAGGGCAGGGACAAGGAGGGGGAATGAGGGAAAAGGAGGGACACGAATGGACAAGGAGTGACAAGGAGGGAAAATGAGGGACAAGAATGGAGAATGAGGGGCAATAAGGGACAAGGAGGAACCAGCAGGGACAAGGAGGGGCAATGAGGGACAAGGAGGGAAAAGGACGGAAAAGGAGCGACAAGGAGGGAAGATATGGGACAAGGAGGGACAAGGATTGAGAAGAAGGGACAATGAGGGACAAGGAGAAACAAGTAGGGACAATGAGCGACAAGGATGGACAATAAGGGGCAATGAGGGACACGGAGGGACAAGGTTGGACAATGAGGGACAAGGATGGACAAGGAGGGAACAGTAGCGGCAAGGAGGGGCAAGGAGGGACAAGGAATGACAAGGAGGGTCAATGAGAGGCAATGAGCGACAATAAGGGACAATAAGGGACAAGGTGGGACAAGGAGTGGCAATGGGGGACAAGGAGGGAAAAGGACGGAAAAGGAGCGACAAGGAGGGACAAGATGGGACAAGGAGGGACAAGGATTGACAAGAAGGGACAATGAGGGACAAGGAAAAACAAGCAGGGACAATGAGCGAAAAGGATGGACAATGAGGGGCAATGAGGGACACGGAGGGACAAGGTTGGACAATGAGGGACAAGGATGGACAAGAACGGACAAGGATGGTCTAGAACGGACAAGGATGGACAAGAACGGACAAGGACGGAACAGTAGGGGCAAGGAGGGACAAGGAATGACAAGGAGGGTCAATGAGAGGCAATGAGCGACAATAAGTGACAAGGAGGGACAAGGTGGGACCAGGAGGGACAAGGAAGGACAAGGATGGAAAAGGTGGGACAAGGAGGGCAAGATGGGACAAGTAGGGACAAGGAGGGGCAATGAGGTACAAGGACGGACACGGAGGGACACGGATGGAAAAGGATGGACAATGAGGGACGAGGAGGGACAAGCAGGGACAAGGAGGGGCAATTAGGGACAAGGAGGGACAAGGAGTGACAAGGAGTGACATGGAGGGAAAAGGAGGGAAAAGGAGGGACAAGGAGTGACAAGGAGGGACAAGGTTGGGCAATGAGCGACAAGGCGTGGCAATTAGGGACAAGGAGGGAAAAAGAGGGACAATGGTGGGACAAGGAGGAACAAGGAGGGACAAAAAGTGACAGGGAGTGACAAGGAGGGACAAGGACGGAAAAGGAGGGACAAGCAGGGACAAGGAGGGAAAAGGAGGGACAAGGAAGGAAAAGGACGGAAAAGGAGGGACAAGGTGGGGCAATGAGTGACCAGGAGGGACAAGGAGGGACAAGGTAGGACCAGGAGGAACAAGGAGTGGCAATGAGGGACAAGGACGGAAAAGGAGGGACAAGGAGGGACAAGATGGGACAATGAGGGACAAGGAGGGACAATATGGGACAAGTGGGGAAAAGGAGGGACAAGGAGGGACAAGGCTTGACAAGGAGGGAAAATGAGGGAAAACGAAGGACAATGTGGGAAAAGGACGGAAAGGAGCCAAAAGGAGTGACAAGGAGGGACAAGAAGGGATAATGATGGCCAAGGAGGGAAAAGGAGGGACAAGCAGGGACAAGGAGGGAAAAGGAGGGAAAAGGAGGGACAAGGACGGAAAAGGAGGGACAAGGAGGGAAAAGGAGGGACAAGATGGGACAATGAGGGACAAGGACGGAAAAGGAGGGACAAGCAGGGACCAGGAGGGAAAAGGAGGGACAAGGAGGCACAAGCAGGGACAATGAGGGACAAGGAGGGACAAGGTTGGGTAATGAGGACAAAGAGGGGCGGTGAGGGACAATGATGGACAAGGAAGCAAAAGGAGGGAAAAGCAGGGACAAGGAGTGACAAGGAGGGAAAAGGAGGGACAAGGGGGACAATGATGGACAAGGAGGAACAAGGAGGAGAAAGGAGGGTCAAGGAGTGACAAGTGGGAAAAGGAGCGAAAAGGAGGGACAAGAAGGGATAATGAGGGACACGCAGCGGCAAGGAGGGGCAAGGAGTGACAAGGAGGGACAAGGAGGAAAAAGGAGGGACAAGGAGTGACAAGGAGGGACAAGGAGGGAAAAGGATTGACAAGGAGGGGCAAGGAGGGGCAATGAGGGACAATGAGGGAAAAGGACGGAACAGGAGCGACAAGGAGGGACAATGTGGGACAAGGAATGTCATGGAGCGTCAAGGAGGGTCAAGGAGAGACCATGAGGGACAAGGAGTGACAACTAGGGACAAGGATGGACAAGGAGGGGCAAGGAGTGACAAGGAGTGACAAGGAGGGAAAATGAGGGAAAACGAAGGACAATGTGGGAAAAGGACGGAAAGGAGCCAAAAGGAGTGACAAGGAGGGACAAGAAGGGATAATGATGGCCAAGGAGGGAAAAGGAGGGACAAGCAGGGAAAAGGAGGGACAAGGACGGAAAAGGAGGGACAAGCAGGGACAAGGAGGGAAAAGGAGGGACAAGATGGGACAATGAGGGACAAGGACGGAAAAGGAGGGACAAGCAGGGACCAGGAGGGAAAAGGAGGGGCAAGGAGGGACAAGGAATGACAAGGAGGGTCAATGAGAGGCAATGAGCGACAATAAGGGACAATAAGGGACAAGGATTGACAAGGAGGGGCAATGCGGGACAAGGATTGACAAGGAGGGGCAATGAGGGACAAGGAGACACAAGGAGGAACAAGCAGGAACAAGGAGGGAAAAGGAGGGACAAGATGGGACAATGAGGGACAAGGACGGAAAAGGAGGGACAAACAGGGAAAAGGAGGGACAAGGACGGAAAAGGAGGGACAATGAGGGACAAGATGGTACAAGAGGGGACAAGGAGGGACAAGGACGGACAAGGAGGGACAAGGAGGGGCAATGCGGGACAAGGATTGACAAGGAGGGGCAATGAGGGACAAGGAGACACAAGGAGGAACAAGCAGGGACAAGAAGGGACAAGGAGGGACAAGGTTGGGTAATGAGGGACAAGGAGGGGTGATGAGGGACAAGGATGGACAAGGAAGCAAAAGGAGGGAAAAGGAGGGGCAATGAGGGGCAAGGAGGGACAAGGAGTTAAAAGGAGTGGCAATTTGGGACAAAGAGGGAAAAAGAGGGACAATGGTGGGACAAGGAGGGACAAGGAGTGACAATGAGGGAAAAGGATGGTTACGGAGAGACGAGGATGGACAAGGTTGGGCAATGAGGGACAAGGAGGGGCGATGAGGGACAAGGATGGACAAGGAAGCACAAGGAGGGACAAGGAGGAACAAGGGGGGACAAGGAGGGACAAGGAGGGAAAAGGAGGGACAAGGAGGGACAAGGAGGGGCAATGAGGGCAATGAGAGACAAGGAGGACACGAAGGGACAAGGAGGGAAAAGGAGGGGCAATGATGGTCAAGGAGGGACAAGGAGGAACAAGCAGGAGGGGCCATGCGTGGCAATGAGGGACAAATAATGTCAACGAGGGTGAAGGAGGGTCAATGAGGGACAAGGAGAGACATGGATTGACAAGGAGGGACAAGGAGGGAAAGGAGTGAAAAGGACGACAAGGAGAGGCAATGAGGTCAAGGAGGGTCAAGGAGGGACAAGGATGGACAAGGAGGGACCAGGAGGGTCAAGGAGGGACGAGGAGTTAAAAGGAGGGAAAGGAGGGACCAGGAGGGAAAAGGAGGGACACGGATGGACAATGAGGGGCAATGAGTGACAAGGAGGAACAAGCAGGGTCAATGAGGGGCAATGAGGGGCAATGAGGGACACGGAGGGACAAGGTTGGGCAATGGGAGATAAGTGGGGACACGGAGGGACAAGGTGGGACCAGGAGGGAAAAGGAGGGACAAGGAGTTGCAATGAGGGAAAAGGAGGAAAAAGGACGGGACAATGAAGGACAAGCACGGACAAGCGGGGACAATGAGGGACAAGGAGGGACAAGGAGGGACAAGGATTGACAAGGAGGGGCAATGAGGGACAAGGAGACACAAGGAGGAACAAGCAGGGACAAGGAGGGAAAAGGAGGGACAAGATGGGACAATGAGGGACAAGGACAGAAAAGGAGGGACAAGCAGGGACAAGGAGGGAAAAGGAGGGACAAGGACGGAAAAGGAGGGACAAGATGGGACAATGATGGACAAGATGGGACAAGAGGGGACAAGGACGGACAAGGAGGGACAAGGAGGGGCAATGCGGGACAAGGATTGACAAGGAGGGGCAATGAGGGACAAGGAGACACAAGGAGGAACAAGCAGGGTCATGAGGGACAAGGAGGGGTGATGAGGGACAAGGATGGACAAGGAAGCAAAAGGAGGGAAAAGGAGGGGCAATGAGGGGCAAGGAGGGACAAGGAGTTAAAAGGAGTGGCAATTTGGGACAAAGAGGGAAAAAGAGGGACAATGGTGGGACAAGGAGGGACAAGGAGTGACAATGAGGGAAAAGGATGGTCACGGAGAGACGAGGATGGACAAGGAGGGACAAGGTTGGGCAATGAGGGACAAGGATGGGCGATGAGGGACAAGGATGGACAAGGAAGCACAAGGAGGGACAAGGAGGAACAAGGGGGGACAAGGAGGGACATGGAGGGGCAATGAGGGACAAGGAGGACACGAAGGGACAAGGAGGGAAAAGGAGGGGCAATGAGGGGCAAGGAGGGACAAGGAGGAACAAGCAGGAGGGGCCATGCGTGGCAATGAGGGCCAAAGAATGTCAACGAGGGTGAAGGAGGGTCAATGAGGGACAAGGAGAGACATGGATTGACAAGGAGGGACAAGGAGGGAAAGGAGTGAAAAGGACGACAAGGAGAGGCAATGAGGTCAAGGAGGGTCAAGGATGGACAAGGAGACACCAGGAGGGACAAGCATGGTCACGGAGGGTCAAGGAGGGGCGAGGATGAACAAGGAGGGACACGGAGGGACAAGTAGTGGCAATTAGGGACAAGGAGGGAAAAAGAGGGACAATGGTGGGACAAGGAGGGACAAGGAGGGACAAGGAGGGACAAGGAGGGACAAGGAGGGACAAGGAGGGACAAGGAGGGACAAGGAGGGACAAGGAGGGACAAGGAGGGACAAGGAGGGACAAGGAGGGACAAGGAGGAACAAGGAGGGACAAGGAGTGACAAGGAGGGACAATGAGGGAAAAGGATGGTCACGGAGGGACTAGATTGGGCAAGGAGGGACAAGGTTGGGCAATGAGGGACAAGGAGGGGCGATGAGGGACAAGGATGGACAAGGAAGCACAAGGAGACACAAGGAGGAACAAGGAGTGAAAAGGTGGGGTAATGAGGGACAATGAGGGACAAGGAGGGTCAAGCAGGGACAATCAGGGATAAGCAGGGACAAGGTGGGACAAGGTGGGACAAGGAGGGTAAAGGAGGGTCAAGGATGGACAAGGGGGGACAAGTTAGGGACATGGATGGTCGCGGCAATGAGGGACACGGAGGGACAAGGTTGGGGAATGATGGACAAGGAGGGACAAGGAGTGGCAATGAGGGACGAGGAGGGACAAGGAGAGACAAGAACGGACAAGGAGGGACCAGTAGGGACAAGGAATGACACGGAGGGACAATGAGTGACAAGGAGGGACAAGGAGAGACAAGGAGGGACAATGAGGGACAAGGAGGGACAAGGAGAAATCAGGAGGGACAAGGAGGGGCAAGGAATGACAAGGAGGGAAAATGAGGGAAAAGGACGGAAAAAGAGCGACAAGCTGGGACAATAAGGGAAACGGAGGGACAAGGAGGGGCAAGGATTGTCAAGGAGGGGTAATGAGCGACTAGGAGGGACAAGGAGGAACAAGCAGGGACAATGAGGGACAAGGAGGGGCAATCAGGCACAAGGAGGGACAAGGAGGGAAGGGCAGGGACAAGGAGGGGCAATGAGGGAAAAGGAGGGACACGAATGGACAAGGAGGGAAAATGAGGGACAAGGATGGAGAATGAGGGGCAATAAGGGACAAGGAGGTACCACCAGGGACAAGGAGGGGCATTGAGGGGCAATGATGGACAATGAGGGACAAGGATGGACAAGGTTGGGCAATGAGGGACAAGGAGTGGCTATGAGGGGCAATGAGGTACAAGGACGGACAAGGAGTGAAACGGAGGGACAAGGAGGGGATAGGATTGTCAAGGAGGGGTAATAAGGGACTAGAAGGGGCAAGGAGGAACAAGCAGGGACAATGAGGGACAAGGAGGGGCAATCAGGCACAAGGAGGGAAGGGCAGGGACAAGGAGGGGCAATGAGGGAAAAGGAGGGACACGAATGGACAAGGAGTGACAAGGAGGGAAAATGAGGGACAAGGATGGAGAATGAGGGGCAATAAGGGACAAGGAGGAACCAGCAGCGACAAGGAGGGGCATTGAGAGGGCAATGATGGACAATGAGGGACAAGGATGGACAAGGTTGGGCAATGAGGGACAAGGAGTGGCTATGAGGGACAACGAGGGACAAGGATGGACAAGGAGTGACAAGGAGGGACAAGGAGGTACAATGAGGGACAATGAGGGACAAGGAGGGACAATGATGGACAAGGAGGAAGAAGGAGGAACAAGGAGGGACAAGGAGGAACAAGGAGGGACAAGGAGTGACAAGTGCGAAAAGGAGTGACAAGTGCGAAAAGGAGTGACAAGGAGGGATAAAGAGGGACAACGAGGGACAAGGAATGACAAGGAGGGTCAATGAGGGGCAATGAGCGAAAATGAGGGACAATGAGGGACACGGAGGGACAAGGTTGGGCAATGAGGGACAAGGAGTGGCAATGAGGTACAAGGATGGACACGGATGGAAAAGGAGGGACAATGAGGGACAAGAACGGACAAGGAGGGACCAGTAGGGGCAAGGAATGACAAGGAGGGTCAATGAGAGGCAATGAGGGACAAGGAGGGACAAGGAGGGACAACCTGGGATCAGGAGGGACAAGGAGGGACAAGGATGGACAAGCAGGAACAAGCAGGGACAAGGTGGGACAAGGAGGGTCAAGGATGGTCAAGGGGGGTCAAGGAGGGACATGGATGGACGCGGCAATGAGGGACAAGGTTGGGCAATGAGGGACAAGGAGTGGTAATGAGGGGCAATGAGGTACAAGGACGGACACGGATGGAAAAGGAGGGACAATGAGGGACAAGAACGGACAAGGAGGGACCAGTAGGGGCAATGAGCGACAATGAGGGCAAGGAGGGACAAGGAGGGAAAATAAGGGACAACGTGGGACCACGAGGGACAATGAGGGCAATTTTTTTTTTTTCACTGAACCAACACTCAGGGGATGTCCCCTATAAATGCAGTGCATTGCGTTGGTAGAAGGAAGATAAGGTATTGGAAGGAGGAAAGAGGGAGTAGTGTCTGTTGACATCTGTTTTGAATCTCTGAATGTCGTAATTGGAGGGAAAGATATTTGCCGGAAGTCGATTCCACATACGGATAGTACGGGCGAAGAACGAATTTATTCTGTAATGTGTAGTGCGGTCGGTTGTCCAATCGACAACAAAAGGGTGAGCGTTCCTGGAAAGTCGCGTATCTCTACCGAACGTTCTCACGGGCGGTATAAGATCACGAATTTCCGAAGAACAAACACCATGAAAGTATCGATAGAACAATGACACACAACCAACATTACGACGGTGTTCAAGGGAGACAATAGAATTGGATATCTTACCATCACCTATCAACACCATCGCCCTCCTCTGGACACGGTCAAGTAGCTCCAGTGATGAAGCTGGAGCTCCCGACCATATATGGGAGTTGTATTCCATCTTTGGTCTGATGTAGGTAGTGTAGATATTGAGAAGATCAGAGGGTGTGAAATATTTTTTACATCTTTTTAGAAAGCCTAAACATTTGAAGGCATCTTTCGACACATCAAATACATGCTTTGTCCATCGAACATCACGTTGTATTTTCATGCCGAGAACATCGAGAGCATCTGATTGCTCAATATCTACACCGTTCATTAAAATCGACGACACCGTTGGATCAGTGAATCGTTTGTGAGACAACAAGGAGCACTGGGTCTTACGTGCATTAAAATCTACTCTATTCTCACGACCCCATTCAGAAATGGCCATCAAATCCTGGCTAAGTGACTCATCCATCAATCGCCTTTTATCCTCAATTTCTTGACGACTTGGTCTATGATCGAATGAGTATGAATGACAGAGGTTGCTGTCATCCGCGAATGAGTATATTGGATTCACAGTCCGATCCAAGAGGTCGTCGATGAAAATAAGAAAAAGGGAGGGGGAAAGGACAGAGCCCTGTGGTACTCCTGCGGTTAACCTATGCTCGTCGGATGAGAACCCATCTACAACAACACGTATAGCAGGGACAAGGTGGGACAAGGAGGGTCAAGGATGGACAAGGGGGGTCAAGGAGGGACATGGATGGACGCGGCAATGAGGGATACGGAGGGAAAAAGTTGGGAAATGAGGGACAAGGGTGACAAGGAGTGGCAATGAGGGGCAGTGGGGGCAATGAGGTACAAGGACGGACAAGGAACGACAATGAGGGGCGAGGAGGGAAAAGGAGAGAAAAGAACGGAAAATGAGGGACCAGTAGGGACAAGGAAGGACAAGGAATGACACGGAGGGTCAATGAGGGACAAGGATTGACAAGGAGGGACAAGGAGTGACAAGGTGGGACAAGGAGGGACAAGGAGGGACAAGGACGGACAAGGACGGACAAGGAGGGGCAATGAGAGACAAGGAGGGACATGGAGGGACAATAAGGTACAGTAAGGGACAATGAGTGACAAGGAGGGACAAGGAGGGAGAAGGAGGGACATGGAGGGACAAGGTGGGACAAGGATGGACAATAAGCGAGTGACAAGGAGGGCCAAGGATGGAAAAGGAGAGATAAGGAGGGCCAAGGAGGGCCAAGGAGGGTCACGAAGGGAAAAGTAGTGACAGGGCGGGTCACGGAGTGTCAAGGAGGGTCACGGAGTGCCAAGGAGGGTCACGGAGTGTCAAGGAGGGATAAGGAGGGATAAGCAGGGAGAAGCAGGAACAAGCAGGGACAAGGTCGGACAAGGAGGGTCAAGGATGTACAAGGGGGTCAAGGAGGGACATGGATGGACGCGGCAATGAGGGACACGGAGGGACAAGGTTGAGCAATGAGGGACAAGGAGGGACAAGGAGTGGAAATGAGGGGCAATGAGGTACAAGGACGGACAAGGAGGGACAATGAGGGACGATGAGGGTCAAGGAGAGAAAAGAACGGACAAGGAGGGACAAGGAATGACACGGAGGTTCAATGAGGGGCAATGAGCGGCTATGAGGAACAAGGAGGGGCAATGAGTGACAAGGAGGGACAAGTAGGGACAAGGAGGGACAAGGAGGGACGAGAAGGGACAAGGAGGTGCAAGGAAGACAAGGAGGGAAAAGGAGCGACAAGCAGGGACAAGGAAGGATAAGGAGGGACACGGAGGGTCAGTGAGCGACAATGAGGGACAAGGTGGGGCAATGAGTGACAATGAGGGACAAGGCGGGGCAATGAGGGACAAGGTGGGGCAATGAGTGACCAGGAGGGACAAGGAGGGACAAGGTGGAACCAGGCGGGACAAGGAGTGGCAATGAGGGACAAGGACGGAAAAGGAGGGACAAGCAGGGACAAGAAGGGAAAAGGAGGGACAAGATGGGACAATGAGGGACAAGGATTGACAAGGAGTGACAAGTGGGGACAAGGAGGGACAAGTGGGGACAAGGAGGGACAATGATTCACAAGGACGGGCAATGAGGGACAAGGAGGAACAAGCAGGGTCAATGAGGGACAAGAAGGGAAAAGGATCGACGCGTAGGGGCAGGGAGGGAAAAGGAGGGACAATCAGGGACAAGAAGGTACAAGGTTGGCAATGAGGGACAAGGAGGGGCGATGAGGGACTAGGATGGACAAGGAAGCACAAGGAGGGACAAGGAGGAACAAGGAGGGACAAGGAAGGGCAATGAAAGACAAGGAGGGACAAGGACTTAAAAGGAGGGACAAGGAGTGACAAGGAGGGAAAAGGAGGGAAAAGGAGGGACAAGGAGTGACAAGGAGGGACAAGGTTGGGCAATGAGGGACAAGGAGGAACAAGGAGTGGCAATTAGGGACAAGTAGGGAAAAAGAGGGACAATGGTGGGACAAGGAGGGACAAGGAGGGACAAGGAGGGACAAGGAGGGACAAGGAGGGACAAGTAGGGACAAGGAGGGAAAATGATGGTCACGGAGGGACGAGGATGGACAAGGAGGGACAAGGTTGGGCAATGAGGGACAAGGAGGGGCGATGAGGAACAAGGATGGACAAGGAAGCACAAGGAGGAACAAGGGGGACAAGGAGGGACAAGCAGAGACAAGGAGGGGCAATGAGGGACACTGAGGGACGCGAAGAGACAAGGAGGGAAAAGGAGGGGCAAGGATGGGCAATGAGGAGCAATGAGGGACAAGCAGGGACAAGGAGGGGCCATGTGTGGCAATGAGGGACAATGAGGGGGAATTAGGGACAAGGATGGTCAAGGAGGGAAAAAGAGGGACAATGAGGGACAAAGAATGTCAACGAGGGTGAAGGAGGGTCAAAGAGGGTCAAGGAGGGGCAATGAGCGACATTGAGGGCCAATGAGTGACAAGTAGGGACAAGGAGGGACAAGAGGGGACAAGGAGGGACAAGGAAGGACAATGCGGGACAAGGAGGGACCAGGAGGGACAAGGAGGGGCAAGGAATGACAAGCAGGGACAATAAGGGAAACGGAGGGACAAGGAGGGGCAAGGATTGACAAGGAGGGGAAATGAGGGACTAGGAGGGACAAGGAGGAAAAAGCAGGGACAATGAGGGACAAGGAGGGGCAATGAGGGAAAAGGAGGGGCACGAATGGACAAGGAGGGAAAATGAGGGACAAGGATGGAGAATGAGGGCAATAAGGGACAGAGACGAACAAGCAGGGACAAGGAGGGACAATGAGGGGCAATGAGGGACAATGAGGGACAATGAGGGACAATGAGGGACAATGAGGGCCAAGGATGGACAAGGTTGGGCAATGAGGGACAAGGAGTGGCTATGAGGGGCAATGAGGTACAAGGATTGACACGGAGGGACAATGAGGGACGAGGAGGGACAAGGAGCGAAAACAACGGAAAAGAAGGGATAAGGAGGGACAAGGAATGACAAGGAGGGTCAATGAGGGGCAATGAGGGGCAATGAGGGACAAGGAGGGAAAAGGACGGAAAAGGAGCGACAAGGAGGGACAAGATGGGACAAGGAGGGACAAGGATTGACAAGAAGGGACAATGAGGGACAAGGAGAAACAAGTAGGGATAATGAGCGACAAGGATGGACAATGAGGGGCAATGAGGGACACGGAGGGACAAGGTTGGACAATGAGGGACAAGGATGGACAAGAACGGACAAGGAGGGAACAGTAGGGGCAAGTAGGGACAAGGAATGACAAGGAGGGTCAATGAGAGGCAATGAGCGACAATAAGGGACAAGGAGGGACAAGGAGTGGCAATGAAGGACAAGGAGGGAAAAGGACGGAAAAGGAGCGACAAGGAGGGACAAGATGGGACAAGGATTGACAAGAAGGGACAATGAGGGACAAGGAGAAACAAGCAGGGACAATGAGCGACAAGGATGGACAATGAGGGGCAATGAGGGGCAATGAGGGACAAGGTTGGACAAGAACGGACAAGGATGGACAAGAACGGACAAGGACGGAACAGTAGGGGCAAGGAGGGACAAGGAATTACAAGGAGGGTCAATGAGAGGCAATGAGCGACAATAAGGGACAAGGTAGGACCAGGAGGGACAAGGAAGAACAAGGATGGAAAAGGTGGACAAGGAGGGCAAGATGGGACAAGTAGGGACAAGGAGGGACAAGGACGGAAAAGGAGGGACAAGGTGGGGCAATGAGTGACCTGGAGGGACAAGGTAGGACCAGGAGGAACAAGGAGTGGCAATGACGGACAAGGACGGAAAAGGAGGGACAAGCAGGGACAAGGAGGGAAAAGGAGGGACAAGATGGGACAATGAGGGACAAGGAGGGACAATATGGGACAAGTGGGGACAAGGATTGACAAGGAGGGGCAATGCGGGACAAGGATTGACAAGGAAGGGCAATGAGGGACAAGGAGGCACAAGGAGGAACAAGCAGGGACAATGAGGGACAAGGTTGGGTAATGAGGACAAGGAGGGGCGATGAGGGACAATGATGGACAAGGAAGCAAAAGGAGGGACAAGCAGGGACAAGGAGGGGCAATGAGGGACAAGGAGGGACAAGGAGGGACAAGGAAGGACAAGGAGTTAAAAGGAGGGACAAGGAGTGACAAGGAGGGAAAAGGAGGGACAAGGGGGACAATGATGGACAAGGACGAACAAGGAGAAACAATGAGGAGCAAGGAGGGACAAGGAGTGACAAGTGGGAAAAGGAGTGACAAGGAGGGACAAGAAGGGATAATGAGGGACACGCAGCGGCAAGGAGGGGCAAGGAGTGGCAAGGAGGGACAAGGAGGGAAAATGAGGGACAAGGAGTGACAAGGAGGGACAAGGAGGGAAAAGGATTGACAAGGAGGGGCAAGGAGGGACAATGAGGCAAAAGGAGCGACAAGGAGGGACAATGTGGGACAAGGAATGTCATGGAGGGTCAAGGAGAGACCATGAGGGACAAGGAGTGACAACTAGGGACAAGGATGGACAAGGAGGGACAAGGAGTGACAAGGAGGGACAATGTGGGAAAAGGACGGAAAGGAGCGAAAAGGAGTGACAATGAGGGACAAGAATGGATAATGAGGGACAATGAGGGGGCAATGTGGGACACGCAGCGGCAAGGAGGGGCAAGGAGGGAAAATGAGGGACAAGGAGTGACAAGGAGGGACAAGGAGGGAAAAGGGGGGACAAGGAGTGACAAGGAGGGAAAACGAGCGACAAGGAAGGATAATGAGGGGCAATGAGAGACAATGAGGGGCAATGAGGGACAAGCAAGGACAAGCAGGGATAAGGAGGGACAAGGAGGGACATTAAGTGACAAGGAGTGACAAGGAGGGCCAAGGAGGGAAAAGGATTGACAAGGAGGGACAATAAGGTACAGTAAGGGACAATGAGTGACAAGGAGGGCCAAGGAGGGAAAAGGAGGGACAAGCAGGGACAAGGAGGGAAAAGGACGGAAAAGGAGGGACAAGCAGGGACAAGGTGGGGCAATGAGTGACCAGGAGGGACAAGGAGGGATAAGGTGGGACCAGGAGGAACAAGGAGTGGCAATGAGGGACAAGGACGGAAAAGGAGGGACAAGCAGGGACAAGGAGGGAAAAGGAGGGACAAGATGGGACAAGGACGGAAAAGGGGGGACAAGGAGGGAAAAGGAGGGACAAGGACGGAAAAGGAGGGACAAGATGGGACAATGAGGGACAAGATGGGACAAGTGGGGACAAGGACGGACAAGGATTGACAAGGAGTGACAAGGAGGGGCAATGCGGGACAAGGATTGACAAGGAGGGGCAATGAGGGACAAGGAGACACAAGGAGGAACAAGTAGGGAAAAGGAGGGGCAAGATGGGACAATGAGGGACAAGGACGGAAAAGGAGGGACAAGCAGTAACAAGGAGGGAAAAGGAGGGACAAGGCCGGAAAAGGAGGGACAAAATGGGACAATGAGGGACAAGATGGGACAAGTGGGGACAATGTGGGGACAATGTGGGACAAGGAGAGACAAGGACGGACAAGGAGGGACAAGGATTGACAAGGAGGGGCAATGCGGGACAAGGATTGACAAGGAGGGGCAATGAGGGACAAGGAGACACAAGGAGGAACAAGCAGGGACAATGAGGGACAAGAAGGAACAAGGAGGGACAAGGTTGGGTAATGAGGGACAAGGAGGGGTGATGAGGGACAAGGAGGGGTGATGAGGGACAAGGATTTACAAGGAAGCAAAAGGAGGGACAAGCAGGGACAAGGAGGGGCAATGATGGGCAAGGAGTTAAAAGGAGTGGCAATTAGGGACAAGGAGGGAAAAGAAGGACAATTGTGGGACAAGGAGGGACAATAAGGGACAAGGAGGGACAAGGAGTGACAAGGAGGGAAAAGGATGGTCACGGAGAGACGAGGATGGACAAGGAGGGACAAGTTGGACAATGAGGGACAAGGAGGGGCGATGAGGGACAAGGATGGACAAGGAAGCACAAGGAGGGACAAGGAGGAACAAGGGGGGACAAGAAGGGACAAGGAGGGGCAATGAGGGACAAGAAGGACACGAAGGGACAAGGAGGGAAAAGGAGGGACAATGAGGGACAAGGAGGAACAAGCAGGGACAAGGAGGGGCCATGCGTGGCAATGAGGGACAAAGAATGTCAACGAGGGTGAAGGAGGGTCAATGAGGGACAAGGAGAGACATGGATTGACAAGGAGGGACAAGGAGTGACAAGGAGGGAAAAGGAGTGAAAAGGAGGACAAGGAGTGGCAATGAGGTCAAGGAGGGTCAAGGAGGGACAAGGAGGGACAAGGAGGGACAAGGTGGGTCAAGGAGGGATAAGGAGGGACAAGGATGGACAAGGAGGGACCAGGAGGGACAAGGAGTGACAAGGAGGGACAAGGAGGGACAAGGAGTTAAAAGGAGGCAAAAGGAGGGAAAGGAGGGACACGGATGGACAATGAGGGGCAATGAGTGATAAGGAGGAACAAGCAGGGACGAGGAGGGGCAATGAGGGACACGGAGGGACAAGGTTGGGCAATGAGGTACAAGGACGGACACGGATGGAAAAGGAGGGACACGGAGGGACAAGGTGGGACCAGGAGGGACAAGGAGGGACAAGGAGTGGCAATGAGGGACAAGGAGGGAAAAGGAGCGACAAGCTGGGAAAAGGAGAGACAAGGAGGGAAAAGGAGGACAAGATGGGACAATGAGGGACAAGGAGGGAAAAGGAGGAGAAGATGGGACAAGGAGGAACAAGCTGGGACAATGAGGGACAAGGAGTGACAAGGAGGGACAAGGTGGGGCAATCAGGGACAAGGAGGGACAAGCATGGTCAAGTAGGGACAAGGAGGGGTAATGAGGGACAAGGAGGGAAAAGGAAGGACAATGATGGACACGGAGGGACAAGGAGAGACAAGGAGGGTCAAGGAAGGACAAGGAGGGACAAGGAGGGACAAGGAGGGACAAGGAGGGACAAGGAGGGACAAGGAGGAACAAGGAGGGACAAGGAAGCACAAGGAGAGACAAGGAGGAACAAGGAGTGAAAAGGTGGGGCAATGAGGGACAAGGAGGGTCAAGCAGGGACAATCAGGGACAAGCAGGGACAAGGTGGGACAAGGAGGGTAAAGGAGGATCAAGGATGGACAAGGGGGGACAAGTTAGGGACATGGATGGTCGCGGCAATGAGGGACACGGAGGGACAAGGTTGGGGAATGAGGGACAAGGAAGGACAAGGAGTGGCAATGAGGGACGAGGAGGGACAAGGAGAGACAAGAACGGACAAGGAGGGACCAGTAGGGACAAGGAATGACACGGATGGTCAATGAGGGTCAATGAGCGACAATGAGGGACAATGAGTGACAAGGATGGACAAGGAGAAATCAGGAGGGACAAGGAGGGACAAGGAGGGAAAAGAACGGAAAAAGAGCGACAAGCAGTGACAATAAGGGAAACGGAGGGACAAGGAGGGGCAAGGATTGACAAGGAGGGGTAATGAGGGACTAGGAGGGACAAGGAGGAACAAGCAGGGACAAGGAGGGACAAGGTGGGGCAATCAGGCACAAGGACGGACAAGGAGAGAAGGGCAGGGACAAGGAGGGGCAATGAGGGAAAGGAGTGACAAGGAGGGAAAATGAGGGACAAGGATGGAGAATGAGGGGCAATAAGGGACAAAGAGGAACCAGCAGGGACAAGGAGGGGCAATGATGGACAATGAGGGACAAGGATGGACAAGGTTGGACAAGGTTGGGCAATGCGGGACAAGGAGTGGCTATGAGGGGCAATGAGGTACAAGGACGGACAAAGAGTGAAACGGATGGACAATGACGGACGAGGAGGGACAAGGAGCGACAACAACGGAAAAGAAGGGATAAGGAGGGACAAGGATGGACAAGGAGTGACAAGGAGGGAAAAGGAGGGAAAAGGAGTGACAAGGAGGGACAATGATGGACAAGGAGGAACAAGGAGGGATAAGGAGGGACAACGAGGGACAAGGAATGACAAGGAGGGTCAATGAGGGGCAATGAGCGAAAATGAGGGACAATGAGGGACACGGAGGGACAAGGTTGGGCAATGAGGGACACGGTTGGGCAATGAGGGGCAATGAGGTACAAGGATGGAAAAGGAGTGACCATGAGGGACAAGGAGGGACCAGTAGGGGCAAGGAGGGACAAGGAATGAAAAGGAGGGTCAATGAGAGGCAATGAGGGACAAGGAGGGACAATAAGGGAAAAGGAGGGACAACGTGGGACCAGGAGGGACAAGGAGGGACAAGGAGGGACAAGGAGGGACAAGCAGGGACAAGCAGGAACAAGCAGGGACAAGGTGGGACAAGGAGGGTCAAGGAGGGACATGGATGGACGCGACAATGAGGGACCAGGAGGGACAAGGTTGGGCAATGAGGGACAAGGAGTGGTAATGAGGGGCAATGAGGTACAAGGACTGACACGGATGGAAAAGGAGGGACAATGAGGGACAAGGACGGACAAGAACGGACAAGGAGGGACCAGTAGGGGCAAGGAGGGGCAAGGAGGGACAAGGAATGACAAGGAGGGTCAATGAGAGGCAATGAGCGACAATGAGGGACAAGGAGGGACAATAAGGGACAAGGAGGGACAACGTGGGACCACGAGGGACAATGAGGGCAATTAGGAACAAGGAGGGAAAAAGAGGGACAATGGTGTGACAAGGAGGGAAAAGGAGGAACACGGAGTGACAAAGTGGGGCAATGAGGGACAATGAGGGACAAGAAGGGACAAGCAGTAAAAAGTAGGGACAAGGTGGGACAAGGAGGGTCAAGGATGGACATGGGGGGTCAAGGAGGGACATGGATGGGCAAGGAGAGACAAGGAGGGACAAGGAGGGACAAAGAGTGATAAAGAGGGACATGAGCGACAACGAGGGAAAAGGAGGATAATGAGGGACAATGATGGACAAGGAGGGACAAGGAGAGACAATGAGAGACAAGGTCGGGCAATGAGGGACAAGGAGGGAAAGGCAGGACAAGGATGGACAAGGAGTGGAAATGAGGTGCAATGAGGGACAAGGAGGGTCAAGGAGAGACAATGAGGGAAAAGGATGGGGCAATGATGGACAAGGAGGGCAAGGAGTGGCAATGGTGGGCAATGAGGTTCAAGCAGGGACAAAGAGAGACAAGGATGGACAAGGATGGACAATGATGGACAAGGAGCAAGAAGGAGGGACAATTATGGACAAGGAGGAACAAGGAGGAGCAAGGAGTGACAAGTGGGAAAAGGAGTGACAAGTGGGAAAAGGAGTGACAAGGAGGGACAATGATGGACAAGGAGGAACAAGGAGGGACAGGGAGGGACAAGGAGTGGCAATGAGTGGCAATGAGGGACAAGAACGGACAAGGAGGAACAAAGAGGGACAAGGAGGGACATGGTGGTACAAGAAGGGACAATGATGGACAAGGAGGAACAAGGAGGAGCAAGGAGGGACAAGGAATGACAAGTGGGAAAAGGAGCAAAAAGGAGTGACAAGGAGGGACAAGAAGGGATAATGATTGACTCGCAGCGGCACGGTGGGGCAAGGAGTGTCAAGGAGGGTCACGGAGTGCCAAGAGGGTCACGGAGTGTCAAGGAGGGATAAGGTTGGGCAATGATGGACAAGGAGGCACAAGGAGGGAGTGCCAAGGAGGGAAAAGGAGTGACAAGGCGGGTCAAGGAGGGTCACGAAGGGAAAAGTAGTGACAGGGCGGGTCAAGGAGGGTCACGGAGTATCAAGGAGGGATAAGGTTGGGCAATGATGGACAAGGAGCGACAAGGAGTGACAAGGAGTGACAAGGAGGGTCAAGGCGGGATAAGGAGGGACAACAAGGATAAGGAGGGAAAAGGAGTGACAAGGAGGGACAAGGAGTGCCAAGGATGGACAAGGAGGGTCAAGCAGGGACAATGTGGGACAAGGAGTGACAATAATGGACAAGGAGTTACAATGAGGTACAAGGAGGGTCAAGGAGTGGCAATGAGGGACAAGGAGGGAAATGAGGGAAAAGGAGGGACAAGGAGTGGTAATGAGCGACAAGGAGGGAAAAGGAGCGACAAGCAGGGACAGGGAGAGACAATGAGGGACAAGGAGGGACAATGAGGGACAAGAAGGGACAAGGAGCGACACGGAGGGACAAGGTGGGACAATCAGGGACAAGGAGGTACAAGGTTGGGCAATGAGGGACAAGGAGGGGCAATGAGGGACAAGGATGGACAAGGAAGCACAAGGAGGGACCAGGAGGAACAAGGAGGGGCAAGGAGGGGCAATGAGAGACAAGGAGGGACAAGGACTTAAAAGGAAGAACAAGGAGGGAAAAGGAGGGACAAGGAGGGACAAGGTTGAGCAATGAGGGACAAGGAGGGACAAGGAGTGGCAATTAGGGACAAGGAGGGAAAAAGAGGGACAATGGTGGGACAAGGAGGGACAAGGAGGGAAAAGGAGGGTAAAGGAGGATCAAGGATGGACAAGGGGGGACAAGTTAGGGACATGGATGGTCGCGGCAATGAGGGACACGGAGGGACAAGGTTGGGGAATGAGGGACAAGGAGGGACAAGGAGTGGCAATGAGGGACGAGGAGGGACAAGGAGAGACAAGAACGGACAAGGAGGGACCAGTAGGGACAAGGAATGACACGGACGGTCAATGAGGGTCAATGAGCGACAATGAGGGACAATGAGTGACAAGGAGGGACAAGGAGAAATCAGGAGGGACACGGAGGGGCAAGGAATGACAAGGAGGGAAAATGAGGGACAAGGAGGGAAAAGAACGGAAAAAGAGCGACAAGCAGTGACAATAAGGGAAACGGAGGGACAAGGAGGGGCAAGGATTGACAAGGAGGGGTAATGAGGGACTAGGAGGGACAAGGAGGAACAAGCAGGGACAATGAGGGACAAGGAGGGACAAGGTGGGGCAATCAGGCACAAGGAGGGAAGGGCAGGGACAAGGAGGGGCAATGAGGGAAAAGGAGTGACAAGGAGGGAAAATGAGGGACAAGGATGGAGAATGAGGGGCAATAAGAGACAAAGAGGAACCAGCAGGGACAAGGAGGGGCAATGATGGACAATGAGGGACAAGGATGGGCAAGGTTGGACAAGGTTGGACAATGCGGGACAAGGAGTGGCTATGAGGGGCAATGAGGTACAAGGACGGACAAGGAGTGAAACGGATGGACAATGAGGGACGAGGAGGGACAAGGAGCGACAACAACGGAAAAGAAGGGATAAGGAGGGACAACGAGGGACAAGGAGGGACAAGGAGTGACAAGGAGGGAAAAGGAGGGAAAAGGAGTGACAAGGAGGGACAATGATGGACAAGGAGGAACAAGGAGGGATAAGGAGGGACAACGAGGGACAAGGAATGACAAGGAGGGTCAATGAGGGGCAATGAGCGAAAATGAGGGACAATGAGGGACACGGAGGGACAAGGTTGGGCAATGAGGGACACGGTTGGGCAATGAGGTACAAGGATGGAAAAGGAGGGACCATGAGGGACAAGAACGGACAAGGAGGAACAAAGAGGGACAAGGAGGGACATGGTGGTACAAGGAGGGACAATGATGGACAAGGAGGAACAAGGAGGAGCAAGGAGGGACAAGGAGTGACAAGTGGGAAAATTAGCAAAAATGAGTGACAAGGAGGGACAAGAAGGGATAATGAGGGACACGCAGCGGCACGGAGGGGCAAGGAGTGACAAGGAGGGACAAGGAGTGACAAGGAGGGACAAGGAGGGAAAAGAATTGACAAGGAGGGGCAAGGAGGGACAATGAGGGAAAAGGACGGAAAAGGAGCGACAATGTGGGACAAGGAATGTCATGGAGCGTCAAGGAGGGTCAAGGAGAGACAATGAGGGACAAGGAGTGACAACTAGGGACAAGGAGGGACAAGGAGTGACAAGGAGTGACAAGAAGGGAAAATGAGGGAAAAGGAGGGACAAGAAGGGATAATGAGGGACAATGAGGGTCCATGTGGGACACGCAGCGGCAAGGAGGGGCAAGGAGGGAAAATGAGGAACAAGGAGAGACAAGGAGGGAAAAGGGGGGACAAGGAGTGACAAGAAGGGAAAACGAGCGACAAGGAGGGATAATGAGGGGCAATGAGAGACAATGAGGGCAATGAGGGACAAGCAAGGACAAGCAGGGATAAGGAGTGGCAAGGAGGGACATTAAGGGACAATGAGTGACAAGGAGGGACAAGGAGGGACAAGGAGGGACAAGGAGGGCGAAGGAGGGACATGGAGGGACAAGGTGGGACAAGGATGGACAATAAGCGAGTGACAAGGAGGGCCAAGGATGGAAAAGGAGAGATAAGAAGGGCCAAGGAGGGTCACGAAGGGAAAAGTATTGACAGGGCGGGTCACGGAGTGTCAAGGAGGGTCACGGAGTGCCAAGAGGGTCACGGAGTGTCAAGGAGGGATAAGGTTGGGCAATGATGGACAAGGAGGCACAAGGAGGGAAAAGGAGGGAAAAGGAGTGACAAGGCGGGTCAAGGAGGGTCACGAAGGGAAAAGTAGTGACAGGGCGGGTCAAGGAGGGTCACGGAGTATCAAGGAGGGATAAGGTTGGGCAATGATGGACAAGGAGCGACAAGGAGTGACAAGGAGGGTCAAGGCGGGATAAGGAGGGACAACAAGGATAAGGAGGGAAAAGGAGTGACAAGGAGGGACAAGGAGTGCCAAGGATGGACAAGGAGGGTCAAGCAGGGACAATGTGGGACAAGGAGTGACAATAATGGACAAGGAGTTACAATGAGGTACAAGGAGGGTCAAGGAGTGGCAATGAGGGACAAGGAGGGAAATAAGGGAAAAGGAGGGACAAGGAGTGGTAATGAGCGACAAGGAGGGAAAAGGAGCGACAAGCAGGGACAGGGAGAGACAATGAGGGACAAGGAGGGACAATGAGGGACAAGAAGGGACAAGGAGCGACACGGAGGGACAAGGTGGGACAATCAGGGACAAGGAGGTACAAGGTTGGGCAATGAGGGACAAGGAGGGGCAATGAGGGACAAGGATGGACAAGGAAGCACAAGGAGGGACCAGGAGGAACAAGGAGGGGCAAGGAGGGGCAATGAGAGACAAGGAGGGACAAGGACTTAAAAGGAAGGACAAGGAGGGAAAAGGAGGGACAAGGTTAAGCAATGAGGGACAAGGAGTGGTAATTAGGGACAAGGGGGGAAAAAGAGGGACAATGGTGGGACAAGGAGGGACAAGGAGGGACAAGGAGGGACAAGGAGGGTCAAGGAGGGACAAGGAGGGAAAAGGATGGTCACGGAGGGACGAGGATGGACAAGGAGGGACAAAGAGGGAAAAGGATGGTCACGGAGGGACGAGGATGACAAGGAGGGACAAGGTTGGGCAATGAGGGACAATGATGGACAAGGAAGCACAAGGACGGACAAGGAGGAACAAGGGGGGACAAGGAGGGACAAGCAGGGACAAGGAGGGGCAATGAGGGACACAGAAGGACAAGGACGGACCATGTGTGGCAATGAGGGACAATGAGGGGGAATTAGGGACAAGGATGGCCAAGGAGGGAAAAAGAGGGACAATGAGGGACAAAGAATGTCAACGAGGGTGAAGGAGGGTCAATGAGGGTCAAGGAGAGACAAGGAGTGGCAATGTGGGGCAATGAGGTACAAGGACGGACACGGACAAGGAGGGGCAATGAGGGACACTGAGGGACACAAAAGGACAAGGACGGACCATGTGTGGCAATGAGGGACAATGAGGGGGAATTAGGGACAAGGATGGTCAAGGAGGGAAAAAGAGGGACAATGAGGGACAAAGAATGTCAACGAGGGTGAAGGAGGGTCAATGAGGGTCAAGGAGGGACAAGGAGTGGCAATGTGGGGCAATGAGGTACAAGCACGGACACGGATGGAATAGGAGGGACAATGAGGGACGAGGAGGGAAAAGGAGGGACAAGAACGGATAAGGAGGGACCAGTGGGGACAATGAGGACATGGAGGGACCAGTAGGGACAAGGAGGAACAAGCATGGACAATGAGGGACAAGGAGCGATACGGAGGGACAGGGAGGGAAAAAGAGGGACAATGGTGGGACAAGGAGGGACAAGGAGTGACAAGGAGGGACAATGAGGGAAAAGGATGGTCACAGAGGGACGAGGATGGACAAGGAGGGACAAGGAGTGAAAAGGTGGGGCAATGAGGTACACGACAAGGAGGGGCAAGGATTGACAAGGAGGGGCAATGAGGGACTAGGAGGGACAAGGAGGAACAAGCAGGGACAATGAGGGGCAATGAGGGACAGGGAGGGACAAGGTGGGGCAATCAGGCACAAGGAGGGAAGGGCAGGGACAAGAAGGGGCAATGAGGGAAAAGGAGGGACACGAATGGACAAGGAGGGAAAATGAGGGACAAGGATGGAGAATGAGGGGCAATAAGGGACAAGTAGGAACCAGCAGGGACAAGGAGGGGCAATGAGGGACAATGATGGACAATGAGGGACAAGGATGGACAAGGTTGGGCAATGAGGGGCAAGGAGTGGGCAACGTGGGACAACGTGGGACCAGGAGGGACAATGAGGGACAAGCAGGAACAAGCAGGAACAAGCAGGGACAAGGTGGGACAAGGATGGACAAGGGGGGTCAAGGAGGGACATGGATGGACGCGGCAATGAGGGACACGGAGGGACAAGGTTGGGCAATGAGGGACAAGGAGTGGCAATGAGGGGCAATGAGGTACAAGGACGAACACGGAGGGACACGAATGGAAAAGGAGGGACAAGGAGGGACCAGTAGGGGCAAGGAGGGACAAGGAATGACAAGGAGGGTCAATGAGAGGCAATGAGCGACAATGAGGGACAATAAGGGACAAGGAGGGACAAGGTGGGACCAGGAGGGACAATGAGGGACAATGAGGAACAATGAGGGACACGTAGGGACAAGGTTGGGCAATGAGGGACAAGGAGTGGCAATGAGGGGCAATGAGGTACAAGGACGGACACGGATGGAAAAGGAGGGACAATGAGGGACAAGAACGGACAAGGGTGGACAAGGAGGGGCAAGGAGGAACAAGCAGGGACAATGAGGGACAAGGAGCGACACGGAGGGACAGGGAGGGAAAAGGATGGTCACGGAGGGTCAAGGAGGGACACGGAGGGACAAGGTTGGGAAATGAGGGACAAGGAGGGACAACGAGTGGTAATGAGGGCAATTAGGCACAAGGAGGGAAAAAGAGGGACAATGGTGGGACAAGAAGGGAAAAGGAGTGACAAGGAGGAACACGGAGTGACAAAGTGGGGCAATGAGGGACAAGCAGGAACAAGCAGGGACAAGGTGGGACAAGGAGGGTCAAGGATGGACAAGGGGGGTCAAGGAGGGACATGGATGGACGCGGCAATGAGGGACACGGAGGGACAAGGTTGGGAAATGAGGGACAAGGGGGACAAGGAGAAACAAAGAGGGACAAGGAGGTACAAGGAGGGACATGAAGGGACAATGATGGACAAGGAGGGACTAGGAGTGATAAGTGGAAAAAGGAGGGAAAAGGAGGGACAATGACGGACAAGGAGGAACAAGGAGGGACAGGGAGGGACAAGGAGTGGCAATGAGGGACAAGGAGGAACAAAGAAGGACAAGGAGGGACAATGACGGACAAGGAGGAACAAGGAGAGACAGGGAGGGACAAGGAGGGACAAGGAGTGGCAATGAGGAACAAAGAGGGACATGGATGTACAAGGAGGGACAAGGAGGGTCACGAAGGAAAAAGTAGTGACAGGGCGGGTCAAGGAGGATCACTGAGTGTCAAGGAGGGATAAGGTTGGACAATGATGGACAATGAGGTACAAGGAGGGACAAGGAGGAACAAGGAGGCACAAGGAGTGCCAAGGAGGGACAAGGAGTGACAATGCGGGTCAAGGAGGGTCACGAAGGGAAAAGTAGTGACAGGGCGGGTCAAGGAGGGTCACGGAGTGTCAAGGAGGGTCACGGAGTATCAAGGAGGGATCAGGTTGGGCAATGATGGATAAGGAGGGACAAGGAGGGCAAGGAGTGACAAGGAGTGACAAGGAGGGACAAGGAGTGAAAAGGAGGGTCAAGGAGGGTCACGGAGTATCAAGGAGGGACAAGGAGTGACAAGGAGTGACAAGGAGGGACAAGGAGTGAAAAGGAGGGTCAAGGCGGGATAACAACAAGGATAAGGAGGGAAAAGGAGTGCCAAGGAGGGACAAGCAGGGACAAGGAGTGACAATAATGGAGGGACAACAAGGATAAGGAGGGAAAAGGAGTGACAAGGAGGGACAAGCAGGGAGAAGGAGTGACAATAATGGACAAGGAGTTACAATAAGGTATAAGGAGTGTCAAGGAGTGGCAATGAGTGGCAATGACGGGCGAGGAGGGACAAGGAGGGACAAGAACGGACAAGGAGGGACAGGAGGGACAAGGAGTGGCAATGGGGGAGAAGGAGGGACAAGGAGGGACATGGTGGTACAAGGAGGGACAAGGAGGGACAATGATGGACAAGGAGGAACAAGGAGGAGCAAGGAGGGACAAGGAGGGACAAGGAGGGACAAGGAGGGACAAGGAGTGACAAGGAGTGACAAGGAGTGGCAAGGAGTGTCAAGGCGGGATAAGGAGGGACAACAAGGATAAGGAGGGAAAAGGAGTGACAAGGAGGGAGAAGGAGGGGCAATGAGGGACAAGGAGGGTCAAGCAGGGACAATGTGGGACAAGGAGTGACAATAATGGACAAGGAGTTACAATAAGGTACAAGGAGGGTCAAGGAGTGGCAATGAGGGACTAGGAGGGACAAGAACGGACAAGGAGGAACAAAGAGGGACAAGGAGGGACAAGGAGGGACATGGAGGTACAAGGAGGAACAAGGAGGGACAATTATGGACAATGAGGAACAAGGAGGGACAAGGAGTGACAAGTGGGAAAAGGAGTGACAAGGAGGGACAAGGAGAACAATGAGGGACAAGGAGGGATATGGAGGAACAAGGAGGGACAAGGAGGGAAAAGGAGGGATAAGGAGTGGCAATGAGGGGCAATGAGGTACAAGGACGGACACGGAGAGATACGGATGGAAAAGGAGGGACAATGAGGGACGAGGAGAGAAAAGGAGGGACAAGAACGAACAAGGACGGACAAGGAGGGACCAGTAGGGACAAGGAGGGACCAGTAGGGACATGGAGGAACAAGCAGGAACAAGAAGGGACAAGGAGCGACACGGAGGGACAGGTAGGGAGAAGGTGGGACAAGGAGGGAAAAGAATGGTCACGGAGGGTCATGCAGGGACGAGGATGAACATGGAGGGACAAAGAGGGATAATGAGGGAAAAGGAGGGACAAGTAGTGGCAATGAGGGACAAGGAGGGACAGGGAGGAACAAGGAGGGAAAAGGAGGGGCAATGAGGGAAAAGGAGCGACAAGCAGGGGCAATGAGGGATAAGGAGGGACAAGGAGTGACAATAATGGACAAGGAGTTACAATAAGGTACAAGGAGGGTCAAGGAGTGGCAATGAGGGACAAGGAGGGACCAGAACGGACAAGGAGGAACAAAGAGGGACAAGGAGGGACATGGAGGTACAAGGAGGAACAAGGAGGGACAATTATGGACAATGAGGAACAAGGAGTGACAAGTGGGAAAAGGAGTGACAAGGAGAACAATGAGGAACAAGGAGGGACATGGAGGAACAAGGAAGGACAAGGAGGGAAAAGGAGGGATAAGGAGTGGCAATGAGGGGCAATGAGGTACAAGGACGGACACGGAGAGATACGGATGGAAAAGGAGGGACAATGAGGGACGAGGAGGGAAAAGGAGGGACAAGAACGAACAAGGACGGACAAGGAGGGACCAGTAGGGACAAGGAGGGACAAGGAGGGACCAGTAGGGACATGGAGGAACAAGCAGGAACAAGGAGGGACACGGAGGGACAGGGAGGGACAAGGAGGGAACAGAATGGTCACGGAGGGTCATGCAGGGTCATGCAGGAACAAGCAAGAACAAGCAGGGACAAGGTGGGACAAGGAGGGTCAAGGATGGACAAGGGGGGTCAAGGAGGGGCATTGATGGACGCGGCAATGAGGGACAAGGTTGGGTAATGAGGGACAAGGAGTGGCAATGATGGGCAATGATGGACAAGGACGGACAAGGAGGGACCAGTAATGGCAAGGAGGGACAAGGAATGACAAGGAGGGTCAATGAGAGGCAATGAGCGACAATGAGGGACAAGGAGGGACAATAAGGGACAAGGAGGGAGAACGTGGGACCAGGAGGGACAATGAGGGCAATTAGGGACAAGCAGGGAAAAGGAGAGAAAAGGAGGGAAAAGGAGTGACAAGGAGGAACGCGGAGTGACAAAGTGGGGCAATGAGGGGCAATGAGGGACAATGAGGGACAAGGAGGGACAAGCAGTAACAAGCAGGGACAAGGTGGGACAAGGAGGGCCAAGGATGGACAAGGGGGGTCAAGGAGGGACATGGATGGACGCGGCAATGAGGGACAAAGTTGGGAAATGAGGGACAAGGAGTGGCAATGAGGGGCAGTGGGGGGCAATGAGGTACAAGGACGGACAAGGAACGACAATAAGGAGGGAGAACGTGGGACCAGGAGGGACAAGAACGGACAAGGAGGAACAAAGAGGGACATGGAGGTAAAAGGAGGGACAATGATGGACAAGGAGGAACAAGGAGGAGTAAGGAGGGACAAGGAGGGACAAGGAGGGACAAGGAGGGACAAGGAGGGACAAGGAGGGACAAGGAGTGACAAGGAGGGACAAGAAGGGAAAAGGATTGACAAGGAGGGGCAAGGAGGGACAATGAGGAAAAAGGACGGAAAAGGAGCGACAAGGAGGGACAATGTGGGACAAGGAATGTCATGGAGCGTCAAGGAGGGTCAAGGAGAGACAATGAGGGACAAGGAGTGACAACTAGGGACAACTAGGGACAAGGATGGACAAGGAGGGACAAGGAGTGACAAGGAGTATCAAAGAGGGATAAGGTTGGGCAATGATGGACAAGGAGGGATAAGGAGTGACAAGGAGGGACAAGGAGTGACAAGGAGGGTCAAGGCGGGATAAGGAGGGACAACAAGGATAAGGAGGGAAAAGGAGTGACAAGGAGGGACAAGGAGTGCCAAGGAGGGACAAGGAGGGTCAAGCAGGGACAATGTGGGACAAGGAGTGACAATAATGTACAAGGAGTTACAATGAGGTACAAGGAGGGTCAAGGAGTGGCAATGAGGGACAAGGAGGGAAATGAGGGACAAGGAGTGGTAATGAGGGACAAGGAGGGAAAAGGAGCGACAAGCAGGGACAGGGAGAGACAATGAGTGACAAGGAGGGACAGGGAGGGGCAAGGAGGGGCAAGGAGTGGCAACGAGGGACAAGGAGGGAAAAGGAGCGACAAGCAGGGACAATGAGAGACAAGAAGGGACAAGGAGCGACACGGAGGGACAAGGTGGGACAATCAGGGACAAGGAGGTACAAGGTTGGGCAATGAGGGACAAGGAGGGGCGATGAGGGACAAGGATGGACAAGGAAGCACAAGGAGGGACAAGGAGGAACAAGGAGGGACAAGGACTTAAAAGGAGGGACATGGAGGGAAAAGGAGGGACAAGGAGTGACAAGGAGGGACAAGGAGTGGTAATTAGGGACAAGGAGGGAAAAAGAGGGACAATGGTGGGACAATGAGGGACAAGGAGGGACAATGAGGGACAAGAAGGGACAAGGAGTGAAAAGGATGGTCACGGAGGGACGAGGATGGACAAGGAGGGATAAGGATGGACAAGGAAGCACAAGGAGGGACAAGGAGGAACAAGGGAGGACAAGCAGGGACAAGGAGGGGCAATGAGGGACACGAAGGGACAAGGACGGGCCATGTGTGGCAATGAGGGACAATGAGGGGGAATTAGGGAGAGACAAGGACTGGCAATGTGGGGCAATGAGGGGCAATGAGGTACAAGGACACCAGGAATGACAAGGAGGGTCAATGAGAGGTAATGAGGGACAAGGAGGGACAATAAGGGACAAGGAGGGACAACGTGGGACCAGGAGGGACAAGCAGTGACAAGGTGGGACAAGGTAGGACAAGGAGGGTCAAGGATGGACAAGGGGGGTCAAGGAGGGACATGGATGGACGCGGCAATGAGGGACAAGGTTGGGTAATGAGGGACAAGAAGTGGCAATGAGGTACAAGGACGGACACGGATGGAAAAGGAGGGACAAGGACGGACAAGGAGGGACCAGTAATGGCAAGGAGGGACAAGGAATGACAAGGAGGGTCAATGAGAGGCAATGAGCGACAATGAGGGACAAGGAGGGACAATAAGGGACAAGGAGGGACAATGAGGGCAATTAGGGACAAGGAGGGAAAAAGAGGGACAATGGTGGGACAAGGAGGGACAAGGAGGGAAAAGGAGAGAAAAGGAGAGAAAAGGAGTGACAAGGAGGAACACGGAGTGACAAAGTGGGGCAATGAGTGGCAATGAGGGACAATGAGCGACAAGGAGGGACAAGCAGTAACAAGCAGGGACAAGGTGGGACATGGAGGGCCAAGGATGGACAAGGGGGGTCAAGGAGGGACATGGATGGACGCGGCAATGAGGGACAAAGTTGGGAAATGAGGGACAAGTAGGGACAAGGAGTGGCAATGAGGGGCAGTGGGGGGCAATGAGGTACAAGGACGGACAAGGAACGACAATAAGGAGGGACAACGTGGGACCAAGAACCAAGACAAGAACGGACAAGGAGGAACAAGGAGGAGCAAGGAGGGACAAGGAGTGACAAGTGGGAAAAGGAGTGACAAGGAGGGACAAAAAGGGATAATGAGGGACACACTGCGGCAAGGAGGGGTAAGGAGGGGCAAGGAGTGACAAGGAGGGACAAGGAGGGACAAGGAGGGACAAGGAGGGACAAGGAGGGACAAGGAGTGACAAGGAGGGACAAGAAGGGAAAAGGATTGACAAGGAGGGACAATGAGGGAAAAGGACGGAAAAGGAGCGACGAGGAGGGACAATGTGGGACAAGGAATGTCATGGAGCGTCAAGGAGGGTCAAGGAGAGACAATGAGGGACAAGGAGTGACAACTAGGGACAAGGATGGACAAGGAGGGACAAGGAGTATCAAAGAGGGATAAGGTTGGGCAATGATGGACAAGGAGGGACAAGGAGTGACAAGGAGTGACAAGGAGTGACAAGGAGGGACAAGGAGTGACAAGGAGGGTCAAGGCGGGATAAGGAGGGACAACAAGGATAAGGAGGGAAAAAGAGTGACAAGGAGTGCCAAGGAGGGACAAGGAGGGTCAAGCAGGGACAATGTGGGACAAGGAGTGACAATAATGTACAAGGAGTTACAATGAGGTAAAAGGTGGGTCAAGGAGTGGCAATGAGGGACAAGGAGGGAAATGAGGGACAACGAGTGGTAATGAGGGACAAGGAGGGAAAAGGAGCGACAAGCAGGGACAGGGAGAGACAATGAGTGACAAGGAGGGACAGGGAGGGGCAAGGAGTGGCAACGAGGGACAAGGAGGGAAAAGGAGCGACAAGCAGGGACAATGAGGGACAAGAAGGGACAAGGAGCGACACGGAGGGACAAGGTGGGACAATCAGGGACAAGGAGGTACAAGGTTGGGCAATGAGGGACAAGGAGGGCGATGAGGGACAAGGATGGACAAGGAAGCACAAGGAGGGACAAGGAGGAACAAGGGGGACAAGCAGGGACAAGGAGGGGCAATGAGGGACACGAAGGGACAAGGGCGGGCCATGTGTGGCAATGAGGGACATTGAGGGGGAATTAGGGAGAGACAAGGACTGGCAATGTGGGGCAATGAGGTACAAGGACGGACACGGAGGGACACGGATGGAATAGGAGGGACGAGGAGGGAAAAGGAGGGACAAGAACGGATAAGGAGGGACCAGTAGGGACCAGTAGGGACAAGGAGGAACCAGTAGGGACAAGGAGGGACAAGGAGGAACAAGCATGGACAATGAGGGACAAGGAGTGACACGGAGGGACAGGGAGGGAAAAGGATGGTCACGGAGGGTCAAGGAGGGGCGAGGATGAACAAGGAGGGGCAAGGAGTGGCAATTAGGGACAAGGTGGGACAATCAGGGAAAAGGAGGTACAAGGTTGGGCAATGAGGGACAAGGATGGACAAGGAAGCACAAGGAGGGACAAAGAGGAACAAGGAGGGGCAATGAGAGACAAGGAGGGACAAGGACTTAAAAGGAGTGACAAGGAGGGAAAAGGAGGGACAAGGAGGGACAAGGAGTGGTAATTAGGGACAAGGAGGGAAAAAGAGGGACAATGGTGGGACTAGGAGGGACAAGGAGGGACAATAAGGGACAAGGAGGGACAAGGAGTGAAAAGGATGGTCACGGAGGGACGAGGATGGACAAGGAGGGAAAAGGATGGTCACGGAGGGACGAGGATGAACAAGGAGGGACAATCAGGGACATGGAGGTACAAGGAGGGAAAAGGAGGGACAATGATGGACAAGGAGTAGCAAGGAGGGACAAGGAGTGACAAGTGGGAAAAGGAGTGGCAAGGAGGGACAATGACGGACAAGGAGGAACAAGGAGGGACAGGGAGGGACAAGGAGTGGCAATGAGGGAGAAGGAGGAACAAAGAGGGACAAGGAGGGACATGTTGGTACAAGGAGGGACAAGGAGGGACAATGATGGACAAGGAGGAACAAGGAGGAGCACGGAGGGACAAGGAGGGACAAGGAGTGACAAGGAGGGACAAGGAGTGACAAGGAGGGTCAAGGCTGGATACGGAGGGACAACAAGGATAAGGAGGGAAAAGGAGTGACAAGGAGGGACAAGGAGGGGCAATGAGGGACAAGGAGGGTCAAGCAGGGACAATATGGGACAAGGAGTGACAATAATGAACAAGGAGTTACAATGAGGTACAAGGAGGGTCAAGGAGTGGCAATGAGGGACAAGGAGGGACAAGAACGGACAAGGAGGAACAAAGAGGGACAAGGAGGGACATGGAGGTACAAGGAAGGACAAGGAGGGACAAGGAGGGACAAGGAGGAACAATGAGGGACATGGAGGAACAAGGAGGGAAAAGGAGGGATAAGGAGTGGCAATGAGGTACTAGGACGGACACGGAGGGACACGGATGGAAAAGGAGGGACAATGAGGGACGAGGAGGGATAAGGAGGGACACGAACGAACAAGGACGGACAAGGAGGGACCAGTAGGGACAAGGAGGGGCCAGTAGGGACATGTAGGTACAAGCAGGAACACGCAGGGACAATGAGGGACAAGAAGGGACACGGAGCGACACGGAGGGACAGGGAGGGAAAAGGAGGGAAAAGAATGGTCACGGAGGGTCAAGCAGGGACGAGGATGAACATGGTGGGAGAAGGAGGGAAAAGGAGGGACAAGGAGTGGCAAGGAGTGGCAATGAGGGACAAGGAGGGACAGGAGGAACATGGAGGAACAAGGAGGGAAAAGGAGGGCCAAGGAGTGGCAATGAGGGAAAAGGAGCGACAAGCAGGGACAAAGAGGGGCCATGAGGGACAAGGACGAACAAGGTGGGGCAATGAGGGACACGGAGGACAAGGTTGGACAATGAGGGACAAGGAGTGGCAATGAGGGACAAGGAGGAGCAAGGAGGGACTGGGAGTGACAAGTGGGAAAAGGAGTGACAAGGAGGGACAATGACGGACAAGGAGGTACAAGGAGGAACAGGGAGGGACAAGGAGTGGCAAGGAGTGGCAATGAGGGACAAGGAGGAACAAAGAGGGTCAAGGCGGGATAAGGAGGGACAACAAGGATAAGGAGGGAAAAGGAGTGACAAGGAGGGAAAAGGTTGGACAATGAGGGACAAGGAGTGGCAATGAGGGGCAATGAGGTACAAGGACGGACACGGATGGAAAAGGACGGACAATGAGGGACAAGAACGGACAAGGAGGGACCAGTAGGGGCAAGGAGGGACAAGGCATGACAAGGAGGGTCAATGAGAGGCAATGAGGGACAAGGAGGGACAATAAGGGACAAGGAGGGACAACGTGGGACCAGGAGGGACAAGCAGGAACAAGCAGGGACAAGGTGGGACCAGGAGGGACAAGCAGGAACAAGCAGGGACAAGGTGGGACAAGGTGGGACAAGGTGGGACAAGGAGGGTCAAGGATGGACAAGGGGGTCAAGGAGGGACATGGATGGACGCGGCAATGAGGGACACGGAGGGACAAGGTTGGGCAATGAGGGACAAGGAGTGGCAATGAGGGGCAATGAGGTACAAGGACGGACACGGATGGAAAAGGAGGGACAAGGACGGACAAGGAGGGACCAGTAGGGGCAAGGAGGGACAAGGAATGACAAGGAGGGTCAATGAGAGGCAATGAGCGACAAGGAGGGACAAGAAGAGAAAAGGATTGACAAGGAGGGGCAAGGACGGACAATGAGGGAAAAGGACGGAAGAGGAGCGACAAGGAGGGACAATGTGGGACAAGGAATGTCATGGAGCGTCAAGGAGGGTCAAGGAGAGACAATAAGGGACAAGGAGTGACAACTAGGGACAAGGATGGACAAGTAGGGACAAGGAGTGACAAGGAGTATCAAGGAGGGATAAGGTTGGGCAATGATGTACAAGGAGGGACAAGGAGTGACAAGGAGGGTCAATGCGGGATAAGGAGGGACAACAAGGATAAGGAGGGAAAAGGAGTGACAAGGAGGGACAAGGAGTGCCAAGGAGGGACAAGGAGGGTCAAGCAGGGACAATGTGGGACAAGCAGGGACAATGTGGGACAAGGAGTGACAATAATGTACAAGGAGTTACAATGAGGTACAAGGAGGACCAAGGAGGACCAAGGAGTGGCAATGAGGGACAAGGAGGGAAATGAGGGACAAGGAGGGACAAGGAATGGTAATGAGGGACAAGGAGGGAAAAGGAGCGACAAGCAGGGACAGGGAGAGACAATGAGTGACAAGGAGGGGCAAGGAGGGACAAGGAGTGGCAACGAGGGAAAAGGAGCGACAAGCAGGGACAATAAGGGACAAGGAGGTACAAGGTTGGGCAATGAGGGACAAGGAGGGGCGATGAGGGACAAGGATGGACAAGGAAGCACAAGGAGGGACAAGGAGGAACAAGGAGGGACAAGGAGGGGCAATGAGAGACAAGGAGGGACAAGGACTTAAAAGGAGGGACAAGGAGGGACAAGGAGTGACAAGGAGGGCCAAGGAGTGGTAATTAGGGACAAGGAGGGAAAAAGAGGGACAATGGTGGGACAAGAAGGGACAAGGAGGGACAAGGAGTGAAAAGGATGGTCACGGAGGGACGAGGATGGACAAGGAGGGAAGAGGATGGTCACGGAGGGACGAGGGTGAACAAGGAGGGACAAGGTTGGGCAATGAGGGACAAGGAGGGCGATGAGGGACAAGGATGGACAAGGAAGCACAAGGAGGGACAAGGAGGAACAAGGGGGGACAAGGAGGGACAAGCAGGGACAAGGAGGGCCAATGAGGGACACGAAGGGACAAGGACGGGCCATGTGTGGCAATGAGGGACAATGAGGGGGAATTAGGGAGAGACAAGGACTGGCAATGTGGGACAATGAGGGGCAATGAGGTACAAGGACGGACACGGATGGAATAGGAGGGACGAGGAGGGAAAAGGAGGGACAAGAACGGATAAGGAGGGACCAGTAGGGACGAGGAGGAACCAGTAGGGACAAGGAGGAACAAGCATTATCAATGAGGGACAAGGAGCGACACGGAGGGACAGGGAGGGAAAAGGAGGGAAAAGGATGGTCACGGAGGGTCAAGGAGAGGCGAGGATGAACAAGGAGGGACAAGGAGTGGCAATTAGGGACAAGGAGGGAAAAAGAGGGACAATGGTGGGACAAGGAGGGACAAGGAGTGACAAGGAGGGACAAGGAGGGAAAAGGATGGTCACGGAGGGACGAGGATGGACAAGGAGGGACAAGGTTGGGCAATGAGGGACAAGGAAGGGCGATGAGGGACAAGGATGGACAAGGAAGCACAAGGAGGGACAATGAGGAACAAGGAGTGAAAAGGTGGGGCAGGGAGGGCAATGAGGGACAAGCAGACAAGGAGGAAAAGGATGGTCACGGAGGGACGAGGATGAACAAGGAGGGACAAGGTTGGGCAATGAGGGACAAGGAGGGCGATGAGGGCCAAGGATGGACAAGGATGGACAAGGAAGCACAAGGAGGGACAAGGAGGAACAAGGTTGGGCAATGAGGGACAAGGAGGGCGATGAGGGACAATGAGGGACACGAAGGGACAAGGACGGGCCATGTGTGGCAATGAGGGACAATGAGGGGGAATTAGGGAGAGACAAGGACTGGCAATGTGGGACAATGAGGGGCAATGAGGTACAAGGACGGACACGGAGGGACACGGATGGAATAGGAGGGACGAGGAGGGAAAAGGAGGGACCAGTAGGGACGAGGAGGAACCAGTAGGGACAAGGAGGAACAAGCATTATCAATGAGGGACAAGGAGCGACAGGGAGGGAAAAGGAGGGAAAAGGATGGTCACGGAGAGTCAAGGAGAGGCGAGGATGAACAAGGAGGGACAAGGAGTGGCAATTAGGGACAAGGAGGGAAAAAGAGGGACAATGGTGGGACAAGGAGGGACAAGGAGTGGACAAGGAGGGACAAGGAGGGAAAATTATGATCACGGAGCGACGAGGATGGACAAGGAGGGACAAGGTTGGGCAATGAGGGACAAGGAGGGCGATGAGGGACAAGGATGGACAAGGAAGCACAAGGAGGGACAAGGAGGAACAAGGGGGGGCAAGGAGGGACAAGCAGGGGCAAGGAGGGGCAATGAGGGACAATGAGGGAAAAGGAGTGACAAGCAGGGACAAAGAGGGGCAATGAGGGACAAGGAGGAACAAGGTGGGGCAATGAGGGACACGGAGGACAAGGTTGGACAAGGAGGGACAAGGAGGAACCAGTAGGGACATGGAGGAACAAGCTGGAACAAGCAGGGACAATGAGGGACAAGAAGGGACAAGGAGCGACACGGAGGGGCAGGGAGGGAAAAGGAGGGCCAAGGAGGGAAAAGAATGGTCACGGAGGGTCAAGCAGGGACGAGGATGAAAATGGTGGGAGAAGGAGGGAAAAGGAGGGACAAGGAGTGGCAAGGAGTGGCAATGAGGGACAAGGAGGGACAGGAGGAACAAGGAGGAACAAGGAGGGAAAAGGAGGGCCAAGGAGTGGCAATGAGGGAAAAGGAGCGACAAGCAGGGACAAAGAGGGGCCATGAGGGACAAGGAGGAACAAGGTGGGGCAATGAGGGACACGGAGGACAAGGTTGGACAATGAGGGACAAGGAGTGGCAATGAGGGACAAGGTGGAGCAAGGAGGGACTAGGAGTGACAAGTGAGAAAAGGAGTGACAAGGAGTGACAAGGAGGGACAATGAGGGGCAAGGAATGACAAGGAGGGAAAATGAGGGACAAGGATTGGCAATGAGGGACAAGGAGGGAAAAGGACGGAAAAAGAGCGACAAGCTGGGACAATAAGGGAAACGGAGGGACAAGGAGGGGCAAGGATTGACAAGGAGGGGCAATGAGGGACTAGGAGGGACAAGTAGGAACAAGCAGGGACAGGGAGGGAGAAGCAGGGACAAGGAGGGTCAAGGAGGGTAAATGATGGACAAGGGGGGTCAAGTTAGGGACATGGATGGACGCGGCAATGAGGGACACGGAGGGACAGGGAGGGGCAAGGAGGGAAAAGGAGCGACAAGCAGGGACAGGGAGAGACAATGAGTGACAAGGAGGGACAGGGAGGGGCAAGGAGTGGCAACGAGGGACAAGGAGGGAAAAGGAGCGACAAGCAGGGACAATGAGGGGCAAGGTGGGACAATCAGAGACAAGGAGGTACAAGGTTGGGCAATGAGGGACAAGGAGGGGCGATGAGGGACAAGGATGAACAAGGATGCACAAGGAGGAACAAGGAGGGGCAATGAGAGACAAGGAGGGACAAGGACTTAAAAGGAGGGACAAGGAGGGAAAAGGACGGACAAGGAGTGACAAGGAGGGACAAGGAGTGGTAATTAGGGACAAGGAGGGAAAAAGAGGGACAATGGTGGGACAAGGAGGAACAAGGGGGGACAAGCAGGGACAAGGAGGGGCAATGAGGGACACGAAGGGACAAGGAGGGACAAGTAGGGACAAGGAGAGAAAAGGATGGTCACGGAGGACGAGGATGGACAAGGAGGGAAAAGGATGGTCACGCAGGGACGAGGATGAACAAGGAGGGACAATCAGGGACATGGAGGTACAAGGAGGGAAAAGGAGGGACAATGATGGACAAGGAGTAGCAAGGAGGGACAAGGAGTGACAAGTGGGAAAAGGAGTGGCAAGGAGGGACAATGACGGACAAGGAGGAACAAGGAGGGACAGGGAGGGACAAGGAGTGGCAATGAGGGAGAAGGAGGAAAAAAGAGGGACAAGGAGGGACATGTTGGTACAAGGAGGGATAAGGAGGGACAAGGAGGGACAATGATGGACAAGGAGGAACAAGGAGGGACAAGGAGGGACAAGGAGGGACAAGGAGGGACAAGGAGTGACAAGGAGTGACAAGGAGTGACAAGGAGTGACAAGGAGGGTCAAGGCGGGATTAGGAGGGACAAAAAGGACAAGGAGGGAAAAGGAGTGACAAGGAGGGAGAAGGAGGGGCAATGAGGGTCAAGCAGGGACAATATGGGACAAGGAGTGACAATAATGAACAAGGAGTTACAATGAGGTACAAAGAGGGTCAAGGAGTGGCAATGAGGGACAAGGAGGGACAAGAACGGACAAGGAGGAACAAAGAGGGACAAGGAGGGACATTGAGGTACAAGGAAGGACAAGGAGGGACAAGGAGGGTCAAGGGGGGACAAGGAGGGACAATGATGGACAATGAGGAACAAGGAGGATCAAGGAGGGACAAGAACGGACAAGGAGGAACAAAGTGGGAAAAGGAGTGACAATGAGGGACAATGATGGACTAGGAGGAACAAAGACGGACAAGGAGGGACAAGGAGGAACAATGAGGGACAAGGAGGAACAATGAGGGACAAGGAGGGACATGGAGGAACAAGGAGTGGCAATGAGGTACAAGGACGGACACGGAGGGACACGGATGGAAAAGGAGGGACAATGAGGGACGAGGAGGGATAAGGAGGGACAAGAACGAACAAGGACGGACAAGGAGGGACCAGTAGGGACAAGGAGGGACAAGGAGGGGCCAGTAGGGACATGGAGGTACAAGCAGGAACAATGAGGGACAAGGAGCGACACGGAGGGACAGGGAGGGAAAGGGAGGGACAAGGAGGGAAAAGAATGGTCACGGAGGGTCAAGCAGGGACGAGGATGAACATGGAGGGACAAGGAGGGATAATGAGGGAAAAGGAGGGACAAGCAGTGGCAAGGAGTGGCAATGAGGGACAGGGAGGAAGAAGGAGGGACAAGAAGGGAAAAGGAGGGCCAAGGAGTGGCAATGAGGGAAAAGGAGCGACAAGCAGGGACTAAGAGGGGCAATGAGGGATAAGGAGGGACAAGGAGGAACAAGGTGGGGCAATGAGGGACACGGAGGACAAGGTTGGACAATGAGGGACAAGGAGTGGCAATGAGGGACAAGGAGGAGCAAGGAGGGACTAGGAGTGACAAGTGAGAAAAGGAGTGACAAGGAGTGACAAGGAGGGACAATGACGGACAAGTAGGTACAAGGAGGAACAGGGAGGGACAAGGAGTGGCAATGAGGGACAAGGAGGAACAATGAGGGTCAAGGCGGGATAAGGAGGGACAACAAGGATAAGGAGGGAAAAGGAGTGACAAGGAGTGACAAGGTTGGACAATGAGGGACAAGGAGTGGCAATGAGGGGCAATGAGGTACAAGGACGGACACGGATGGAAAAGGACGGACAATGAGGGACAAGAACGGACAAGGAGGGACCAGTAGGGGCAAGGAGGGACAAGGCATGACAAGGAGGGTCAATGAGAGGCAATGAGGGACAAGGAGGGACAATAAGGGACAAGGAGGGACATCGTGGGACCAGGAGGGACAAGAAGGAACAAGCAGGGACAAGTGAGACCAGGAGGGACAAGCAGGAACAAGCAGGGACAAGGTGGGACAAGGAGGGTAAAGGATGGACAAGGGGGTCAAGGAGGGACATGGATGGACGCGGCAATGAGGGACACGGAGGGACATGGATGGACGCGGCAATGAGGGACACGGAGGGACAAGGTTGGGCAATGAGGGACAAGGAGTGGCAATGAGAGGCAATGAGGTACAAGGACAGACACGGATGGAAAAGGAGGGACAAGGACGGACAAGGAGGGACCAGTAGGGGCAAGGAGGGACAAGGAATGACAAGGAGGGACAAGGAATGACAAGGAGGGTCAATGAGAGGCAATGAGCGACAAGGAGGGACAAGAAGGGAAAAGGATTGACAAGGAGGGGCAAGGACGGACAATGAGGGAAAAGGACGGAAGAGGAGCGACAAGGAGGGACAATGTGGGACAAGGAATGTCATGGAGCGTCAAGGAGGGTCAAGGAGAGACAATGAGGGACAAGGAGTGACAACTAGGGACAAGGATGGACAAGTAGGGACAAGGAGTGACAAGGAGTATCAAGGAGGGATAAGGTTGGGCAATGATGTACAAGGAGGGACAAGGAGTGACAAGGAGGGTCAATGCGGGATAAGGAGGGACAACAAGGATAAGGAGGGAAAATGAGTGACAAGGAGGGACAAGGAGTGCCAAGGAGGGACAAGGAGGGTCAAGCAGGGACAATGTGGGACAAGCAGGGACAAGGAGTGACAATAATGTACAAGGAGTTACAATGAGGTACAAGGAGGACCAAGGAGTAGCAATGAGGGACAATGAGGGAAATTAGGGACAAGGAGGGACAAGGAGTGGTAATGAGGGACAAGGAGGGAAAAGGAGCGACAAGCAGGGACAGGGAGAGACAATGAGTGACAAGGAGGGGCAAGGAGGGACAAGGAGTGGCAACGAGGGACAAGGAGGGAAAAGGAGCGACAAGCTGGGACAATGAGGGACAAGAAGGGACAAGGAGCAACGCAGAGGGACAAGGTGGGACAATCAGGGACAAGGAGGTACAAGGTTGGGCAATGAGGGACAAGGAGGGACGATGAGGGACAAGGATGGACAAGGAAGCACAAGGAGGGACAAGGAGGAACAAGGAGGGACAAGGAGGGGCAATGAGAGACAAGGAGGGACAAGGAGTGACAAGGAGGGCCAAGGAGTGGTAATTAGGGACAAGGAGGGCCAAGGAGTGGTAATTAGGGACAAGGAGGGAAAAAGAGGGACAATGGTGGGACAAGGAGGGACAAGGAGGGACAATAAGGGACAAGAAGGGACAAGAAGGGACAAGGAGGGACAAGGAGTGAAAAGGATGGTCACGGAGGGACGAGGATGGACAAGGAGAGACAAGGAGGGAAAAGGATGGTCACGGAGGGACGAGGATGAACAAGGAGGGACAAGGTTGGGCAATGAGGGACAAGGAGGGCGATGAGGGACAAGGAGGAACAAGGGGGGACAAGGAGGGACAAGCAGGGACAAGGAGGGGCAATGAGGGACACGAAGGGACAAGGACGGGCCATGTGTGGCAATGAGGGACAATGAGGGGGAATTAGGGAGAGACAAGGACTGGCAATGTGGGACAATGAGGGGCAATGAGGTACAAGGACGGACACGGAGGGACACGGATGGAATAGGAGGGACGAGGAGGGAAAAGGAGGGACAAGAACGGATAAGGAGGGACCAGTAGGGACGAGGAGGAACCAGTAGGGACAAGGAGGAACAAGCATTATCAATGAGGGACAAGGAGCGACAGGGAGGGAAAAGGAGGGAAAAGGATGGAAAAGGATGGTCACGGAGGGTCAAGGAGTGGCGAGGATGAACAAGGAGGGACAAGGAGTGGCAATTAGGGACAAGGAGGGAAAAAGAGGGACAATGATGGGACAAGGAGGGACAAGGAGTGGACAAGGAGGGACAAGGAGGGAAAATGATGGTCACGGAGGGACGAGGATGGACAAGGAGGGACAAGGTTGGGCAATGAGGGACAAGGAAGGGCGATGAGGGACAAGGAAGCACAAGGAGGAACAAGGAGTGAAAAGGTGGGACAGGGAGGGACAAGGAGGGACAAGGAGGGACAAGCAGACAAGGAGGAAAAGGATGGTCACGGAGGGACGAGGATGAACAAGGAGGAACAAGGGGGGACAAGGAGGGACAAGCAGGGGACAAGGATGGACATGGAAGCACAAGGAGGGACAATGAGGAACAAGGAGTGAAAAGGTGGGGCAGGGAGGGACAAGGAGGGTCAATGATGGACAAAGGGGGTCAAGTTAGGGATATGGATGGACGCGGCAATGAGGGACACGGAGGGACAAGGTTGGACAATGAGGGACAAGGAGTGGCAATGAGGTACAAGGACGGACAAGGAGGGACAATGAGGGACGAGGAGGGACATGGACAAGAACGGACAAGGAGGGACCAATAGGGACAAGGAGGGACAAGGAATGACACGGAGAGTCAATGAGGGGCAATGAGCGACAATGAGGGGCAATGAGTGACAAGGAGGGACAATGAGGGGCAAGGAATGACAAGGAGGGAAAATGAGGGACAAGGATTGGCAATGAGGGACAAGGAGGGAAAAGGACGGAAAAAGAGCGACAAGCAGGGACAATAAGGGAAACGGAGGGACAAGGAGGGGCAAGGATTGACAAGGAGGGGCAATGAGGGACTAGGAGGGACACGAAGGAACAAGCAGGGGCAGGGAGGGACAAGCAGGGACAAGGAGGGTCAAGGAGGGTAAATGATGGACAAGGGGGGTCAAGTTAGGGACATGGATGGACGCGGCAATGAGGGACACGGAGGGACAGGGAGGGGCAAGGAGGGAAAAGGAGCGACAAGCAGGGACAGGGAGAGACAATGAGTGACAAGGAGGGACAGGGAGGGGCAAGGAGTGGCAACGAGGGACAAGGAGGGAAAAGGAGCGACAAGCAGGGACAATGAGGGACAAGAAGGGACAAGGAGCGACACGGAGGGACAAGGTGGGACAATCAGGGACAAGGAGGTACAAGGTTGGGCAATGAGGGACAAGGAGGGGCGATGAGGGACAAGGATGAACAAGGAAGCACAAGGAGGGACAAGGAGGGGCAATGAGAGACAAGGAGGGACAAGGACTTAAAAGGAGGGAAAAGGAGGGACAAGGAGTGACAAGGAGGGACAAGGAGGGACAAGGAGTGGTAATTAGGGACAAGGAGGGAAAAAGAGGGACAATGGTGGGACAAGGAGGAACAATGGGGGACAAGCAGGGACAAGCAGGGACAAGGAGGGGCAATGAGGGACACGAAGGGACAAGGACGGGCCATGTGTGGCAATGAGGGACAATGAGGGGAAATTAGGGAGAGACAAGGACTGGCAATGTGGGGCAATGAGGGGCAATGAGGTACAAGGACGGATACGGAGGGACACGGATGGAATAGGAGGGACAATGAGGGACGAGGAGGGAAAAGGAGGGACAAGAACGGATAAGGAGGGACCAGTAGGGACCAGTAGGGACAAGGAGGAACCAGTAGGGACAAGGAGGGACAAGGAGGAACAAGCATGGACAATGAGGGACAAGGAGCGACACGGAGGGACAGGGAGGGAAAAGGATGGTCACGGAGGGTCAAGGAGGGGCGAGGATGAACAAGGAGGGACAAGGAGTGGCAATTAGGGACAAGGAGACAAGGGACAAGGTGGGACAATCAGGGACAAGGAGGTACAAGGTTGGGCAATGAGGGAAAGGATGGACAAGGAAGCACAAGGAGGAACAAAGAGGGGCAATGAGAGACAAGGAGGGACAAGGACTTAAAAGGAGGGACAAGGAGGGAAAAGGAGGGACAAGGAGTGGTAATTAGGGACAAGGAGGGAAAAAGAGGGACAATGGTGGGACAAGGAGGGACAAGGAGGGACAAGGAGGGACAAGGAGGGACAAGGAGGGACAAGGAGGGACAATAAGGGACAAGGAGGGACAAGGAGGGACAAGGAGGGACAAGGAGGGACAAGGAGGGACAAGGAGGGACAATAAGGGACAAGTAGGGACAAGGAGTGAAAAGGATGGTCACGGAGGACGAGGATGGACAAGGAGGGAAAAGGATGGTCACGCAGGGACGAGGATGAACAAGGAGGGACAATCAGGGACATGGAGGTACAAGGAGGGAAAAGGAGGGACAATGATGGACAAGGAGTAGCAAGGAGGGACAAGGAGTGACAAGTGGGAAAAGGAGTGGCAAGGAGGGACAATGACGGACAAGGAGGAACAAGGAGGGACAGGGAGGGACAAGGAGTGGCAATGAGGGAGAAGGAGGAACAAAGAGGGACAAGGAGGGACATGTTGGTACAAGGAGGGATAAGGAGGGACAAGGAGGGACAATGATGGACAAGGAGGAACAAGGAGGGACAAGGAGGGACAAGGAGGGACAAGGAGTGACAAGGAGTGACAAGGAGGGTCAAGGCGGGATAAGGAGGGACAAAAAGGACAAGGAGGGAAAAGGAGTGACAAGGAGGGAGAAGGAGGGGCAATGAGGGACAAGGAGGGTCAAGCAGGGACAATATGGGACAAGGAGTGACAATAATGAACAAGGAGTTACAATGAGGTACAAAGAGGGTCAAGGAGTGGCAATGAGGGACAAGGAGGGACAAGAACGGACAAGGAGGAACAAAGAGGGACAAGGAGGGACATTGAGGTACAAGGAAGGACAAGGAGGGACAAGGAGGGACAAGGGGGGACAAGGAGGGACAATGATGGACAATGAGGAACAAGGAGGATCAAGGAGGGACAAGAACGGACAAGGAGGAACAGAGTGGGAAAAGGAGTGACAAGGAGGGACAATGATGGACTAGGAGGAACAAAGACGGACAAGGAGGGACAAGGAGGAACAATGAGGGACAAGGAGGAACAATGAGGGACAAGGAGGGACATGGAGGAACAAGGAGTGGCAATGAGGTACAAGGACGGACACGGAGGGACACGGATGGAAAAGGAGGGACAATGAGCGACAATGAGGGGCAATGAGTGACAAGGAGGGACAATGAGGGGCAAGGAATGACAAGGAGGGAAAATGAGGGACAAGGATTGGCAATGAGGGACAAGGAGGGAAAAGGACGGAAAAAGAGCGACAAGCAGGGACAATAAGGGAAATGGAGGGACAAGGAGGGGCAAGGATTGACAAGGAGGGGCAATGAGGGACTAGGAGGGACAAGTAGGAACAAGCAGGGACAGGGAGGGACAAGCAGGGACAAGGAGGGTCAAGGAGGGTAAATGATGGACAAGGGGGGTCAAGTTAGGGACATGGATGGACGCGGCAATGAGGGACACGGAGGGACAGGGAGGGGCAATGAGGGAAAAGGAGCGACAAGCAGGGACAGGGAGAGACAATGAGTGACAAGGAGGGACAGGGAGGGGCAAGGAGTGGCAACGAGGGACAAGGAGGGAAAAGGAGCGACAAGCAGGGACAATGAGGGACAAGAAGGGACAAGGAGCGACACGGAGGGACAAGGTGGGACAATCAGGGACAAGGAGGTACAAGGTTGGGCAATGAGGGACAAGGAGGGGCGATGAGGGACAAGGATGAACAAGGAAGCACAAGGAGGGACAAGGAGGAACAAGGAGGGACAAGGAGGGGCAATGAGAGACAAGGAGGGACAAGGACTTAAAAGGAGGGACAAGGAGGGAAAAGGACGGACAAGGAGTGACAAGGAGGGACAATAAGGGACAAGGAGGGGCAATGAGGGACACGAAGGGACAAGGACGGGCCATGTGTGGCAATGAGGGACAATGAGGGGAAATTAGGGAGAGACAAGGACTGGCAATGTGGGGCAATGAGGTACAAGGACGGATACGGAGGGACACGGATGGAATAGGAGGGACAATGAGGGACGAGGAGGGAAAAGGAGGGACAAGAACGGATAAGGAGGGACCAGTAGGGACCAGTAGGGACAAGGAGGAACCAGTAGGGACAAGGAGGGACAAGGAGGAACAAGCATGGACAATGAGGGACAAGGAGCGACACGGAGGGACAGGGAGGGAAAAGGATGGTCACGGAGGGTGAAGGAGGGGCGAGGATGAACAAGGAGGGACAAGGAGTGGCAATTAGGGACAAGGAGACAAGGGACAAGGAGGGACAATCAGGGACAAGGAGGTACAAGGTTGGGCAATGAGGGAAAGGATGGACAAGGAAGCACAAGGAGGAACAAGGAGGGGCAATGAGAGACAAGGAGGGACAAGGACTTAAAAGGAGGGACAAGGAGGGAAAAGGAGGGACAAGGAGTGGTAATTAGGGACAAGGAGGGAAAAAGAGCGACAATGGTGGGACAAGGAGGGACAAGGAGGGACAAGGAGGGACAAGGAGGGACAAGGAGGGACAATAAGGGACAAGGAGGGACAAGTAGGGACAAGGAGTGAAAAGGATGGTCACGGAGGACGAGGATGGACAAGGAGGGAAAAGGATGGTCACGCAGGGACGAGGATGAACAAGGAGGGACAATCAGGGACATGGAGGTACAAGGAGGGAAAAGGAGGGACAATGATGGACAAGGAGTAGCAAGGAGGGACAAGGAGTGACAAGTGGGAAAAGGAGTGGCAATGAGGGACAATGACGGACAAGGAGGAACAAGGAGGGACAGGGAGGGACAAGGAGTGGCAATGAGGGAGAAGGAGGAACAAAGAGGGACAAGGAGGGACATGTTGGTACAAGGAGGGATAAGGAGGGACAAGGAGGGACAATGATGGACAAGGAGGAACAAGGAGGAGCAAGGAGGGACAAGGAGGGACAAGGAGGGACAAGGAGGGACAAGGAGTGACAAGGAGTGACAAGGAGGGTCAAGGCGGGATAAGGAGGGACAAAAAGGACAAGGAGGGAAAAGGAGTGACAAGGAGGGACAAGGAGTGCCAAGGAGGGACAAGGAGGGTCAAGCAGGGACAATGTGGGACAAGGAGTGACAATAATGAACAAGGAGTTACAATGAGGTACAAAGAGGGTCAAGGAGTGGCAATGAGGGACAAGGAGGGACAAGAACGGACAAGGAGGAACAAAGAGGGACAAGGAGGGACATTGAGGTACAAGGAAGGACAAGGAGGGACAAGGAGGGACAAGGGGGACAAGGAGGGACAATGATGGACAATGAGGAACAAGGAGGATCAAGGAGGGACAAGAACGGACAAGGAGGAACAAAGTGGGAAAAGGAGTGACAAGGAGGGACAATGATGGACTAGGAGGAACAAAGACGGACAAGGAGGGACAAGGAGGAACAATGAGGGACAAGGAGGAACAATGAGGGACAAGGAGGGACATGGAGGAACAAGGAGTGGCAATGAGGTACAAGGACGGACATGGAGGGACACGGATGGAAAAGGAGGTACAATGAGGGACGAGGAGGGATAAGGAGGGACAAGAACGAACAAGGACGGACAAGGAGGGACCAGTAGGGACAAGGAGGGACAAGGAGGGGCCAGTAGGGACATGGAGGTACAAGCAGGAACAAGCAGGGACAATGAGGGACAAGAAGGGACAAGGAGCGACACGGAGGGACAGGGAGGGAAAAGGAGGGACAAGGAGGGAAAAGAATGGTCACGGAGGGTCAAGCAGGGACGAGGATGAACATGGAGGGACAAGGAGGGATAATGAGGGAAAAGGAGGGACAAGCAGTGGCAAGGAGTGGCAATGAGGGACAGGGAGGAAGAAGGAGGGACAAGAAGGGAAAAGGAGGGCCAAGGAGTGGCAATGAGGGAAAAGGAGCGACAAGCAGGGACAAAGAGGGGCAATGAGGGATAAGGAGGGACAAGGAGGAACAAGGTGGGGCAATGAGGGACACGGAGGACAAGGTTGGACAATGAGGGACAAGGAGTGGCAATGAGGGACAAGGAGGAGCAAGGAGGGACTAGGAGTGACAAGTGGGAAAAGGAGTGACAAGGAGGGACAATGACGGACAAGGAGGTACAAGGAGGACCAGGGAGGGACAAGGAGTGGCAATGAGGGAATGGAGGAACAAAGAGGAACAAAGAGGGTCAAGGCGGGATAAGGAGGGACAACAAGGATAAGGAGGGAAAAGGAGTGACAAGGAGGGACAAGGTTGGACAATGAGGGACAAGGAGTGGCAATGAGGGGCAATGAGGTACAAGGACGGACACGGATGGAAAAGGACGGACAATGAGGGACAAGAACGGACAAGGAGGGACCAGTAGGGGCAAGGAGGGACAAGGCATGACAAGGAGGGTCAATGAGAGGCAATGAGGGACAAGGAGGGACAATAAGGGACAAGGAGGGACAACGTGGGACCAGGAGGAACAAGCAGGGACAAGGTGGGACAAGGTGGGACCAGGAGGGACAAGCAGGGACAAGGTGGGAGAAGGAGGGTCAAGGATGGACAAGGGGGTCAAGGAGGGACATGGATGGACGCGGCAATGAGGGACACGGAGGGACAAGGTTGGGCAATGAGGGACAAGGAGTGGCAATGAGGGGCAATGAGGTACAAGGACGGACACGGATGGAAAAGGAGGGACAAGGACGGACAAGGAGGGACCAGTAGGGCAAGGAGGGACAAGGAATGACAAGGAGGGTCAATGAGAGGCAATGAGTGACAAGGAGGGACAAGAAGGGAAAAGGATTGACAAGGAGGGGCAAGGACGGACAATGAGGGAAAAGGTCGGAAGAGGAGCGACAAGGAGGGACAATGTGGGACAAGGAATGTCATGGAGCGTCAAGGAGGGTCAAGGAGAGACAATGAGGGACAAGGAGTGACAACTAGGGTCAAGGATGGACAAGGAGGGAAAAGGAGTGACAACTAGGGACAAGGATGGACAAGGAGGGACAAGGAGTGACAAGGAGTATCAAGGAGGGATAAGGTTGGGCAATGATGTACAAGGAGGGACAAGGAGTGACAAGGAGGGTCAATGCGGGATAAGGAGGGACAACAAGGATAAGGAGGGAAAAGGAGTGAAAAGGAGTGACAAGGAGGGACAAGGAGTGCCAAGGAGGGACAAGGAGTGACAATAATGTACAAGGAGTTACAATGAGGTACAAGGAGGACCAAGGAGTGGCAATGAGGGACAAGGAGGGAAATGAGGGACAAGGAGGGACAACAAGGATAAGGAGGGAAAAGGAGTGACAAGGAGGGACAAGGAGTGCCAAGGAGGGACAAGGAGGGTCAAGCAGGGACAATGTGGGACAAGGAGTGACAATAATGTACAAGGAGTTACAATGAGGTACAAGGAGGACCAAGGAGTGGCAATGAGGGCAAGGAGGGAAATGAGGGTCAAGGATGGACCAGGAGTGGTAATGAGGGACAAGGAGGGAAAAGGAGCGACAAGCAGGGACAGGGAGAGACAATGAGTGATAAGGAGGGGCGAGGAGGGACAAGGAGTGGCAACGAGGGAAAAGGAGCGACAAGCAGGGACAATGAGGGACAAGAAGGGACAAGGAGCAACACAGAGGGACAAGGTGGGACAATCAGGGACAAGGAGGTACAAGGTTGGGCAATGAGGGACAAGGAGGGGCGATGAGGGACATGGATGGACAAGGAAGCACAAGGAGGGACAAGGAGGAACAAGGAGGGAAAAGGAGGGGCAATGAGAGACAAGGAGGGACAAGGACTTAAAAGGAGGGACAAGGAGGGAAAAGGAGGGACAAGGAGTGACAAGGAGGGCCAAGGAGTGGTAATTAGGGACAAGGAGGGAAAAAGAGGGACAATGGTGGGACAAGGAGGGACAAGGAGGGACAAGGAGGGACAAGAAGGGACAAGGAGGGACAAGGAGTGAAAAGGATGGTCACGGAGGGACGAGGATGAACAAGGAGGGACAAGGTTGGGCAATGAGGGACAAGGAGGGCGATGAGGGACAAGGATGGACAAGGAAGCACAAGGAGGGACAAGGAGGAACAAGGGGGGACAAGGAGGGACAAGCAGGGACAAGGAGGGGCAATGAGGGCCACGAAGGGACAAGGACGGGCCATGTGTGGCAATGAGGGACAATGAGGGGGAATTAGGGAGAGACAAGGACTGGCAATGTGACAAGGAGGGACAATGAGGGACAATGAGGGACACGGAGGGACCAGGAGGGACAAGGAGGGGCAAGGAATGACAAGGAGGGAAAAGGATTGGCAATGAGGGACAAGGAGGGAAAAGGACGGAAAAAGAGCGACACGCAGGGACAATAAGAGAAACGGAGGGACAAGGAGGGGCAAGGATTGACAAGGAGGGGCAATGAGGGACTAGGAGGGACAAGGAGGAACAAGCAGGGACAACGAGGGCCAAGGAGGGACAGGGAGGGACAAGGTGGGGCAATCAGGCACAAGGAGTGACAAGGAGGGAAGGGCAGGGACAAGGAAGGACAAGTAGGGACAAGGAGGGACAAGGAGTGACAAGGAGGGATAAGGAGGGACAAGGAGTGAAAAGGAGAGACAAGGAGGGACAAGGAGGGAAAAGGAGGGATAAGGAGGGACAAGGAGTGACAAGGAGGGACAAGGAGGGACAAGGAGTGGTAATGAGGGACAAGGAGGGAAAAGGAGGGAAAAGGAGCGACAAGCAGGGACAGGGAGTGACAATGAGGGACAGGGAGGGGCATGGAATGACAAGGAGGGAAAAGGATTGGCAATGAGGGACAAGGAGGGAAAAGGAGCGACAAGCAGGGACATGGAGAGACAATGAGGGACAAGGAGGGACAGGGAGGGGCAAGGAGGGACAAGGAGGGGCAATGAGGGACTAGGATGGACAAGGAGGAACAAGCAGGGACAATGAGGGCCAAGGAGGGACAGGGAGGGACAAGGTGGGGCAATCAGGCACAAGGAGTGACAAGGAAGGAAGGGCAGGGACAAGGAAGGACAAAGAGGGACAAGGAGGGACAAGGAGTGAAAAGGATGGTCACGGAGGGACGAGGATGAACAAGGAGGGACAAGGTTGGGCAATGAGGGACAAGGAGGGCGATGAGGGACAAGGATGGACAAGGAAGCACAAGGAGGGACAAGGAGGAACAAGGGGGGACAAGGAGGGACAAGCAGGGACAAGGAGGGGCAATGAGGGCCACGAAGGGACAAGGACGGGCCATGTGTGGCAATGAGGGACAATGAGGGGGAATTAGGGAGAGACAAGGACTGGCAATGTGACAAGGAGGGACAATGAGGGACAATGAGGGACACGGAGGGACCAGGAGGGACAAGGAGGGGCAAGGAATGACAAGGAGGGAAAAGGATTGGCAATGAGGGACAAGGAGGGAAAAGGACGGAAAAAGAGCGACACGCAGGGACAATACGAGAAACGGAGGGACAAGGAGGGGCAAGGATTGACAAGGAGGGGCAATGAGGGACTAGGAGGGACAAGGAGGGCCAAGGAGTGACAGGGAGGGACAAGGTGGGGCAATCAGGCACAAGGAGTGACAAGGAGGGAAGGGCAGGGACAAGGAAGGACAAGTAGGGACAAGGAGGGACAAGGAGTGACAAGGAGGGATAAGGAGGGACAAGGAGTGAAAAGGAGAGACAAGGAGGGACAAGGAGGGAAAAGGAGGGATAAGGAGGGACAAGGAGTGACAAGGAGGGACAAGGAGGGAAATGAGGGACAAGGAGTGGTAATGAGGGACAAGGAGGGAAAAGGAGCGACAAGCAGGGACAGGGAGAGACAATGAGGGACAGGGAGGGGCAAGGAATGACAAGGAGGGAAAAGGATTGGCAATGAGGGACAAGGAGGGAAAAGGAGCGACAAGCAGGGACATGGAGAGACAATGAGGGACAAGGAGGGACAGGGAGGGGCAAGGAGGGACAAGGAGGGGCAATGAGGGACTAGGAGGGACAAGGAGGAACAAGCAGGGACAATGAGGGCCAAGGAGGGACAGGGAGGGACAAGGTGGGGCAATCAGGCACAAGGAGTGACAAGGAAGGAAGGGCAGGGACAAGGAAGGACAAAGAGGGACAAGGAGGGACACGAATGGACAAGGAGTGACAAGGAGGGACAAGGAGGGAAAATGAGGGACAAGGATGGAGAATGAGGGGCAATAAGGGACAAGGAGGAACCAGCAGGGACAAGGAGGGGCAATGAGGGACAAGGAGAGACAATGCGGGACAAGGTGGGACCAGGAGGGAGAAGGAGGGGCAAGGAAGGACAAGGAGTGGCAATGAGGGACAAGGATTGACAAGGAGTGACAAGGAGGGATAAGGAGGGACAAGGAGTGAAAAGGAGAGATAAGGAGGGACAAGGAGGGACAAGGTGGGAAAAGGAGGGATAAGAAGGGACAAGGAGGGAAAAGGAGGGACAATGAGGGATAAGAAGGGACAAGGAGGGACAAGGAGGGACAATGAGGGACAATGAGGGACAATGAGGGACAATGAGGGACAGGGAGGGACAGGGAGGGGCAAGGAATGACAAGGAGGGAAAAGGATTGGCAATGAGGGACAAGGAGGGAAAAGGACGGAAAAAGAGCGACACGCAGGGACAATAAGGGAAACGGAGGGGCAAGGATTGACAAGGAGGGAAAATGAGGGACAAGGATTGGCAATGAGGGACAAGGTGGGAAAAGGACGGAAAAAGAGCGACAAGCAGGGACAATAAGGGAAACGGAGGGACAAGGAGGGGCAAGGAGGGGCAAGTTAGGGACATGGATGGACGCGGCAATGAGGGACACGGAGGGACAAGGTTGGGCAATGAGGGACAAGGAGGGACAAGGAGTGGCAATGAGGGGCAATAAGGTACAAGGACGGGCAAGGAGGGACAATGAGGGACGAGGAGGGACAAGGAGAGACAAGAACGGACAAGGAGGGACCAGTAGGGACAAGGAGGGACAAGGAATGACACGGAGGGTCAATGAGGGGCAATGAGCGACAATGAGGGGCAATGAGTGACAAGGAGGGACAAGGAGGGACAATGAGGGTCAATGAGGGACACGGAGGGACAAGGAGGGACCAGGAGGGACAAGGAGGGGCAAGGAATGACAAGGAGGGAAAAGGATTGGCAATGAGGGACAAGGAGGGAAAAGGACGGAAAAAGAGCGACACGCAGGGACAATAAGGGAAACGGAGGGACAAGGAGGGGCAAGGATTGACAAGGAGGGGCAATGAGGGACTAGGAGGGACAAGGAGGAACAAGCAGGGACAGCGAGGGCCAAGGAGGGACAGGGAGGGACAAGGTGGGGATATCAGGCACAAGGAGTGACAAGGAGGGAAGGGCAGGGACAAGGAAGGACAAAGAGGGACAAGGAGGGGCAAGGGGGGACAAGGAGGAACAAGGAGGAACAAGGTGGGACAAGGAAGGAAAAGGAGGGACACGGAGGGTCAGTGAGCGACAATGAGGGACAAGGTGGGGCAATGAGTGACAAGGCGGGACAAGGAGGGACAAGCTGGGGCAATGAGTGACCAGGAAGGACAAGGAGGGACAAGGTGGAACCAGGCTGGACAAGGAGGGAAAAGGAGGGACAGGATGGGACAATGAGGGACAAGGATTAACAAGGAGGGACAAGGACGGACAAGGAGGGACAAGGATTGACAAGGGGGTCAAGGAGGGACATGGATGGACGCGGCAATGAGGGACACGGAGGGACAAGGTTGGGCAATGAGGGACAAGGAGTGGCAATGAGGGGCAATGAGGTACAAGGACGGACACGGATGGAAAAGGAGGGACAAGGACGGACAAGGAGGGACCAGTAGGGCAAGGAGGGACAAGGAATGACAAGGAGGGTCAATGAGAGGCAATGAGTGACAAGGAGGGACAAGAAGGGAAAAGGATTGACAAGGAGGGGCAAGGACGGACAATGAGGGAAAAGGTCGGAAGAGGAGCGACAAGGAGGGACAATGTGGGACAAGGAATGTCATGGAGCGTCAAGGAGGGTCAAGGAGAGACAATGAGGGACAAGGAGTGACAACTAGGGTCAAGGATGGACAAGGAGGGAAAAGGAGTGACAACTAGGGACAAGGATGGACAAGGAGGGACAAGGAGTGACAAGGAGTATCAAGGAGGGATAAGGTTGGGCAATGATGTACAAGGAGGGACAAGGAGTGACAAGGAGGGTCAATGCGGGATAAGGAGGGACAACAAGGATAAGGAGGGAAAAGGAGTGAAAAGGAGTGACAAGGAGGGACAAGGAGTGCCAAGGAGGGACAAGGAGTGACAATAATGTACAAGGAGTTACAATGAGGTACAAGGAGGACCAAGGAGTGGCAATGAGGGACAAGGAGGGAAATGAGGGACAAGGAGGGACAACAAGGATAAGGAGGGAAAAGGAGTGACAAGGAGGGACAAGGAGTGCCAAGGAGGGACAAGGAGGGTCAAGCAGGGACAATGTGGGACAAGGAGTGACAATAATGTACAAGGAGTTACAATGAGGTACAAGGAGGACCAAGGAGTGGCAATGAGGGCAAGGAGGGAAATGAGGGTCAAGGATGGACCAGGAGTGGTAATGAGGGACAAGGAGGGAAAAGGAGCGACAAGCAGGGACAGGGAGAGACAATGAGTGATAAGGAGGGGCGAGGAGGGACAAGGAGTGGCAACGAGGGAAAAGGAGCGACAAGCAGGGACAATGAGGGACAAGAAGGGACAAGGAGCAACACAGAGGGACAAGGTGGGACAATCAGGGACAAGGAGGTACAAGGTTGGGCAATGAGGGACAAGGAGGGGCGATGAGGGACATGGATGGACAAGGAAGCACAAGGAGGGACAAGGAGGAACAAGGAGGGAAAAGGAGGGGCAATGAGAGACAAGGAGGGACAAGGACTTAAAAGGAGGGACAAGGAGGGAAAAGGAGGGACAAGGAGTGACAAGGAGGGCCAAGGAGTGGTAATTAGGGACAAGGAGGGAAAAAGAGGGACAATGGTGGGACAAGGAGGGACAAGGAGGGACAAGGAGGGACAAGAAGGGACAAGGAGGGACAAGGAGTGAAAAGGATGGTCACGGAGGGACGAGGATGAACAAGGAGGGACAAGGTTGGGCAATGAGGGACAAGGAGGGCGATGAGGGACAAGGATGGACAAGGAAGCACAAGGAGGGACAAGGAGGAACAAGGGGGGACAAGGAGGGACAAGCAGGGACAAGGAGGGGCAATGAGGGCCACGAAGGGACAAGGACGGGCCATGTGTGGCAATGAGGGACAATGAGGGGGAATTAGGGAGAGACAAGGACTGGCAATGTGACAAGGAGGGACAATGAGGGACAATGAGGGACACGGAGGGACCAGGAGGGACAAGGAGGGGCAAGGAATGACAAGGAGGGAAAAGGATTGGCAATGAGGGACAAGGAGGGAAAAGGACGGAAAAAGAGCGACACGCAGGGACAATAAGAGAAACGGAGGGACAAGGAGGGGCAAGGATTGACAAGGAGGGGCAATGAGGGACTAGGAGGGACAAGGAGGAACAAGCAGGGACAACGAGGGCCAAGGAGGGACAGGGAGGGACAAGGTGGGGCAATCAGGCACAAGGAGTGACAAGGAGGGAAGGGCAGGGACAAGGAAGGACAAGTAGGGACAAGGAGGGACAAGGAGTGACAAGGAGGGATAAGGAGGGACAAGGAGTGAAAAGGAGAGACAAGGAGGGACAAGGAGGGAAAAGGAGGGATAAGGAGGGACAAGGAGTGACAAGGAGGGACAAGGAGGGACAAGGAGTGGTAATGAGGGACAAGGAGGGAAAAGGAGGGAAAAGGAGCGACAAGCAGGGACAGGGAGTGACAATGAGGGACAGGGAGGGGCATGGAATGACAAGGAGGGAAAAGGATTGGCAATGAGGGACAAGGAGGGAAAAGGAGCGACAAGCAGGGACATGGAGAGACAATGAGGGACAAGGAGGGACAGGGAGGGGCAAGGAGGGACAAGGAGGGGCAATGAGGGACTAGGATGGACAAGGAGGAACAAGCAGGGACAATGAGGGCCAAGGAGGGACAGGGAGGGACAAGGTGGGGCAATCAGGCACAAGGAGTGACAAGGAAGGAAGGGCAGGGACAAGGAAGGACAAAGAGGGACAAGGAGGGACAAGGAGTGAAAAGGATGGTCACGGAGGGACGAGGATGAACAAGGAGGGACAAGGTTGGGCAATGAGGGACAAGGAGGGCGATGAGGGACAAGGATGGACAAGGAAGCACAAGGAGGGACAAGGAGGAACAAGGGGGGACAAGGAGGGACAAGCAGGGACAAGGAGGGGCAATGAGGGCCACGAAGGGACAAGGACGGGCCATGTGTGGCAATGAGGGACAATGAGGGGGAATTAGGGAGAGACAAGGACTGGCAATGTGACAAGGAGGGACAATGAGGGACAATGAGGGACACGGAGGGACCAGGAGGGACAAGGAGGGGCAAGGAATGACAAGGAGGGAAAAGGATTGGCAATGAGGGACAAGGAGGGAAAAGGACGGAAAAAGAGCGACACGCAGGGACAATACGAGAAACGGAGGGACAAGGAGGGGCAAGGATTGACAAGGAGGGGCAATGAGGGACTAGGAGGGACAAGGAGGGCCAAGGAGTGACAGGGAGGGACAAGGTGGGGCAATCAGGCACAAGGAGTGACAAGGAGGGAAGGGCAGGGACAAGGAAGGACAAGTAGGGACAAGGAGGGACAAGGAGTGACAAGGAGGGATAAGGAGGGACAAGGAGTGAAAAGGAGAGACAAGGAGGGACAAGGAGGGAAAAGGAGGGATAAGGAGGGACAAGGAGTGACAAGGAGGGACAAGGAGGGAAATGAGGGACAAGGAGTGGTAATGAGGGACAAGGAGGGAAAAGGAGCGACAAGCAGGGACAGGGAGAGACAATGAGGGACAGGGAGGGGCAAGGAATGACAAGGAGGGAAAAGGATTGGCAATGAGGGACAAGGAGGGAAAAGGAGCGACAAGCAGGGACATGGAGAGACAATGAGGGACAAGGAGGGACAGGGAGGGGCAAGGAGGGACAAGGAGGGGCAATGAGGGACTAGGAGGGACAAGGAGGAACAAGCAGGGACAATGAGGGCCAAGGAGGGACAGGGAGGGACAAGGTGGGGCAATCAGGCACAAGGAGTGACAAGGAAGGAAGGGCAGGGACAAGGAAGGACAAAGAGGGACAAGGAGGGACACGAATGGACAAGGAGTGACAAGGAGGGACAAGGAGGGAAAATGAGGGACAAGGATGGAGAATGAGGGGCAATAAGGGACAAGGAGGAACCAGCAGGGACAAGGAGGGGCAATGAGGGACAAGGAGAGACAATGCGGGACAAGGTGGGACCAGGAGGGAGAAGGAGGGGCAAGGAAGGACAAGGAGTGGCAATGAGGGACAAGGATTGACAAGGAGTGACAAGGAGGGATAAGGAGGGACAAGGAGTGAAAAGGAGAGATAAGGAGGGACAAGGAGGGACAAGGTGGGAAAAGGAGGGATAAGAAGGGACAAGGAGGGAAAAGGAGGGACAATGAGGGATAAGAAGGGACAAGGAGGGACAAGGAGGGACAATGAGGGACAATGAGGGACAATGAGGGACAATGAGGGACAGGGAGGGACAGGGAGGGGCAAGGAATGACAAGGAGGGAAAAGGATTGGCAATGAGGGACAAGGAGGGAAAAGGACGGAAAAAGAGCGACACGCAGGGACAATAAGGGAAACGGAGGGGCAAGGATTGACAAGGAGGGAAAATGAGGGACAAGGATTGGCAATGAGGGACAAGGTGGGAAAAGGACGGAAAAAGAGCGACAAGCAGGGACAATAAGGGAAACGGAGGGACAAGGAGGGGCAAGGAGGGGCAAGTTAGGGACATGGATGGACGCGGCAATGAGGGACACGGAGGGACAAGGTTGGGCAATGAGGGACAAGGAGGGACAAGGAGTGGCAATGAGGGGCAATAAGGTACAAGGACGGGCAAGGAGGGACAATGAGGGACGAGGAGGGACAAGGAGAGACAAGAACGGACAAGGAGGGACCAGTAGGGACAAGGAGGGACAAGGAATGACACGGAGGGTCAATGAGGGGCAATGAGCGACAATGAGGGGCAATGAGTGACAAGGAGGGACAAGGAGGGACAATGAGGGTCAATGAGGGACACGGAGGGACAAGGAGGGACCAGGAGGGACAAGGAGGGGCAAGGAATGACAAGGAGGGAAAAGGATTGGCAATGAGGGACAAGGAGGGAAAAGGACGGAAAAAGAGCGACACGCAGGGACAATAAGGGAAACGGAGGGACAAGGAGGGGCAAGGATTGACAAGGAGGGGCAATGAGGGACTAGGAGGGACAAGGAGGAACAAGCAGGGACAGCGAGGGCCAAGGAGGGACAGGGAGGGACAAGGTGGGGATATCAGGCACAAGGAGTGACAAGGAGGGAAGGGCAGGGACAAGGAAGGACAAAGAGGGACAAGGAGGGGCAAGGGGGGACAAGGAGGAACAAGGAGGAACAAGGTGGGACAAGGAAGGAAAAGGAGGGACACGGAGGGTCAGTGAGCGACAATGAGGGACAAGGTGGGGCAATGAGTGACAAGGCGGGACAAGGAGGGACAAGCTGGGGCAATGAGTGACCAGGAAGGACAAGGAGGGACAAGGTGGAACCAGGCTGGACAAGGAGGGAAAAGGAGGGACAGGATGGGACAATGAGGGACAAGGATTAACAAGGAGGGACAAGGACGGACAAGGAGGGACAAGGATTGACAAGGAGGGGCAATGAGGGACATGGAGGAACAAGCAGGGTCAATGAGGGACAAGAAGGGACAAGGAACGACACGGAGGGACAGGGAGGGAAAAGGAGGGACAAAGTGGGACAAGGAGGTACAAGGTTGGGCAATGAGGGACAAGGAGGGGCGATGAGGGACAAGGAAGCACAAAGAGGGACAAGGAGGAACAAGGAGGGACAAGGAAGGGCAATGTGAGACAAGGAGGGACAAGGACTTAAAAGGAGGGACAAGGAGTGACAAGGAGGGAAAAGGAGGGAAAAGGAGGGACAATGACTGACAAGGTTGGGCAATGAGGGACAAGGAGTGGTAACTAGGGACAGGGAGGGAAAAAGAGCGACAATGGTGGGACAAGGAGGGACAAGGATGGACAAGGATGGACAAGGATGGACAAGGATGGACAAGGAGGGACAAGGAGGGACAAGGAGGGACAAGAAGGGACAAGGAGGGACAAGGAGGGACAAGGAGGGACAAGGAGTGACAAGGGGGGAAAAGAATGGTCACGGAGGGACGAGGATGGACAAGGAGGGTCAAGGTTGGGCAATGAGGCACAAGGAGGGGCGATGAGGAACAAGGATGGACAAGGAAGCACAAGGAGGGACAAGGAGGGGCAAGGTGGGGCAATGAGGGACACTGAGGGACACGAAGGGACACGAAGGGTCAAGGAGGGAAAAGGAGGGGCAAGGATGGGCAATGAGGGACATGGAGGAACAAGCAGGGACAAGGAGGGGCCATGTGTGACAATGAGGGGGAATTAGGGACAAGGATGGTCAAGGAGGGAAAAAGAGGGACAAAGAATGTCAACGAGGGTGAAGGAGGGTCAATGAGGGTCAATGAGGGTCAAGGAGGGACAAGGAGAGACAAGGAGTGGCAATGTGGGGCAATGAGGTACAAGGACGGACACGGAGGGACACTGATGGAATAGGAGGGACAATGAGGGACGAGGAGGGAAAAGAAGGGACAAGAACGGATAAGGAGGGACCAGTAGGGACAAGGAGGACAAGGAGGGACCAGTAGGGACAAGGAGGAACAATGAGGGACAAGGAGGGACAAGGAGGGACAAGGAGTGCCAATGAGGGCCAATGAGGTACAAGGACGGACAAGGAGGGACAAGGAATGACACGGAGGGTCAATGAGGGGCAATGAGCGACAATGAGGGGCAATGAGTGACAAGGAGGGACCAGGAGGAACAAGGAGGGGCAAGGAATGACAAGGAGGGAAAATGAGGGACAAGGATTGGCAATGAGGGACAAGGAGGGAAAAGGACGGAAAAAGAGCGACACGCAGGGACAATAAGCGAAACGGAGGGGCAATGAGGGACTAGGAGGGACAAGGAGGAACAAGCAGGGACAACGAGGGCCAAGGAGGGACAGGGAGGGACAAGGTGGGGCAATCAGGCACAAGGAGGGGCAATGAGGGAAAAGGAGGGACATGAATGGACAAGGAGTGACAAGGAGGACAAGGAGGGAAAATGAGGGACAAGGATGGAGAATGAGGGGCAATAAGGGACAAGGAGGAACCAGCAGGGACAATGAGGGGCAATGAGGGACAAGGAGTGACAATGCGGGACAAGGTGGGACCAGGAGGGAGAAGGAGGGGCAAGGAAGGACAAGGAGTGGCAATGAGGGACAAGGAGGGACAAGGAGTGACAAGGGGGGAAAAGAATGGTCACGGAGGGACGAGGATGGACAAGGAGGGTCAAGGTTGGGCAATGAGGCACAAGGAGGGGCGATGAGGAACAAGGATGGACAAGGAAGCACAAGGAGGGACAAGGAGGGGCAAGGTGGGGCAATGAGGGACACTGAGGGACACGAAGGGACACGAAGGGACACGAAGGGTCAAGGAGGGAAAAGGAGGGGCAAGGATGGGCAATGAGGGACATGGAGGAACAAGCAGGGACAAGGAGGGGCCATGTGTGACAATGAGGGGGAATTAGGGACAAGGATGGTCAAGGAGGGAAAAAGAGGGACAAAGAATGTCAACGAGGGTGAAGGAGGGTCAATGAGGGTCAAGGAGGGACAAGGAGAGACAAGGAGTGGCAATGTGGGGCAATGAGGTACAAGGACGGACACGGAGGGACACTGATGGAATAGGAGGGACAATGAGGGACGAGGAGGGAAAAGAAGGGACAAGAACGGATAAGGAGGGACCAGTAGGGACAAGGAGGACAAGGAGGGACCAGTAGGGACAAGGAGGGACAAGGAGGGACAAGGAGGGACAAGGAGTGCCAATGAGGGCCAATGAGGTACAAGGACGGACATGGAGGGACAAGGAATGACACGGAGGGTCAATGAGGGGCAATGAGCGACAATGAGGGGCAATGAGTGACAAGGAGGGACCAGGAGGAACAAGGAGGGGCAAGGAATGACAAGGAGGGAAAATGAGGGACAAGGATTGGCAATGAGGGACAAGGAGGGAAAAGGACGGAAAAAGAGCGACACGCAGGGACAATAAGCGAAACGGAGGGGCAATGAGGGACTAGGAGGGACAAGGAGGAACAAGCAGGGACAACGAGGGCCAAGGAGGGACAGGGAGGGACAAGGTGGGGCAATCAGGCACAAGGAGGGGCAATGAGGGAAAAGGAGGGACATGAATGGACAAGGAGTGACAAGGAGGACAAGGAGGGAAAATGAGGGACAAGGATGGAGAATGAGGGGCAATAAGGGACAAGGAGGAACCAGCAGGGACAATGAGGGGCAATGAGGGACAAGGAGTGACAATGCGGGACAAGGTGGGACCAGGAGGGAGAAGGAGGGGCAAGGAAGGACAAGGAGTGGCAATGAGGGACAAGGATTGACAAGGAGGGATAAAGAGGGACAAGGAAGGACAAAGAGGGACAAGGAGGGACAAGGAGTGACAAGGAGGGATAAGGAGGGACGAGGAGTGAAAAGGAGAGACAAGAAGGGACAAGGAGGGACAAGGTGGGAAAAGGAGGGATAAGGAGGCACAAGGAGTGACACGGAGGGACAAGGAGGGACAAAGAGTGACAAGGAGGGAAATGAGGGACAAGGAGTGGTAATGAGGGACAAGGAGGGAAAAGGCGCGACAAGCAGGGACAGGGAGAGACAATGAGGGACAAGGAGGGACAGGGAGGGGCAAGGAGGGGCAAGGAGGGGCAAGGAGGGACAAGGAGTGGCAACGAGGGACAAGGAGGGAAAAGGAGCGACAAGCAGGGACAAGGAGGGACAAAAAGGAACAAGGAGTGGCAATGCGGGGCAATGAGGGGCAATGAGGGACAAGAACGGACAAGAACGGACAAGACGGACAAGGAGGCAAGGGGGGACAAGGAGGAACAAGGTGGGACCAGGAGGGACAAGGTGGGAGAAGGAAGGAAAAGGAGGGACACGGAGGGTCAGTGAGCGACAATGAGGACAAGGTGGGGCAATGAGTGACAAGGAGGGACAAGGCGAGACAAGGTGGGACAAGAAGGGACAAGGTGGGGCAATGAGTGACCAGGAGGGACAAGGAGGGGCAAGGAGGGACAAGGTGGGACCAGGCTGGACAAGGACGGAAAAGAAGGGACAAGGAGGGAAAAGGAGGGACAAGATGGGACAATGAGGGACAAGGATTGACAAGGAGGGACAAGATGGGACAAGTGGGGACAAGGACGGACAAGGAGGGACAAGGATTGACAAGGAGGGGCAATGAGGGACAAGTGGGGACAAGGACGGACAAGGAGGGACAAGGATTGACAAGGAGGGGCAATGAGGGACAAGGAGGAACAATCAGGGACAAGGAGGTACAAGGTTGGGCAATGAGGGGCAAGGAGCGGCGATGAGGGACAAGGATGGACAAGGAAGCACAAGGAGGGACTAGGAGGGACAAAGAAGGGCAATGAGAGACAAGGAGGGACAAGGACTTAAAAGGAGGGACAAGGAGTGACAAGGAGGGAAAAGGAGGGAAATGGAGGGAAAAGGAGGGACAAGGAGGGACAAGGAGTGGCAACTAGGGACAAGGAGGGAAAAAGAGGGACAAGGAGTGACAAGGAGGGAAAAGGAGGGACAAGGTTGGGCAATGAGGGACAAGGAGTGGCAACTAGGGACAAGGAGGGAAAAAGAGGGACAATGGTGGGACAAGGAGGGACAATGATGGACAAGGAGGGACAAGGAGGGACAAGGAGGGACAAGGAGGGACAAGGAGGGACAAGGAGGGACAAGGAGGGACAAGGAGGGAAAAGGGGGGAAAAGGATGGTCACGGAGGGACGAGGATGGACAAGGAGGGACAAGGTTGGGCAATGAGGGACAAGGAGGGGCGATGAGGAACAAGGATGGACAAGGAATCACAAGGAGGACAAGGAGGAAGAAGGGGGGACAAGGAGAGACAAGGAGGGGCAAGGTGGGGCAATGAGGGACACTGAGGGACACGAAGGGACACGAAGGGTCAAGGAGGGAAAAGGAGGGGAAGGATGGGCAATGAGGGGCAATGAGGGACATGGAGGAACAAGCAGGGACAAGGAGGGGCCATGTGTGACAATTAGGGGGAATTAGGGATAAGGATGGTCAAGGAGGGAAAAAGAGGGACAATGAGGGACAAAGAATGTCAACGAGGGTGAAGGAGGGTCAATGAGGGTCAAGGAGGGACAAGGAGTGGCAATGTGGGGTATTGAGGTACAAGGACGGACACGGAGGGACACGGAGGGACACGGATGGAATAGGAGGGACAATGAGGGACGAGGAGGGAAAAGGAGGGACAAGAACGGATAAGGAGGGACCAGTAGGGACAAGGAGGACAAGGAGGGACCAGTAGGGACAAGGAGGAACAAGCATGGACAATGAGGGACAAGGAGCGACACGGAGGGACAGGGCGGGAAAGGAGGGAAAAGGATGGTCACGGAGGGTCAAGGAGGGGCGAGGATGAACAAGGAGGGACACGGAGGGACAAGGTTGGGCAATGAGGGACAAGGAGGGACAAGGAGTGGCAATTAGGGACAAGGAGGGAAAAAGAGGGACAATGGTGGGACAAGGAGGGTCAAGGATGGACAAGGGGGGTCAAGTTAGGGACATGGATGGACGCGGCAATGAGGGACACGGAGGGACAAGGTTGGGCAATGAGGGACAAGGAGTGGCAATGAGGGGCAATGAGGTACAAGGACGGACAAGGAGGGACAATGAGGGACGAGGAGGGACAAGGAGAGACAAGAACGGACAAGGAGGGACCAGTAGGGACAAGGAATGATACGGAAGGTCAATGAGGGGCAATGAGCGACAATGAGGGGCAATGAGTGACAAGTAGGGACAAGGAGGGACAAGAAGGGACAAGGAGGGACAATGAGGGACAAGGAGGGACCAGGAGGGACAAGGAGGGGCAAGGAATGACAAGGAGGCAAAATGAGGGACAAGGAGGGAAAAGGACGGAAAAAGAGCGACAAGCATGGATGGACAAGAAGTGACAAGGAGGGAAAATTAGGGACAAGGATGGAGAATGAGGGGCAATAAGGGACAGAGAGGAACAAGCAGGGACAAGGAGGGGCAATGAGGGTCAATGAGGGGCAATGAGGGACAATGAGGGACAATGAGGGCCAAGGATGGACAAGGTTGGGCAATGAGGGACAAGGAGTGGCTATGAGGGGCAATGAGGTACAAGGACGGACAAGGAGTGACACGGATGGACAATGAGGGACGAGGAGGGACAAGGAGCGACAACAACGGAAAAGAAGGGATAAGGAGGAACAACGAGGGACAAGGAATGACAAGGATGGGAAATGAGGGAGAAGGAGGGACAATGCGGGACAAGGAGGGACAAGGAGTGGCAATTAGGGACAAGGAGGGAAAAAGAGGGACAATGGTGGGACAAGTAGGGACAAGGAGGGATAAGGAGTGACAAGGACGGACAATGAGGGAAAATGATGGTCACGGAGGGACGAGGATGGACAAGGAGGGACAAGGTTGGGCAAGGAGGGGTGATGAGGGACAAGGATGGACAAGGAAGCACAAGGAGGAACAAGGGGTGAAAAGGTGGGACAATGAGGGACAAGCAAGGACAAGCAGGGACAAGCAGGGACAAGCAGGGACAAGGTGGGACAAGGAGGGTCAAGGATGGACAAGGGGGGTCAAGTTAGGGACATGGATGGACGCGGCAATGAGGGACACGGAGGGACAAGGTTGGGCAATGAGGGACAAGGAGTGGCAATGAGGGGCAATGAGGTACAAGGACGGACAAGGAGGGACAATGAGGGACGAGGAGGGACAAGGAGAGACAAGAACGGACAAGGAGGGACCAGTAGGGACAAGGAATGACACGGAAGGTCAATGAGGGGCAATGAGCGACAATGAGGGGCAATGAGTGACAAGTAGGGAGAAGGAGGGACAAGAAGGGACAATGAGGGACAAGGAGGGACCAGGAGGGACAAGGAGGGGCAAGGAATGACAAGGAGGCAAAATGAGGGACAAGGAGGGAAAAGGACGGAAAAAGAGCGACAAGCATGGATGGACAAGAAGTGACAAGGAGGGAAAATTAGGGACAAGGATGGAGAATGAGGGGCAATAAGGGACAGAGAGGAACAAGCAGGGACAAGGAGGGGCAATGAGGGTCAATGAGGGGCAATGAGGGACAATGAGGGACAATGAGGGCCAAGGATGGACAAGGTTGGGCAATGAGGGACAAGGAGTGGCTATGAGGGGCAATGAGGTACAAGGACGGACAAGGAGTGACAATGAGGGACGAGGATGGACAAGGAGGGGCAAGGTTGGGCAATGAGGGACAAGGAGTGGCAATGAGGGGCAATGAGGGACAAGAACGGACAAGAACGGACAAGGAGGGACCAGGAGGGTCAATGAGAGGCAATGAACGACAATGAGGGACAAGGAGGGACAAGGAGGGACAAGGAGGGGCAAGGAGGGGCAAGGGGGGGCAAGGGGGGACAAGGAGGAACAAGGAGGAACAAGGTGGGACCAGGTGGGACAAGGAAGGAAAAGGAGGGTCAAGGAGGGACACGGAGGGTCAGTGAGCGACAATGAGGGACAAGGTGGGGCAATGAGTGACAAGGTGGGACAAGGAGGGACAAGGTGGAACCAGGCTGGACAAGGACGGAAAAGGAGGGACAAGCAGGGACAAGGAGGGAAAAGGAGGGACAGGATGGGACAATGAGGGACAAGGATTAACAAGGAGGGACAAGATGGGACAAGTGGGGACAAGGACGGACAAGGAGGGACAAGGATTGACAACGAGGGGCAATGAGGGACATGGAGGAACAAGCAGGGTCAATGAGGGATAAGAAGGGACAAGGAGCGACACGGAGGGACAGGGAGGGAAAAGGAGGGACAAGGTGGGACAATCAGGGACAAGGAGGTACAAGGTTGGGCAATGAGGGACAAGGAAGGGCGATGAGGGACAAGGATGGACAAGGAAGCACAAGGAGGGACAAGGAGGAACAAGGAGGGACAAGGAAGGGCAATGAGACACAAGGAGGGACAAGGACTTAAAAGGAGGGACATGAATGGACAAGGAGGGACAAGGAGGGAAAATGAGGGACAAGGATGGACAAGGAGGGAAAATGAGGGACAATGAGGGACGAGGAGGGACAAGGAGCGACAACAACGGAAAAGAAGGGATAAGGAGGGACAACGAGGGACAAGGAATGACAAGGTGGGACAAGAAAGGGCAAGGGGGGACAAGGAGGAACAAGGTGGGACCAGGAGGGACAAGGTGGGAGAAGGAAGGAAAAGGAGGGACACGGAGGGTCAGTGAGCGACAATGAGGACAAGGTGGGGCAATGAGTGACAAGGAGGGACAAGGCGAGACAAGGAGGGACAAGAAGGGACAAGGTGGGGCAATGAGTGACCAGGAGGGACAAGGAGGGGCAAGGAGGGGCAAGGAGGGACAAGGTGGGACCAGGCTGGAAAAGGACGGAAAAGGAGGGACAAGATGGGACAATGAGGGACAAGGATTGACAAGGAGGGACATGATGGGACAAGTGGGGACAAGGACGGACAAGGAGGGACAAGGATTGACAAGGAGGGGCAATGAGGGACAAGGAGGAACAATCAGGGACAATGAGGGACAAGAAGGGACAAGGAGCGACACGGAGGGACAGGGAGGGACAATCAGGGACAAGGAGGTACAAGGTTGGGCAATGAGGGGCAAGGAGGGGCGATGAGGGACAAGGATGGACAAGGAAGCACAAGGAGGGACTAGGAGGGACAAAGAAGGGCAATGAGAGACAAGGAGGGACAAGGACTTAAAAGGAGTGACAAGGAGGGAAAAGGAGGGAAATGGAGGGAAAAGGAGGGACAAGGTTGGGCAATGAGGGACAAGGAGTGGCAACTAGGGACAAGGAGGGAAAAAGAGGGACAAGGAGTGACAAGGAGGGAAAAGGAGGAACAAGGAGGGACAAGGTTGGGCAATGAGGGACAAGGAGTGGCAACTAGGGACAAGGAGGGAAAAAGAAGGACAATGGTGGGACAAGGAGGGACAAGGAGGGACAAGGAGGGACAAGGATGGACAAGGAGGGACAAGGAGGGACAAGGATTGACAAGGAGGGACAAAGGGGGAAAAGGATGGTCACGGAGGGACGAGGATGGACAAGGAGGGACAAGGTTGGGCAATGAGGGACAAGGAGGGGCGATGAGGAACAAGGATGGACAAGGAAGCACAAGGAGGACAAGGAGGAAGAAGGGGGGACAAGGAGGGACAAGGAGGGGCAAGGTGGGGCAATGAGGGACACTGAGGGACACGAAGGGACACGAAGGGTCAAGGAGGGGCAAGGATGGGCAATGAGGGGCAATGAGGGACATGGAGGAACAAGCAGGGACAAGGAGGGGCCATGTGTGACAATGAGGGGGAATTAGGGATAAGGATGGTCAAGGAGGGAAAAAGAGGGACAATGAGGGACAAAGAATGTCAACGAGGGTGAAGGAGGGTGAAGGAGGGTCAATGAGGGTCAAGGAGGGTCAAGGAGGGACAAGGAGTGGCAATGTGGGGTATTGAGGTACAAGGACGGACACGGAGGGACACGGATGGAATAGGAGGGACAATGAGGGACGAGGAGGTTAAAGGAGGGACAAGAACGGATAAGGAGGGACCAGTAGGGACAAGGAGGACAAGGAGGGACCAGTAGGGAGAAGGAGGAACAAGCATGGACAATGAGGGACAAGGAGCGACACGGAGGGACAGGGGGGAAAGGAGGGAAAAGGATGGTCACGGAGGGTCAAGGAGGGGCGAGGATGAACAAGGAGGGACACGGAGGGACAAGGTTGGGCAATGAGGGACAAGGAGGGACAAGGAGTGGCAATTAGGGACAAGAAGGGAAAAAGAGGGACAATGGTGGGACAAGGAGGGACAAGGAGGGATAAGGAGTGACAAGGACGGACAATGAGGGAAAATGATGGTCACGGAGGGACGAGGATGGACAAGGAGGGACAAGGTTGGGCAAGGAGGGGTGATGAGGGACAAGGATGGACAAGGAAGCACAAGGAGTGAAAAGGTGGGACAATGAGGGACAATGAGGGACAAGCAGGGACAAGGTGGGACAAGGAGGGTCAAGGATGACAAGGGGGGTCAAGTTAGGGACATGGATGGACGCGGCAATGAGGGACACGGAGGGACAAGGTTGGCAATGAGGGACAAGGAGTGGCAATGAGGGGCAATGAGGTACAAGGACGGACAAGGAGGGACAATGAGGGACAAGGAGAGACAAGAACGGAAAAGAACGGACAAGGAGGGACCAGTAGGGACAAGGAATGACACGGAAGGTCAATGAGGGGCAATGAGCGACAATGAGGGGCAATGAGTGACAAGTAGGGACAAGGAGGGACAAGAAGGGACAAGGAGGGACAAGGAGGGACAATGAGGGACACGGAGGGACAAGGAGGGACCAGGAGGGACAAGGAGGGGCAAGGAATGACAAGGAGGCAAAATGAGGGACAAGGAGGGAAAAGGACGGAAAAAGAGCGACAAGCATGGACAATAAGGGAAAAGGAGGGAAAAGGAGGGAAAAGGAGGGGCACGAATGGACAAGAAGTGACAAGGAGGGAAAATGAGATACAAGGATGGAGAATGAGGGGCAATAAGGGACAGAGAGGAAGAAGCAGGGACAAGGAGGGGCAATGAGGGACAATGAGGGCCAAGGATGGACAAGGTTGGGCAATGAGGGACAAGGAGTGGCTATGAGGGGCAATGAGGTACAAGGACGGACAAGGAGTGACACGGATGGACAATGAGGGACGAGGAGGGACAAGGAGCGACAACAGCGGAAAAGAAGGGATAAGGAGGGACAACGAGGGACAAGGAATGACAAGGATGGGAAATGAGGGAGAAGGAGGGACAAGGTGGGACCAGGAGGGAGAAGGAGGGGCAAGGAAGGACAAGGAGTGACAAGAAGGGACAAAGAGGGACAAGGAGGGACAAGGGGGGGTAAGGAGTGACAAGGAGGGACAAGGAGGGAAAAGGATGGTCATGGAGGGACGAGGATGGACAAGGAGGGACAAGGTTGGACAATGAGGGACAAGGAGGGGCAATGAGGAACAAGGGTGGATAAGGAAGCACAAGGAGGACAAGGAGGAACAAGGGGGGGCAAGGAGGGACAAGCAGGGACAAGGTGGGGCAATGAGGGACAATGAGGGACAAGCAGGGACAAGGAAGGACAAGATGGGACAATGAGGGACAAGGATTGACAAGGAGGGACAAGATGAGACAAGTGGGGAGAAGGACGGACAAGGATTGACAAGGAGGGGCAATGAGGGACAAGAAGGAACAAGCAGGGACAATGAGGGACAAGAAGGTACAAGGAGCGACACGGAGGGACAGGGAGGGACAGGGAGGGAAAAGGAGGGACAAGGTGGGACAATCAGGGACAAGAAGGTACTAGGTTGGGAAATGAGGGACAAGGAGGGGCAATGAGGGACAAGGAGAGACAAGGAAGGGCAATGAGAGACAAGGAGGGACAAGGACTTAAATGGCGGGACAAGGAGTGACAAGGAGGGAAAAGGGGGGACAAGGTTGGGCAATGAGGGACAAGGAGGGACAAGGAGGGAAAAGGATGGTCACGGAGGGACGAGGATGGTCAAGGAGGGACAAGGTTGGGCAATGAGGGACAAGGAGGGGCGATGAGGAACAAGGATGGACAAGGAAGCACAAGGAGGACAAGGAGGAACAAGGGGGGACAAGCAGGGACAAGGAGGGGCAATGAGGGACACTGAGGGACACGAAGGGACAAGCAGGGATAAGGAGGGGCCATGTGTGGCAATGAGGGACAATGAGGGGGAATTAGGGACAAGGATGGTCAAGGAGGGAAAAAGAGGGACAAAGAATGTCAAGGAGGGTGAAGGAGGGTCAATGAGGGTCAAGGACGGTCAAGGAGGGACAAGGAGTGGCAATGTGGGGCAATGAGGTACAAGGACGGACACGGAGGGACACGGATGGAATAGGATTGACAATGAGGGACGAGGAGGGAAAAGGAGGGACAAGAACGGATAAGGAGGGCCAAGGAGGACAAGGTGGGACCAGTAGGGACAAGGAGGACAAGGTGGGACCAGTAGGGACAAGGAGGAACAAGCATGGACAATGAGGGACAAGGAGCGACACGGATGGACAGGGAGGGAAAAGGAGTGACAAGGAGGGAGAAGGAGGGACATGGAGGGACAAGGAGGCACAAGGAGGGAAAAGGAGTGTCAAGGAGGGTCACGAAGGGAAAAGTAGTGACAGGGCGTGTCAAGGAGGGTCAAAGATGGTCACGGAGTATCAAGGAGTGACAAGGAGTGATAAGGAGGTTCAAGGCGGGATAAGGAGGAACAACAAGGATAAGGATGGAAAAGGAGTGACAAGGAGTGCCAAGGAGGGACAAGGAGGGTCAAGCAGGGACAATGTGGGACAAGGAGTGACAATAATGGACAAGGAGTTACAATGAGGTACAAGGAGGGTCAAGGAGTGGCAATGAGGGACAAGAAGGGAAAAAGAGGGACAATGGTGGGACAAGGAGGGACAAGGAGGGACAAGGAGGGACAAGGAGGGACAAGGAGGGATAAGGAGTGACAAGGACGGACAATGAGGGAAAATGATGGTCACGGAGGGACGAGGATGGACAAGGAGGGACAAGGTTGGGCAAGGAGGGGTGATGAGGGACAAGGAAGCACAAGGAGTGAAAAGGTGGGACAATGAGGGACAAGCAGGGACAAGGTGGGACAAGGAGGGTCAAGGATGACAAGGGGGGTCAAGTTAGGGACATGGATGGACGCGGCAATGAGGGACACGGAGGGACAAGGTTGGGCAATGAGGGACAAGGAGTGGCAATGAGGGGCAATGAGGTACAAGGACGGACAAGGAGGGACAATGAGGGACAAGGAGAGACAAGAACGGAAAAGAACGGACAAGGAGGGACCAGTAGGGACAAGGAATGACACGGAAGGTCAATGAGGGGCAATGAGCGACAATGAGGGGCAATGAGTGACAAGTAGGGACAAGGAGGGACAAGAAGGGACAAGGAGGGACAAGGAGGGACAAGGAGGGACAAGGAGGGACAATGAGGGACACGGAGGGACAAGGAGGGACCAGGAGGGACAAGTAGGGGCAAGGAATGACAAGGAGGCAAAATGAGGGACAAGGAGGGAAAAGGACGGAAAAAGAGCGACAAGCATGGACAATAAGGGAAACGGAGGGAAAAGGAGGGGCACGAATGGACAAGAAGTGACAAGGAGGGAAAATGAGATACAAGGATGGAGAATGAGGGGCAATAAGGGACAGAGAGGAAGAAGCAGGGACAAGGAGGGGCAATGAGGGACAATGAGGGCCAAGGATGGACAAGGTTGGGCAATGAGGGACAAGGAGTGGCTATGAGGGGCAATGAGGTACAAGGACGGACAAGGAGTGACACGGATGGACAATGAGGGACGAGGAGGGACAAGGAGCGACAACAGCGGAAAAGAAGGGATAAGGAGGGACAACGAGGGACAAGGAATGACAAGGATGGGAAATGAGGGAGAAGGAGGGACAATGCGGGACAAGGTGGGACCAGGAGGGAGAAGGAGGGGCAAGGAAGGACAAGGAGTGACAAGAAGGGACAAAGAGGGACAAGGAGGGACAAGGGGGGATAAGGAGTGACAAGGAGGGACAAGGAGGGAAAAGGATGGTCATGGAGGGACGAGGATGGACAAGGAGGGACAAGGTTGGACAAGGAGGGGCAATGAGGAACAAGGGTGGATAAGGAAGCACAAGGAGGACAAGGAGGAACAAGGGGGGGCAAGGAGGGACAAGCAGGGACAAGCAGGGACAAGGTGGGGCAATGAGGGACAATGAGGGACAAGCAGGGACAAGGAAGGACAAGATGGGACAATGAGGGACAAGGATTGACAAGGAGGGACAAGATGAGACAAGTGGGGAGAAGGACGGACAAGGATTGACAAGGAGGGGCAATGAGGGACAAGAAGGAACAAGCAGGGACAATGAGGGACAAGAAGGTACAAGGAGGGACAGGGAGGGAAAAGGAGGGACAAGGTGGGACAATCAGGGACAAGAAGGTACTAGGTTGGGAAATGAGGGACAAGGAGGGGCGATGAGGGACAAGGAGAGACAAGGAAGGGCAATGAGAGACAAGGAGGGACAAGGACTTAAATGGCGGGACAAGGAGTGACAAGGAGGGAAAAGGGGGGACAAGGTTGGGCAATGAGGGACAAGGAGGGACAAGGAGGGAAAAGGATGGTCACGGAGGGACGAGGATGGTCAAGGAGGGACAAGGTTGGGCAATGAGGGACAAGGAGGGGCGATGAGGAACAAGGATGGACAAGGAAGCACAAGGAGGACAAGGAGGAACAAGGGGGGACAAGCAGGGACAAGGAGGGGCAATGAGGGACACTGAGGGACACGAAGGGACAAGCAGGGATAAGGAGGGGCCATGTGTGGCAATGAGGGACAATGAGGGGGAATTAGGGACAAGGATGGTCAAGGAGGGAAAAAGAGGGACAAAGAATGTCAAGGAGGGTGAAGGAGGGTCAATGAGGGTCAAGGACGGTCAAGGAGGGACAAGGAGTGGCAATGTGGGGCAATGAGGTACAAGGACGGACACGGAGGGACACGGATGGAATAGGATTGACAATGAGGGACGAGGAGGGAAAAGGAGGGACAAGAACGGATAAGGAGGGCCAAGGAGGACAAGGTGGGACCAGTAGGGACAAGGAGGACAAGGTGGGACCAGTAGGGACAAGGAGGAACAAGCATGGACAATGAGGGACAAGGAGCGACACGGATGGACAGGGAGGGAAAAGGAGTGACAAGGAGGGAGAAGGAGGGACATGGAGGGACAAGGAGGCACAAGGAGGGAAAAGGAGTGTCAAGGAGGGTCACGAAGGGAAAAGTAGTGACAGGGCGTGTCAAGGAGGGTCAAAGATGGTCACGGAGTATCAAGGAGTGACAAGGAGTGACAAGGAGTGACAAGGAGGTTCAAGGCGGGATAAGGAGGAACAACAAGGATAAGGATGGAAAAGGAGTGACAAGGAGTGCCAAGGAGGGACAAGGAGGGTCAAGCAGGGACAATGTGGGACAAGGAGTGACAATAATGGACAAGGAGTTACAATGAGGTACAAGGAGGGTCAAGGAGTGGCAATGAGGGACAAGAACGGACAAGGAGGAACAAAGATGGACAAGGAGGTACAAGGAGGGACATGGAGGGACAATGATGGACAAGGAGGAACAAGGAGGGACTAGGAGTGACAAGTGGGAAAATGAGGGAAAAGGAGAGACAAGGAGGGACAATGACGGACAAGGAGGAACAAGGAGGGACAGGGAGGGGCAATGAGTGGCAATGAGGGACAAGGAGTGACAAGGACGGACAATGATGGACAAGGAGGGACAGGGAGGAGGGACAAGGAGGGACAAGCAGGGACAAGGAGTGACAATAATGGACAAGGAGTTACAATGAGGTACAAGGAGGGTCTAGGAGTGGCAATGATGGGCAAGGAGGGACAAGAACGGACAAGGAGGAACAAAGAGGGACAAGGAGGGACAAGAAGGGACATGGAGGTACAAGGAGGGACAATGATGGACAAGGAGGAGCAAGGAGTGACAAGTGGGAAAAGGAGTGACAAGGAGGTACAATGACGGACAAGGAGGAACAAGGAGGGAAAAGGAGTGACAAGGAGGGAGAAGGAGGGGCAATGAGGGACAAGGAGGGTCAAGCAGGGACAATGTGGGACAAGGAGTGACAATAATGGACAAGGTGTTACAATGAGGTACAAGGAGGGTCAAGGAGTGGCAATGAGGGACAAGGAGGGACAAGAACGGACAAGGAGGAACAAATAGGGACAAGGAGGGACATGGAGGTACAAGGAGGGACAAGGAGGGACAAGGAGGGACATTGATGGACAATGAGGGACAAGGAGTGGCAATGAGGGACAAGGATTGGCAAGGAGCGATAAGGAGGGACAAGGAGGGACAAGGAGGGACAAGGAAGGACAAAGAGGCACAAGGAGGGACAAGGAGGGATAAGGAGGGACAAGGAGTGAAAAGGAGGGACAAGGAGGGAAAAGGAGGGATAAGGTGGGACAAGGAGTGACAAGGAGGGACAAGGAGGGACAAGGAGGGACAAAGAGTGACAAGGAGGGAAATGAGGGAAAAGGAGTGACAAGGAGTGGTAATGAGGGACAAGGAGGGAAAAGGAGCGACAAGCAGGGACAGGGAGAGACAATGAGGGACAAGGAGGGACAAGGAGTGGCAACGAGGGACAAGGAGGGAAAAGGAGCGACAAGCAGGGACAAGGAGGGACAAGAAGGGACAAGGAGTGGCAATGAGGGGCAATGAGGGACAAGAACGGACAAGGAGGGACCAGGAGGGTCAATGAGGGGCAATGAACGACAATGAGGGACAAGGAGTGACAATAATGGACAAGGAGTTACAATGAGGTACAAGGAGGGTCAAGGAGTGGCAATGAGGGACAAGGAGGGACAAGAACGGGCAAGGAGGAACAAATAGGGGCAAGGAGGGACATGGAGGTACAAGGAGGGACAAGGAGGGACATTGATGGACAATGAGGAACAAGGAGGGACAAGCAGGGACAAGGAGTGACAATAATGGACAAGGAGTTACAATGAGGTACAAGGAGGGTCTAGGAGTGGCAATGATGGGCAAGGAGGGACAAGAACGGACAAGGAGGAACAAAGAGGGACAAGGAGGGACAAGAAGGGACATGGAGGTACAAGGAGGGACAATGATGGACAAGGAGGAGCAAGGAGTGACAAGTGGGAAAAGGAGTGACAAGGAGGGACAATGACGGACAAGGAGGAACAAGGAGGGAAAAGGAGTGACAAGGAGGGAGAAGGAGGGGCAATGAGGGACAAGGAGGGTCAAGCAGGGACAATGTGGGACAAGGAGTGACAATAATGGACAAGGTGTTACAATGAGGTACAAGGAGGGTCAAGGAGTGGCAATGAGGGACAAGGAGGGACAAGAACGGACAAGGAGGAACAAATAGGGACAAGGAGGGACATGGAGGTACAAGGAGGGACAAGGAGGGACAAGGAGGGACATTGATGGACAATGAGGGACAAGGAGTGGCAATGAGGGACAAGGATTGGCAAGGAGCGATAAGGAGGGACAAGGAGGGACAAGGAGGGACAAGGAAGGACAAAGAGGCACAAGGAGGGACAAGGAGGGATAAGGAGGGACAAGGAGTGAAAAGGAGGGACAAGGAGGGAAAAGGAGGGATAAGGTGGGACAAGGAGTGACAAGGAGGGACAAGGAGGGACAAGGAGGGACAAAGAGTGACAAGGAGGGAAATGAGGGAAAAGGAGTGACAAGGAGTGGTAATGAGGGACAAGGAGGGAAAAGGAGCGACAAGCAGGGACAGGGAGAGACAATGAGGGACAAGGAGGGACAAGGAGTGGCAACGAGGGACAAGGAGGGAAAAGGAGCGACAAGCAGGGACAAGGAGGGACAAGAAGGGACAAGGAGTGGCAATGAGGGGCAATGAGGGACAAGAACGGACAAGGAGGGACCAGGAGGGTCAATGAGGGGCAATGAACGACAATGAGGGACAAGGAGTGACAATAATGGACAAGGAGTTACAATGAGGTACAAGGAGGGTCAAGGAGTGGCAATGAGGGACAAGGAGGGACAAGAACGGGCAAGGAGGAACAAATAGGGGCAAGGAGGGACATGGAGGTACAAGGAGGGACAAGGAGGGACATTGATGGACAATGAGGAACAAGGAGGAACAAGGAGGGACAAGTGGGAAAAGGAGGGAAAAGGAGTGACAAGGAGGGACAATGATGTACTAGGAGGAACAAGGACGGACAAGGAGGGACAAGGAGGGACAAGGAGGAACAATGAGGGACATGGAGGAACAAGGAGGAACAATGAGGGACAAGGAGGAAAAAGCAGGGAATGGGAGGGACAAGGGGTGACAAGGAGGGATAAGGAGTGGCAATGAGGTACAAGGACGGGCACGGAGGGACACGGATGGAAAAGGAGGGACAATGAGGGACGAGGAGGGAAAAGGAGGGACAAGAACGAACAAGGACGGACAAGGAGGGACCAGTAGGGACAAGGAGGGACAAGGAGGGACAAGGAGGGACAAGGAGGGACAAGGAGGGACCAGTAGGGACAAGGAGGGAAAAGAATGGTCACGGAGGGTCAAGCAGGGACGAGGATGAACATGGAGGGACACGGAGGGACAAGGAGGGAAAATAATGGTCACGGAGGGTCAAGAAGGGACGAGGATGAACATGGAGGGACAAGGAGGGATAATGAGGGAAAAGGAGGGACAAGGAGGGCCAAGGAGTGGCAATGAGGGTAAAGGAGCGACAAGCAGGGACAAAGAGGGGCAAGGAGTGACAAGGAGTGACAAGGAGTGACAAGGAGTGACAAGGAGTGACAAGGAGGTTCAAGGCGGGATAAGGAGGAACAACAAGGATAAGGATGGAAAAGGAGTGACAAGGAGTGCCAAGGAGGGACAAGGAGGGTCAAGCAGGGACAATGTGGGACAAGGAGTGACAATAATGGACAAGGAGTTACAATGAGGTACAAGGAGGGTCAAGGAGTGGCAATGAGGGACAAGAACGGACAAGGAGGAACAAAGATGGACAAGGAGGTACAAGGAGGGACATGGAGGGACAATGATGGACAAGGAGGAACAAGGAGGGACTAGGAGTGACAAGTGGGAAAATGAGGGAAAAGGAGAGACAAGGAGGGACAATGACGGACAAGGAGGAACAAGGAGGGACAGGGAGGGGCAATGAGTGGCAATGAGGGACAAGGAGTGACAAGGACGGACAATGATGGACAAGGAGGGACAGGGAGGAGGGACAAGGAGGGACAAGCAGGGACAAGGAGTGACAATAATGGACAAGGAGTTACAATGAGGTACAAGGAGGGTCTAGGAGTGGCAATGATGGGCAAGGAGGGACAAGAACGGACAAGGAGGAACAAAGAGGGACAAGGAGGGACAAGAAGGGACATGGAGGTACAAGGAGGGACAATGATGGACAAGGAGGAGCAAGGAGTGACAAGTGGGAAAAGGAGTGACAAGGAGGGACAATGACGGACAAGGAGGAACAAGGAGGGAAAAGGAGTGACAAGGAGGGAGAAGGAGGGGCAATGAGGGACAAGGAGGGTCAAGCAGGGACAATGTGGGACAAGGAGTGACAATAATGGACAAGGTGTTACAATGAGGTACAAGGAGGGTCAAGGAGTGGCAATGAGGGACAAGGAGGGACAAGAACGGACAAGGAGGAACAAATAGGGACAAGGAGGGACATGGAGGTACAAGGAGGGACAAGGAGGGACAAGGAGGGACATTGATGGACAATGAGGGACAAGGAGTGGCAATGAGGGACAAGGATTGGCAAGGAGCGATAAGGAGGGACAAGGAGGGACAAGGAAGGACAAAGAGGCACAAGGAGGGACAAGGAGGGATAAGGAGGGACAAGGAGTGAAAAGGAGGGACAAGGAGGGAAAAGGAGGGATAAGGTGGGACAAGGAGTGACAAGGAGGGACAAGGAGGGACAAGGAGGGACAAAGAGTGACAAGGAGGGAAATGAGGGAAAAGGAGTGACAAGGAGTGGTAATGAGGGACAAGGAGGGAAAAGGAGCGACAAGCAGGGACAGGGAGAGACAATGAGGGACAAGGAGGGACAAGGAGTGGCAACGAGGGACAAGGAGGGAAAAGGAGCGACAAGCAGGGACAAGGAGGGACAAGAAGGGACAAGGAGTGGCAATGAGGGGCAATGAGGGACAAGAACGGACAAGGAGGGACCAGGAGGGTCAATGAGGGGCAATGAACGACAATGAGGGACAAGGAGTGACAATAATGGACAAGGAGTTACAATGAGGTACAAGGAGGGTCAAGGAGTGGCAATGAGGGACAAGGAGGGACAAGAACGGGCAAGGAGGAACAAATAGGGGCAAGGAGGGACATGGAGGTACAAGGAGGGACAAGGAGGGACATTGATGGACAATGAGGAACAAGGAGGAACAAGGAGGGACAAGTGGGAAAAGGAGGGAAAAGGAGTGACAAGGAGGGACAATGATGTACTAGGAGGAACAAGGACGGACAAGGAGGGACAAGGAGGGACAAGGAGGAACAATGAGGGACATGGAGGAACAAGGAGGAACAATGAGGGACAAGGAGGAAAAAGCAGGGAATGGGAGGGACAAGGGGTGACAAGGAGGGATAAGGAGTGGCAATGAGGTACAAGGACGGGCACGGAGGGACACGGATGGAAAAGGAGGGACAATGAGGGACGAGGAGGGAAAAGGAGGGACAAGAACGAACAAGGACGGACAAGGAGGGACCAGTAGGGACAAGGAGGGACAAGGAGGGACAAGGAGGGACAAGGAGGGACCAGTAGGGACAAGGAGGGAAAAGAATGGTCACGGAGGGTCAAGCAGGGACGAGGATGAACATGGAGGGACACGGAGGGACAAGGAGGGAAAATAATGGTCACGGAGGGTCAAGAAGGGACGAGGATGAACATGGAGGGACAAGGAGGGATAATGAGGGAAAAGGAGGGACAAGGAGGGCCAAGGAGTGGCAATGAGGGTAAAGGAGCGACAAGCAGGGACAAAGAGGGGCAATGAGGGATAAGGAGGGACTAGGAGGATCAAGGCGGGGCAATGAGGGACACGGAGGACAAGGTTGGACAATGAAGGACAAGGAGTGGTAATGAGGGACAAGGAGGAGCAAGGAGGGACTAGGAGTGACAAGTGGGAAAAGGAGGGAAAAGGAGTGACAAGGAGGGACAATGACGGACAAGGAGGTACAAGGAGGAACAGGGAGGGACAAGGAGTGGCAATGAGGGACAAGGAGGAACAAAGAGGGTCAAGGCGGGTTAAGGAGGGACAACAAGGATAAGGAGGGAAAAGGAGTGACACGGAGGGACACGGAGGGACAAGGTTGGACAATGAGGGACAAGGAGTGGCAATGAGATACAAGGACGGACAAGGACGGACAAGGAGGGACCAGTAGGGGCAAGGAGAGACAAGGAATGACAAGGAAGGTCAATGAGAGGCAATGAGGGACAAGGAGGGGCAATAAGGGACAAGGACGGACAACGTGGGACCAGGAGGGACAAGCAGGGACAAGCAGGGACAAGCAGGGACAAGCAGGGACAAGGAGGGTCAAGGATGGACAAGGGGGGTCAGAGTGACATGGATGGACGCGGCAATGAGGGACACGGAGGGACAAGGATGGGCAATGAGGGACAAGGAGTGGCAATGAGGGGCAATGAGGTACAAGGACGGACATTGACGGACACGGACGGACACGGATGGAAAAGGAGGGACAATGAGGGACAAGGACGCACAAGGAGGGACAAGGAATGACAAGGAGGGTCAATGGGCGACAATGAGGGACAAGGAGGGACAATAAGGGACAAGGAGGGACAACGTGGGACCAGGAGGGACAATGAGGGCAATTAGGGACAAGGAGGGAAAAATAGGGACAATGGTGCGACAAGGAGGGACAAGGAGGGACAATGAGGGACAAGGAGGGACAAGGTGGGACAAGGTGGGACAAGGTGGGACAAGGAGGGTCAGGGATGGAAAAGGGGGGTCAAGGAGGGACATGGATGGACGCGGAAATGAGGGACACGGAGGGACAACGTTGGGAAATGAGGGACAAGGAGTGGCAATGAGGGGCAGTGGGGGACAATGAGGTACAAGGTCGGGCAATGAGGGACAAGGAGGGAAAGGCAGGACAAGGAGTGGAAATGAAGTGCAATGAGGGACAAGGAGGGTCAAGGAGAGACAATGATGGAAAAGGATGGGGCAATGATGGACAAGGAGGGCAAGGAGTGGCAATGGTGGGCAATGAGGTTCAAGCAGGGACAAAGAGGGACAAGGATGGACAAGGGGGGACATGGAGTGACAAGGAGGGACAAGGAGGTACAATGAGGGACATGGAGGGGACAATGATGGACAAGGAGGAAGAAGGAGGGACAAGGAGGGACATGGAGGGGACAATGATGGACAAGGAGGAAGAAGGAGGAACAAGGAGGGACAAGGAGGAGCAAGGAGGGACAAGGAGTGACAAGTGGAAAAAGGAGGGACAAGGAGTGACAAGGAGGGACAATGATGGACAAGGAGGAACAAGGAGGGACAGGGAGGGACAAGGAGTGGCAATGAGGGACAAGGAGGGACAAGAACGGACAAGGAGGGACAGGGAGGGACAAGGAGTGGCAATGAGTGGCAATGAGGGACAAAGAGGGACATGGAGGTACAAGTAGGGACAAGGAGGGACAATGATGGACAAGGAGGAAAGAGGAGGAGCAAGGAGGGACAAGGAGTGACAAGTGGGAAAAGGAGCGAAAAGGAGTGATAAGGAAGGACAAGAAGGGATAATGAGGGACACGCAGCGGCAAGGAGTGACAAGGAGTGACAAGTAGTGACAAGAAGGGAAAAGGATTGACAAGGAAGGGAAAGGAGGGACAACGAGGGAAAAGGACGGAAAAGGAGCGACAGGGAGGGACAAGGAGTGACAAGGAGGACAAGGAGGAACAAGGGGGAACAAGGAGGGACAAGGAGGGGCAATGAGGGACAAGCAGGGACAAGATGGGACAATGAGGGACAAGGAGGGGCAATGAGGGACAAGCAGGGACAAGATGGGACAATGAGGGACAAGGATTGACAAGGAGGGACAAGATGGGACAAGTGGGGACAAGGAGGGACAAGGAGGGACAAGGAGGAACAAGCAGGGACAATGAGGGACAAGAAGGGACAAGGAGCGACACGGAGGGACAGGGTGGGAAAAGGAGGGACAAGGTGGGACAATCAGGGACAAGGAGGTACAATGAGGGACAAGGAGGGGCGATGAGGGACAAGGAGGGACAAGGAGGAACAAGGAGGGACAAGGAAGGGCAATGAGAGACAAGGACGGACAAGGACTTAAAAGGAGGGACAAGGAGTGACAAGGAGGGAAAAGGAGGGAAAAGGAGGGACAAGGTTGGGCAATGAGGGACAAGGAGTGGCAATTAGGGACAAGGAGGGAAAAAGAGGGACAATGGTGGGACAAGGAGTGGCAATTAGGGACAAGGAGGGAAAAAGAGGGACAATGGTGGGACAAGGAGGGACAAGAAGAGACAAGGAGGGACAAGGAGGGACAAGGAGTGACAAGGAGGGACCAGGAGGGACAAGAAGGGACAAGGAGTGACAAGGAGGGAAAAGGATGGTCACGGAGGGACGAGGATGGACAAGGAAGCACAAGGAGGACAAGGAGGAACAAGGGGAGACAAGGAGGAACAAGGGGGGACAAGGAGGGACAAGGAGGGGCAATGAGGGACACTGAGGGACACGAAGGGAAAAGGAGAGGCAAGGATGGGCAATGAGGGGCAATGAGGGACAAGGAGGAACAAGCAGGGACAAGGAGGGGGAATTAGGGACAAGGATGGTCAAGGAGGGAAAAAGAGGGACAATGAGGGACAAAGAATGTCAAGGAGGGTGAAGGAGGGTCAATGAGGGTCAAGGAGGGACAAGGGGAGACAAGGAGTGGCAATGTGGGGCAATGAGGTACAAGGACGGACACGGAGGGACACGGATGGAATAGGAGGGACAATGAGGGACGAGGAGGGAAAAGGAGGGACAAGAACGGATAAGGAGGGACCAGTAGGGACAAGGAGGACAAGGAGGGACCAGTAGGGACAAGGAGGAACAAGGAGCGACAGGGAGGGAAAAGGAGGGAAAAGGAGTGACAAGGAGGGACATGGAGGGACAAGGTGGGACAAGGAGGGACAAGGAGGAACAAGGTGGCACAAGGAGTGTCAAGGAGGGAAAAGGAGTGACAAGGCGGGTCAAGGAGGGTCACGAAGGGAAAAGTAGTGACAGGGCGTGTCAAGGAGGGTCACGGAGTATCAAGGAGGGATAAGGTTGGGCAATGATGGACAAGGAGGGACAAGGAGAGACAAGGAGTGGCAATTAGTGACAAGGAGGGACATGGAGTGACAAGGAGGTTCAAGGCGGGATTAGGAGGGACAACAAGGATAAGGAGGGAAAAGGAGTGACAAGGAGGGACAAGGAGTGCCAAGGAGGGACACGGAGGGGCAAGGAGGGTCAAGCAGGGACAATGTGGGACAAGGAGTGACAATAATGGACAAGGAGTTACAATGAGGTACAAGGAGGTTCAATGAGTGGCAATGAGGGACAAGAACGGACAAGGAGGAACAAAGAGGGACAATGAGGTACAAGGAGGGACATGGAGGGACAATGATGGACAATGATGGACAAGGAGGAACATGGAGGGACTAGGAGTGACAAGTGGGAAAAGGAAGGAAAAGGAGAGACAAGGAGGGACAATGACGGACAAGGAGGAACAAGGAGGGACAGGGAGGGACAAGGAGTGGCAATGAGGGACAAAGAGGGACAAGGAGTGACAATGATGGACAAGGAGGAACAAGGAGGAACAAGGAGGGACTAGGAGGGACAAGGAGGGACAAGGAGGGACAAGGAGGAACAAAGAGGGACAAGGAGGGCCAGGGAGGGTCACGAAGGAAAAAGTAGTGACAGGGCGGGTCAAGGAGGATCACGGAGTGTCAAGGAGGGTCAAGGAGGGATAAGGTTGGGCAATGATGGACAAGGAGGGACAAGCAGAGACAAGGAGGGACAATGAGGTACAAGGAGGAACAAGGAGGCACAAGGATGGAAAAGAAGTGCCACGGAGGGACAAGGAGTGACAAGGCGGGTCAAGGAGGGTCACGAAGGGAAAAGTAGTGACGGGGCGGGTCAAGGAGGGTCACGGAGTGTTAAGGAGGGTCACGGAGTATCAAGGAGGGATTAGGTTGGGCAATGATGGACAAGGAGGGACAAGGAGTGACAGGGAGTGACAAGGAGGGACAAGGAGTGACAAGGAGGGTCAAGGCGGGATATGGAGGGACAACAAGGATAAGGAGGGAAAAGGAGTGACAAGGAGGGACAAGCAGGGACAAGGAGTGACAATAATGGACAAGGAGGTACAAGGAGGGAAAAGGAGGGACAATGATGGACAAGGAGGAGCAAGGAGTGACAAGTGGGAAAAGGAGTGACAAGGAGGGACAATGACGGACAAGGAGGAACAAGGAGGGACAGGGAGGGACAAGGAGTGGCAATGAGGGAGAAGGAGGAACAAAGAGGGACATGGTGGTATAAGGAGGGACAAGGAGGGACAATGATGGACAAGGAGGAACAAGGAGGAGCAAGGAGGGACAAGGAGTGACAAGGAGGGACAAGGAGTGACAAGGAGGGTCAAGGCGGGATAATGAGAGACAACAAGGATAAGGAGGGAAAAGGAGTGCCAAGGAGGGACAAGGAGGGGCAATGAGGGACAAGGAGGGTCAAGCAGGGACAATGTGGGACAAGGAGTGACAATAATGCACAAGGAGTTACCATGAGGTACAATGAGGGTCAAGGAGTGGCAATTAGTGGCAATGAGGGACAAGGAGGGACAAGAACGGACAAGAAGGAACAAATAGGGACAAGGAGGGACATGGAGGTACAAGGAGGGACAAGGAGGGACATTGATGGACTATGAGGAACAAGGAGGAACAAGGAGGAACAAGGAGGGACAAGGAGTGACAAGGAGTGACAAGGAGTGACAAGTGGGAAAAGGAGGGAAAAGGAGTGACAAGGAGGGACAATGATGGACTAGGAGGAACAAGTACGGACAAGGAGGGACAAGGAGGGACAATGAGGGACAAGGAGGAACAATGAGGGACAAGGAGGAACAATGAGGGACAAGGACGGACACGGAGGGACACGGATGGAAAAGGAGGGACAATGAGGGACGAGGAGGGAAAAGGAGGGAGAAGAACGAACAAGGACGGACAAGGAGGGACCAGTAGGGACAAGGAGGGACCAGTAGGGACATGTAGGAACAAGCAGGGACAATGAGGGACAAGAAGGGAAAGGAGCGACACGGAGGGACAGGGAGGGATAATGAGGGAAAAGGAGGGACAAGGAGTGGCAAGGAGTGGCAATGAGGGACAGGGAGGAACAAGGAGGGAAAAGGAGTGAAAAGGAGGGCCAAGGAGTGGCAATGAGGGAAAAGGAGCGACAAGCAGGGACAAAGAGGGGCAATGAGGGATAAGGAGGGACAAGGAGGGACAATGAGTGGCAATGAGGGGCAATGAGGGATAATAAGGGACAAGTAGGGACAACGTGGGACCAGGAGGGACAAGGAGGGACAAGCAGGAACAAGTAGGGACAAGGTGGGACAAGGTGGGACAAGGTGGGACAAGGTGGGACAAGGAGGATCAAGGATGGACAAGGGGGTTCAAGGAGGGACATGGATGGACGCGGCAATGAGGGACACGGAGGGACAAGGAGTGGCAATGAGGGGCAATGAGGTACAAGGACGGACATGGACGGACACGGACGGACACGGACGGACACGGATGGAAAAGGAGGGACAATGAGGGACAATGAGGGACAAGGACGGACAAGGAGGGACCAGTAGGGGCAAGGAGGGAAAAGGAATGACAAGGAGGGTCAATGAGAGGCAATGAGCGACAATGAGGGACAAGGAGGGACAATAAGGGAAAACGTGGGACCAGGAGGGACAATGAGGGCAATTAGGGACAAGGAGGGAAAAATAGGGACAATGGTGGGACAAGGAGGGACATGGAGGGAAAAGGAGTGACAAAGAGGGAAAAGGAGTGACAAGGAGGAACACGGAGTAACAAAGTGGGGCAATGAGGGACAAGGAGGGACAAACAGTAACAAGCAGGGACAAGGTGGGACAAGGAGGGTCAAGGATGGACAAGGAGGGACATGGATGGGCAATGAGGGACAAGGAGGGCGATGAGGGACAATGATGGACAAGGAAGCACAAGGAGGAACAAGGGGGGGACAAGGAGGGACTAGCAGGGACAAGGAGGGGCAATGAGGGACATGAAGGGACAAGGACGGCCATGTGTGGCAATGAGGGGGAATTAGGGAGAGACAAGGACTGGCAATGTGGGGCAATGAGGGGCAATGAGGTACAAGGAGGGGCAAGGAGTGACAAGGAGTGACAAGGAGGGACAAAGAGGGACAAGGAGGGACAAGAAGGGACAAGGAGGGAAAAGGATGGTCACGGAGGGACGAGGATGGACAAGGAGGAACAAGGTAGGGCAATGAGGGACAAGGAGGGGCGATGAGGAACAAGGATGGACAAGGAAGCACAAGGAGGACAAGGAGGAACAAGGGGGAACAAGGAGGGGCAATGAGGGGCACTGAGGGACAAGCAGGGACAAGGAGGGACAAGATGGGACAATGAGGGGCAAGGATTGACAAGGAGGGACAAGATGGGACAAGTGGGAAGGAGGGGCAATGAGGGACAAGGAGGAACAAGCAGGGACAATGAGGGACAAGAAGGGACAAGGAGCGACACGGAGGGACAGGGTGGGAAAAGGAGGGACACGGTGGGACAATCAGGGACAAGGAGGGGCGATGAGGGACAAGGAGGAACAAGGAGGGACAAGGAAGGGCAATGAGAGACAAGGACGGACAAGGACTTAAAAGGAGGGACAAGGAGGGAAAAGGAGGGACAAGGTTGGGCAATGAGGGACAAGGAGTGGCAATTAGGGACAAGGAGGGAAAAAGAGGGACAATGGTGGGACAAGGAGTGGCAATTAGGGACAAGGAGGGAAAAAGAGGGACAATGGAGGGACAAGGAGGGACAAGGAGGAACAAAGAGGGACAAGGAGGGCCAGGGAGGGTCACGAAGGAAAAAGTAGTGACAGGGTGGGTCAAGGAGGATCACGGAGTGTCAAGGAGGGTCAAGGAGGGATAAGATTGGGCAATGATGGACAAGGAGGGACAAGGAGGGACCAGTAGGGACATGTAGGAACAAGCAGGAACAAGCAGGGACAATGAGGGACAAGAAGGGAAAGGAGCGACACGGAGGGACAGGGAGGGATAATGAGGGAAAAGGAGGGACAAGGAGTGGCAAGGAGTGGCAATGAGGGACAGGGAGGAACAAGGAGGGAAAAGGAGTGAAAAGGAGGGCCAAGGAGTGGCAATGAGGGAAAAGGAGCGACAAGCAGGGACAAAGAGGGGCAATGAGGGATAAGGAGGAACAAGGAGGGACAAGGAGTGGCAATGAGGGGCAATGAGGGATAATAAGGGACAAGTAGGGACAACGTGGGACCAGGAGGGACAAGGAGGGACAAGCAGGAACAAGGTGGGACAAGGTGGGACAAGGTGGGACAAGGTGGGACAAGGTGGGACAAGGAGGATCAAGGATGGACAAGGGGGTTCAAGGAGGGACATGGATGGACGCGGCAATGAGGGACACGGAGGGACAAGGAGTGGCAATGAGGTACAAGGACGGACATGGACGGACACGGATGGAAAAGGAGGGACAATGAGGGACAAGGACGGACAAGGAGGGACCAGTAGGGGCAAGGAGGGACAAGGAATGACAAGGAGGGTCAATGAGAGGCAATGAGCGACAATGAGGGACAAGGAGGGACAATAAGGGAAAACGTGGGACCAGGAGGGACAATGAGGGCAATTAGGGACAAGGAGGGAAAAATAGGGACAATGGTGGGACAAGGAGGGACATGGAGGGAAAAGGAGTGACAAAGAGGGAAAAGGAGTGACAAGGAGGAACACGGAGTGACAAAGTGGGGCAATGAGGGACAAGGAGGGACAAACAGTAACAAGCAGGGACAAGGTGGGACAAGGAGGGTCAAGGATGGACAAGGAGGGACATGGATGGGCAATGAGGGACAAGGAGGGCGATCAGGGACAAGAATGGACAAGGAAGCACAAGGAGGGACAAGGAGGAACAAGGGGGGGACAAGGAGGGACTAGCAGGGACAAGGAGGGGCAATGAGGGACATGAAGGGACAAGGACGGGCCATGTGTGGCAATGAGGGGGAATTAGGGAGATACAAGGACTGGCAATGTGGGGCAATGAGGGGCAATGAGGTACAAGGAGGGGCAAGGAGTGACAAGGAGTGACAAGGAGGGACAAAGAGGGACAAGGAGGGTCAAGAAGGGACAAGGAGGGAAAAGGATGGTCACGGAGGGACGAGGATGGACAAGGAGGGACAAGGTAGGGCAATGAGGGACAAGGAGGGGCGATGAGGAACAAGGATGGACATGGAAGCACAAGGAGGAACAAGGGGGAACAAGGAGTGGCAATGAGGGGCACTGAGGGACAAGCAGGGACAAGGAGGGACAAGATGGGACAATGAGGGGCAAGGATTGACAAGGAGGGACAAGATGGGACAAGTGGGGACAAGGACGGACAAGGAGGGGCAATGAGGGACAAGGAGGAACAAGCAGGGACAATGAGGGACAAGAAGGGACAAGGAGCGACACGGAGGGACAGGGTGGGAAAAGGAGGGACAAGGTGGGACAATCAGGGACAAGGAGGTACAATGAGGGACAAGGAGGGGCGATGAGGGACAAGGAGGGACAAGGAGGAACAAGGAGGGACAAGGAAGGGCAATGAGAGACAATGACGGACAAGAACTTAAAAGGAGGGACAAGGAGGGAAAAGGAGGGAAAAGGAGGGACAAGGTTGGGCAATGAGGGACAAGGAGTGGCAATTAGGGACAATGAGGGAATAAGAGGGACAATGGTGGGACAAGGAGTGGCAATTAGGGACAAGGAGGGAAAAAGAGGGACAATGGTGGGACAAGGAGGGACAAGAAGAGACAAGGAGGGACAATGAGGGACCAGGAGGGACAATAAGGGACAAGGAGTGACAAGGAGGGAAAAGGATGGTCACGGATGGACGAGGATGTACAAGGAAGCACAAGGAGGACAAGGAGGAACAAGGAGTGACAAGGAGGGTCAAGGCGGGATAAGGAGAGACAACAAGGATAAGGAGGGAAAAGGAGTGCCAAGGAGGGACAAGGAGGGGCAATGAGGGACAAGGAGGGTCAAGCAGGGACAATGTGGGGCAAGGAGTGACAATAATGCACAAGGAGTTACCATGAGGTACAATGAGGGTCAAGGAGTGGCAATTAGTGGCAATGAGGGACAAGGAGGGACAATGAGGGACACTGAGGGACACGAAGGGACAAGGAGGGAAAAGGAGGGACAAGGATGGGCAATGAGGGACAAGGAGGAACAAGCAGGGACAAGGAGTGGCAATGAGGGACAAAGAGGGACAAGGAGGGACAATGATGGACAAGGAGGAACAAGGAGGGACTAGGAGGGACAAGGAGCGACAAGGAGGGACAAGGAGGGACAAGGAGGGACAAGGAGGGGCAATGAGGGACACTGAGGGACACGAAGGGACAAGGAGGGAAAAGGAGGGGCAAGGATGGGCAATGAGGGACAAGGAGGAACAAGCAGGGACAAGGAGGGGGAATTAGGGACAAGGATGGTCAAGGAGGGAAAAAGAGGGACAATGAGGGACAAAGAATGTCAAGGAGGGTGAAGGAGGGTCAAGGAGGGTCAAGGAGGGTCAAGGAGGGACAAGGAGTGGCAATGTGGGGCAATGAGGGGCAATGAGGTACAAGGACGGTCACGGATGGAATAGGAGGGACAATGAGGGACGAGGAGGGAAAAGGATTGACAAGAACGGATAAGGAGGGACCAGTAGGGACAAGGAGGACAAGGAGGGACCAGTAGGGACACGGAAGATCAAGGAGCGACAGGGAGGGAAAAGGAGGGAAAAGGAGGAACAAGCAGGGACAATGAGGGACAAGAAGGGACAAGGAGCGACACGGAGGGACAGGGTGGGAAAAGGAGGGACAAGGTGGGACAATCAGGGACAAGGAGGTACAATGAGGGACAAGGAGGGGCGATGAGGGACAAGGAGGGACAAGGAGGAACAAGGAGGGACAAGGAAGGGCAATGAGAGACAAGGACGGACAAGGACTTAAAAGGAGGGACAAGGAGTGACAAGGAGGGAAAAGGAGGGAAAAGGAGGGACAAGGAGTGGCAATTAGGGACAAGGAGGGAAAAAGAGGGACAATGGTGGGACAAGGAGTGGCAATTAGGGACAAGGAGGGAAAAAGAGGGACAATGGTGGGACAAGGAGGGACAAGAAGAGACAAGGAGGGACAAGGAGGGACAAGGAGTGACAAGGAGGGACCAGGAGGGACAAGAAGGGACAAGGAGTGACAAGGAGGGAAAAGGATGGTCACGGAGGGACGAGGATGGACAAGGAAGCACAAGGAGGACAAGGAGGAACAAGGGGAGACAAGGAGGAACAAGGGGGGACAAGGAGGGACAAGGAGGGGCAATGAGGGACACTGAGGGACACGAAGGGAAAAGGAGAGGCAAGGATGGGCAATGAGGGGCAATGAGGGACAAGGAGGAACAAGCAGGGACAAGGAGGGGGAATTAGGGACAAGGATGGTCAAGGAGGGAAAAAGAGGGACAATGAGGGACAAAGAATGTCAAGGAGGGTGAAGGAGGGTCAATGAGGGTCAAGGAGGGACAAGGGGAGACAAGGAGTGGCAATGTGGGGCAATGAGGTACAAGGACGGACACGGAGGGACACGGATGGAATAGGAGGGACAATGAGGGACGAGGAGGGAAAAGGAGGGACAAGAACGGATAAGGAGGGACCAGTAGGGACAAGGAGGACAAGGAGGGACCAGTAGGGACAAGGAGGAACAAGGAGCGACAGGGAGGGAAAAGGAGGGAAAAGGAGTGACAAGGAGGGACATGGAGGGACAAGGTGGGACAAGGAGGGACAAGGAGGAACAAGGTGGCACAAGGAGTGTCAAGGAGGGAAAAGGAGTGACAAGGCGGGTCAAGGAGGGTCACGAAGGGAAAAGTAGTGACAGGGCGTGTCAAGGAGGGTCACGGAGTATCAAGGAGGGATAAGGTTGGGCAATGATGGACAAGGAGGGACAAGGAGAGACAAGGAGTGGCAATTAGTGACAAGGAGGGACATGGAGTGACAAGGAGGTTCAAGGCGGGATTAGGAGGGACAACAAGGATAAGGAGGGAAAAGGAGTGACAAGGAGGGACAAGGAGTGCCAAGGAGGGACACGGAGGGGCAAGGAGGGTCAAGCAGGGACAATGTGGGACAAGGAGTGACAATAATGGACAAGGAGTTACAATGAGGTACAAGGAGGTTCAATGAGTGGCAATGAGGGACAAGAACGGACAAGGAGGAACAAAGAGGGACAATGAGGTACAAGGAGGGACATGGAGGGACAATGATGGACAATGATGGACAAGGAGGAACATGGAGGGACTAGGAGTGACAAGTGGGAAAAGGAAGGAAAAGGAGAGACAAGGAGGGACAATGACGGACAAGGAGGAACAAGGAGGGACAGGGAGGGACAAGGAGTGGCAATGAGGGACAAAGAGGGACAAGGAGTGACAATGATGGACAAGGAGGAACAAGGAGGAACAAGGAGGGACTAGGAGGGACAAGGAGGGACAAGGAGGGACAAGGAGGAACAAAGAGGGACAAGGAGGGCCAGGGAGGGTCACGAAGGAAAAAGTAGTGACAGGGCGGGTCAAGGAGGATCACGGAGTGTCAAGGAGGGTCAAGGAGGGATAAGGTTGGGCAATGATGGACAAGGAGGGACAAGCAGAGACAAGGAGGGACAATGAGGTACAAGGAGGAACAAGGAGGCACAAGGATGGAAAAGAAGTGCCACGGAGGGACAAGGAGTGACAAGGCGGGTCAAGGAGGGTCACGAAGGGAAAAGTAGTGACGGGGCGGGTCAAGGAGGGTCACGGAGTGTTAAGGAGGGTCACGGAGTATCAAGGAGGGATTAGGTTGGGCAATGATGGACAAGGAGGGACAAGGAGTGACAGGGAGTGACAAGGAGGGACAAGGAGTGACAAGGAGGGTCAAGGCGGGATATGGAGGGACAACAAGGATAAGGAGGGAAAAGGAGTGACAAGGAGGGACAAGCAGGGACAAGGAGTGACAATAATGGACAAGGAGGTACAAGGAGGGAAAAGGAGGGACAATGATGGACAAGGAGGAGCAAGGAGTGACAAGTGGGAAAAGGAGTGACAAGGAGGGACAATGACGGACAAGGAGGAACAAGGAGGGACAGGGAGGGACAAGGAGTGGCAATGAGGGAGAAGGAGGAACAAAGAGGGACATGGTGGTATAAGGAGGGACAAGGAGGGACAATGATGGACAAGGAGGAACAAGGAGGAGCAAGGAGGGACAAGGAGTGACAAGGAGGGACAAGGAGTGACAAGGAGGGTCAAGGCGGGATAATGAGAGACAACAAGGATAAGGAGGGAAAAGGAGTGCCAAGGAGGGACAAGGAGGGGCAATGAGGGACAAGGAGGGTCAAGCAGGGACAATGTGGGACAAGGAGTGACAATAATGCACAAGGAGTTACCATGAGGTACAATGAGGGTCAAGGAGTGGCAATTAGTGGCAATGAGGGACAAGGAGGGACAAGAACGGACAAGAAGGAACAAATAGGGACAAGGAGGGACATGGAGGTACAAGGAGGGACAAGGAGGGACATTGATGGACTATGAGGAACAAGGAGGAACAAGGAGGAACAAGGAGGGACAAGGAGTGACAAGGAGTGACAAGGAGTGACAAGTGGGAAAAGGAGGGAAAAGGAGTGACAAGGAGGGACAATGATGGACTAGGAGGAACAAGTACGGACAAGGAGGGACAAGGAGGGACAATGAGGGACAAGGAGGAACAATGAGGGACAAGGAGGAACAATGAGGGACAAGGACGGACACGGAGGGACACGGATGGAAAAGGAGGGACAATGAGGGACGAGGAGGGAAAAGGAGGGAGAAGAACGAACAAGGACGGACAAGGAGGGACCAGTAGGGACAAGGAGGGACCAGTAGGGACATGTAGGAACAAGCAGGGACAATGAGGGACAAGAAGGGAAAGGAGCGACACGGAGGGACAGGGAGGGATAATGAGGGAAAAGGAGGGACAAGGAGTGGCAAGGAGTGGCAATGAGGGACAGGGAGGAACAAGGAGGGAAAAGGAGTGAAAAGGAGGGCCAAGGAGTGGCAATGAGGGAAAAGGAGCGACAAGCAGGGACAAAGAGGGGCAATGAGGGATAAGGAGGGACAAGGAGGGACAATGAGTGGCAATGAGGGGCAATGAGGGATAATAAGGGACAAGTAGGGACAACGTGGGACCAGGAGGGACAAGGAGGGACAAGCAGGAACAAGCAGGGACAAGGTGGGACAAGGTGGGACAAGGAGGATCAAGGATGGACAAGGGGGTTCAAGGAGGGACATGGATGGACGCGGCAATGAGGGACACGGAGGGACAAGGAGTGGCAATGAGGGGCAATGAGGTACAAGGACGGACATGGACGGACACGGACGGACACGGACGGACACGGATGGAAAGAGACAATGAGGGACAATGAGGGACAAGGACGGACAAGGAGGGACCAGTAGGGGCAAGGAGGGAAAAGGAATGACAAGGAGGGTCAATGAGAGGCAATGAGCGACAATGAGGGACAAGGAGGGACAATAAGGGAAAACGTGGGACCAGGAGGGACAATGAGGGCAATTAGGGACAAGGAGGGAAAAATAGGGACAATGGTGGGACAAGGTGGGACATGGAGGGAAAAGGAGTGACAAAGAGGGAAAAGGAGTGACAAGGAGGAACACGGAGTAACAAAGTGGGGCAATGAGGGACAAGGAGGGACAAACAGTAACAAGCAGGGACAAGGTGGGACAAGGAGGGTCAAGGATGGACAAGGAGGGACATGGATGGGCAATGAGGGACAAGGAGGGCGATGAGGGACAATGATGGACAAGGAAGCACAAGGAGGGACAAGGAGGAACAAGGGGGGGACAAGGAGGGACTAGCAGGGACAAGGAGGGGCAATGAGGGACATGAAGGGACAAGGACGGCCATGTGTGGCAATGAGGGGGAATTAGGGAGAGACAAGGACTGGCAATGTGGGGCAATGAGGGGCAATGAGGTACAAGGAGGGGCAAGGAGTGACAAGGAGTGACAAGGAGTGACAAGGAGGGACAAAGAGGGACAAGGAGGGACAAGAAGGGACAAGGAGGGAAAAGGATGGTCACGGAGGGACGAGGATGGACAAGGAGGAACAAGGTAGGGCAATGAGGGACAAGGAGGGGCGATGAGGAACAAGGATGGACAAGGAAGCACAAGGAGGACAAGGAGGAACAAGGGGGAACAAGGAGGGGCAATGAGGGGCACTGAGGGACAAGCAGGGACAAGGAGGGACAAGATGGGACAATGAGGGGCAAGGATTGACAAGGAGGGACAAGATGGGACAAGTGGGAAGGAGGGGCAATGAGGGACAAGGAGGAACAAGCAGGGACAATGAGGGACAAGAAGGGACAAGGAGCGACACGGAGGGACAGGGTGGGAAAAGGAGGGACACGGTGGGACAATCAGGGACAAGGAGGGGCGATGAGGGACAAGGAGGGACAAGGAAGGGCAATGAGAGACAAGGACGGACAAGGACTTAAAAGGAGGGACAAGGAGGGAAAAGGAGGGACAAGGTTGGGCAATGAGGGACAAGGAGTGGCAATTAGGGACAAGGAGGGAAAAAGAGGGACAATGGTGGGACAAGGAGTGGCAATTAGGGACAAGGAGGGAAAAAGAGGGACAATGGAGGGACAAGGAGGGACAAGGAGGAACAAAGAGGGACAAGGAGGGCCAGGGAGGGTCACGAAGGAAAAAGTAGTGACAGGGCGGGTCAAGGAGGATCACGGAGTGTCAAGGAGGGTCAAGGAGGGATAAGATTGGGCAATGATGGACAAGGAGGGACAAGGAGGGACCAGTAGGGACATGTAGGAACAAGCAGGGACAATGAGGGACAAGAAGGGAAAGGAGCGACACGGAGGGACAGGGAGGGATAATGAGGGAAAAGGAGGGACAAGGAGTGGCAAGGAGTGGCAATGAGGGACAGGGAGGAACAAGGAGGGAAAAGGAGTGAAAAGGAGGGCCAAGGAGTGGCAATGAGGGAAAAGGAGCGACAAGCAGGGACAAAGAGGGGCAATGAGGGATAAGGAGGAACAAGGAGGGACAAGGAGTGGCAATGAGGGGCAATGAGGGATAATAAGGGACAAGTAGGGACAACGTGGGACCAGGAGGGACAAGGAGGGACAAGCAGGAACAAGGTGGGACAAGGTGGGACAAGGTGGGACAAGGTGGGACAAGGAGGATCAAGGATGGACAAGGGGGTTCAAGGAGGGACATGGATGGACGCGGCAATGAGGGACACGGAGGGACAAGGAGTGGCAATGAGGTACAAGGACGGACATGGACGGACACGGACGGACACGGATGGAAAAGGAGGGACAATGAGGGACAAGGACGGACAAGGAGGGACCAGTAGGGGCAAGGAGGGACAAGGAATGACAAGGAGGGTCAATGAGAGGCAATGAGCGACAATGAGGGACAAGGAGGGACAATAAGGGAAAACGTGGGACCAGGAGGGACAATGAGGGCAATTAGGGACAAGGAGGGAAAAATAGGGACAATGGTGGGACAAGGAGGGACATGGAGGGAAAAGGAGTGACAAAGAGGGAAAAGGAGTGACAAGGAGGAACACGGAGTGACAAAGTGGGGCAATGAGGGACAAGGAGGGACAAACAGTAACAAGCAGGGACAAGGTGGGACAAGGAGGGTCAAGGATGGACAAGGAGGGACATGGATGGGCAATGAGGGACAAGGAGGGCGATCAGGGACAAGAATGGACAAGGAAGCACAAGGAGGGACAAGGAGGAACAAGGGGGGGACAAGGAGGGACTAGCAGGGACAAGGAGGGGCAATGAGGGACATGAAGGGACAAGGACGGGCCATGTGTGGCAATGAGGGGGAATTAGGGAGATACAAGGACTGGCAATGTGGGGCAATGAGGGGCAATGAGGTACAAGGAGGGGCAAGGAGTGACAAGGAGTGACAAGGAGGGACAAAGAGGGACAAGGAGGGTCAAGAAGGGACAAGGAGGGAAAAGGATGGTCACGGAGGGACGAGGATGGACAAGGAGGGACAAGGTAGGGCAATGAGGGACAAGGAGGGGCGATGAGGAACAAGGATGGACATGGAAGCACAAGGAGGAACAAGGGGGAACAAGGAGGGGCAATGAGGGGCACTGAGGGACAAGCAGGGACAAGGAGGGACAAGATGGGACAATGAGGGGCAAGGATTGACAAGGAGGGACAAGATGGGACAAGTGGGGACAAGGACGGACAAGGAGGGGCAATGAGGGACAAGGAGGAACAAGCAGGGACAATGAGGGACAAGAAGGGACAAGGAGCGACACGGAGGGACAGGGTGGGAAAAGGAGGGACAAGGTGGGACAATCAGGGACAAGGAGGTACAATGAGGGACAAGGAGGGGCGATGAGGGACAAGGAGGGACAAGGAGGAACAAGGAGGGACAAGGAAGGGCAATGAGAGACAATGACGGACAAGAACTTAAAAGGAGGGACAAGGAGGGAAAAGGAGGGAAAAGGAGGGACAAGGTTGGGCAATGAGGGACAAGGAGTGGCAATTAGGGACAATGAGGGAATAAGAGGGACAATGGTGGGACAAGGAGTGGCAATTAGGGACAAGGAGGGAAAAAGAGGGACAATGGTGGGACAAGGAGGGACAAGAAGAGACAAGGAGGGACAATGAGGGACCAGGAGGGACAATAAGGGACAAGGAGTGACAAGGAGGGAAAAGGATGGTCACGGATGGACGAGGATGTACAAGGAAGCACAAGGAGGACAAGGAGGAACAAGGAGTGACAAGGAGGGTCAAGGCGGGATAAGGAGAGACAACAAGGATAAGGAGGGAAAAGGAGTGCCAAGGAGGGACAAGGAGGGGCAATGAGGGACAAGGAGGGTCAAGCAGGGACAATGTGGGGCAAGGAGTGACAATAATGCACAAGGAGTTACCATGAGGTACAATGAGGGTCAAGGAGTGGCAATTAGTGGCAATGAGGGACAAGGAGGGACAATGAGGGACACTGAGGGACACGAAGGGACAAGGAGGGAAAAGGAGGGACAAGGATGGGCAATGAGGGACAAGGAGGAACAAGCAGGGACAAGGAGTGGCAATGAGGGACAAAGAGGGACAAGGAGGGACAATGATGGACAAGGAGGAACAAGGAGGGACTAGGAGGGACAAGGAGCGACAAGGAGGGACAAGGAGGGACAAGGAGGGACAAGGAGGGGCAATGAGGGACACTGAGGGACACGAAGGGACAAGGAGGGAAAAGGAGGGGCAAGGATGGGCAATGAGGGACAAGGAGGAACAAGCAGGGACAAGGAGGGGGAATTAGGGACAAGGATGGTCAAGGAGGGAAAAAGAGGGACAATGAGGGACAAAGAATGTCAAGGAGGGTGAAGGAGGGTCAAGGAGGGTCAAGGAGGGTCAAGGAGGGTCAAGGAGGGACAAGGAGTGGCAATGTGGGGCAATGAGGGGCAATGAGGTACAAGGACGGTCACGGATGGAATAGGAGGGACAATGAGGGACGAGGAGGGAAAAGGATTGACAAGAACGGATAAGGAGGGACCAGTAGGGACAAGGAGGACAAGGAGGGACCAGTAGGGACACGGAGGATCAAGGAGCGACAGGGAGGGAAAAGGAGGGAAAAGGAGTGACAAGGAGGGACAAGGTGGGACAAGGAGGGACAAGGAGGAACAAGGAGGCACAAGGAGTGTCAAGGAGGGAAAAGGAGTGACAAGGCGAGTCAAGGAGGGTCACGAAGGGAAAAGTAGTGACAGGGCGTGTCAAGGAGGGTCACGGAGTATCAAGGAGGGATTAGGTTGGGCAATGATGGACAAGGAGTGACAGGGAGTGACAAGGAGGAACAAGGGGGGACAAGGAGGGACAAGGAGGGACAAGGAGGGGCAATGAGGGACACTGAGGGACACGAAGGGACAAGGAGGGAAAAGGAGGGGCAAGGATGGGCAATGAGGGACAAGGAGGAACAAGCAGGGACAAGGAGGGGGAATTAGGGACAAGGATGGTCAAGGAGGGAAAAAGAGGGACAATGAGGGACAAAGAATGTCAAGGAGGGTGAAGGAGGGTCAAGGAGGGTCAAGGAGGGACAAGGAGTGGCAATGTGGGGCAATGAGGGGCAATGAGGTACAAGGACGGTCACGGATGGAATAGGAGGGACAATGAGGGACGAGGAGGGAAAAGGATTGACAAGAACGGATAAGGAGGGACCAGTAGGGACAAGGAGGACAAGGAGGGACCAGTAGGGACAAGGAGGATCAAGGAGCGACAGGGAGGGAAAAGGAGGGAAAAGGAGTGACAAGGAGGGGCATGGAGGGACAAGGTGGGACAAGGAGTGACAAGGAGGGACAAGGAGGAACAAGGAGGCACAAGGAGTGTCAAGGAGGTAAAAGGAGTGACAAGGCGAGTCAAGGAGGGTCACGAAGGGAAAAGTAGTGACAGGGCGTGTCAAGGAGGGTCACGGAGTATCAAGGAGGGATAAGGTTGGGCAATGATGGACAAGGAGGGACAAGGAGAGACAAGGAGTGGCAAGGAGTGACAAGGAGGGACATGGAGTGACAAGGAGGTTCAAGGCGGGATAAGGAGGGAAAAGGAGTGACAAGGAGTGACAAGGAGGGACAAGGAGTGCCAAGGAGGGACAAGGAGGGGCAAGGAGGGTCAAGCAGGGACAATGTGGGATAAGGAGTGACAATAATGGAGAAGGAGTTACAATGAGGTACAAGGAGGTTCAATGAGTGGCAATGAGGGACAAGAACGGACAAGGAGGAACAAAGAGGGACAATGAGGTACAAGGAGGGACATGGAGGGACAATGATGGACAATGATGGACAAGGAGGAACATGGAGGGACTAGGAGTGACAGGTGGGAAAAGGAAGGAAAAGGAGAGACAAGGAGGGACAATGACGGACAAGGAGGAACAAGGAGGGACAAGGAGTGGCAATGAGGGACAAAGAGGGACAAGGAGGGACAATGATGGACAAGGAGGAACAAGGAGGGACTAGGAGGGACAAGGAGGGACAAGGAGCGACAAGGAGGGACAATGAGGAACAAAGAGGAACAAGGAGGGCCAGGGAGGGTCACGAAGGAAAAAGTAGTGACAGGGCGGGTCAAGGAGGATCACGGAGTGTCAAGGAGGGTCAAGGAGGGATAAGGTTGGGCAATGATGGACAAGGAGGGACAAGCAGTGACAAGGAGGGACAATGAGGTACAAGGAGGAACAAGGAGGCACAAGGATGGAAAAGGAGTGCCAAGGAGGGACAAGGAGGGACAAGGAGTGACAAGGCAGGTCAAGGAGGGTCACGAAGGGAAAAGTAGTGACGGGCGGGTCAAGGAGGGTCACGGAGTGTCAAGGAGGGTCACGGAGTATCATGGAGGGATTAGGTTGGGCAATGATGGACAAGGAGGGACAAGGAGTGACAGGGAGTGACAAGGAGGGAAAAGGAGTGACAAGGAGGGTCAAGGCGGGATAAGGAGGGACAACAAGGATAAGGAGGGAAAAGGAGTGACAAGGATGGACAAGCAGGGACAAGGAGTGACAATAATGGGCAAGGAGTTACAATGAGGGACAAGGAGGGTCAAGGAGTGGCAATGAGTGGCAATGACGGGCAAGGAGGGACAAGGAGGGACAAGAAGGGACATGGAGGTACAAGGAGGGAAAAGGAGGGACAATGATGGACAAGGAGGAGCAAGGAGGGACAAGGAGTGACAAGTGGGAAAAGGAGTGACAAGGAGGGACAATGACGGACAAGGAGGAACAAGGAGGGACAGGGAGGGACAAGGAGTGGCAATGAGGGAGAAGGAGGAACAAAGAGGGACAAGGAGGGACATGGTGGTACAAGGAGGGACAAGGAGGGACAAGGAGGGACAATGATGGACAAGGAGGAACAAGGAGGAGCAAGGAGGGACAAGGAGGGACAAGGAGTGACAAGGAGGGTCAAGGCGGGATAAGGAGAGACAACAAGGATAAGGAGGGAAAAGGAGTGCCAAGGAGGGACAAGGAGGGGCAATGAGGGACAAGGAGGGTCAAGCAGGGACAATGTGGGGCAAGGAGTGACAATAATGCACAAGGAGTTACCATGAGGTACAATGAGGGTCAAGGAGTGGCAATTAGTGGCAATGAGGGACAAGGAGGGACAAGAACGGACAAGAAGGAACAAATAGGGACAAGGAGGGACATGGAGGTACAAGGAGGGACAAGGAGGGACATTGATGGACTATGAGGAACAAGGAGGGACAAGGAGTGACAAGGAGTGAAAAGTGGGAAAAGGAGGGAAAAGGAGTGACAAGGAGGGACAATGATGGACTAGGAGGAACAAGTACGGACAAGGAGGAACAATGAGGGACATGGAGGAACAAGGAGTGACAAGGAGGGAAAAGGAGGGATAAGGAGTGGCAATGAGGTACAAGGACGGACACGGATGGAAAAGGAGGGACAATGAGGGACGAGGAGGGAAAAGGAGGGACAAGAACGAACAAGGAGGGGCCAGTAGGGACATGTAGGAACAAGCAGGAACAAGCAGGGACAAGCAGGAACAAGCAGGGACAATGAGGGACAAGAAGGGAAAGGAGCGACACGGAGGGACAGGGAGGGATAATGAGGGAAAAAGGAGGGACAAGGAGTGGCAAGGAGTGGAAATGAGGGACAAGGAGGGACAGGGAAGAACAAGGAATGACAAGGAGGGAAAAGGAGGGACAAGGAGGGGCAAGGAGTGGCAATGAGGGACAAAGAGGGACAGGGAGGAACAAGGAGGGACAAGGAGTGAAAAGGAGTGCCAAGGAGTGGCAATGAGGGAAAAGGAGCGACAAGCAGGGACAAAGAGGGGCAATGAGGGATAAGGAGGGACAAGGAGGAACAAGTTGGGGCAATGAGGGACACGGAGGACAAGGTTGGACAATGAGGGACAAGGAGGGACCAGTAGGAACAAGCAGGGACAATGAGGGACAAGAAGGGACAAGGAGCGACAGGGTGGGAAAGGAGGGACAAGAAGGAAAAGAATGGTCACGGAGGGTCAAGCAGGGACGAGGATGAACATGGAGGGACAAGGAGGGATAATGAGGGAAAAGGAGGGACAATGAGGGTCAAGGAGTGGCAATGAGGGAAAAGCAAGCAGGGACAAAGAGGGGCAATGAGGGATAAGGAGGAACAAGGCGGGACAATGAGGGACACGGAGGGACAAGGTTGGACAATGAGGGACAAGGAGTGGCAATGAGGTAAAAGGACGGACACGGATGGAAAAGGAGGGACAATGAGGGACAAGAACGGACAATGACGGACAAGGAGGGACCAGTAGGGGCAACGTGGGACCAGGAGGGACAAGGAGGGACAAGCAGGAACAAGCAGGGACAAGGTGGGACAAGGAGGATCAAGGATGGACAAGGGGGGTCAAGGAGGGACATGGATGGACGCGGCAATGAGGGACACGGAGGGACAAGGAGTGGCAATGAGGGGCAATGACGGGCAAGGAGGGACAAGGAGGGACAAGAAGGGACATGGAGGTACAAGGAGTGGCAATGAGTGGCAATGACGGGCAAGGAGGGACAAGGAGGGACAAGAAGGGACATGGAGGTACAAGGAGGGAAAAGGAGGGACAATGATGGACAAGGAGGAGCAAGGAGGGACAAGGAGTGACAAGTGGGAAAAGGAGTGACAAGGAGGGACAATGACGGACAAGGAGGAACAAGGAGGGACAGGGAGGGACAAGGAGTGGCAATGAGGGAGAAGGAGGAACAAAGAGGGACAAGGAGGGACATGGTGGTACAAGGAGGGACAAGGAGGGACAAGGAGGGACAATGATGGACAAGGAGGAACAAGGAGGAGCAAGGAGGGACAAGGAGGGACAAGGAGTGACAAGGAGGGTCAAGGCGGGATAAGGAGAGACAACAAGGATAAGGAGGGAAAAGGAGTGCCAAGGAGGGACAAGGAGGGGCAATGAGGGACAAGGAGGGTCAAGCAGGGACAATGTGGGGCAAGGAGTGACAATAATGCACAAGGAGTTACCATGAGGTACAATGAGGGTCAAGGAGTGGCAATTAGTGGCAATGAGGGACAAGGAGGGACAAGAACGGACAAGAAGGAACAAATAGGGACAAGGAGGGACATGGAGGTACAAGGAGGGACAAGGAGGGACATTGATGGACTATGAGGAACAAGGAGGGACAAGGAGTGACAAGGAGTGAAAAGTGGGAAAAGGAGGGAAAAGGAGTGACAAGGAGGGACAATGATGGACTAGGAGGAACAAGTACGGACAAGGAGGAACAATGAGGGACATGGAGGGACAAGGAGTGACAAGGAGGGAAAAGGAGGGATAAGGAGTGGCAATGAGGTACAAGGACGGACACGGATGGAAAAGGAGGGACAATGAGGGACGAGGAGGGAAAAGGAGGGACAAGAACGAACAAGGAGGGGCCAGTAGGGACATGTAGGAACAAGCAGGAACAAGCAGGGACAAGCAGGAACAAGCAGGGACAATGAGGGACAAGAAGGGAAAGGAGCGACACGGAGGGACAGGGAGGGATAATGAGGGAAAAAGGAGGGACAAGGAGTGGCAAGGAGTGGAAATGAGGGACAAGGAGGGACAGGGAAGAACAAGGAATGACAAGGAGGGAAAAGGAGGGACAAGGAGGGGCAAGGAGTGGCAATGAGGGACAAAGAGGGACAGGGAGGAACAAGGAGGGACAAGGAGTGAAAAGGAGTGCCAAGGAGTGGCAATGAGGGAAAAGGAGCGACAAGCAGGGACAAAGAGGGGCAATGAGGGATAAGGAGGGACAAGGAGGAACAAGTTGGGGCAATGAGGGACACGGAGGACAAGGTTGGACAATGAGGGACAAGGAGGGACCAGTAGGAACAAGCAGGGACAATGAGGGACAAGAAGGGACAAGGAGCGACAGGGTGGGAAAGGAGGGACAAGAAGGAAAAGAATGGTCACGGAGGGTCAAGCAGGGACGAGGATGAACATGGAGGGACAAGGAGGGATAATGAGGGAAAAGGAGGGACAATGAGGGCCAAGGAGTGGCAATGAGGGAAAAGCAAGCAGGGACAAAGAGGGGCAATGAGGGATAAGGAGGAACAAGGCGGGACAATGAGGGACACGGAGGGACAAGGTTGGACAATGAGGGACAAGGAGTGGCAATGAGGTAAAAGGACGGACACGGATGGAAAAGGAGGGACAATGAGGGACAAGAACGGACAATGACGGACAAGGAGGGACCAGTAGGGGCAACGTGGGACCAGGAGGGACAAGGAGGGACAAGCAGGAACAAGCAGGGACAAGGTGGGACAAGGAGGATCAAGGATGGACAAGGGGGGTCAAGGAGGGACATGGATGGACGCGGCAATGAGGGACACGGAGGGACAAGGAGTGGCAATGAGGGGCAATGAGGGACAATAAGGGACAAGTAGGGACAACGTGGGACCAGGAGGGACAAGGAGGGACAAGCAGGAACAAGCAGGGACAAGGTGGGACAAGGTGGGACAAGGTGGGACAAGGTGGGACAAGGAGGATCAAGGATGGACAAGGGGGTTCAAGGAGGGACATGGATGGACGCGGCAATGAGGGACAAGGAGTGGCAATGAGGGGCAATGAGGTACAAGGACGGACATGGACGGACACGGACGGACACGGATGGAAAAGGAGGGACAATGAGGGACAATGATGGACAAGGACGGACAAGGAGGGACCAGTAGGGGCAAGGAGGGACAAGGAATGACAAGGAGGGTCTATGAGAGGCAATGAGCGACAATGAGGGACAATAAGGGAAAAGGTGGGACCAGGAGGGACAATGAGGGCAATTAGGGACAAGGAGGGAAAAATAGGGACAATGGTGGGACAAGGAGGGAAAAGGAGTGACAAAGAGGGAAAAGGAGTGACAAGGAGGAACACGGAGTGACAAAGTGGGGCAATGAGGGACAAGGAGGGACAAACAGTAACAAGCAGGGACAAGGTGGGACAAGGAGGGTCAAGGATGGACAAGGAGGGACATGGATGGGCAATGAGGGACAAGGAGGGCGATGAGGGACGAGGATGTACAAGGAAGCACAAGGAGGACAAGGAGGAACAAGGGGGGACAAGGAGGAACAAGGGGGGACAAGGAGGGACAAGGAGGGGCAATGAGGGACACTGAGGGACACGAAGGGACAAGGAGGGAAAAGGAGGGGCAAGGATGGGCAATGAGGGACAAGGAGGAACAAGCAGGGACAAGGAGGGGGAATTAGGGACAAGGATGGTCAAGGAGGGAAAAAGAGGGACAATGAGGGACAAAGAATGTCAAGGAGGGTGAAGGAGGGTCAATGAGGGTCAAGGAGGGTCAAGGAGGGACAAGGGGAGACAAGGAGTGGCAATGTGGGGCAATGAGGTACAAGGACGGTCACGGATGGAATAGGAGGGACAATGAGGGACGAGGAGGGAAAAGGATTGACAAGAACGGATAAGGAGGGACCAGTAGGGACAAGGAGGATCAAGGAGCGACAGGGAGGGAAAAGGAGGGAAAAGGAGTGACAAGGAGGGACATGGAGGGACAAGGTGGGACAAGGAGGGACAAGGAGGAACAAGGAGGCACAAGGAGTGTCAAGGAGGGAAAAGGAGTGACAAGGCGAGTCAAGGAGGGTCACGAAGGGAAAAGTAGTGACAGGGCGTGTCAAGGAGGGTCACGGAGTATCAAGGAGGGATAAGGTTGGGCAATGATGGACAAGGAGGGACAAGGAGAGACAAGGAGTGGCAAGGAGTGACAAGGAGGGACATGGAGTGACAAGGAGGTTCAAGGCGGGATAAGGAGGGACAACAAGGATAAGGAGAGAAAAGGAGTGACAAGGAGTGACAAGGAGGGACAAGGAGTGCCAAGGAGGACAAGGAGGGGCAAGGAGGGTCAAGCAGGGACAATGTGGGATAAGGAGTGACAATAATGGACAAGGAGTTACAATGAGGTACAAGGAGGTTCAATGAGTGGCAATGAGGGACAAGAACGGACAAGGAGGAACAAAGAGGGACAATGAGGTACAAGGAGGGACATGGAGGGACAATGATGGACAATGATGGACAAGGAGGAACATGGAGGGACTAGGAGTGACAGGTGGGAAAAGGAAGGAAAAGGAGAGACAAGGAGGGACAATGACGGACAAGGAGGAACAAGGAGGGACTAGGAGTGGCAATGAGGGACAAAGAGGGACAAGGAGGGACAATGATGGACAAGGAGTGGCAATGAGTGGCAATGACGGGCAAGGAGGGACAAGGAGGGACAAGAAGGGACATGGAGGTACAAGGAGGGAAAAGGAGGGACAATGATGGACAAGGAGGAGCAAGGAGGGACAAGGAGTGACAAGTGGGAAAAGGAGTGACAAGGAGGGACAATGACGGACAAGAAGGAACAAGGAGGGACAGGGAGGGACAAGGAGTGGCAATGAGGGAGAAGGAGGAACAAAGAGGGACAAGGAGGGACATGGTGGTACAAGGAGGGACAAGGAGGGACAAGGAGGGACAAGGAGGGACAATGATGGACAAGGAGGAACAAGGAGGAGCAATGAGGGACAAGGAGGGACAAGGAGTGACAAGGAGGGTCAAGGCGGGATAAGGAGAGACATGGAGGAACAAGGAGTGACAAGGAGGGAAAAGGAGGGATAAGGAGTGGCAATGAGGTACAAGGACGGACACGGATGGAAAAGGAGGGACAATGAGGGACGAGGAGGGAAAAGGAGGGACAAGAACGAACAAGGAGGGACCAGTAGGGACAAGGAGGGACCAGTAGGGACATGTAGGAACAAGCAGGAACAAGCAGGGACAATGAGGGACAAGAAGGGAAAGGAGCGACACGGAGGGACAGGGAGGGATAATGAGGGAAAAAGGAGGGACAAGGAGTGGCAAGGAGTGAAAATGAGGGACAAGGAGGGACAGGGAGGAACAAGGAGGGAAAAGGAGGGACAAGGAGGGGCAAGGAGTGGCAATGAGGGACAAAGAGGGACAGGGAGGAACAAGGAGGGACAAGGAGTGAAAAGGAGTGCCAAGGAGTGGCAATGAGGGAAAAGGAGCGACAAGCAGGGACAAAGAGGGGCAATGAGGGATAAGGAGGGACAAGGAGGAACAAGTTGGGGCAATGAGGGACACGGAGGACAAGGTTGGACAATGAGGGACAAGGAGGGACCAATAGGAACAAGCAGGGACAATGAGGGACAAGAAGGGACAAGGAGCGACAGGGTGGGAAAGGAGGGACAAGAAGGAAAAGAATGGTCACGGAGGGTCAAGCAGGGACGAGGATGAACATGGAGGGACAAGGAGGGATAATGAGGGAAAAGGAGGGACAAGGAGGGCCAAGGAGTGGCAATGAGGGAAAAGCAAGCAGGGACAAAGAGGGGCAATGAGGGATAAGGAGGGACAAGGAGGAACAAGGCGGGACAATGAGGGACACGGAGTGACAAGGTTGGACAATGAGGGACAAGGAGTGGCAATGAGGTAAAAGGACGGACACGGATGGAAAAGGAGGGACAATGAGGGACAAGAACGGACAATGACGGACAAGGAGGGACCAGTAGGGGCAACGTGGGACCAGGAGGGACAAGGAGGGACAAGCAGGAACAAGCAGGGACAAGGTGGGACAAGGAGGATCAAGGATGGACAAGGGGGGTCAAGGAGGGACATGGATGGACGCGGCAATGAGGGACACGGAGGGACAAGGAGTGGCAATGAGGGGCAATGAGGGACAATAAGGGACAAGTAGGGACAACGTGGGACCAGGAGGGACAAGGAGGGACAAGCAGGAACAAGCAGGGACAAGGTGGGACAAGGTGGGACAAGGTGGGACAAGGAGGATCAAGGATGGACAAGGGGGTTCAAGGAGGGACATGGATGGACGCGGCAATGAGGGACAAGGAGTGGCAATGAGGGGCAATGAGGTACAAGGACGGACATGGACGGACACGGACGGACACGGATGGAAAAGGAGGGACAATGAGGGACAATGAAGGACAAGGACGGACAAGGAGGGACCAGTAGGGGCAATGAGGGACAAGGAATGACAAGGAGGGTCAATGAGAGGCAATGAGCGACAATGAGGGACAATAAGGGAAAAGGTGGGACCAGGAGGGACAATGAGGGCAATTAGGGACAAGGAGGGAAAAATAGGGACAATGGTGGGACAAGGAGGGAAAAGGAGTGACAAAGAGGGAAAAGGAGTGACAAGGAGGAACACGGAGTGACAAAGTGGGGCAATGAGGGACAAGGAGGGACAAACAGTAACAAGCAGGGACAAGGTGGGACAAGGAGGGTCAAGGATGGACAAGGAGGGACATGGATGGGCAATGAGGGACAAGGAGGGCGATGAGGGACAAGGATGGACAAGGAAGCACAAGGAGGGACAAGGGGGAACAAGGGGGGACAAGGAGGGACTAGCAGGGACAAGGAGGGGCAATGAGGGACACGAAGGGACAAGGACGGGCCATGTGTGGCAATGAGGGGGAATTAGGGAGAGACAAGGACTGGCAATGTGGGGCAATGAGGGGCAATGAGGTACAAGGAGTGACAAGGAGTGACAAGGAGGGACAAAGAGGGACAAGGAGGGACAAGAAGGGACAAGGAGGGACAAGGAGGGTCAAGGAGGGAAAAGGATGGTCACGGAGGGACGAGGATGGTCAATGAGGGACAAGGTTGGGCAATGAGGGACAAGGAGGGCGATAAGGGACAAGGATGGACAAGGAAGCACAAGGAGGAACAAGGGGGGACGAGGATGGACAAGGAGGGACAAGGTTGGGAAATGAGGGACAAGGAGTGGAAATGAGGGGCAGTGGGGGAAATGAGGTACAAGGACGGACAAGGAACGACAATTAGCGGCGAGGAGGGAAAAGGAGAGAAAAGAACGGACAAGGAGGGACCAGTAGGGACAAGGAAGGACAAGGAATGACACGGAAGGTCAATGAGGGACAAGGAGGGGCAAGGAGTGACAAGGAGAGACAAGGAGTGACAAGGAGTGACAAGGAGGGACAAAGAGGGACAAGGAGGGACAAGGAGGGACAAGGAGGGACAAGAAGGGACAAGGAGGGAAAAGGATGGCCACGGAGGGACGAGGATGGACAAGGAGGGACAAGATTGGGCAATGAGGGACAAGGAGGGCGATGAGGGACAAGGATGGACAAGGAAGCACAAGGAGGGACAAGGAGGAACAAGGGGGGACAAGGAGGGACAAGCAGGGACAAGGAGGGGCAACGAGGGACACGAAGGGACAAGGACGGGCCATGTGTGGCAATGAGGGGGAATTAGAGGGAGACAAGGACTGGCAATGTGGGGCAATGAGGGGCAATGAGGTACAAGGACGGACAAGGAGGGACACGGATGGAATAGGAGGGACAATGAGGGACGAGGAGGGAAAAGGAGGGACTAGAACGGATAAGGAGGGACCAGTAGGGACAAGGAGGGACCAGTAGGGACAAGGAGGAACAAGCATGGACAATGAGGGACATGGAGCGACACGGAGGGACAGGGAGGGAAAAGGATGGTCACGGAGGGTCAAGGAGGGGCGAGGATGAACAAGGAGGGACAAGGAGTGGCAATTAGGGACAATGATGGAAAAGGATGGTCACGGAGGGACGAGGATGGACAAGGAGGGAAAAGGTTGGGCAATGAGGGAAAAGGAAGGGCGATGAGGGAAAAGGATGGACAAGGAAGCACAAGGAGGAACAAGGAGTGAAAAGGTGGGACAAGGAGGATCAATGATGGAAAAGGGGGGTCAAGTTAGGGACATGGATGGACGCGGCAATGAGGGACAAGGTTGGGCAATGAGGGACAAGGAGGGACAAGGAGTGGCAATGATATGCAATGAGGCACAAGGACGGACAAGGAGGGACAATGAGGGACGAGGAGGGACAAGGAGAGACAAGAACGGACAAGGAGGGACCAATAGGGACAAGGAGGGACAAGGCATGACACGGAGGGTCAATGAGGGGCAATGAGCGATAATGAGGGGCAATGAGTGACAAGGAGGGACAATGAGGGACACGGAGGGACAAGGAGGGTCCAGGAGGGACAAGGAGGGGCAACAAATGACAAGGAGGGAAAATGAGGGACAAGGATTGGCAATGAGGGACAAGGAGGGAAAAGGACGGAAAAAGAGCGACAAGCAGGGACAATAAGGGAAACGAAGGGACATGGAGGGGCAAGGATTAACATGGAGGGACAATGAGGGACTAGGAGGGACAAGAAGGAACCAGCAGGGACAATGAGGGACAAGGATGGAGAATGAGGGGCAATAAGGGACAAGGAGGAACCAGCAGGAACCAGCAGGGACAAGGAGGGGCAATGAGGGACAATGATGGACAATGAGGGACAAGGATGACAAGGTTGGCCAATGAGGGACAAGGAGTGGCTATGAGGGGCAATGAGGTACAAGGACGGACAAGGAGTGACACGGATGGACAATGAGGGACGAGGAGGGACAAGGAGCGACAACAACGGAAAAGAAGGGATAAGGAGGGACAACGAGGGACAAGGAATGACAAGGAGGGTCAATGAGCGAAAATGAGGGACAAGGAGGGACAAGGAGGGACAAGGAGGGACAAGGAGGGGCAATGAGGGGCAATGAGGGACAATGCGGGACAAGGTGGACCAGGAGGGAGAAGGAGGGGCAAGGAAGGACAGGGAGGGACAAGGAGGGACAAGGAGTGGCAATGAGGGACAAGGATTGACAAGGAGGGATAAGGAGGGACAATGAGGGACAGGGAGGGACAAGGAGGGACAAAGAGGGACAAGGAGGGACAAGGAGGGACAGGGAGGGACAAGGAGGGACAAAGAGGGACAAGGAGGGACAAGGAGTGACAAGGAGGGACAAGGAGTGAAAAGGAGAGACAAGGAGGGACAAGGAGGGACAAGGTGAGAAAAGGAGGGATAAGGAGGGACAATGAGGGACAAAGAGTGACAAGGAGGGAAATGAGGGCAAAGGAGGGACAAGGAGTGGTAATGAGGGACAAGGAGGGAAAAGGAGCGACAAGCAGGGACAGGGAGGGATAATGAGGGACAAGGAGGGACAGGGAGGGACAAGGAGTGGCAACGAGGGACAAGGAGGGAAAAGGAGCGACAAGCAGGGACAAGGAGGGGCAATGAGGGACAAGGAGGGACAAGGAGTGGCAATGAGGGGCAAGGAGTGGCAATGAGGGCAATGAGGGACAAGGAGGGACAAGAACGGACAAGGAGGGACAAGGAGGGACCATGAGGGTCAATGAGGGGCAATGAACGACAATGAGGGACAAGGAGGGGCAAGGGGGGACAAGGAGGAACAAGGTGGGACCAGGAGGGACAAGGAAGGAAAAGGAGGGACAAGGAGGGACACGAGGGTCAGTGAGCGACAATGAGAGACAAGGTGGGGCAATGAGTGACAAGGAGGGGCAAGGCGGGACAAGGAGGGACAAGAAGGGACAAGGTGGGTCAATGAGTGACCAGGCGGGACAAGGAGGGACAAGGAGAGACAATGTGGGGCAATGAGGGGCAATGAGGTACAAGGACGGACACGGAGGGACACGGATGGAATAGGAGGGACGAGGAGGGAAAAGGAGGGACAAGAACGGATAAGGAGGGACCAGTAGGGACAAGGAGGAACAAGCATGGACAATGAGGGACAAGGAGCGACACGGAGGGAAAAGGATGGTCACGGAGGGTCAAGGAGGGGCGAGGATGAACAAGGAGGGACACGGATGGACAAGGTTGGGCAAAGAGGGACAAGGAGTGGCAATTAGGGACAAGGAGGGAAAAAGAGGGACAATGGTGGGACAAGGAGGGACAAGGAGTGACAAGGAGGGAAAAAGAGGGACAATGGTTGGTCAAGGAGGGACAAGGAGTGACAAGGACGGACAATGAGATGGTCACGGAGGGACGAGTTTGGACAAGGAGGGGCGATGAGGGACAAGGATGGACAAGGAAGCACAAGGAGGGACAAGGAGTGAAAAGGTGGGTAGGACAATGAGGGACGAGGAGGGACAAGGAGAGACAAGGACGGAAAAGAACGGACAAGGAGGGACCAGTAGGGACAAGGAATGACACGGAAGGTCAATGAGGGGCAATGAGCGACAATGAGGGGCAATGAGTGACAAGTAGGGACAAGGAGGGACCAGAAGGGACAAGGAGGGACAATGAGGGACAAGGAGGGACAAGGAGGGACAAGGAGGGACAAGGAGGGACAAGGAGGGACAAGGAGGGACCAGGAGGGACAAGGAGGGGCAAGGAATGACAAGGAGGGAAAATGAGGGACAAGAATTGGCAATGAGGGAGAAGGAGGGAAAAGGACAGAAAAAGAGCGACAAGCAGGGACAATAAGGGAAACGGAGGGGCAAGGATTGACAAGGAGGGGCAATGAGGGACTAGGAGGAACAAGCAGCGACAATGAGGGACAAGGCAGGGACAAGGAGGGGCAATGAGGGAAAAGGAGGGGCACGAATGGACAAGGAGGGACAAGGAGGGACAAGGAGGGAAAATGAGGGAAAATGAGGGACAAGGATGGATAATGAGGGGCAATAAGGGACAGAGAGGAACAAGCAGGGACAAGGAGGGGCAATGAGGGGCAATAAGGGACAATGAGGGCCAAGGATGGACAATTTTGGGCAATGAAGGACAAGGAGTGGCTATGAAGGGCAATGAGGTACAAGGATGGACAGGGAGTGACACGGATGGACAATGAGGGACGAGGAGGGACAAGGAGCGACAACAACGGAAAAGAAGGAATAAGGAGGGACAACGAGGGACAAGGAATGACAAGGAGGGTCAATGAGGGGCAATGAGCGAAAATGAGGGACAAGGAGTGACAATGAGGGGCAGTGAGGGACAAGGAGGGCCAATGCGGGACAAGGTGGGACCAGGAGGGAGAAGGAGGGGCAAGGAAGGACAAGGAGGGACAGGGAGGGAAAAGGATGGTCACGGAGGGACGAGGATGGACAAGGAGGGACAAGGTTGGGCAATGAGGGACAAGGAGGGGCGATGAGGAACAAGAATGGACAAGGAAGCACAAGGAGGAATAAGGGGTGACAAGGAGGGACAAGCAGGGACAAGGAGGGGCAATGAGGGACACTGAGGGACAAGCAGGGACAAGGAGGGAAAAGATGGGACAATGAGGGACAAGGATTGACAAGGAGGGACAAGTGGGGACAAGGACGGACAAGGAGGGACAAGGAGGAACAAGCAGGGACACGGAGGGACAGGGAGGGAAAAGGAGGGACAAGGTGGGACAATCAGGGACAAGGAGGTACAAGGTTGGGCAATGAGGGACAAGGAGGGGCGATGAGGGACAAGGATGGACAAGGAAGCACAAGGAGGAACAAGGAGGGACAAGGAAAGACAATGAAAGACAAGGAGGGACAAGGACTTAAAAGGAGGGACAAGGGAGACAAGGACGGACAAGGTTGGGCAATGAGGGACAAGGAGGGACAAGGAGTGGCAATTAGGGACAAGGAGGGAAAAAGAGGGACAAGGAGGGACAAGGAGTGACAAGGAGAGACAAGGAGGGACAAGGAGGGACAAGGAGGGACAAGGAGGGACAAGGAGGGACAAGGAGGGACAAGGAGGGACAAGGAGGGACAAGGAGGGACAAGAAGGGACAAGGAGGGGCAAGGAGGGAAAAGGATGGTCACGGAGAAACGAGGATGGACAAGGATGGGCAATGAGGGACAAGGAGGGGCGATGAGGAACCAGGATAGACAAGAAAGCACAAGGAGGACAAGGAGGAACAAGGGGGGACAAGGAGGGACAAGGAGGGGCAATGAGGGGCAATGAGGTACAAGGACGGACACGGAGGGACACGGATGGAATAGGAGGGACAATGAGGGACGAGGAGGGAAAAGGAGGGACAAGAACGGATAAGGAGGGACCAGTAGGGACAAGGATGACAAGGAGGGACCAGTAGGGACAAGGAGGAACAAGCATGGACAATGAGGGACAAGGAGCGACACGGAGGGACAGGGAGGGAAAAGGATGGTCACGGAGGGTCAAGGAGGGGCGAGGATGAACAAGGAGGGACACGGAGGGACAAGGTTGGGCAATGAGGGACAAGGAGTGGCGATGAGGGACAAGGATGGACAAGGAAGCACATGGAGGGGCAAGGAGGAACAAGGAGGGACAAGGAAGGGCAATGAAAGACAAGGAGGGACAAGGACTTAAAAGGAGGGACAAGGGAGACAAGGAGGGACAAGGTTGGGCAATGAGGGACAAGGAGGGACAAGGAGTGGCAATTAGGGACAAGGAGGGAAAAAGAGGGACAAGGAGGGACAAGGAGTGACAAGGAGAGACAAGGAGGGAAAAAGAGGGACAATGGTGGGACAAGGAGTGACAAGGACGGACAATGAGGGAAAAGGATGGTCACGGAGGGACGAGGATGGACAAGGAGGGACAAGGTTGGACAAGGAGGGGCGATGAGGGACAAGGATGGACAAGGAAGCACAAGGAGGGACAAGGAGTGAAAAGGTGGGGCAATGAGGGACAAGCAGGGACAAGCAGGTACAAGCAGGTACAATCAGGGACAAGGTGGGACAAGGAGGGTCAAGGATGGACAAGGGGAGTCAAGTTAGGGACATGGATGGACGCGGTAATGAGGGACCCGGAGGGACAAGGTTGGGCAATGAGGGACAAGGAGTGGCAATGAGGGGCAATGAGGTACAAGGACGGACAAGGAGGGACAAGGAGAGACAAGAACGAAAATGAACGGACAAGGAGGGACCAGTAGGGATAAGGAATGACACGGAAGGTCAATGAGGGGCAATGAGCGACAATGAGGGGCAAGGATTGACAAGAAGGGGCAATGAGGGACTAGGAGGGGCAAGGAGGAACAAGCAGGGACAATGAGGGACAAGGCAGGGATAAGGAGGGGTAATGAGGGAAAAGCGGGGCACGAATGGACAAGGAGTGACAAGGAGGGAAAATGAGGGACAAGGATGGAGAATGAGAGGAACAAGCAGGGACAAGGAGGGGCAATGAGGGACAATGATGGACAAGGAGTGGCTATGAGGGGCAATGAGGTACAAGGACGGACAAGGAGTGACACGGATGGACAATGAGGGACGAGGAGGGACAAGGAGCGACAACAACGGAAAAGAAGGGATAATGAGGGACAACGAGGGACAAGGAATGACAAGGAGGGTCAATGAGCGAAAATGAGGGAAAAGGAGGGGCAATGAGGGACAATGCGGGACAAGGTGGGACCAGGAGGGAGAAGGAGGGGCAAGGAAGGACAAGGAGGGACAAGGAGTGGCAATGAGGGACAAGGAGGGAAAATTACGGAAAAGGAGCGACAAGCAGGGACAAGGAGGGACAAGGAGGGACAAGGAGGGACAAGGAGTGACAAGGAGGGAAAAAGAGGGACAATGGTGGGTCAAGGAGGGACAAGGAGTGACAAGGACGGACAATGAGATGGTCACGGAGGGACGAGTTTGGACAAGGAGGGGCGATGAGGGACAAGGATGGACAAGGAAGCACAAGGAGGGACAAGGAGTGAAAAGGTGGGTAGGACAATGAGGGACGAGGAGGGACAAGGAGAGACAAGGACGGAAAAGAACGGACAAGGAGGGACCAGTAGGGACAAGGAATGACACGGAAGGTCAATGAGGGGCAATGAGGGGCAATGAGTGACAAGTAGAGACAAGGAGGGACCAGAAGGGACAAGGAGGGACAATGAGGGACAAGGAGGGACAAAGAGGGACAAGGAGGGACAAGGAGGGACCAGAAGGGACAAGGAGGGGCAAGGAATGACAAGGAGGGAAAATGAGGGACAAGAATTGGCAATGAGGGAGAAGGAGGGAAAAGGACGGAAAAAGAGCGACAAGCAGGGACAATAAGGGAAACGGAGGGGCAAGGATTGATAAGGAGGGGCAATGAGGGACTAGGAGGAACAAGCAGCGACAATGAGGGACAAGGCAGGGACAAGGAGGGGCAATGAGGGAAAAGGAGGGGCACGAATGGACAAGGAGTGACAAGGAGGGACAAGGAGGGAAAATGAGGGACAAGGATGGATAATGAGGGGCAATAAGGGACAGAGAGGAACAAGCAGGGACAAGGAGGGGCAATGAGGGGCAATAAGGGACAATGAGGGCCAAGGATGGACAATGTTCGGCAATGAAGGACAAGGAGTGGCTATGAAGGGCAATGAGGTACAAGGATGGACAGGGAGTGACACGGATGGACAATGAGGGACGAGGAGGGACAAGGAGCGACAACAACGGAAAAGAAGGAATAAGGAGGGACAACGAGGGACAAGGAATGACAAGGAGGGTCAATGAGGGGCAATGAGGGGCAATGAGCGAAAATGAGGGACAAGGAGTGACAATGAGGGGCAGTGAGGGACAAGGAGGGCCAATGCGGGACAAGGTGGGACCAGGAGGGAGAAGGAGGGGCAAGGAAGGACAAGGAGGGACAGGGAGGGACAGGGAGGGAAAAGGATGGTCACGGAGGGACGAGGATGGACAAGGAGGGACAAGGTTGGGCAATGAGGGACAAGGAGGGGCGATGAGGAACAAGAATGGATAAGGAAGCACAAGGAGGAATAAGGGGTGACAAGGAGGGACAAGCAGGGACAAGGAGGGGCAATGAGGGACACTGAGGGACAAGCAGGGACAAGGAGGGAAAAGATGGGACAATGAGGGACAAGGATTGACAAGGAGGGACAAGTGGGGACAAGGACGGACAAGGAGGGACAAGGAGGAACAAGCAGGGACGATGAGGGACAAGAAGGGGCAAGGAGCGACACGGAGGGACAGGGAGGGAAAAGGAGGGACAAGGTGGGACAATCAGGGACAAGGAGGTACAAGGTTGGGCAATGAGGGACAAGGAGGGGCGATGAGGGACAAGGATGGACAAGGAAGCACAAGGAGGGACAAGGAGGAACAAGGAGGGACAAGGAAAGACAATGAAAGACAAGGAGGGACAAGGACTTAAAAGGAGGGACAAGGGAGACAAGGAGGGACAAGGTTGGGCAATGAGGGACAAGGAGGGACAAGGAGTGGCAATTAGGGACAAGGAGGGAAAAAGAGGGACAAGGAGGGACAAGGAGTGACAAGGAGAGACAAGGAGGGACAAGGAGGGACAAGGAGGGACAAGGAGGGACAAGGAGGGACAAGGAGGGACAAGGAGGGACAAGAAGGGACAAGGAGGGGCAAGGAGGGAAAAGGATGGTCACGGAGAAACGAGGATGGACAAGGATGGGCAATGAGGGACAAGGAGGGGCGATGAGGAACCAGGATAGACAAGAAAGCACAAGGAGGACAAGGAGGAACAAGGGGGGACAAGGAGGGACAAGGAGGGGCAATGAGGGGCAATGAGGTACAAGGACGGACACGGAGGGACACGGATGGAATAGGAGGGACAATGAGGGACGAGGAGGGAAAAGGAGGGACAAGAACGGATAAGGAGGGACCAGTAGGGACAAGGATGACAAGGAGGGACCAGTAGGGACAAGGAGGAACAAGCATGGACAATGAGGGACAAGGAGCGACACGGAGGGACAGGGAGAGAAAAGGATGGTCACGGAGGGTCAAGGAGGGGCGAGGATGAACAAGGAGGGACACGGAGGGACAAGGTTGGGCAATGAGGGACAAGGAGTGGCGATGAGGGACAAGGATGGACAAGGAGGGGCAAGGAGGAACAAGGAGGGACAAGGAAGGGCAATGAAAGACAAGGAGGGACAAGGACTTAAAAGGAGGGACAAGGGAGACAAGGAGGGAAAAGGAGGGACAAGGTTGGGCAATGAGGGACAAGGAGGGACAAGGAGTGGCAATTAGGGACAAGGAGGGAAAAGAGGGACAAGGAGGGACAAGGAGTGACAAGGAGAGACAAGGAGGGAAAAAGAGGGACAATGGTGGGACAAGGAGGGTCACGGAGGGACGAGGATGGACAAGGAGGGACAAGGTTGGACAAGGAGGGGCGATGAGGGACATGGATGGACAAGGAAGCACAAGGAGGGACAAGGAGTGAAAAGGTGGGGCAATGAGGGACAAGCAGGGACAAGCAGGTACAATCAGGGACAAGGTGGGACAAGGAGGGTCAAGGATGGACAAGGGGAGTCAAGTTAGGGACATGGATGGACGCGGTAATGAGGGACCCGGAGGGACAAGGTTGGGCAATGAGGGACAAGGAGTGGCAATGAGGGGCAATGAGGTACAAGGACGGACAAGGAGGGACAAGGAGAGACAAGAACGAAAAAGAACGGACAAGGAGGGACCAGTAGGGATAAGGAATGACACGGAAGGTCAATGAGGGGCAATGAGCGACAATGAGGGGCAAGGATTGACAAGAAGGGGCAATGAGGGACTAGGAGGGGCAAGGAGGAACAAGCAGGGACAATGAGGGACAAGGCAGGGACAAGGAGGGGCAATGAGGGAAAAGGAGGGGCACGAATGGACAAGGAGTGACAAGGAGGGAAAATGAGGGACAAGGATGGAGAATGAGAGGAACAAGCAGGGACAAGGAGGGGCAATGAGGGACAATGATGGACAAGGAGTGGCTATGAGGGGCAATGAGGTACAAGGACGGACAAGGAGTGACACGGATGGACAATGAGGGACGAGGAGGGACAAGGAGCGACAACAACGGAAAAGAAGGGATAATGAGGGACAACGAGGGACAAGGAATGACAAGGAGGGTCAATGAGCGAAAATGAGGGAAAAGGAGGGGCAATGAGGGACAATGCGGGACAAGGTGGGACCAGGAGGGAGAAGGAGGGGCAAGGAAGGACAAGGAGGGACAAGGAGTGGCAATGAGGGACAAGGAGGGAAAATTACGGAAAAGGAGCGACAAGCAGGGACAAGGAGGGACAAGATGGGACAAGGAGCGACAAGGATTGACAAGAAGGGACAATGAGGGACAAGGAGAAACAAGCAGGGACAATGAGGGACAAGGAGTGACAAGGATGGACAATGAGGGGCAATGAGGGACACGGAGGGACAAGGTTGGGCAATGAGGGAGAAGGAGGGACAAGAACGGACAAGGACGGACAAGGAGGGAACAGTAGGGGCAAGGAGGGACAAGGAATGACAAGGAGGGTCAATGAGAGGCAATGAGCGACAATAAGGGACAAGGAGGGACAAGTTGGGACCAGGAGGGACAAGGAAGGACAAGGATGGAAAAGGAGGGCAAGATGGGTCAAGTAGGGACAAGGAGGGGCAATGAGGTACAAGGACGGACACGGAGGGACCCGGATGGAAAAGGAGGGACAGTGAGGGACGAGGAGGGGCAATTAGGGACAAGGAGTTAAATGGATGGACAAGGAGGGAAAAGGAGGGACAAGGAGTGACAAGGACGGACAAGGTTGGGCAATGAGCGACAAGGAGGGACAAGGAGTGGCAATTAGGGACAAGGAGGGAAAAAGAGGGACAATGGTGGGACAAGGAGGGACAAGGAGGGACAAAAAGGGACAAGGAGGGACAAGGAGGGACAAGGATGGACAAAGAGGGACATGAAGGTACAAGGAGGGACAATGATGGACAAGGAGTGACAAGTGGGAAAAGGAGTGACAAGGAGGCACAATGATGGACAAGGAGGGACAAAAATGCACAAGGAGGAACAAGGATGAATAAGGAGGTACAAGAAGGGACAAGTGGGAAAAGGAGGGAAAAGGAGTGACAAGAAGTGACAATGAGGGGCAATGAGGACGAGGAGGACAAGATGGGTCAAGGAGTGGCAATGAGGGACAACGAGGGCAAGGAGGGACAAGTAGTGACAAGGAGGGAAAAGGAGGGACAATGAGGGACAATAAGGGACAATGAGGGACAAGGAAGGCTAATGAGAGACTAGGAGAGACAAGAAGGGACAAGGACGGTCAAGGATGGATAAGGAGGGTCAAGGATGGATAAGGAGGATCAAGGATTGATAAGGAGGGACAATGAGGTACAATTAGGTACAATGAGGTTCAAGGTGGGACAAGGAGGGACAATGAGGTACAATTAGGTACAATGAGGGACAATGAGGTACAATTAGGTACAATGCGGTTCAAGGTGGGACAAGGAGGGACAATTAGGTACAATGAGGGACAAGGTGGGTCAAGGAGTGACAATGAGGGACAAGGGACAATGATGGACAATAAGGGACAATGAGTGACAAGGAGGGACAAGGAGGGAAAAGGATTGACAAGGAGGGGCAATGAGGGGCAATGAGGGACAAGGAGGGACAAGGATGGTCAAAGAGGTTCAAGGAGGGTCAAGGAGGGTCAAGGAGTGGCAATGAGTGGCAATGAGTGGCAATGAGGGACAAGGAGGGACAATAACGGACAAGGAGGAACAAAGAGGGACAAAGAGTGACATGGAGGTACAAGGAGGGACAAGGAGGGACAATGATGGACATTGAGGAACAAGGAGGAGCAAGGAGGTACAATGAATGACAAGTGGGAAAAGGAGGGAAAAGGAGTGACAAGGAGGGACAATGATGGACAAGGAGGAACAAGGAGTGGCAATGAGTTGCAATGGGTGGCAATGGGTGGCAATGGGTGGCAATGAGGGACAAGGAGGGACAAGGAGGGACAAGAACGGACAAGGAGGAACAAAGAGGGAGAAGGAGGGACATGGAGGTACAAGGAGGGACAAGGAGGGACAATGATGGACAAGGAGGAACAAGGAGGGACAAGGAGTGACAAGGAGGGACACGGAGGGACAAGGAGGGAAAAGGAGGGACAAGGATGGACAATGAGGGACAAGGAGGGGCAATGAGGGACACGGAGGGACAAGGTTGGGCAATGATGGACAAGGAGTGGCAATTAGGGACAAGGAGGGAAAAAGAGGCACAATGGTGGGACAAGGAGGGACAAGGATGGCAAAGGAGGAACAAGTAGTGACAAGGAGTGACAAGGAGGGACAAGGAGGGACAAGGAGGGACAAGGAGGGAAAAGGATGGTCACGGAGGGACGAGGATGGACAAGGTTGGGCAATGAGGGACAAGGAAGGACAAGGAGGGACAAGGAGTGACAAGCTGGGTCAATGAGGGACAAGGAGGGACAAGTAGGGACAAGCAGGGACAAGGAGGGTCAAGGATGGACAAGGGGGGTCAAGGAGGGACATGGTTGGACGCGGCAATGAGGGACACGGAGGGACACGGTTGGGCAATGAGGGACAATGATTGGCAATGAGGGGCAATGGGGCAATGAGGTACAAGGACGGACAAGGAGGGACAATGAGGGACAATGAGGGACGAGGAGGGAAAAGGAGAGAAAAGAACGGACAAGGAGGGACCAGTAGGGACAAGGAATGACACGGAGGGTCAATGAAGGACAAGGATTGACAAGGAGTGGCAATGAGGGACAAGGAGGGTCAAGGAGGAACAAGCAGGGAGAATGAGGGACAAGAAGGGTCAAAGAGGGACAAGGAGAAACAAGGAGAGACAGGGAGAGACAAGGATTGACAAGGAGAACCAAGGAGGGAAAAGGAGGGAAAAGGAGGACAAGGAGGGACAAGGAGTGGCAATGAGGTCAAGGAGGGAGAAGGAGTGACAAGGAGGGATAAGGATGGTCACGGAGGGACGAGGATGGACAAGGTTGGGCAATGAGGGACAAGGAAGGACAAGGAAGGACAAGGAGGAACAAGGAGGAACAAGGTGGGGCAATGAGGGACAAGCAGGACAAGTAGGGACAATCAGGAACAAGCAGGGACAAAGAGGGTCAAGGAGGGTCAATGATGGACAAAGGGGGTCAAGAAGGGACATGGATGGACGCGGCAATGAGGGACACGGAGGGACAAGGTTGGGCAATGAGGGACAATGAGGGACAAGGAGTGGCAATGAGGGGCAATGGGGGCAATGAGGTACAAGGACGGACAAGGAGGGACAATGAGGGACGAGGAGGGAAAAAGAGAGAAAAGGAGAGAAAAGAACGGACAAGGAGCGACCAGTAGGGACAAGGAATGACACGGAGGGTCAATGAGGGACAAGGATTGACAAGGAAGGGCAATGAGGGACAAGGAGGGACAAGGAGGAACAAGCAGGGACAATGAGGGACAAGGAGCGACACGGAGGGACATGGTGGGACAAACAGGGACAACGAGGGACAACGAGGGACAACGAGGGACAACGAGGGACAAGGAGTGACAAGGAGTGACAAGGAAGGACAAGGAGGGACAATGATGGACAAGGAGGGACAAGGATTGAAAAGGAGGGACAAGGAGGGAAAAGGAGGGGCCACGATGGGCAATGGGGGGGCAATGGGGGGGGCAATGAGGGACAAGGAGGGACAAGGAGGGACAAAGAGGGACAAAGAGGGACAAGGAGGGACAAGGAGGGACAAGGAGGGACACGGAGGGACAAGGAGTGTCAACGAGGGTCAATGAGGGTCAAGGAGGGACAAGGATTGACAAGGAGGGAAAAGGAGGACAAGGAGTGGAAATGAGGTCAAGGAGGGTCAAGGAGGGAAAAGGAGGCATAAGGATGGACAAGGAGGTAAAAGGAGGGAAAAGGAGGGCAAGGAGGGACAAGGAGTGACAAGGAGGGAAAGGAGGGACAAGGATGGACAACGAGGGGCAATGAGCGACAAGGATGAACAAGCAGGGACAAGGAGGGGCAATGAGGGACACGGAAGGACAAGGTTGAGCAATGAGGGAAAAGGGGGGACACGGAGGGACAAGGTGGGTCAAGGAGGGACAAGGAGGGACAAGGGGGACAAAGGGGAACAAGCAGGGACAATGAGGGACAAGGAGGGAATGGAGGGGCAAGGATGGCAAAGAGGGACAAGGAGGGACAAGGAGGGACCAGTAGGGGCAAGGAGGGACAAGGAATGACAAGTTATTTAGTTATTTAGTTATTTAGTTATTTAGTTATTTAGTTATTTAGTTATTTAGTTATTTAGTTATTTAGTTATTTAGTTATTTAGTTATTTAGTTATTTAGTTATTTAGTTATTTAGTTATTTAGTTATTTAGTTATTTAGTTATTTAGTTATTTAGTTATTTAGTTATTTAGTTATTTAGTTATTTAGTTATTTAGTTATTTAGTTATTTAGTTATTTAGTTAAGTTATTTAGTTATTTAGTTATTTAGTTATTTAGTTATTTAGTTATTTAGTTATTTAGTTATTTAGTTATTTAGTTATTTAGTTATTTAGTTATTTAGTTATTTAGTTATTTAGTTATTTAGTTATTTAGTTATTTAGTTATTTAGTTATTTAGTTATTTAGTTATTTAGTTATTTAGTTATTTAGTTATTTAGTTATTTAGTTATTTAGTTATTTAGTTATTTAGTTATTTAGTTATTTAGTTATTTAGTTATTTAGTTATTTAGTTATTTAGTTATTTAGTTATTTAGTTATTTAGTTATTTAGTTATTTAGTTATTTAGTTATTTAGTTATTTAGTTATTTAGTTATTTAGTTATTTAGTTATTTAGTTATTTAGTTATTTAGTTATTTAGTTATTTAGTTATTTAGTTATTTAGTTATTTAGTTATTTAGTTATTTAGTTATTTAGTTATTTAGTTATTTAGTTATTTAGTTATTTAGTTATTTAGTTATTTAGTTATTTAGTTATTTAGTTATTTAGTTATTTAGTTATTTAGTTATTTAGTTATTTAGTTATTTAGTTATTTAGTTATTTAGTTATTTAGTTATTTAGTTATTTAGTTATTTAGTTATTTAGTTATTTAGTTATTTAGTTATTTAGTTATTTAGTTATTTAGTTATTTAGTTATTTAGTTATTTAGTTATTTAGTTATTTAGTTATTTAGTTATTTAGTTATTTAGTTATTTAGTTATTTAGTTATTTAGTTATTTAGTTATTTAGTTATTTAGTTATTTAGTTATTTAGTTATTTAGTTATTTAGTTATTTAGTTATTTAGTTATTTAGTTATTTAGTTATTTAGTTATTTAGTTATTTAGTTATTTAGTTATTTAGTTATTTAGTTATTTAGTTATTTAGTTATTTAGTTATTTAGTTATTTAGTTATTTAGTTATTTAGTTATTTAGTTATTTAGTTATTTAGTTATTTAGTTATTTAGTTATTTAGTTATTTAGTTATTTAGTTATTTAGTTATTTAGTTATTTAGTTATTTAGTTATTTAGTTATTTAGTTATTTAGTTATTTAGTTATTTAGTTATTTAGTTATTTAGTTATTTAGTTATTTAGTTATTTAGTTATTTAGTTATTTAGTTATTTAGTTATTTAGTTATTTAGTTATTTAGTTATTTAGTTATTTAGTTATTTAGTTATTTAGTTATTTAGTTATTTAGTTATTTAGTTATTTAGTTATTTAGTTATTTAGTTATTTAGTTATTTAGTTATTTAGTTATTTAGTTATTTAGTTATTTAGTTATTTAGTTATTTAGTTATTTAGTTATTTAGTTATTTAGTTATTTAGTTATTTAGTTATTTAGTTATTTAGTTATTTAGTTATTTAGTTATTTAGTTATTTAGTTATTTAGTTATTTAGTTATTTAGTTATTTAGTTATTTAGTTATTTAGTTATTTAGTTATTTAGTTATTTAGTTATTTAGTTATTTAGTTATTTAGTTATTTAGTTATTTAGTTATTTAGTTATTTAGTTATTTAGTTATTTAGTTATTTAGTTATTTAGTTATTTAGTTATTTAGTTATTTAGTTATTTAGTTATTTAGTTATTTAGTTATTTAGTTATTTAGTTATTTAGTTATTTAGTTATTTAGTTATTTAGTTATTTAGTTATTTAGTTATTTAGTTATTTAGTTATTTAGTTATTTAGTTATTTAGTTATTTAGTTATTTAGTTATTTAGTTATTTACAAGGTTGAGCAATGAGGGAAAAGGGGGGACACGGAGGGACAAGGTGGGTCAAGGAGGGACAAGGAGGGACAAGGGGGACAAAGGGGAACAAGCAGGGACAATGAGGGACAAGGAGGGAATGGAGGGGCAAGGATGGCAAAGAGGGACAAGGAGGGACAATGAGGGACAAGGAGGGACCAGTAGGGGCAAGGAGGGACAAGGAATGACAAGGAGGGTCAATGAGAGGCACTGAACGACAATGAGGGACAATGAGGGACAATAAGGGACATGGTGGGACCAGGAGGGACAAGGAGGGACCAGTAGGGGCAAGGAGGGATAAGGAATGACAAGGAGGGTCAATGAGAGGCAATGAGCGACAATGAGGGACAAGGATGGGCAATGAGAGGCAAGAAGGGGCAATGAGGGACAAGGAGGGGCAATGAGGGACAAGGAGGGACCAGTAGGGGCAAGGAGGGACAAGGAGGGACAAGGAATGACAGGGAGGGTCAATGAGAGGCAATGAGCGACAATGAGCGACAAGGAGGGGCAATGAGGCACAATAAGGGACAAGGAGGGACCAGGAGGGACAAGAAGGGGCAAGGAGGGACAAGGAAGGACAAGGATGGAAAAGGACGGAAAAGGAGCGACAAGCAGGGACAAGGAGGGACAAGGAGGGACAAGGAGGGAAAAGGAGTGAAAAGGAGGGACAAGATGGGACAAGGAGGGACAAGGATTGAAAAGGAGGGGCAATGAGGGACAAGGAGGCACAAGGAAGCACAAGAAGGAACAAGCAAGGACAATGAGGGATAAGAAGGGACAAGGAGCCACACGGAGGGAAAAGGAGGGACAAGGTGGGACAAGGAGGGACAAGGAGTGACAAGGAGTGACAAGGAGGGACAAGGAGGGACAAGGAGGGACAAGGAGGGACACGGATGGACAAGGAGGGGCAAGGAGGGACAAGGATTGACATGGAGGGACATGGAGGGACAAGGAGGGACAATGAGGGACAAGGAGGGACAAGGAGGGGCAAGGATGGGCAATATGGGGCAATGAGGAACAAGTAGGGACAAGGAGGGGCAATGCGTGGCAATGAGGGACAAAGAGTGTCAACGAGGGTGAAGGAGGGACAAGGAGAGACAAGGATTGACAAGGAGGGACAAGAGGGAAAAGGAGGACAAGGAGTGGCAATGAGGTCAAGGAGGGTCAAGGAGGGGCAAGGAGGGACAAGGATGTTCAAGGAGGGACAAGGATGTTCAAGGAGGGACAAGGAGGTAAAAGGAGGGAAAAGGAGGGACATGGAGTGACAAGTAGTGATAAGGAGGGAAAAGGAGGGACAAGGATGGACAATGAGGGGCAATGAGTGACAAGGATGAACAAGCAGAGACAAGGAGGGGCAATGAGTGGCAATGAGGGACAATGAGGGACACGGAGGTACAAGGTTGGGCAAGGAGGGACAAGGAGGGACAAGGAGGGACAATGAGGGACAATGAGGGACAAGAAGGGACAGGGAGGGAGAAGGAGGGACAAGGAGTGACAAGGAGGGACAAGCAGGACAAGGAGGGGTAATGAGGGACAAGGTGGGCAAAGGAGGGACACGAAGGGACAAGGAGGGACAAGGAGGGACAATGATGGACAATGAGGGGCAATGAGGGACACGGAGGGACAATGTTGGGCAATGAGGGACAAGGAGGGAAAAGGACGGAAAAGGAGCGACAAGCAGGGACAAGGAGGGAAAAGGAGGGACAAGATGGGACAATGAGGGACAAGGAGGGACAAGGATTGACAAGGAGGAACAAGCAGGGACCATGAGGTACAAGAAGGGACAAGGAGTGATAGGGAGGGAGAAGGAGGGACAAGCATGTATAAGCAGGGACAAGGAGGGGTAATGAGGGAAAAGGAGGGAAAAGGAGGGAAAAGGAGGGACACGAAGGGACAAGGAGGGACAATGATGGACAATGAGAGCCAATGAGGGACAAGGTTGGGCAATGAGTTACAAGGAGTGGCAATGATGGGCAATGAGGGGCAATGAGGTACAAGGACGGACACGGAGGGACACGGATGGAAAAGGAGGGACAATGAGGGACAAGGAGGGACAGGGAGGGACCAGTATGGGCAAGGAATGACAAGGAGGGTCAATGAGCGACAATGAGGGGCAATGAGGGACAAGGAGGGACAATAAGGGAAAGGAGGGACAAGGTGGGACCAGGAGGGACAAGGAGGGGCAAGAAATGACAAGGAGGGAAAAGGACGGAAAAGGAGCGACAAGCAGGCACAAGGAGGGACAAGGTGGGAAAAGGAGGGACAAGATGGGACAAGTAGGGACAAGGAGGGTCAAGAAGGGACAAGGATTGACAAGGAGGGGCAATGAGGGACAATGAGGCACAAGGAGGAACAAGCAGGGACAAGAAGGGACAAGGAGCGACACGGAGGGACAGGGAGGGAAAAGGAGGGACAAGGAGGTACAAGGAGGGACAAGGAGTGACAAGGAGTGACAAGGAGTGACAAGGAGTGACAAGGAGTGACAAGGAGTGACAAGGAGTGACAAGGAGTGACAAGGAGTGAAAAGGAGTGACAAGGACTGACAAGGAGTTACAAGGAGTTATAAGGAGTGAGAAGGAGGGAAAAGGAGTGACAAGGCGGGTCAAGGATGGACAAGGAGGGTCAAGGTGGGACAAGGGGTGGTAATGAGGGGCAATGAGGGACAAGGTGGGACAAGGAGGGTAACGGTGGGTCATGGACATGGTGGACAATGAGTGACAAGGAGGGACAAGGAGAGACAATGATGGACAAGGAGGGACAGGGAAGGACAAGGAGGGACTAAGAGTGACAAGGAGTGACAAGTGGGAAAAGTAGGGACAAGGAAGGACAGGGAGGGACAAGGAGGGACTAAGAGTGACAAGGAGGGACAATGATGGACAAGGAGGACAATAAGGGTCAAGGAGAGGCAATGAGGGACAAGGAGGGAAAAGGTTGACAAGGAGGGACACGGATGGACAAGGAGGCGCAAGGAGGGACAAGGATTGACATGGAGGGACAAGGAGGGACAATGAGGGACACGAAGGGACAAGGATGGGCAATATGGGGCAATGAGGAACAAGTAGGGACAAGGAGGGGCAATGCGTGGCAATGAGGGACAAAGAGTGTCAACGAGGGTGAAGGAGGGACAAGGAGAAACAAGGATTGATAAGGAGGGACAAGATGGAAAAGGAGGACAAGGAGTGGCAATGAGGTCAAGGAGGGTCAAGGAGGGGCAAGGAGGGACAAGGATGTTCAAGGAGGGACAAGGATGTTCAAGGAGGGACAAGGAGGGACAAGGAGGTAAAAGGAGGCAAAAGGAGGGACATGGAGTGACAAGTAGTGATAAGGAGGGAAAAGGAGGGACAAGGATGGACAATGAGGGGCAATGAGTGACAAGGATGAACAAGCAAGGACAAGGAGGGGCAATGAGGGACAATGAGGGACAAGGTTGGGCAAGGAGGGACAAGGAGGGACAAGGAGGGACAAGGAGGGACAATGAGGGACAAGAAGGGACAGGGAGGGAGAAGGAGGGACAAGGAGTGACAAGGAGGGACAAGCAGGACAAGGAGGGGTAATGAGGGACAAGGTGGGAAAAGGAGGGACACGAAGGGACAAGGAGGGACAAGGAGGGACAATGATGGACAATGAGGGGCAATGAGGGACACGGAGGGACAATGTTGGGCAATGAGGGACAAGGAGGGAAAAGGACGGAAAAGGAGCGACAAGCAGGGACAAGGAGGGAAAAGGAGGGACAAGATGGGACAATGAGGGACAAGGATTGACAAGGAGGAACAAGCAGGGACCATGTGGTACAAGAAGGGACAAGGAGTGATAGGGAGGGAGAAGGAGGGACAAGCATGTATAAGCAGGGACAAGGAGGGGTAATGAGGGAAAAGGAGGGAAAATGAGGGACACGAAGGGACAAGGAGGGACAATGATGGACAATGAGGGCCAATGAGGGACACGGAGGGACAAGGTTGGGCAATGAGTTACAAGGAGTGGCAATGATGGGCAATGAGGTACAAGGACGGACACGGAGGGACACGGATGGAAAGGAGGGACAATGAGGGACAAGGAGGGACGAGAACGGACAAGGAGGGACAGGGAGGGACCAGTATGGGCAAGGAATGACAAGGAGGGTCAATGAGAGGCAATGAGCGACAATGAGGGGCAATGAGGGACAAGGAGGGACAATAAGGGAAAGGAGGGACAAGGTGGGACCAGGAGGGACAAGGAGGGGCAAGAAATGACAAGGAGGGAAAAGGACGGAAAAGGAGCGACAAGCAGGCACAAGGAGGGACAAGGTGGGAAAAGGAGGGACAAGATGGGACAAGTAGGGACAAGGAGGGACAAGGAGTGACAAGGAGTGACAAGGAGTGACAAGGAGTGACTAGGAGTGACAAGGAGTGAAAAGGAGTGACAAGGAGTGAAAAGGAGTGACAAGGAGTGACAAGGAGTTACAAGGAGTTATAAGGAGTGAGAAGGAGGGAAAAGGAGTGACAAGGCGGGTCAAGGATGGACAAGGAGGGTCAAGGTGGGACAAGGGGTGGTAATGAGGGGCAATGAGGGACAAGGTGGGACAAGGAGGGTAACGGTGGGTCATGGACATGGTGGACAATGAGTGACAAGGAGGGACAAGGAGAGACAATGATGGACAAGGAGGGACAGGGAAGGACAAGGAGGGACTAAGAGTGAGAAGGAGTGACAAGTGGGAAAAGTAGGGACAAGAAAGGACAGGGAGGGACAAGGAGGGACTAAGAGTGACAAGGAGGGACAATGATGGACAAGGAGGACAAGAAGGGTCAAGGAGAGGCAATGAGGGACAAGGAGGGAAAAGGTTGACAATGATGATCAAGGAGGGACAATGTGTGGCAATGAGGGGCAATGAGGTACAAGCATGGACAAGGAGGGACACGGATGGAGAAGGAGTGACAAGGAGGGAAAAGGAGTGACAAGGAGTGACAAGGCGGGTCAAGGAGGGTCACGGAGTGTCAAGGAGGATCACGGAGTGTCAAGGAGGGATAAGGTTGGGCAATGATGGACAAGGAGGGACAATGAGATACAAGGTGGGACAAGGAGGAACAAGGAGGAACAATGAGGGACAAGGAGGGACAATGATATACAAGGAGGGACAAGGAGGGACAGGGAGGGACAAGGAGTGACAAGGCGGAACAAGGCGGGACAAGGAGGTACAAGGAGTTACAATGATGGACAAGGAGGGACAAGGAATGACAAGGAGGGACAGGGACGGACTAAGAGTGGCAAGGAGTGACAAGAGGGACAAGGAGGTACAAGGAATGACAATGATGGACAAGGAGGAACAAGGAGGGGCAAGGAGGGACAAGGACGGACAAGGAGGGACAATGAGGGACAAGAAGGGACAGGGAGGGAGAAGGAGGGACATGGAGGGACAAGGAGGGACAATGACGGACACGAAGGGACAAGGAGGGGCAAGGATGGGCAATATGGGGCAATGAGGAACAAGTAGGGACAAGGAGGGGCAATGCGTGGCAATGAGGGACAAAGAGTGTCAACGAGGGTGAAGGAGGGACAAGGAGAGACAAGGATTGACAAGGAGGGACAAGGAGGGACAAGAGGGAAAAGGAGGACAAGGAGTGGCAATGAGGTCAAGGAGGGTCAAGGAGGGGCAAGGAGGGACAAGGATGTTCAAGGAGGGACAAGGATGTTCAAGGAGGGACAAGGAGGTAAAAGGAGGTAAAAGGAGGGAAAAGGAGGGACATGGAGTGACAAGTAGTGACATGGAGGGACAAGGAGGGACCAGGAGGGACACGGATGGACAAGGAGGCGCAAGGAGGGACAAGGATTGACATGGAGGGACAAGGAGGGACAATGAGGGACAAGGAGGAGCAAGGATGGGCAATATGGGGCAATGAGGAACAAGTAGGGACAAGGAGGGGCAATGCGTGGCAATGAGGGACAAAGAGTGTCAACGAGGGTGAAGGAGGGACAAGGAGAGACAAGGATTGACAAGGAGGGACAAGAGGGAAAAGGAGGACATGGAGTGGCAATGAGGTCAAGGAGGGTCAAGGAGGGGCAAGGAGGGACAAGGATGTTCAAGGAGGGACAAGGATGTTCAAGGAGGGACAAGGAGGGACAAGGAGGTAAAAGGAGGGAAAAGGAGGGACATGGAGTGACAAGTAGTGATAAGGAGGGAAAAGGAGGGACAAGGATGGACAATGAGGGGCAATGAGTGACAAGGATGAACAAGCAGGGACAAGGAGGGGCAATGAGTGGCAATGAGGGACAATGAGGGACACGGAGGGACAAGGTTGGGCAAGGAGGGACAAGGAGGGACAAGGAGGGACAAGGAGGGACAATGAGGGACAATGAGGGACGAGAAGGGACAGGGAGGGAGATGGAGGGACAAGGAGTGACAAGGAGGGACAAGCAGGACAAGGAGGGGTAATGAGGGACAAGGTGGGAAAAGGAGGGACACGAAGGGACACGAAGGGACAAGGAGGGACAAGGAGGGACAATGATGGACAATGAGGGGCAATGAGGGACACGGAGGGACAATGTTGGGCAATGAGGGACAAGGAGGGAAAAGGACGGAAAAGGAGCGACAAGCAGGGACAAGGAGGGAAAAGGAGGGACAAGATGGGACAATGAGGGACAAGGATTGACAAGGAGGAACAAGCAGGGACCATGTGGTACAAGAAGGGACAAGGAGTGATAGGGAGGGAGAAGGAGGGACAAGCATGTATAAGCAGGGACAAGGAGGGGTAATGAGGGAAAAGGAGGGAAAAGGAGGGACACGAAGGGACAAGGAGGGACAATGATGGACAATGAGGGTCAATGAGGGACACGGAGGGACAAGGTGGGAAAAGGAGGGACAAGATGGGACAAGTAGGGACAAGGAGGGACAAGGAGGGACAAGGAGGGACAAGGAGGGTCAAGAAGGGACAAGGATTGACAAGGAGGGGCGATGAGGGACAATGAGGCACAAGGAGGAACAAGCAGGGACAAGGAGCGACACGGAGGGACAGGGAGGGAAAAGGAGGGACAAGGAGGGACAAGGTGGGACAAGGAGTGACAAGGAGTGACAAGGAGTGAAAAGGAGTGAAAAGGAGTGACAAGGAGTTACAAGGAGTTACAAGGAGTTATAAGGAGTGAGAAGGAGTGAGAAGGAGGGAAAATGAGTGACAAGGCGGGTCAAGGATGGACAAGGAGGGTTAAGGAGGGACAAGGGGTGGTAATGAGGGGCAATGAGGGACAAGGTGGGACAAGGAGGGTAACGGTGGGTCATGGACATGGTGGACAATGAGTGACAAGGAGGGACAAGGAGAGACAATGATGGACAAGGAGGGACAGGGAAGGACAAGGAGGGACTAAGAGTGACAAGGAGTGACAAGTGGGAAAAGTAGGGACAAGGAAGGACAGGGAGGGACAAGGAGGGACTAAGAGTGACAAGGAGGGACAATGATAGACAAGGAGGACAAGAAGGGTCAAGGAGAGGCAATGAGGGACAAGGAGGGAAAAGGTTGACAGTGATGATCAAGGAGGGACAATGTGTGGCAATGAGGGGCAATGAGGTACAAGCATGGACAAGGAGGGACACGGATGGAGAAGGAGTGACAAGGAGGGACAAGGCGGGATAAGGAGGGACAAGGAGGGAAAAGGAGTGCCAAGGAGGGAAAAGGAGTGACAAGGCGGGTCAAGGAGGGTCACGGAGTGTCAAGGAGGGTCACGGAGTGTCAAGGAGGGATAAGGTTGGGCAATGATGGACAAGGAGGGACAATGAGATACAAGGTGGGACAAGGAGGAACAAGGAGGAACAAGGAGGGACAAGGAGGGACAATGAGATACAAGGAGGGACAAGGAGGGACAGGGAGGGACAAGGAGTGACAAGGCGGGACAAGGCGGGACAAGGAGGTACAAGGAGTTACAATGATGGACAAGGAGGAACAAGGAGGGACAAGGAATGACAAGGAGGGACAGGGACGGACTAAGAGTGGCAAGGAGTGACAAGAGGGACAAGGAGGTACAAGGAATGACAATGATGGACAAGGAGGAACAAGGAGGGGCAAGGAGGGACAAGGACGGACAAGGAGGGACAAGGAGTGACAAGGAGGGACAAGGAGGGACAAGGAGTGGCAATGAGTGGCAATGAGGGACAATAACGGACAAGGAGGGACATGGAGGTACAATGAGTGACAAGGAGGGACAATGATGGACAAGGAGTGACAAGTGGGAAAAGGAGTGTCAAGGAGGGACAATGATGGACAAGGAGGAAAAAGGAGGGACAAGGAGGGACAAAGAGGGACAAGGAGGGACATGGAGGTACAAGGAGGGACAATGATGGACAGAGAGTGACAAGTGGGAAAATGAGTGACAAGGAGGGATAATGATGGACATGGAGGGACAAAAATGCACAAGGAGGAACAAGGATGAACAAGGAGGTACAAGGAGGGACAAGTGGGAAAAGGAGTGATAAGGAGTGACAATGAGGGGCAATGAGGACGAGGAGGACAAGGTGGGTCAAGGAGTGGCAATGAGGGACAAGGAGTGACAAGGAGGGAAAAGGAGGGACAATGAGGGACAATGAGGGACAATGAGGGACAAGGAAGGCCAATGAGGGACAAGGAGAGACAAGAAGGGACAAGGACGGTCAAGGATGGATAAGCAGGGTCAAGGATGGATAAGGAGGGTCAAAGATGGATAAGGAGGGACAATTAGGTACAATTAGGTACAATGAGGTTCATGGTGGGACAAGGAGGGACAATGAGGTACAATTAGGTACAATGAGGGACAATGAGGTACAATGCGGTTCAAGGTGGAACAAGGAGGGACAATTAGGTACAATGAGGGAAAAGGTGGGTCAAGGAGTAACAAGGAGGGACAAGGGACAATGATGGGCAATAAGGGACAATGAGTGACAAGGAGGGAGAAGGGACAATGATGGACAATAAGGGACAATGAGTGACAAGGAGGGAAAAGGATTGACAAAGAAGGGGCAATGAGGGGCAATGAGGGACAAGGAGGGACAAGGAGAGTCAAGGAGGGTTAAGGAGGGTTAAGGAGGGTTAAGGAGGGTCAAGGAGGGTCAAGGAGTGGCTATGAGTGGCAATGAGGGACAAGGAGGGACAATAACGGACAAGGAGGAACAAAGAGGGACAAGGAGGGACAAGGAGGGACAATGATGGACAATGAGGAACAAGGAGGAGCAAGGTGGGACAATGAGTGACAAGTGGGAATAGGAGGGAAAAGGAGTGACAAGGATGGACAATGATGGACTAGGAGGGACAAGGAGTGGCAATGAGTGGCAATGAGGGACAAGGAGGGACAAGGACAGACACAGAGCGACACGGATGGAAAAGGAGTGACAAGGAGGGACAATGATGGACTAGGAGGAACAATGATGGACAAGGAGTGACAAGTGGGAAAAGGAGTGACAAGGAGAGTCAATGATGAACAAGGAGGAACAAGGACGGAAAAGGAGCGACAAGCAGGGACAAGGAGGGACAAGGAGGGAAAAGGAGGGACAAGATGGGACAAGTAGGGACAAGGAGGGACAAGGAGGGACAAGGATTGAAAAGGAGGGGCAATGAGGGACAAGGAGGCACAAGGAAGCACAAGGAGGAACAAGCAAGGACAATGAGGGATAAGAAGGGACAAGGAGCCACACGGAGGGAAAAGGAGGGACAAGGTGGGACAAGGAGGGACAAGGAGTGACAAGGAGGGACAAGGAGGGACAAGGAGGGACAAGGAGGGACAAGGAGGGACAAGGAGGGACACGGATGGACAAGGAGGGACAAGGATTGACATGGAGGGACATGGAGGGACAAGGAGGGACAAGGAGGGGCAAGGATGGGCAATATGGGGCAATGAGGAACAAGTAGGGACAAGGAGGGGCAATGCGTGGCAATGAGGGACAAAGAGTGTCAACGAGGGTGAAGGAGGGACAAGGAGAGACAATAATTGACAAGGAGGGACAAGAGGAAAAGGAGGACAAAGAGTGGCAATGAGGTCAAGGAGGGTCAAGGAGGGACAAGGATGTTCAAGGAGGGAGAAGGATGTTCAAGGAGGGACAAGGAGGTAAAAGGAGGGAAAAGGAGGGACATGGAGTGACAAGTAGTGATAAGGAGGGAAAAGGAGGGACAAGGATGGACAATGAGGGGCAATGAGTGACAAGGATGAACAAGCAGGGACAAGGAGGGGCAATGAGTGGCAATGAGGGACAATGAGGGACACGGAGGGACAAGGTTGGGCAAGGAGGGACAAGGAGGGACAAGGAGGGACAAGGAGGGACAAGGAGGGACAAGGAGGGACAAGGAGGGACAAGGAGGGACAATGAGGGACAATGAGGGACAAGAAGGGACAGGGAGGGAGAAGGAGGGACAAGGAGTGACAAGGAGGGACAAGCAGGACAAGGATGGGTAATGAAGGACAAGGTGGGAAAAGGAGGGACACGAATGGACAAGGAGGGACAATGATGGACAATGAGGGGCAATGAGGGACACGGAGGGACACGGAGGGACAATGTTGGGCAATGTGGGACAAGGAGGGAAAAGGAGGGACAAGGAGGAACAAGCAGGGACCATGAGGTACAAGAAGGGACAAGGAGTGAGAGGGAGGGAGAAGGAGGGACAAGCATGTATAAGCAGGGACAAGGAGGGGTAATGAGGGACAATGAGGCACAAGGAGGAACAAGCAGGGACAAGAAGGGACAAGGAGCGACACGGAGGGACAGGGAGGGAAAAGGAGGGACAAGGAGGTACAAGGAGGGACAAGGAGTGACAAGGAGTGACAAGGAGTGACAAGGAGTGACAAGGAGTGACAAGGAGTGACATGGAGTGAACAGGAGTGACAAGGAGTGACAAGGAGTTACAAGGAGTTATAAGGAGAGAGAAGGAGGGAAAAGGAGTGACAAGGCGGGTCAAGGATGGACAAGGAGGGTCAAGGTGGGACAAGGGGTGGTAATGAGGGGCAATGAGGGACAAGGTGGGACAAGTAGGGTAACGATGGGTCATGGACATGGTGGACAATGAGTTACAAGGGGGGACAAGGAGAGACAATGATGGACAAGGAGGGACAGGGAAGGACAAGGAGGGACTAAGAGTGACAAGGAGTGACAAGTGGGAAAAGTAGGGACAAGGAAGGACAGGGAGGGACAAGGAGGGACTAAGAGTGACAAGGAGGGACAATGATGGACAAGGAGGACAGGATGGGTCAAGGAGAGGCAATGAGGGACAAGGAGGGAAAAGGTTGACAATGATGATCAAGGAGGGACAATGTGTGGCAATGAGGGGCAATGAGGTACAAGCATGGACAAGGAGGGACACGGATGGAGAAGGAGTGACAAGGAGGAAAAAGGAGTGACAAGGAGTGACAAGGCGGGTCAAGGAGGGTCACGGAGTGTCAAGGAGGATCACGGAGTGTCAAGGAGGGATAAGGTTGGGCAATGATGGACAAGGAGGGACAATGAGATACAAGGTGGGACAAGGAGGAACAAGGAGGAACAAGGAGGAACAAGGAGGGACAATGAGATACAAGGAGGGACAGGGAGGGACAGGGAGGGACAAGGAGTGACAAGGCGGGACAAGGCGGGACAAGGAGGTACAAGGAGTTACAATGATGGACAAGGAGGAACAAGGAGGAACAAGGAGGGACAAGGAATGACAAGGAGGGACAGGGACGGACTAAGAGTGGCAAGGAGTGACAAGAGGGACAAGGAGGTACAAGGAATGACAATGATGGACAAGGAGGAACAAGGAGGGGCAAGGAGGGACAAGGACGGACAAGGAGGGACAAGAAGGGACAGGGAGGGAGAAGGAGGGACATGGAGGGACAAGGAGGGACAATGACGGACACGAAGGGACAAGGAGGGGCAAGGATGGGCAAGGATGGGCAATATGGGGCAATGAGGAACAAGTAGGGACAAGGAGGGGCAATGCGTGGCAATGAGGGACAAAGAGTGTCAACGAGGGTGAAGGAGGGACAAGGAGAGACAAGGATTGACAAGCAAGAGACAAGAGGAAAAAGGAGGACAAGGAGTGGCAATGAGGTCAAGGAGGGTCAAGGAGGGGCAAGGATGTTCAAGGAGGGACAAGGATGTTCAAGGAGGGACAAGGAGGGAAAAGGAGGGACATGAAGTGACAAGTAGTGACAAGGAGGGACAAGGAGGCGCAAGGAGGGACAAGGATTGACATGGAGGGACAAGGAGGGACAATGAGGGACACGAAGGGACAAGGAGGGGCAAGGATGGGCAATATGGGGCAATGAGGAACAAGTAGGGACAAGGAGGGGCAATGCGTGGCAATGAGGGACAAAGAGTGTCAACGAGGGTGAAGGAGGGACAAGGAGAGACAAGGATTGACAAGGAGGGACAAGAGGAAAAAGGAGGACAAGGAGTGGCAATGAGGGTCAAGGAGGGGCAAGGAGGGACAAGGAGGGACAAGGAGGGACAAGGAGGGACAAGGAGGTAAAAGGAGGGAAAAGGAGGGACATGTAGTGACAAGTAGTGATAAGGAGGGAAAAGGAGGGACAAGGATGGACAATGAGGGGCAATGAGTGACAAGGATGAACAAACAGGGACAAGGAGGGGCAATGAGTGGAAATGAGGGACAATGAGGGACACGGAGGGACAAGGTTGGGCAAGGAGGGACAAGGAGGGACAATGAGGGACAAGGAGGGACAATGAGGGACAATGAGGGACAAGAAGGGACAGGGAGGGAGAAGGAGGGACAAGGAGGGACAAGCAGGACAAGGAGGGGTAATGAGGGACAAGTGGGAAAAGGAGGGTCACGAAGGGACAAGGAGGGACAAGGAGGGACAATGATGGACAATGAGGGGCAATGAGGGACACGGAGGGACAATGTTGGGCAATGAGGGACAAGGAGGGAAAAGGACGGAAAAGGAGCGACAAGCAGGGACAAGGAGGGAAAAGGAGGGACAAGATGGGACAATGAGGGACAAGGATTGACAAGGATTGACAAGGAGGAACAAGCAGGGACCATGAGGTACAAGAAGGGACAAGGAGTGATAGGGAGGGAGAAGGAGGGACAAGCATGTATAAGCAGTGACAAGGAGGGGTAATGAGGGAAAAGGAGGGAAAATGAGGGAAAAGGAGGGACACGAAGGGACAAGGAGGGACAATGATGGACAATGAGGGCCAATGAGGGACACGGAGGGACAAGGTTGGGCAATGAGTTACAAGGAGTGGCAATGATGGGCAATGAGGGGCAATGAGGTACAAGGACGGACACGGAGGGACACGGATGGAAAAGGAGGGACAAGGAGGGACGAGAACGGACAAGGAGGGACAGGGAGGGACCAGTATGGGCAAGGAATGACAAGGAGGGTCAATGAGAGGCAATGAGCGACAATGAGGGGCAATGAGGGACAAGGAGGGACAATAAGGGAAAGGAGGGACAAGGTGGGATCAGGAGGGACAAGGAGGGGCAAGAAATGACAAGGAGGGAAAAGGACGGAAAAGGAGCGACAAGCAGGCACAAGGAGGGACAAGGTGGGAAAAGGAGGGACAAGATGGGACAAGTACGGACAAGGAGGGACAAGGAGGGTCAAGAAGGGACAAGGATTGACAAGGAGGGGCAATGAGGGACAATGAGGCACAAGGAGGAACAAGCAGGGACAAGGAGCGACACGGAGGGACAGGGAGGGAAAAGGAGGGACAAGGAGGGACAAGGTGGGACAAGGAGTGACAAGGAGTGACAAGGAGTGACAAGGAGTGAAATGTAGTGACAAGGAGTGACAAGGAGTTACAAGGAGTTATAAGGAGTGAGAAGGAGGGAAAATGAGTGACAAAGCGGGTCAAGGATGGACAAGGAGGGTCAAGGAGGGACAAGGGGTGGTAATGAGGGGCAATGAGGGACAAGGTGGCACAAGGAGGGTAACGGTGGGTCATGGACATGGTGGACAATGAGTGACAAGGAGGGACAAGGAGAGACAATGATGGACAAGGAGGGACAGGGAAGGACAAGGAGGGACTAAGAGTGACAAGGAGTGACAAGTGGGAAAAGTAGGGACAAGGAAGGACAGGGAGGGACAAGGAGGGACTAAGAGTGACAAGGAGGGACAATGATAGACAAGGAGGACAAGAAGGGTCAAGGAGAGGCAATGAGGGACAAGGAGGGAAAAGGTTGACAATGATGATCAAGGAGGGACAATGTGTGGCAATGAGGTACAAGCATGGACAAGGAGGGACACGGATGGAGAAGGAGTGACAAGGAGGGACAAGGCGGGATAAGGAGGGACAAGGAGGGAAAAGGAGTGCCAAGGAGGGAAAAGGAGGGAAAAGGAGTGACAAAGCGGGTCAAGGAGGGTCACGGAGTGTCAAGGAGGGTCACGGAGTGTCAAGGAGGGATAAGGTTGGGCAATGATGGACAAGGAGGGACAATGAGATACAAGGTGGGACAAGGAGGAACAAGGAGGGACAAGGAGGGACAATGAGATACAAGGAGGGACAAGGAGGGACAGGGAGGGACAAGGCGGGACAAGGAGGTACAAGGAGTTACAATGATGGACAAGGAGGAACAAGGAGGGACAAGGAATGACAAGGAGGGACAGGGACGGACTAAGAGTGGCAAGGAGTGACAAGAGGGACAAGGAGGTACAAGGAATGACAATGATGGACAAGGAGGAACAAGGAGGGGCAAGGAGGGACAAGGACGGACAAGGAGGGACAAGGAGTGACAAGGAGTGAAAAGGAGGGACAAGGAGGGACAAGGAGTGGCAATGAGTGGTAATGAGTGGCAATGAGGGACAATAACGGACAAGGAGGGACATGGAGGTACAATGAGTGACAATGATGGACAAGGAGTGACAAGTGGGAAAAGGAGTGTCAAGGAGGGACAATGATGGACAAGGAGGAAAAAGGAGGGACAAGGAGGGACAAAGAGGGACAAGGAGGGACATGGAGGGACAATGATGGACAGAGAGTGACAAGTGGGAAAATGACTGACAAGGAGGGATAATGATGGACATGGAGGGACAAAAATGCACAAGGTGGAACAAGGAGGTACAAGGAGGGACAAGTGGGAAAAGGAGTGATAAGGAGTGACAATGAGGGGCAATGAGGACGAGGAGGACAAGGTGGGTCAAGGAGTGGCAATGAGGGACAAGGAGGGACAAGGAGTGACAAGGAGGGAAAAGGAGGGACAATGAGGGACAATGAGGGACAATGAGGGACAATGAGGGACAATGAGGGACAAGGAAGGTCAATGAGGGACAAGGAGAGTCAAGAAGGGACAAGGACGGTCAAGGATGGATAAGCAGGGTCAAGGATGGATAAGGAGGGTCAAGGATGGATAAGGAGGGTAAAGGATGGATAAGGAGGGACAATGAGGTACAATTAGGTACAATGAGGTTCAAGGTGGGACAAGGAGGGACAATGAGGTACAATTAGGTACAATGAGGGACAATGAGGTACAATTAGGTACAATGCGGTTCAAGGTGGAACAAGGAGGGACAATTAGGTACAATGAGGGACAAGGTGGGTCAAGGAGTAACAAGGAGGGACAAGGGACAATGATGGGCAATAAGGGACAATGAGTGACAAGGAGGGAGAAGGGACAATGATGGACAATAAGGGACAATGAGTGACAAGGAGGGAAAAGGATTGACAAAGAAGGGGCAATGAGGGGCAATGAGGGACAAGGAGGGACAATGAGGGACAAGGAGGGACAAGGAGAGTCAAGGAGGGTTAAGGAGGGTTAAGGAGGGTCAAGGAGGGTCAAGGAGTGGCTATGAGTGGCAATGAGGGACAAGGAGGGACAATAACGGACAAGGAGGAACAAAGAGGGACAAGGAGGGACAAGGAGGGACAATGATGGACAATGAGGAACAAGGAGGAGCAAGGTGGGACAATGAGTGACAAGTGGGAATAGGAGCGAAAAGGAGGGAAAAGGAGTGACAAGGATGGACAATGATGGACTAGGAGGGACAGGGAGGGACAAGGAGTGGCAATAAGTGGCAATGAGTGGCAATGAGGGACAAGGAGGGACAAGAACAGACAAGGAGGAACAGAGAGGGAGAAGGAGGGACATGGAGGTACAAGGAGGGACAAGGAGGGACAAGGAGGGACAAGGAGGGACAAGGAGTGACAAGGAGGGACACGGAGGGACAAGGAGGGACAAGGATGGACAATGAGGGACAAGGAGGAACAAGCAGGGACAAGTAGGGGCAACGAGTGGCAATGAGGGACATTGAGGGACATTGAGGGACACGGAGGGACAAGGTTGGGCAATGAGGGACACGGAGGGACAAGGTGGGACCAGTAGGGAAAAGGAGTGGCAATGAGGGACAAGGAGGGAAAAAAGCGACAAGCAGGGACAAGGAGGGAAAAGGAGCGACAAGCAGGGACAGGGAGGGAAAAGGAGCGACAAGCAGGGACAAGGAGGGACAAAATGGGACAAGCATGGACAAGCAGAGACAAGGAGGGGTAATAAGGGACAAGAAGGGAAAAGGAGGGACACTAAGGGACAAGGAGGGAAAAGTAGGGACAAGGATGGACAATGAAGGGCAATGAGGGACACGTAGGGACAAGGTTGGACAATGAGGGACAAGGAGAGGCAATGATAGACATGTAGATACAAGGAGGGACAAGGAGTGGCAATAAGGTCAAGGAGGGACAAGGAGGGACAAGGAGGGACAAGGATGGACAAGGAGGTAAAAGGAGGGAAAAGGAGGGACGAGGAGTGACAAGGAGGGACAAGGTGGGACCAGGAGGGAAAAGGTGGCACAAGGAGGGAAAAGGAGGGACAAGGATGGACAATGAGGGACACGGAGGGACAAGGTTGGGCAATGATGGACAAGGAGTGGCAATGAGGGGCAATGAGGTACAAGGACAGACACAGAGAGACACGGATGGAAAAGGAGGGAAAAGGAGTGACAAGGAGGGACAATGATGGACTAGGAGGAACAATGATGGACAAGGAGTGACAAGTGGGAAAAGGAGTGACAAGGAGAGTCAATGATGAACAAGGAGGAACAAGGAGGGATAAGGAGGGACAAGGAGGGACAAGGAGGGTCAAGGAGGGTCAAGGAGTGGCAATGAGGGACAAGGAGGGACTATAACGGACAAGGAGGAACAAAGAGGGACATGGAGGTACAAGGAGGGACAAGGAGGAGCAAGGAGGGACAATGAGTGACAAGTGGGAAAAGGAGTGACAAGGAGGGACAATGATGGACTAGGAGGAACAAGGAGGGACAGGGAGGGACAAGGAGGGACAAGGAGGGTCAAGCAGGGACAATGTGGGACAAGGAGCGACAATAATGGAGAAGGAGTTACAATGAGGGTCAAGGAGTGGCAATGAGTGGCAATGAGGGACAAGGAGGGACAAGGAGGGACATGGAGGTACAAGGAGGGACAAGGAGGGACAATGATGGACAATGAGGAACAAGGAGGAGCAAGGAGGGACAAGGAGTGACAAGTGGGAAAAGGAGTGACAAGGAGGGACAATGATGGACTAGGAGGAACAAGGAGGGACAAGGGTGGAAAAGAACGGACAAGGAGGAACAAAGAGGGACAAGGAGGGACATGGAGGGACAAGGAGTGACAAGTGGGAAAAGGAGTGACAAGGAGTGACAAGGAGGGACAATGAGGGACAATGATGGACAAGGAGGGACAAAGAGGGACAAGGAGGGATAATGATGGACAAGGAGGAACAAGGAGGGTCAAGCAGGGACAATGTGGGACAAGGAGTTACAATAATGGACAAGGAGTTACAATGAGGTACAAGGAGGGTCAAGGAGTGGCAATGAGGGACAAGGAGGGACAAAAACGGAAAAGGAGGAACAAAGAGGGACAAGGAGGGACATGGAGGTACAAGGAGGGACAAGCAGGGACAAGGAGGGACAACGAGTGACAAGGAGGGTCAAGGTTGGACAAGAAGGGTCAAGGAGGGACAAGGGGTGCTAATGAGGGGCAATGAGGGTCAAGGAGGGACAACGAGTGACAAGGAGGGTCAAGGTTGGACAAGAAGGGTCAAGGAGGGACAAGGGGTGGTAATGAGGGGCAATGAGGGACAAGGAGGGACAAGGCGGGATAAGGAGTGACAAGGAGGGGCAAGGAGGGACAAGGAGGGACAAGGAACAAGCAGGGACAATGTGGGACAAGGAGCGAAAATAATGGACAAGGAGTTACAATGAGGTACAAGGAGGGTCAATGAGGGTCAAGGAGTGGCAATGAGTGGCAATGAGGGACAAGAACGGACAAGGAGGAACAAAGAGGGACAAGGAGGGACAAGGAGGGACATGGAGGTACAAGGAGGGACAAGTGGGAAAAGGAGTGACAAGGAGAGTCAATGATGGACAAGGAGAAACAAGGAGGGACAAGCAGGGACAAGAAGGGACAAGGAGTGGCAATGAGGGACAAGGGGGGAAAAGAACGGACAAGGAGGAACAAAGAGGGACAAGGAGGGACAAGGAGTGACAAGTGGGAAAAGGAGTGACAAGGAGTGACAAGGAGGGACAATGAGGGACAATGATGGACAAGGAGGGACAAAGAGGGACAAGGAGGGACAATGATGGACAAGGAGGAACAAGGAGGGGAAAGGAGTGACAATGAAGGACACCAAGGACAAGGAGAGACATGGGGGACAAGGAGGGAAGAGGAGGGACAAGGAGGGACAAGGAGGGACAAGCAGGGACAAGGTGGGACACGGAGGGACAAGAACGGACATGGAGGGACAAGAACGGACAAGAACGGACATTAACCCTCTACCGCATACAACGCCATATATGGATTTTTATTTTCAATGCATTTTGTTGTTATCGAAACGGTAAATAATAGAGTTAAAAACATAGTTGTCATTCTCCTTGTACTCTTTTGTGCTGATTTTATATGCGTGGTTGTTTAAAAGTTCTATTTTGGCTTTTGTTTCCGTTAGTTTTGTGCAAGAGTTTCAGGTGTACTATCGAAAGTTAATTTTGCAGTGATTTGAATTAAGTTTTCTTCATATAAAACAAAGTTTTTCTTCGAAAATAATTTTTTTCCGGGAGAATGTGAAGCACTTTTACGACAAAAAATATAATTTAGTTGGAAGGTAAGCATTATATATACTATTTTTGGCAAAATTGGACAAAGCCATATATGGCCTTACATGCATTCTATACATGGCCTTACATGCATTCTATACATAATATCAATGTGAATTTTATAGAAATGGATGTACTATCATTTTATGGTAATTTAAAATATGTTAATGAAATCGGTAATGGGCTTCAAAGTGATGATGACTATATATCTGATACCGATGAAGAAGTTATTGGAAGTCAAATTTCCAATCGGGAACACGTTTATATACCGGAGACTGATGAGAGCGGTTCCGATGACAACTGTGGCAAGCCTACTTCTTCCAATGCACAAGCTAAAAAGTCAAGAGCGCCAATTTGGAGAGAACGTCACTTGCCCCCGTATTCGAGTCAAAACTTCCCATTTGAAGGAAACGCGAATCTACCGATCTTTATGGAGGAACTGGAGACTTTACTTGATTCATTACTCGGCCTTTATAGAATTCAGTTGCGTACTAAAAAATGGTATAAAAAGATTTTTTTCAAAACAGGCAACTTTGTCAAAATAATTGTTTTTTTCGTTCTTACACTATTTGCGAAAAATGAAACGTCTTCTTGTGATAAATGATAAAAGAAGCTGTTTTACAAGCTTCCACACACAATAAAGTTTTTATTCACAAAATGTAAATGTATGCATAAAGACCCATATATGGCTTCATTTTTTTTTAATGTATGCATAAAGAGCCATATATGGCTTCATTTTTTTTCTCCCTAAATCTACATTATAAATTTTTATTTTTTTCAAATATATACACAAATATCCAAATTAAACATATATTCGCCCTGGTTTATTTTTTTTCTTCACTAATAACATGTCCATGCAGTAGAGGGTTAAGGGAGAATGAGGGACAAGGTGGGACAGAATGGGGCAATGAGGACAAGGAGTGTCATGGAGCGTCAAGGAGGGTCATGGAGGGACAAGTAGGGTCAAGGAGACACAATGAGGGACAAGGAGGGCAAGGAGTGGCAATGAGGTACAAGCAAGGACAAGGATGGACAACGAATGACAAGGTGGGGCAAGGAGGGAAAAGGAGTGACAAAGAGGTACAAGGAGGGATAATGAGGGACAAGCAAGGACAAGGAGGGACAAGGAGGGAAAATGAGTGACAAGGAGGGACAAGGAGTGTCATGGAGCGTCATGGAGGGTCAAGGAGACACAATGAGGGACAAGGAGGGCAAGGATGGCAAGGAGGGGCAATGAGGTACAAGCAAGGACAAGGAGTGACAATTGGGAAAAGGAGGGAAAAGGAGTGACAAGGAGGGACAATGATGGTCTAGGAGGAACAAGGAGGGACAGGGAGGGGCAAGGAGGGACAAGGAGGGTCAAGCAGGGACAATGTGGGACAAGGAGCGACAATAATGGAGAAGGAGTTACAATGAGGGTCAAGGAGTGGCAATGAGTGGCAATGAGGGACAAGGAGGGACATGGAGGTACAAGGAGGGACAAGGAGGGACAATGATGGACAATGAGGAACAAGGAGGAGCAAGGAGGGACAAGGAGGGACAAGGAGTGACAAGTGGGAAAAGGAGTGACAAGGAGGGACAATGATGGACTAGGAGGAACAAGGAGGGACAGGGAGGGACAAGGGTGGCAATGAGTGCCAATGAGTGGCAATGAGGGACAAGGAGGGACAAGGAGGAACAAAGAGGGACAAGGAGGGACATGGAGGTACCAGGAGGGACAATGATGGACAAGGAGGAACAAGGAGGGACAAGGAGTGACAAGTGGGAAAAGGAGTGACAAGGAGAGTCAATGATGGACAAGGAGGAACAAGGAGGAAGAAGGAGGGACAAGGATGGACAAGGAGGGACAAGCAGGGACAAGAAGGGACAAGGAGGGACAAGGAGGGACAAGGAGGGACAAGGAGGGACAAGGAGGGACAATGAGGGACAAGGAGGGACAAGGAGTGGAAATGAGGGACAAGGGGGGAAAAGAACGGACAAGGAAGAACAAAGAGGGACAAGGAGGGACATGGAGGTACAAGGAGGGACAAGGAGGGACAAGGAGTGACAAGTGGGAAAAGGAGTGACAAGGAGGGACAATGATGGACAAGGAGGGACAAAGAGGGACAAGGAGGGACAATGATGGACAAGGAGGAACAAGGAGGGGAAAGGAGTTACAATGAAGGACACCAAGGACAAGGAGGGACATGGGGTGACAAGGAGGGAAAGGAGGGAAGAGGAGTGACAAGGAGGGACAATGAGGGACAAAAAGAACAATGGAGGGACAAGCAGGGACAAGGTGGGACACGGAGGGACACGGAGGGACAAGAACGGACATGGAGGGACAAGGAGGGACAAGAGCGGACATTAAGGGAGAATGAGGGACAAGGAGGGACAGAATGGGGCAATGAGGACAAGGAGTGTCATGGAGGATCATGGAGGGTCAAGTAGGGTCAAGGAGACACAATGAGGGACAAGGAGGGCAAGGAGTGGCAATGAGGTACAAGCAAGGACAAGGATGGACAAAGAGGGACAAGGTGGGGCAAGGAGGGAAAAGGAGTGACAAAGAGGTACAAGGAGGGATAATGAGGGACAAGCAAGGACAAGGATGGACAATAAGGCACAAGGTAGGACAAGGAGGGAAAATGAGTGACAAGGAGTGTCATGGAGGGTCAAGTAGGGTCAAGGAGACACAATGAGGGACAAGGAGGGCAAGGAGGGGCAATGAGGTACAAGCAAGGACAAGGATGGACAAAGAGGGACAAGGTGGGGCAAGGAGGGAAAAGGAGGTACAAGGAGGGACAATGATGGACAAGGAGGAACAAGGAGGGACAATGATGGGCAAGGAGGGACAAGTAGGGGCAAGGAGGGACAAGGAGGGAAAAGGAGTGACAATGAAGGACACCAAGGACAATGAGGGACATAGTGTGACAAGGAGGGAAAGGAGAGAAGAGGAGTGACAAGGAGGGACAACAAGGACAATGGAGGGACAAGGAGGGACACGGAGGGACAAGAACGGACATGGAGGGACAAGGAGGGACAAGAACGGACATGAAGGGACAATGAGGGACTAGGAGGGTAATGATGGACAAGGAGGAACAAAGAGGAACAAGGAGGGAAAAGGAGTGCCAATGAAGGACACCAAGGACAAGGAGGGACATGGAGTTACAAGGAGTGACAAGGAGGGAAAAAGAGTGAAAAGGAGTGACAAGGCGGGTCAAGGAGGGAATGGAGTGACAAGGCGGGTCAAGGAGGGTCAAGGAGGGACAAGGAGGTACAAGGAGGGACAATGATGGACAATGATGGACAAGGAGGAACAAGGAGGGGCAATGATGGACGAGGTGGGACAAGGAGGGACAATGATGGACAAGGAGGAACAAGGAGGGAAAAGGAGTGACAAGGAGCGACAATGAAGGACACCAAGGACAAGGAGGGACATGGAGTGACAAGGAGAGAAAGGAGGGAAGAGGAGTGACAAGGAGGTATAATGATGGACAAGGAGGAACAAGGAGGGAAAAGGAGTGACAATGAAGGACACCAAGGACAAGGAGGGACATGGAGTGACAAGGAGGGAAAGGAGGGAAGAAGAGTGACAAGGAGGGACAATGAGGGACAACAAGGACAATGGAGGGACAAGGAGGGACAAGGAGTGACAATGAAGGACACCAAGGACAAGGAGGGACAAGGAGGGAAGAGGAGTGACAAGGAGGGACAATGAGGGACAACAAGGACAATGGAGGGACAAGGAGGGACACGGAGGGACAAGAACGGACATGTAGGGACAAGGAGGGACAAGAACGGACATTAAGGGACAAGGAGGGACAATGAGGGAAAAGGAGTTACAAGGAGGGGCAAGGAAGGACAATGAGGGAAAAGGACGGAAAATGAGCGACAAGGAGGGACTAGGAGTGTCATGGAGCGTCAAGGAGGGTCAATGAGGGACAAGAAGTGACAACTAGGGACAAGGAGGGAGAAGGAGGGACAATGATGGACAAGGAGGAACAAGGAGGGGAAAGGAGTTACAATGAAGGACACCAAGGACAAGGAGGGACATGGGGTGACAAGGAGGGAAAGGAGGGAAGAGGAGTGACAAGGAGGGACAATGAGGGACAAAAAGAACAATGGAGGGACAAGCAGGGACAAGGTGGGACACGGAGGGACACGGAGGGACAAGAACGGACATGGAGGGACAAGGAGGGACAAGAGCGGACATTAAGGGAGAATGAGGGACAAGGAGGGACAGAATGGGGCAATGAGGACAAGGAGTGTCATGGAGGATCATGGAGGGTCAAGTAGGGTCAAGGAGACACAATGAGGGACAAGGAGGGCAAGGAGTGGCAATGAGGTACAAGCAAGGACAAGGATGGACAAAGAGGGACAAGGTGGGGCAAGGAGGGAAAAGGAGTGACAAAGAGGTACAAGGAGGGATAATGAGGGACAAGCAAGGACAAGGATGGACAATAAGGCACAAGGTAGGACAAGGAGGGAAAATGAGTGACAAGGAGTGTCATGGAGGGTCAAGTAGGGTCAAGGAGACACAATGAGGGACAAGGAGGGCAAGGAGGGGCAATGAGGTACAAGCAAGGACAAGGATGGACAAAGAGGGACAAGGTGGGGCAAGGAGGGAAAAGGAGGTACAAGGAGGGACAATGATGGACAAGGAGGAACAAGGAGGGACAATGATGGGCAAGGAGGGACAAGTAGGGGCAAGGAGGGACAAGGAGGGAAAAGGAGTGACAATGAAGGACACCAAGGACAATGAGGGACATAGTGTGACAAGGAGGGAAAGGAGAGAAGAGGAGTGACAAGGAGGGACAACAAGGACAATGGAGGGACAAGGAGGGACACGGAGGGACAAGAACGGACATGGAGGGACAAGGAGGGACAAGAACGGACATGAAGGGACAATGAGGGACTAGGAGGGTAATGATGGACAAGGAGGAACAAAGAGGAACAAGGAGGGAAAAGGAGTGCCAATGAAGGACACCAAGGACAAGGAGGGACATGGAGTTACAAGGAGTGACAAGGAGGGAAAAAGAGTGAAAAGGAGTGACAAGGCGGGTCAAGGAGGGAATGGAGTGACAAGGCGGGTCAAGGAGGGTCAAGGAGGGACAAGGAGGTACAAGGAGGGACAATGATGGACAATGATGGACAAGGAGGAACAAGGAGGGGCAATGATGGACGAGGTGGGACAAGGAGGGACAATGATGGACAAGGAGGAACAAGGAGGGAAAAGGAGTGACAAGGAGCGACAATGAAGGACACCAAGGACAAGGAGGGACATGGAGTGACAAGGAGAGAAAGGAGGGAAGAGGAGTGACAAGGAGGTATAATGATGGACAAGGAGGAACAAGGAGGGAAAAGGAGTGACAATGAAGGACACCAAGGACAAGGAGGGACATGGAGTGACAAGGAGGGAAAGGAGGGAAGAAGAGTGACAAGGAGGGACAATGAGGGACAACAAGGACAATGGAGGGACAAGGAGGGACAAGGAGTGACAATGAAGGACACCAAGGACAAGGAGGGACAAGGAGGGAAGAGGAGTGACAAGGAGGGACAATGAGGGACAACAAGGACAATGGAGGGACAAGGAGGGACACGGAGGGACAAGAACGGACATGTAGGGACAAGGAGGGACAAGAACGGACATTAAGGGACAAGGAGGGACAATGAGGGAAAAGGAGTTACAAGGAGGGGCAAGGAAGGACAATGAGGGAAAAGGACGGAAAATGAGCGACAAGGAGGGACTAGGAGTGTCATGGAGCGTCAAGGAGGGTCAATGAGGGACAAGAAGTGACAACTAGGGACAAGGAGGGAGAAGGAGGGACAAGGAGTGACAAGGAGAGACAGGGAGGGACAAGGATGTACAAGGAGGGTCAATCAGGGACAATGTGGGACAAGGAGTGACAATAATGGACAAGGAGTAACAATGAGGTACAAGGAGGGTCAAGGAGTGACAAGGAGGGACAAGAACGGACAAGGAGGGACAAGGAGGGACAATGTGGGACAAGGAGGGACAAGGAGTGTCATGGAGCGTCAAGGAGGGTTAAGGAGAGACAATGAGGGACAAGGAGTGACAACTAGGGACAAGGAGGGACAACAAGGATAAGGAGGGAAAATGAGTGACAAGGAGGGACAAGGCGGGATAAGGAGGGACAACAAGGATAAGGAGGGAAAATGAGTGACAAGGAGGGACAAGGAGGGGCAAGGAGGGACAAGGAGGGTCAATCAGGGACAATGTGGGACAAGGAGTGACAATAATGGACAAGGAGTTACAATGAGGTACAAGGAGGGTCAAGGAGTGACAAGGAGGGACAAGAACGGACAAGGAGGGACATGGAGGTACAAGGAGGGACAAGGAGGGACAAGGAGGGACAAGAAGGGACAACGAGGGACAAGGAGGAACAAGGTTGGGCAATGAGGAACAAGGGGGACAAGGAGTGGAAATGAGGGGCAATGATGGACAAGGAGGGGTAATGTGGGACAAGGAGGGGCAATGATTGACAAGGAGCGGCAAGGTTGGACAATGAGGGACAAGGAGGGAAAAGGAGAGACAAGGAGGGTCAAGCAGGGACAATGTGGGACAAGGAGTGACAATAATGGACAAAGAGTTACAATGAGGTACAAGGAGGGTCAAGGAGTGGCAATGAGGGACAAGGAGGGACAAGAACGGACAAGGAGGAACAAAGAGGGACAAGAAGGGACATGGAGGTACAAGGAGGGACAAGGAGTGACAAGAAGGGACAAGAAGGGACAAGAAGCGACAAGAAGGGACAAGGAGGGACAAGGAGGGTCAAGGATGGACAGGAGGGTCAAGGAGTGAAAAGGGGTGGTAATGAGGGACAAGGCGGGATAAGGAGGGACAACAAGGATAAGGAGGGAAAAAGAGTGAAAAGGAGGGGCAATGAGTGACAAGCAGGGACAATGTGGGGCTAGGAGTGACAATGTGGGACAAGGAGCGACAATAATGGACTAGGAGTTACAATGAGGTACAAGGAGGGTCAAGGAGTGGCAAGGAGGGACAAGGAGGGACAAGTGGGAAAAGGAGGGAAAAGGAGGGAAAAGGAGTGACAAGGAGGGACAATGATGGACAAGGAGGAACAAGGAGGGACAGGGAGGGGCAAGGAGGGACAAGGAGGGTCAAACAGGGACAATGTGAGACAAGGAGCGACAATAATGGACAAGGAGTTACAATGAGGTACAAGGAGGGTCAAGGAGGGTCAAGGAGTGGCAATGAGGGACAAGGAGGAGCAAAGTGGGACAAGGAGGGACAAGGAGGGACAATGATGGACAATTAGGAACAAGGAGGAGCAGGGAGGGACAAGGAGTGACAAGTGGGAAAAGGAGGGAAAAGGAGTGACAAGGAGGGACAATGATGGACAAGGAGGAACAAGGAGGGACAGGGAGGGGCAAGGAGGGACATGGAGGGTCAAACAGGGACAATGTGAGACAAGGAGCGACAATAATGGACAAGGAGTTACAATGAGGTACAAGGAGGGTCAAGGAGGGTCAAGGAGTGGCAATGAGGGACAAGGAGGAGCAAAGTGGGACAAGGAGGGACAAGGAGGGACATGGAGGTAGAAGGAGGGACAAAGAGGGACAATGATGGACAATGAGGAACAAGGAGGAGCAAGGAGGGACAAGGAGTGACAAATGGGAAAAGGAGTGACAAGGAGGGACAATGATGGACTAGGAGGAACAAGGAGGGACAGGGAGGGACAAGGAGTGGCAATGAGTGTCAATGAGGGACAAGGAGGGACATGGAGGTACAAGGAGGGACAATGATGGACAAGGAGTGACAAGTGGGAAAAGGACTGACAAGGAGAGTCAATGATGGACAAGGAGGAACAAGGAGGGACAAGGAGTGGCAATGAGTGGCAATGAGGGACAAGAACGGACAAGGAGGGACATGGAGGTACAAGGAGGGACAAGGAGGGACAATGATGGACAAGGAGGGACAAGGAGGGACAATGATGGACAAGGAGTGACAAGTGGGAAAAGGAGTGTCAAGAAGGGACAATGATGGACTAGGAGGAACAAGGAGGGACAGGGAGGAACAAGGAGTGGCAATGAGTGTCAATGAGGGACAAGGAGGGACATGGAGGTACAAGGAGGGACAATGATGGACAAGGAGTGACAAGGAGAGTCAATGATGGACAAGGAGGAACAAGGAGGGACGAGGAGGGACAAGGAGTGGCAATGTGGGACAAGAACGGACAAGGAGGGACATGGAGTGTCAAGGAGGGACAATGATGGACAAGGAGGAACAAGGAGGAACAAGGAGGAACAAGGAGGAACAAGGAGGGACAAGGATGGACAAAGAGGGACATGGAGGTACAAGGAGGGACAACGATGGACAAGGAGTGACAAGTGGGAAAAGGAGTGACAAGGAGGCACAATGATGGACAAGGAGGGACAAAAATGCACAAGGAGGAACAAGGATGAATAAGGAGGTACAAGAAGGGACAAGTGGGAAAAGGAGGGAAAAGGAGTGACAAGAAGTGACAATGAGGGGCAATGAGGACGAGGAGGACAAGATGGGTCAAGGAGTGGCAATGAGGGACAACGAGGGACAAGGAGGGACAAGTAGTGACAAGGAGGGAAAAGGAGGGACAATGAGGGACAATGAGGGACAATAAGGGACAATGAGGGACAAGGAAGGCCAATGAGAGACTAGGAGAGACAAGAAGGGACAAGGACGGTCAAGGATGGATAAGGAGGGTCAAGGATGGATAAGGAGGGTCAAGGATTGATAAGGAGGGACAATGAGGTACAATTAGGTACAATGAGGTTCAAGGTGGGACAAGGAGGGACAATGAGGTACAATTAGGTACAATGAGGGACAATGAGGTACAATTAGGTACAATGCGGTTCAAGGTGGGACAAGGAGGGACAATTAGGTACAATGAGGGACAACGTGGGTCAAGGAGTGACAATGAGGGACAAGGGACAATGATGGACAATAAGGGACAATGAGTGACAAGGAGGGACAAGGAGGGAAAAGGATTGACAAGGAGGGGCAATGAGGGACAATGAGGGACAAGGAGGGACAAGGATGGTCAAAGAGGTTCAAGGAGGGTCAAGGAGGGTCAAGGAGTGGCAATGAGTGGCAATGAGGGACAAGGAGGGACAATAACAAACAAGGAGGAACAAAGAGGGACAAGTAGTGACATGGAGGTACAAGGAGGGACAAGGAGGTACAAGGAGGGACAAGGAGGGACAATGATTGACATTGAGGAACAAGGAGGAGCAAGGAGGGACAATGAATGACAAGTGGGAAAAGGAGGGAAAAGGAGTGACAAGGAGGGACAATGATGGACTAGGAGGAACAAGGAGTGGCAATGAGTGGCAATGAGTTGCAATGGGTGGCAATGGGTGGCAATGAGGGACAAGGAGGGACAAGAACGGACAAGGATGGACAATGAGGGACAAGGAGGGGCAATGAGTGGCAATGAGGGACACGGAGGGAGAAGGTTGGGCAATGATGGACAAGGAGTGGCAATTAGGGACAAGGAGGGAAAAAAGAGGGACAATGGTGGGACAAGGATGGCAAAGGAGGAACAAGTAGTGACAAGGAGTGACAAGGAGGGACAAGGAGGGACAAGGAGGGACAAGGAGGGACAAGAAGGGAAAAGGATGGTCACGGAGGGACGAGGATGGACAAGGTTGGGCAATGAGGGACAAGGAAGGACAAGGAGGGACAAGGAGTGACAAGCTGGTTCAATGAGGGACAAGGAGGGACAAGTAGGGACAAGCAGGGACAAGGAGGGTCAAGGATGGACAAGGGGGGTGAAGGAGGGACATGGTTGGACGCGGCAATGAGGGACACGGAGGGAAACGGTTGGGCAATGAGGGACAATGATTGGCAATGAGGGGCAATGGGGCAATGAGGTACAAGGACGGACAAGGAGGGACGAGGAGGGAAAAGGAGAGAAATGAACGGACAAGGAGGGACCAGTAGGGGCAAGGAATGACACGGAGGGTCAATGAGGGACAAGGATTGACAAGGAGTGGCAATGAGGAACAAGGAGGGTCAAGGAGGAACAAGCAGGGAGAATGAGGGACAAGAAGGGTCAAAGAGGGACAAGGAGAGACAGGGAGAGACAAGGATTGACAAGGAGAACCAAGGAGGGAAAAGGAGGGAAAAGGAGGACAAGGAGGGACAAGGAGTGGCAATGAGGTCAAGGAGGGACAAGGAGTGACAAGGAGGGATAAGGATGGTCACGGAGGGACGAGGATGGACAAGGTTGGGCAATGAGGGACAAGGAAGGACAAGGAAGGACAAGGAGGAACAAGGAGTGACAAGGTGGGGCAATGAGGGACAAGCAGGAAAAGTAGGGACAATCAGGAACAAGCAGGGACAAGGAGGGTCAATGATGGACAAAGGGGGTCAAGAAGGGACATGGATGGACGCGGCAATGAGGGACACGGAGGGACAAGGTTGGGCAATGAGGGACAATGAGGGACAAGGAGTGGCAATGAGGGGCAATGGGGGCAATGAGGTACAAGGACGGACAAGGAGGGACAATGAGTGACAATGAGGGACGAGGAGGGAAAAAGAGAGAAAAGGAGAGAAAAGAACGGACAAGGAGCGACCAGTAGGGGCAAGGAATGACACGGAGGGTCAATGAGGGACAAGGAAGGGCAATGAGTGACAAGGAGGGACAAGGAGGAACAAGCAGGGACAATGAGGGACAAGAAGGGACAAGGAGCGACACGGAGGGACATGGTGGGACAACGAGGGACAACAAGGGACAAGGAGTGACAAGGAGTGACAAGGAGTGACAAGGAGTGACAAGGAGTGACAAGGAGGGACAAGGAGGGACAAGGAGGGACAATCATCTACAAGGAGGGACAAGGATTGAAAAGGAGGGACAAGGAGGGAAAAGGAGGGGCCACGATGGGCAATGGGGGGGCAATGAGGGACAAGGAGGGACAAGGAGGGACAAAGAGGGACAAAGAGGGACAAGGTGGGACAAGGAGGGACAAGGAGGGACAAGGAGGGACAAGGAGGGACAAGGAGGGACACGGAGGGACAAGGAGTGACAAGGAGGGACAATGAGGGACAAAGAGTGTCAACGAGGGTGAAGGAGGGTCAATGAGGGTCAAGGAGGGACAAGGAGAGACAAGGATTGACAAGGAGGGGCAAGGAGGGAAAAGGAGGACAAGGAGTGGCAATGAGGTCAAGGAGGGTCAAGGAGGGAAAAGGAGGCATAAGGATGGACAAGGAGGTAAAAGGAGGGAAAAGGAGGGACAAGGAGGGACAAGGAGGGACAAGGAGTGACAAGGAGGGAAAAGGAGGGACAAGGATGGACAACGAGGGGCAATGAGCGACAAGGATGAACAAGCAGGGACAAGGAGGGGCAATGAGTGGCAATGAGGGACACGGAAGGACAAGGTTGAGCAATGAGGGAAAAGGGGGGACACGGAGGGACAAGGTGGGTCAAGGAGGGACAAGGAGGGACAAGGGGGACAAAGGGGAACAAGCAGGGACAATGAGGGACAAGGAGGGAATGGAGGGGCAAGGAGGGACAAGGAGGGACCAGTAGGGGCAAGGAGGGACAAGGAATGACAAGGAGGGTCAATGAGAGGCACTGAACGACAATGAGGGACAATAAGGGACATGGTGGGACCAGGAGGGACAAGGAGGGACAAGTAGGGGCAAGGAGGGATAAGGAATGACAAGGAGGGTCAATGAGAGGCAATGAGCGACAATGAGGGACAAGGATGGGCAATGAGTGGCAAGAAGGGGCAATGAGGGACAAGGAGGGGCAATGAGGGACAAGGAGGGACCAGTAGGGGCAAGGAGGGACAAGGAGGGACAAGGAATGACAGGGAGGGTCAATGAGAGGCAATGAGCGACAAGGAGGGGCAATGAGGCACAATAAGGGACAAGGAGGGACCAGGAGGGACAAGAAGGGGCAAGGAGGGACAAGGAAGGACAAGGATGGAAAAGGACGGAAAAGGAGCGACAAGGAGGGACAAGGAGCGACAATAATGGACAAGGAGTTACAATGAGGTACAAGGAGGGTCAAGGAGTGGCAAGGAGGAACAAGGAGGGACAGGGAGGGGCAAGGAGGGACAAGGAGGGTCAAACAGGGACAATGTGAGACAAGGAGCGACAATAATGGACAAGGAGTTACAATGAGGTACAAGGAGGGTCAAGGAGGGTCAAGGAGTGGCAATGAGGGACAAGGAGGAGCAAAGTGGGACAAGGAGGGACAAGGAGGGACAATGATGGACAAGGAGGAACAAAAAGGGACAAGGAGGGACATGGAGGTACAAGGAGGGACAATGATGGACAAGGAGTGACAAGTGGGAAAAGGAGTGACAAGGAGGGACAATGATGGACAAGGAGGGACAAGGAGGGACAAAAATGCACAAGGAGGAACAAGGATGAACAAGGAGGTACAAGGAGGGACAAGTGGAAAAGGAGGGAAAAGGAGTGACAATGAGGGACAATGAGGACGAGGAGGACAAGGTGGGTCAAGGAGTGGCAATGAGGGACAACGAGGGACAAGGAGTGACAAGGAGGGAAAAGGAGGAACAAAGAGGGAGAAGGAGGGACATGGAGGTACAAGAACGGACAAGGAGGAACAAGGAGGGACAATGATGGACAATGAGGAACAAGGAGGAGCAAGGAGGGACAAGGAGTGACAAGTGGGAAAAGGAGTGAGAAGGAGGGACAATGGTGGACTAGGAGGAACAAGGAGGGACAGGGAGGGACAAGGAGTGGCAATGAGTGTCAATGAGGGACAAGGAGGGACATGGAGGTACAAGGAGGGACAATGATGGACAATGATGGACAAGGAGTGACAAGTGGGAAAAGGAGGGAAAAGGAGTGACAAGGAGGGACAATGATGGACTAGGAGGAACAAGGAGGGACAGGGAGGAACAAGGAGTGGCAATGAGTGTCAATGAGGGACAAGGAGGGACATGGAGGTACAAGGAGGGACAATGATGGACAAGGAGTGACAAGGAGAGTCAATGATGGACAAGGAGGAACAAGGAGGGACGAGGAGGGACAAGGAGTGGCAATGTGGGACAAGAACGGACAAGGAGGGACATGGAGGTACAAGGAGGGACAATGATGGACAAGGAGTGACAAGTGGGAAAAGGAGTGTCAAGGAGGGACAATGATGGGCAAGGAGGAACAAGGAGGAACAAGGAGGAGCAAGGAGGGACAAGGATGGACAAAGAGGGACATGGAGGTACAAGGAGGGACAATGATGGACAAGGAGTGACAAGTGGGAAAAGGAGTGACAAGGAGGCACAATGATGGACAAGGAGGGACAAAAATGCACAAGGAGGAACAAGGATGAATAAGGAGGTACAAGAAGGGACAAGTGGGAAAAGGAGGGAAAAGGAGTGACAAGAAGTGACAATGAGGGGCAATGAGGACGAGGAGGACAAGATGGGTCAAGGAGTGGCAATGAGGGACAACGAGGGACAAGGAGGGACAAGTAGTGACAAGGAGGGAAAAGGAGGGACAATGAGGGACAATAAGGGACAATGAGGGACAAGGAAGGCCAATGAGAGACTAGGAGAGACAGGAAGGGACAAGGACGGTCAAGGATGGATAAGGAGGGTCAAGGATTGATAAGGAGGGACAATGAGGTACAATGAGGTTCAAGGTTGGACAAGGAGGGACAATGAGGTACAATTAGGTACAATGCGGTTCAAGGTGGGACAAGGAGGGACAATTAGGTACAATGAGGGACAACGTGGGTCAAGGAGTGACAATGAGGGACAAGGGACAATGATGGACAATAAGGGACAATGAGTGACAAGGAGGGACAAGGAGTGAAAAGGATTGACAAGGAGGGGCAATGAGGGGCAATGAGGGACAATGAGGGACAAGGAGGGACAAGGATGGTCAAAGAGGTTCAAGGAGGGTCAAGGAGGGTCAAGGAGGGTCAAGGAGGGTCAAGGAGTGGCAATGAGTGGCAATGAGGGACAATAACGGACAAGGAGGGACAAGGAGTGACATGGAGGTACAAGGAGGGACAAGGAGGTACAAGGAGGGACAAGGAGGGACAATGATGGACATTGAGGAACAAGGAGGAGCAAGGAGGGACAATGAATGACAAGTGGGAAAAGGAGTGACAAGGAGGGACAATGATGGACTAGGAGGAACAAGGAGTGGCAATGAGTGGCAATGAGTGGCAATGAGTTGCAATGGGTGGCAATGGGTGGCAATGGGTGGCAATGAGGGACAAGGAGGGACAAGAACGGACAAGGATGGACAATGAGGGACAAGGAGGGGCAATGAGTGGCAATGAGGGACACGGAGGGAGAAGGTTGGGCAATGATGGACAAGGAGTGGCAATTAGGGACAAGGAGGGAAAAAGAGGCACAATGGTGGGACAAGGAGGGACAAGGATGGCAAAGGAGGAACAAGTAGTGACAAGGAGTGACAAGGAGGGACAAGGAGGGACAAGGAGGGAAAAGGATGGTCACGGAGGGACGAGGATGGACAAGGTTGGGCAATGAGGGACAAGGAAGGACAAGGAGGGACAAGGAGTGACAAGCTGGTTCAATGAGGGACAATGAGGGACAAGGAGGGACAAGTAGGGACAAGCAGGGACAAGGAGGGTCAAGGATGGACAAGGGGGGTCAAGGAGGGACATGGTTGGACGCGGCAATGAGGGACACGGAGGGACACAGTTGGGCAATGAGGGACAATGATTGGCAATGAGGGGCAATGGGGCAATGAGGTACAAGGACGGACAAGGAGGGACAATGAGGGACGAGGAGGGAAAAGGAGAAAAAAGAACGGACAAGGAGGGACCAGTAGGGACAAGGAATGACACGGAGGGTCAATGAGGGACAAGGATTGACAAGGAGTGACAATGAGGAACAAGGAGGGTCAAGGAGGAACAAGCAGGGAGAATGAGGGACAAGAAGGGTCAAAGAGGGACAAGGAGAAACAAGGAGAGACAGGGAGAGACAAGGATTGACAAGGAGAACCAAGGAGGGAAAAGGAGGGAAAAGGAGGACAAGGAGGGACAAGGAGTGGCAATGAGGTCAAGGAGGGACAAGGAGTGACAAGGAGGGATAAGGATGGTCACGGAGGGACAAGGTTGGGCAATGAGGGACAAGGAAGGACAAGGAAGGACAAGGAGGAACAAGGAGTGACAAGGTGGGGCAATGAGGGACAAGCAGGACAAGTAGGGACAATCAGGAAGAAGCAGGGACAAGGAGGGTCAAGGAGGGTCAATGATGGACAAAGGGGGTCAAGAAGGGACATGGATGGACGCGGCAATGAGGGACACGGAGGGACAAGGTTGGGCAATGAGGGACAAGGAGTGGCAATGAGGGGCAATGGGGGCAATGAGGTACAAGGACGGACAAGGAGGGACAATGAGGGACAATGAGGGACGAGGAGGGAAAAAGAGAGAAAAGGAGAGAAAAGAACGGACAAGGAGCGACCAGTAGGGACAAGGAATGACACGGAGGGTCAATGAGGGACAAGGATTGACAAGGAAGGGCAATGAGGGACAAGGAGGAACAAGCAGGGACAATGAGGGACAATGAGGGACAATGAGGGACAAGAAGGGACAAGGAGCGACACGGAGGGACATGGTGGGACAAACAGGGACAACGAGGGACAACGAGGGACAAGGAGTGACAAGGAGTGACAAGGAGTGACAAGGAGTGACAAGGAGTGACAAGGAGGGACAAGGAGGGACAAGGAGGGACAATGATCTACAAGGAGGGACAAGGATTGAAAAGGAGGGACAAGGAGGGAAAAGGAGGGGCCACGATGGGCAATGGGGGGGCAATGAGGGACAAGGAGGGACAAAGAGGGACAAAGAGGGACAAGGAGGGACAAGGAGGGTCAAGGAGGGACAAGGAGGGACAAGGAGGGACACGGAGGGACAAGCAGTGACAAGGAGGGACAATGAGGGACAAAGAGTGTCAACGAGGGTGAAGGAGGGTCAATGAGGGTCAAGGAGGGACAAGGAGAGACAAGGATTGACAAGGAGGGAAAAGGAGGACAAGGAGTGGCAATGAGGTCAAGGAGGGTCAAGGAGGGAAAAGGAGGCATAAGGATGGACAAGGATGGACAAGGAGGTAAAAGGAGGGAAAAGGAGGGACAAGGAGGGACAAGGAGTGACAAGGAGGGAAAAGGAGGGACAAGGATGGACAACGAGGGGCAATGAGCGACAAGGATGAACAAGCAGGGACAAGGAGGGGCAATGAGTGGCAATGAGGGACACGGAAGGACAAGGTTGAGCAATGAGGGAAAAGGGGGGACACGGAGGGACAAGGTGGGTCAAGGAGGGACAAGGGGGACAAAGGGGAACAAGCAGGGACAATGAGGGACAAGGAGGGAATGGAGGGGCAAGGATGGCAAAGAAGGACAAGGAGGGACCAGTAGGGGCAAGGAGGGACAAGGAATGACAAGGAGGGTCAATGAGAGGCACTGAACGACAATGAGGGACAATAAGGGACATGGTGGGACCAGGAGGGACAAGGAGGGGCAAGGAGGGACAAGTAGGGGCAAGGAGGGATAAGGAATGACAAGGAGGGTCAATGAGAGGCAATGAGCGACAATGAGGGACAAGGATGGTTAATGAGAGGCAAGAAGGGGCAATGAGGGACAAGGAGGGGCAATGAGGGACAAGGAGGGACCAGTAGGGGCAAGGAGGGACAAGGAGGGACAAGGAATGACAGGGAGGGTCAATGAGAGGCAATGAGCGACAAGGAGGGGCAATGAGGCACAATAAGGGACAAGGAGGGACCAGGAGGGACAAGAAGGGGCAAGGAGGGACAAGGATGGAAAAGGACGGAAAAGGAGCGACAAGGAGGGAAAAGGAGTGAAAAGGAGGGACAAGATGGGACAAGTAGGGACAAGGAGGGACAAGGATTGAAAAGGAGGGGCAATGAGGGACAAGGAGGCACAAGGAAGCACAAGGAGGAACAAGCAAGGACAATGAGGGATAAGAAGGGACAAGGAGCCACACGGAGGGAAAAGGAGGGACAAGGTGGGACAAGGAGGGACAAGGAGTGACAAGGAGGGTCAAGGAGGGACAAGGAGGGACACGGATGGACAAGGAGGGGCAAGGAGGGACAAGGATTGACATGGAGGGACATGGAGGGACAAGGAGGGACAATGAGGGACAAGGAGGGGCAAGGATGGGCAATATGGGGCAATGAGGAACAAGTAGGGACAAGGAGGGGCAATGCGTGGCAATGAGGGACAAAGAGTGTCAACGAGGGTGAAGGAGGGACAAGGAGAGACAAGGATTGACAAGGAGGGACAAGAGGGAAAAGGAGGACAAGGAGGACAAGGAGTGGCAATGAGGTCAAGGAGGGGCAAGGAGGGACAAGGATGTTCAAGGAGGGACAAGGAGGGACAAGGAGGGAAAAGGAGGGACATGGAGTGACAAGTAGTGATAAGGAGGGAAAAGGAGGGACAAGGATGGACAATGAGGGGCAATGAGTGACAAGGATGAACAAGCAGGGACAAGGAGGGGCAATGAGTGGCAATGAGGGACAATGAGGGACACGGAGGTACAAGGTTGGGCAAGGAGGGACAAGGAGGGACAAGGAGGGACAAGGAGGGACAAGGAGGGACAAGGAGGGACAAGGAGGGACAAGGAGGGACAATGAGGGACAATGAGGGACAATGAGGGACAAGAAGGGACAGGGAGGGAGAAGGAGGGACAAGGAGTGACAAGGAGGGACAAGCAGGACAAGGAGGGGTAATGAGGGACAAGGTGGGAAAAGGAGGGACACGAAGGGACAAGGAGGGACAAGGAGGGACAATGATGGACAATGAGGGGCAATGAGGGACACGGAGGGACAATGTTGGGCAATGAGGGACAAGGAGGGAAAAGGACGGAAAAGGAGCGACAAGCAGGGACAAGGAGGGAAAAGGAGGGACAAGATGGGACAATGAGGGACAAGGAGGGACAAGGATTGACAAGGAGGAACAAGCAGGGACCTTGAGGTACAAGAAGGGACAAGGAGTGATAGGGAGGGAGAAGGAGGGACAAGCATGTATAAGCAGGGACAAGGAGGGGTAATGAGGGAAAAGGAGGGAAAAGGAGGGAAAAGGAGGGAAAAGGAGGGAAAAGGAGGGAAAAGGAGGGACACGAAGGGACAATGATGGACAATGAGAGTGGCAAGGAGCGACAAGAGGGACAAGGAGGTACAAGGAATGACAATGATGGACAAGGAGGAACAAGGAGGGGCAAGGAGGGACAAGGACGGACAAGGAGGGACAATGAGGGACAATGAGGGACAATGAGGGACAAGAAGGGACAGGGAGGGAGAAGGAGGGACATGGAGGGACAAGGAGGGACAATGACGGACACGAAGGGACAAGGAGGGGCAAGGATGGGCAAGGATGGGCAATATGGGGCAATGAGGAACAAGTAGGGACAAGGAGGGGCAATGCGTGGCAATGAGGGACAAAGAGTGTCAACGAGGGTGAAGGAGGGACAAGGAGAGACAAGGAGAGACAAGGATTGACAAGGAGGGACAAGAGGGAAAAGGAGGACAAGGAGTGGCAATGAGGTCAAGGAGGGTCAAGGAGGGGCAAGGAGGGACAAGGATGTTCAAGGAGGGACAAGGATGTTCAAGGAGGGACAAGGAGGTAAAAGGAGGGAAAAGGAGGGACATGGAGTGACAAGTAGTGACAAGGAGGGACAAGGAGGGACACGGATGGACAAGGAGGCGCAAGGAGGGACAAGGATTGACATGGAGGGACAAGGAGGGACACGAAGGGACAAGGAGGGGCAAGGATGGGCAATATGGGGCAATGAGGAACAAGTAGGGACAAGGAGGGGCAATGCGTGGCAATGAGGGACAAAGAGTGTCAACGAGGGTGAAGGAGGGACAAGGAGAGACAAGGATTGACAAGGAGGGACAAGAGGGAAAAGGAGGACAAGGAGTGGCAATGAGGTCAAGGAGGGTCAAGGAGGGGAAAGGAGGGACAAGGATGTTCAAGGAGGGACAAGGATGTTCAAGGAGGGACAAGGAGGGAAAAGGAGGGACATGGAGTGACAAGTAGTGATAAGGAGGGAAAAGGAGGGACAAGGATGGACAATGAGGGGCAATGAGTGACAAGGATGAACAAGCAAGGACAAGGAGGGGCAATGAGTGGCAATGAGGGACACGGAGGGACAAGGTTGGGCAAGGAGGGACAAGGAGGGACAAGGAGGGACAAGGAGGGACAAGGAGGGACAAGGAGGGACAATGAGGGACAAGAAGGGACAGGGAGGGAGAAGGAGGGACAAGGAGGGGCAAGCAGGACAAGGAGGGGTAATGAGGGACAAGGTGGGAAAAGGAGGGACACGAAGGGACAAGGAGGGACAATGATGGGCAATGAGGGACACGGAGGGACAATGTTGGGCAATGAGGGACAAGGAGGGAAAAGGACGGAAAAGGAGCGACAAGCAGGGACAAGGAGGGAAAAGGAGGGACAAGATGGGACAATGAGGGACAAGGATTGACAAGGAGGAACAAGCAGGGACCATGAGGTACAAGAAGGGACAAGGAGTGATAGGGAGGGAGAAGGAGGGACAAGCATGTATAAGCAGGGACAAGGAGGGGTAATGAGGGAAAAGGAGGGAAAAGGAGGGAAAAGGAGGGACACGAAGGGACAAGGAGGGACAATGATGGACAATGAGGGCCAATGAGGGACACGGAGGGACAAGGTTGGGCAATGAGTTACAAGGAGTGGCAATGATGGGCAATGAGGGGCAATGAGGTACAAGGACGGACACGGAGGGACACGGATGGAAAAGGAGGGACAATGAGGGACGAGAACGGACAAGGAGGGACAGGGAGGGACCAGTATGGGCAAGGTATGACAAGGAGGGTCAATGAGAGGCAATGAGCGACAATGAGGGGCAATGAGGGACAAGGAGGGACAAGGTGGGACCAGAAGGGACAAGGAGGGGCAAGAAATGACAAGGAGGGAAAAGGACGGAAAAGGAGCGACAAGCAGGCACAAGGAGGGACAAGGTGGGAAAAGGAGGGACAAGATGGGACAAGTAGGGACAAGGAGGGACAAGGAGGGTCAAGAAGGGACAAGGATTGACAAGGAGGGGCAATGAGGGACAATGAGGCACAAGGAGGAACAAGCAGGGACAAGGAGCGACACGGAGGGACAGGGAGGGAAAAGGAGGGACAAGGAGGGACAAGGTGGGACAAGGAGTGACAAGGAGTGACAAGGAGTGAAAAGGAGTGACAAGGAGTGACAAGGAGTTACAAGGAGTTATAAGGAGTGAGAAGGAGGGAAAATGAGTGACAAGGCGGGTCAAGGATGTACAAGGAGGGTCAAGGAGGGACAAGGGGTGGTAATGAGGGGCAATGAGGGACAAGGTGGGACAAGGAGGGTAACGGTGGGTCATGGACATGGTGGACAATGAGTGACAAGGAGGGATAAGGAGAGACAATGATGGACAAGGAGGGACAGGGAAGGACAAGGAGGGACTAAGAGTGACAAGGAGTGACAAGTGGGAAAAGTAGGGACAAGGAAGGACAGGGAGGGACAAGGAGGGACTAAGAGTGACAAGGAGGGACAATGATAGACAAGGAGGACAAGAAGGGTCAAGGAGAGGCAATGAGGGACAAGGAGGGAAAAGGTTGACAATGATGATCAAGGAGGGACAATGTGTGGCAATGAGGGGCAATGAGGTACAAGCATGGACAAGGAGGGACACGGATGGAGAAGGAGTAACAAGGAGGGACAAGGCGGGATAAGGAGGGACAAGGAGGGAAAAGGAGTGCCAAGGAGGGAAAAGGAGTGACAAGGCGGGTCAAGGAGGGTCACGGAGTGTCAAGGAGGGTCACGGAGTGTCAAGGAGGGATAAGGTTGGGCAATGATGGACAAGGAGGGACAATGAGATACAAGGTGGGACAAGGAGGAACAAGGAGGGACAAGGAGGGACAATGAGATACAAGAAGGGACAAGGAGGGGCAGGGAGGGACAAGGAGTGACAAGGCGGGACAAGGAGGTACAAGGAGTTACAATGATGGACAAGGAGGAACAAGGAGGGACAAGGAATGACAAGGAGGGACAGGGACGGACTAAGAGTGGCAAGGAGTGACAAGAGGGACAAGGAGGTACAAGGAATGACAATGATGGATAAGGAGGAACAAGGAGGGGCAAGGAGGGACAAGGACGGACAAGGAGGGACAAGGAGTGACAAGGAGTGAAAAGGAGGGACAAGGAGGGACAAGGAGTGGCAATGAGGGACAATAACGGACAAGGAGGGACATGGAGGTACAATGAGTGACAAGGAGGGACAATGATGGACAAGGAGGAAAAAGGAGGGACAAGGAGGGACAAGGAGGGACATGGAGGTACAAGGAGGGACAATGATGGACAGAGAGTGACAAGTGGGAAAATGAGTGACAAGGAGGGATAATGATGGACATGGAGGGACAAAAATGCACAAGGGGGAACAAGGATGAACAAGGAGGTACAAGGAGGGACAAGTTTGAAAAGGAGTGATAAGGAGTGACAATGAGGGGCAATGAGGACAAGGTGGGTCAAGGAGTGGCAATGAGGGACAAGGAGTGACAAGGAGGGAAAAGGAGGGACAATGAGGGACAATGAGGGACAAGGAAGGCCAATGAGGGACAAGGAGAGACAAGAAGGGACAAGGACGGTCAAGGATGGATAAGCAGGGTCAAGGATGGATAAGGAGGGTCAAGGATGGATAAGGAGGGTCAAGGATGGATAAGGAGGGACAATGAGGTACAATTAGGTACAATGAGGTTCAAGGTGGGACAAGGAGGGACAATGAGGTACAATTAGGTACAATGAGGGACAATGAGGTACAATTAGGTACAATGCGGTTCAAGGTGGAACAAGGAGGGACAATTAGGTACAATGAGGGACAAGGTGGGTCAAGGAGTAACAAGGAGGGACAAGGGACAATGATGGGCAATAAGGGACAATGAGTGACAAGGAGGGAGAAGGGACAATGATGGACAATAAGGGACAATGAGTGACAAGGAGGGAAAAGGATTGACAAAGAAGGGGCAATGAGGGGCAATGAGGGACAAGGAGGGACAATGAGGGACAAGGAGGGACAAGGAGAGTCAAGGAGGGTTAAGGAGGGTTAAGGAGGGTTAAGGAGGGTCAAGGAGGGTCAAGGAGTGGCAATGAGTGGCAATGAGGGACAAGGAGGGACAATAACGGACAAGGAGGAACAAAGAGGGACAAGGAGGGACAAGGAGGGACAATGATGGACAATGAGGAACAAGGAGGAGCAAGGTGGGACAATGAGTGACAAGTGGGAACAGGAGGGAAAAGGAGGGAAAAGGAGTGACAAGGATGGACAATGATGGACTAGGAGGGACAGGGAGGGACAAGGAGTGGCAATGAGTGGCAATGAGGGACAAGGAGGGACAAGAACGGACAAGGAGGAACAGAGAGGGAGAAGGAGGGACATGGAGGTACAAGGAGGGACAAGGAGGGACAAGGAGGAACAAGGAGTGACAAGGAGGGACACGGAGGGACAAGGAGGGACAAGGATGGACAATGAGGGACAAGGAGGAACAAGCAGGGACAAGTAGGGGCAACGAGTGGCAATGAGGGACATTGAGGGACATTGAGGGACACGGAGGGACAAGGTTGGGCAATGAGGGACACGGAGGGACAAGGTGGGACCAGTAGGGAAAAGGAGTGCCAATGAGGGACAAGGAGGGAAAAAAGCGACAAGCAGGGACAAGGAGGGAAAAGGAGCGACAAGCAGGGACAGGGAGGGAAAAGGAGCGACAAGCAGGGACAAGGAGGGACAAAATGGGACAAGCATGGACAAGCAGAGACAAGGAGGGGTAATAAGGGGCAAGAAGGGAAAAGGAGGGACACTAAGGGACAAGGAGGGAAAAGTAGGGACAAGGATGGACAATGAAGGGAAATGAGGGACACGTAGGGACAAGGTTGGACAATGAGGGACAAGGAGTGGCAATGATAGACATGTAGAGACAAGGAGGGACAAGGAGTGGCAATAAGGTCAAGGAGGGACAAGGAGGGACAAGGATGGACAAGGAGGTAAAAGGAGGGAAAAGGAGGGACGAGGAGTGACAAGGAGGGACAAGGTGGGACCAGGAGGGAAAAGGTGGCACAAGGAGGGAAAAGGAGGGACAAGGATGGACAATGAGGGACACGGAGGGACAAGGTTGGGCAATGATGGACAAAGAGTGGCAATGAGGGGCAATGAGGTACAAGGACAGACACAGAGAGACACGGATGGAAAAGGAGGGAAAAGGAGTGACAAGGAGGGACAATGATGGACTAGGAGGAACAATGATGGACAAGGAGTGACAAGTGGGAAAAGGAGTGACAAGGAGAGTCAATGATGAACAAGGAGGAACAAGGAGGGACAAGGAGGGACAAGGAGGGTCAAGGAGGGTCAAGGAGTGGCAATGAGTGGCAATGAGGGACAAGGAGGGACAATAACGGACAAGGAGGAACAAAGAGGGACATGGAGGTACAAGGAGGGACAAGGAGGAGCAAGGAGGGACAGTGAGTGACAAGTGGGAAAAGGAGTGACAAGGAGGGACAATGATGGACTAGGAGGAACAAGGAGGGACAGGGAGGGACAAGGAGTGGCAATGAGTGGCAATGAGGGACAAGAACGGACAAGGAGGAAAAAAGAGGGAGAAGGAGGGACATGGAGGTACAAGGAGGGAAAAGGAGGGACAAAGAGGGACAAAGAGGGACAAGGAGGGACAAGGAGGGACAAGGAGGGAAACGGAGGGACAAGGAGTGACAAGGAGGGACAATGAGGGACAAAGAGTGTCAACGAGGGTGAAGGAGGGTCAATGAGGGTCCAGGAGGGACAAGGAGAGACAAGGATTGACAAGGAGGGAAAAGGAGGACAAGGAGTGGCAATGAGGTCAAGGAGGGTCAAGGAGGGAAAAGGAGGCATAAGGATGGACAAGGATGGACAAGGAGGTAAAAGGAGGGAAAAGGAGGGACAAGGAGGGACAAGGAGTGACAAGGAGGGAAAAGGAGGGACAAGGATGGACAACGAGGGGCAATGAGCGACAAGGATGAACAAGCAGGGACAATGAGGGACAAGGAGGGAATGGAGGGGCAAGGATGGCAAAGAGGGACAAGGAGGGACAAGGAGGGACCAGTAGGGGCAAGGAGGGACAAGGAATGACAAGGAGGGTCAATGAGAGGCACTGAACGACAATGAGGGACAATAAGGGACATGGTGGGACCAGGAGGGGCAAGGAGGGACCAGTAGGGGCAAGGAGGGATAAGGAATGACAAGGAGGGTCAATGAGAGGCAATGAGCGACACTGAGGGACAAGGATGGGCAATGAGAGGCAAGAAGGGGCAATGAGGGACAAGGAGGGGCAATGAGGGACAAGGAGGGACCAGTAGGGGCAAGGAGGGACAAGGAATGACAGGGAGGGTCAATGAGAGGCAATGAGCGAGAATGAGCGACAAGGAGGGGCAATGAGGCACAATAAGGGACAAGAAGGGGCAAGGAGGGACAAGGAAGGACAAGGATGGAAAAGGACGGAAAAGGAGCGACAAGCAGGGACAAGGAGGGACAAGGAGGGACAAGGAGGGAAAAGGAGTGAAAAGGAGGGACAAGATGGGACAAGGAGGGGCAAGGATTGAAAAGGAGGGGCAATGAGGGACAAGGAGGCACAAGGAAGCACAAGGAGGAACAAGCAAGGACAATGAGGGATAAGAAGGGACAAGGAGCCACACGGAGGGAAAAGGAGGGACAAGGTGGGACAAGGAGGGACAAGGAGTGACAAGGAGGGACAAGGAGGGACACGGATGGACAAGGAGGGGCAAGGAGGGACAAGGATTGACATGGAGGGACAAGGAGGGACAATGAGGGACAAGGAGGGGCAAGGATGGGCAATATGGGGCAATGAGGAACAAGTAGGGACAAGGAGGGGCAATGCGTGGCAATGAGGGACAAAGAGTGTCAACGAGGGTGAAGGAGGGACAAGGAGAGACAAGGATTGACAAGGAGGGACAAGAGGGAAAAGGAGGACAAGGAGGACAAAGAGTGGCAATGAGGTCAAGGAGGGGCAAGGAGGGACAAGGATGTTCAAGGAGGGACAAGGATGTTCAAGGAGGGACAAGGAGGTAAAAGGAGGGAAAAGGAGGGACATGGAGTGACAAGTAGTGATAAGGAGGGAAAAGGAGGGACAAGGATGGACAATGAGGGGCAATGAGTGACAAGGATGAACAAGCAGGGACAAGGAGGGGCAATGAGTGGCAATGAGGGACAATGAGGGACACGGAGGGACAAGGTTGGGCAAGGAGGGGTAATGAGGGACAAGGTGGGAAAAGGAGGGACACGAAGGGACAAGGAGGGACAATGATGGACAATGAGGGGCAATGAGGGACACGGAGGGACAATGTTGGGCAATGAGGGACAAGGAGGGAAAAGGACGGAAAAGGAGCGACAAGCAGGGACAAGGAGGGAAAAGGAGGGAAAAGATGGGACAATGAGGGACAAGGAGGGACAAGGACTGACAAGGAGGAACAAGATGGGACAATGAGGGACAAGGAGGGACAAGGATTGACAAGGAGGAACAAGCAGGGACCATGAGGTACAAGAAGGGACAAGGAGTGATAGGGAGGGAGAAGGAGGGACAAGCATGTATAAGCAGGGACAAGGAGGGGTAATGAGGGAAAAGGAGGGAAAAGGAGGGACAAGGAGGGACAATGATGGACAATGAGGGCCAATGAGGGACAAGGTTGGGCAATGAGTTACAAGGAGTGGCAATGATGGGCAATGAGGTACAAGGACGGACACGGAGGGACACGGATGGAAAAGGAGGGACAAGAACGGACAAGGAGGGACAGGGAGGGACCAGTATGGGCAAGGAATGACAAGGAGGGTCAATGAGCGACAATGAGGGGCAATGAGGGACAAGGAGGGACAATAAGGGAAAGGAGGGACAAGGTGGGACCAGGAGGGACAAGGAGGGGCAAGAAATGACAAGGAGGGAAAAGGGCGGAAAAGGAGCGACAAGCAGGGACAAGGTGGGAAAAGGAGGGACAAGATGGGACAAGTAGGGACAAGGAGGGACAAGGAGGGTCAAGAAGGGACAAGGATTGACAAGGAGGGGCAATGAGGGACAAGGAGGAACAAGCAGGGACAAGAAGGTACAAGGAGGGACAAGGAGTGACAATGAGTGACAAGGAGTGACAAGGAGTGACAAGGAGTGACAAGGAGTGACAAGGAGTTACAAGGAGTTACAAGGAGTTATAAGGAGTGAGAAGGAGGGAAAAGGAGTGACAAGGCGGGTCAAGGATGGACAAGGAGGGTCAAGGTGGGACAAGGGGTGGTAATGAGGGGCAATGAGGGACATGGTGGGACAAGGAGGGTAACGGTGGGTCATGGACATGGTGGACAATGAGTGACAAGGAGGGACAAGGAGAGACAATGATGGACAAGGAGGGACAGGGAAGGACAAGGAGGGACTAAGAGTGACAAGGAGTGACAAGTGGGAAAAGTAGGGACAAGGAAGGACAGGGAGGGACAAGGAGGGACTAAGAGTGACAAGGAGGGACAATGATGGACAAGGAGGACAAGAAGGGTCAAGGAGAGGCAATGAGGGACAAGGAGGGAAAAGGTTGACAATGATGATCAAGGAGGGACAATGTGTGGCAATGAGGGGCAATGAGGTACAAGCATGGACAAGGAGGGACACGGATGGAGAAGGAGTGACAAGGAGGGAAAAGGAGTGACAAGGAGTGACAAGGCGGGTCAAGGAGGGTCACGGAGTGTCAAGGAGGATCACGGAGTGTCAAGGAGGGATAAGGTTGGGCAATGATGGACAAGGAGGGACAATGAGATACAAGGTGGGACAAGGAGGAACAAGGAGGGACAAGGAGGGACAATGAGATACAAGGAGGGACAAGGAGGGACAGGGAGTGACAAGGCGGGACAAGGCGGGACAAGGCGGGACAAGGCGGGACAAGGCGGGACAAGGAGGTACAAGGAGTTACAATGATGGACAAGGAATGACAAGGAGGGACAGGGACGGACTAAGAATGGCAAGGAGTGACAAGAGGGACAAGGAGGTACAAGGAATGACAATGATGGACAAGGAGGAACAAGGAGGGGCAAGGAGGGACAAAGACGGACAAGGAGGGACAGGGAGGGAGAAGGAGGGACATGGAGGGACAAGGAGGGACAATGACGGACACGAAGGAACAAGGAGGGGCAAGGATGGGCAATATGGGGCAATGAGGAACAAGTAGGGACAAGGAGGGGCAATGCGTGGCAATGAGGGACAAAGAGTGTCAACGAGGGTGAAGGAGGGACAAGGAGAGACAAGGATTGACAAGGAGGGACAAGAGGGAAAAGGAGGACAAGGAGTGGCAATGAGGTCAAGGAGGGTCAAGGAGGGGCAAGGAGGGACAAGGATGTTCAAGGAGGGACAAGGAGGTAAAATGAGGGAAAAGGAGGGACATGGAGTGACAAGTAGTGACAAGGAGGGACAAGGAGGGACAAGGAGGGACACGGATGGACAAGGAGGCGCAAGGAGGGACAAGGATTGACATGGAGGGACAAGGAGGGACAATGAGGGACACGAAGGGACAAGGAGGGGCAAGGATGGGCAATATGGGGCAATGAGGAACAAGTAGGGACAAGGAGGGGCAATGCGTGGCAATGAGGGACAAAGAGTGTCAACGAGGGTGAAGGAGGGACAAGGAGAGACAAGGATTGACAAGGAGGGACAAGAGGGAAAAGGAGGACAAGGAGTGACAATGAGGTCAAGGAGGGGCAAGGAGGGACAAGGATGTTCAAGGAGGGAGAAGGATGTTCAAGGAGGGACAAGGAGGTAAAAGGAGGGAAAAGGAGGGACATGGAGTGACAAGTAGTGATAAGGAGGGAAAAGGAGGGACAAGGATGGACAATGAGGGGCAATGAGTGACAAGGATGAACAAGCAGGGACAAGGAGGGGCAATGAGTGGCAATGAGGGACAATGAGGGACACGGAGGGACAAGGTTGGGCAAGGAGGGACAAGGAGGGACAAGGAGGGACAAGGAGGGACAAGGAGGGACAAGGAGGGACAAGGAGGGACAAGGAGGGACAAGGAGGGACAATGAGGGACAATGAGGGACAAGAAGGGACAGGGAGGGAGAAGGAGGGACAAGGAGTGACAAGGAGTGACAAGGAGTGACAAGGAGGGACAAGCAGGACAAGGAGGGGTAATGAGGGACAAGGTGGGAAAAGGAGGGACACGAAGGGACAAGGAGGGACAATGATGGACAATGAGGGACACGGAGGGACAATGTTGGGCAATGAGGGACAAGGAGGGAAAAGGAGCGACAAGCAGGGACAAGGAGGGAAAAGGAGGGAAAAGGAGGGACAAGATGGGACAATGAGGGACAAGGATTGACAAGGAGGAACAATCAGGGACCATGAGGTACAAGAAGGGACAAGGAGTGATAGGGAGGGAGAAGGAGGGACAAGCATGTATAAGCAGGGACAAGGAGGGGTAATGAGGGAAAAGGAGGGAAAAGGAGGGAAAAGGAGGGAAAAGGAGGGAAAAGGAGGGAAAAGGAGGGACACGAAGGGACAAAGCGGGACAATGATGGACAATGATGGACAATGAGGGACACGGAGGGACAAGGTTGGGCAATGAGTTACAAGGAGTGGCAATGATGGGCAATGAGGGGCAATGAGGTACAAGGACGGACACGGATGGAAAAGGAGGGACAATGAGGGACAAGGAGGGACGAGAACGGACAAGGAGGGACAGGGAGGGACCAGTATGGGCAAGGAATGACAAGGAGGGTCAATGAGAGGCAATGAGCGACAATGAGGGACAAGGATTGACAATAAGGGAAAGGAGGGACAAGGTGGGACCAGGAGGGACAAGCAGGCACAAGGAGGGACAAGGTGGGAAAAGGAGGGACAAGATGGGACAAGTAGGGACAAGGAGGGACAAGAAGGGTCAAGAAGGGACAAGGATTGACAAGGAGGGGCAATGAGGGACAATGAGGCACAAGGAGGAACAAGCAGGGACAAGGAGCGACACGGAGGGACAGGGAGGGAAAAGGAGGGACAAGGAGGGACAAGGAATGACAAGGAGTGACAAGGAGTGACAAGGAGTGAAAAGGAGTGACAAGGAGTTACAAGGAGTTATAAGGAGTGAGAAGGAGGGAAAATGAGTGACAAGGCGGGTCAAGGATGTACAAGGAGGGTCAAGGAGGGACAAGGGGTGGTAATGAGGGGCAATGAGGGACAAGGTGGGACAAGGAGGGTAACGGTGGGTCATGGACATGGTGGACAATGAGTGACAAGGAGGGACAAGGAGAGACAATGATGGACAAGGAGGGACAGGGAAGGACAAGGAGGGACTAAGAGTGACAAGGAGTGACAAGTGGGAAAAGTAGGGACAAGGAAGGACAGGGAGGGACAAGGAGGGACTAAGAGTGACAAGGAGGGACAATGATAGACAAGGAGGACAAGAAGGGTCAAGGAGAGGCAATGAGGGACAAGGAGGGAAAAGGTTGACAATGATGATCAAGGAGGGACAATGTGTGGCAATGAGGGGCAATGAGGTACAAGCATGGACAAGGAGGGACACGGATGGAGAAGGAGTGACAAGGAGGGACAAGGCGGGATAAGGAGGGACAAGGAGGGAAAAGGAGTGCCAAGGAGGGAAAAGGAGGGAAAAGGAGTGACAAGGCGGGTCAAGGAGGGTCACGGAGTGTCAAGGAGGGATAAGGTTGGGCAATGATGGACAAGGAGGGACAATGAGATACAAGGTGGGACAAGGAGGAACAAGGAGGGACAATGAGATACAAGGAGGGACAAGGAGGGACAAGGGGTGACAAGGCGGGACAAGGCGGGACAAGGAGGTACAAGGAGTTACAATGATGGACAAGGAGGAACAAGGAGGAACAAGGAGGGACAAGGAATGACAAGGAGGGACAGGGACGGACTAAGAGTGGCAAGGAGTGACAAGAGGGACAAGGAGGTACAAGGAATGACAATGATGGACAAGGAGGAACAAGGAGGGGCAAGGAGGGACAAGGACGGACAAGGAGGGACAAGGAGTGACAAGGAGTGAAAAGGAGGGACAAGGAGGGACAAGGAGTGGCAATGAGTGGCAATGAGGGACAATAACGGACAAGGAGGGACATGGAGGTACAATGATTGACAAGGAGGGACAATGATGGACAAGGAGTGACAAGTGGGAAAAGGAGTGTCAAGGAGGGACAATGATGGACAAGGAGGGACAAGGAGGGACAAAGAGGGACAAGGAGGGACATGGAGGTACAAGGAGGGACAATGATGGACAGAGAGTGACAAGTGGAAAATGAGTGACAAGGAGGGATAATGATGGACATGGAGGGACAAAAATGCACAAGGAGGAACAAGGATGAACAAGGAGGTACAAGGAGGGACAAGTGGGAAAAGGAGTGATAAGGAGTGACAATGAGGGGCAATGAGGACGAGGAGGACAAGGTGGGTCAAGGAGTGGCAATGAGGGACAAGGAGGGACAAGGAGTGACAAGGAGGGAAAAGGAGGGACAATGAGGGACAAGGAAGGCCAATGAGGGACAAGGAGAGACAAGAAGGGACAAGGACGGTCAAGGATGGATAAGCAGGGTCAAGGATGGATAAGGAGGGTCAAGGATGGATAAGGAGGGTCAAGGATGGATAAGGAGGGACAATTAGGTACAATGAGGGACAAGGTGGGTCAAGGAGTAACAAGGAGGGACAAGGGACAATGATGGGCAATAAGGGACAATGAGTGACAAGGAGGGACAAGGAGGGAGAAGGGACAATGATGGACAATAAGGGACAATAAGGGACAATGAGTGACAAGGAGGGAAAAGGATTGACAAAGAAGGGGCAATGAGGGGCAATGAGGGACAAGGAGCGACAATGACGGACAAGGAGGGACAAGGAGAGTCAAGGAGGGTTAAGGAGGGTTAAGGAGGGTCAAGGAGTGGCTATGAGTGGCAATGAGGGACAAGGAGGGACAATAACGGACAAGGAGGAACAAAGAGGGACAAGGAGGGACAATGATGGACAATGAGGAACAAGGAGGAGCAAGGTGGGACAATGAGTGACAAGTGGGAATAGGAGGGAAAAGGAGTGACAAGGATGTACAATGATGGACTAGGAGGGACAGGGAGGGACAAGGAGTGGCAATGAGTGGCAATGAGTGGCAATGAGGGACAAGGAGGGACAAGAACGGACAAGGAGGAACAGAGAGGGAGAAGGAGGGACATGGAGGTACAAGGAGGGACAAGGAGGGACAAGGAGGGACAAGGAGGGACAAGGAGGAACAAGGAGGGACAAGGAGTGACAAGGAGGGACACGGAGGGACAAGGAGGGACAAGGATGGACAATGAGGGACAAGGAGGAACAAGCAGGGACAAGTAGGGGCAACGAGTGGCAATGAGGGACATTGAGGGACATTGAGGGACATTGAGGGACACGGAGGGACAAGGTTGGGCAATGAGGGACACGGAGGGACAAGGTGGGACCAGTAGGGAAAAGGAGTGGCAATGAGGGACAAGGAGGGAAAAAAGCGACAAGCAGGGACAAGGAGGGAAAAGGAGCGACAAGCAGGGACAGGGAGGGAAAAGGAGCGACAAGCAGGGACAAAATGGGACAAGCATGGACAAGCAGAGACAAGGAGGGGTAATAAGGGACAAGAAGGGAAAAGGAGGGACACTAAGGGACAAGGAGGGAAAAGTAGGGACAAGGATGGACAATGAAGGGCAATGAGGGACACGTAGGGACAAGGTTGGACAATGAGGGACAAGGAGTGGCAATGATAGACATGTAGAGACAAGGAGGGACAAGGAGTGGCAATAAGGTCAAGGAGGGACAAGGAGGGACAAGGAGGGACAAGGAGGGACAAGGATGGACAAGGAGGTAAAAGGAGGGAAAAAGAGGGACGAGGAGTGACAAGGAGGGACAAGGTGGGACCAGGAGGGAAAAGGTGGCACAAGGAGGGAAAAGGAGGGACAAGGATGGACAATGAGGGACACGGAGGGACAAGGTTGGGCAATGATGGACAAGGAGTGGCAATGAGGTACAAGGACAGACACAGAGAGACACGGATGGAAAAGGAGGGAAAAGGAGTGACAAGGAGGGACAATGATGGACTAGGAGGAACAATGATGGACAAGGAGTGACAAGTGGGAAAAGGAGTGACAAGGAGAGTCAATGATGAACAAGGAGGAACAAGGAGGGACAAGGAGGGACAAGGAGGGACAAGGAGGGTCAAGGAGGGTCAAGGAGTGGCAATGAGTGGCAATGAGGGACAAGGAGGGACAATAACGGACAAGGAGGAACAAAGAGGGACAAGGAGGGACATGGAGGTACAAGGAGGGAAAAGGAGGGACAATGATGGACAAGGAGGAACAAGGAGGGACAAGGAGTGACAAGGAGGGACACGGAGGGAAAAGGAGGGACAAGGATGGACAATGAGGGACAAGGAGGGACAAGGAGGGACAAGAAGGGACAAGGAGCGGCATGGAGGGACAGGGAGGGAAAAGGAGGGACAAGGAGGGACAAGGACGGTCAAGGATGGATAAGGAGGGTCAAGGATGGAAAAGAAGGGGCATGGAGTGTCAAGGAGAGACAAGCTGGGACAAGGAGGGACAATGAGGTACAATTAGGTACAATGAGGTTCAAGGTGGGACAAGGAGGGACAATGAGGTACAATTAGGTACAATGAGGGACAATGAGGTACAATAAGGTACAATGCGGTTCAAGGTGGGACAAGGAGGGACAATGAGGTACAATTAGGTACAATGCGGGACAAGGTGGGTCAAGAAGGGACAATGATGGACAATAAGGGACAATGAGTGACAATGATGGACAAGGAGGGAAAAGGATTGACAAGGAGGGGCAATGAGGGACAAGGAGGGACAAGGGGGACAATAAGGGACAAGGGGTGACAAGGAGTGACAAGGAGGGAAAAGGAGTAACAAGGCGGGTCAAGGATGGACAAGGAGGGTCAAGGAGGGACAAGGAGGGACTAAGAGTGACAAGGAGTGACAAGTGGGAAAAGGAGGGACAAGGAAGGACAAGGAGGGACAAGGAGGGACTAAGAGTTACAAGGAGGGACAATGATGGACAGGGAAGGACAAGGAGGGACTAAGAGTGACAAGTGGGAAAGGAGAGAAAAGGAGTGAGGGGGAGGGACAAGGATGGACAAGGAGGGAAAGAGAGGGACAATGAGGGACAAAGAGTGTCAACGAGGGTCAAGGAGGCTCAAGGAAGGTCAAGGAGGGTCAAGGAGGGACAAGGAGGTACAAGGAGGGACCAGGGTGGACAAGGAGGACAAGAAGGGTCAAGGAGTGGCAATGAGGGACAATTAGGTACAATGAGGGACAAGGTGGGTCAAGGAGTAACAAGGAGGGACAAGGGACAATGATGGGCAATAAGGGACAATGAGTGACAAGGAGGGACAAGGAGGGAGAAGGGACAATGATGGACAATAAGGGACAATGAGTGACAAGGAGGGAAAAGGATTGACAAAGAAGGGGCAATGAGGGGCAATGAGGGACAAGGAGGGACAAGGAGGGACAAGGAGGGACAAGGAGAGTCAAGGAGGGTTAAGGAGGGTTAAGGAGGGTCAAGGAGTGGCTATGAGTGGCAATGAGGGACAAGGAGGGACAATAACGGACAAGGAAGAACAAAGAGGGACAAGGAGGGACAATGATGGACAATGAGGAGCAAGGTGGGACAATGAGTGACAAGTGTGAATAGGAGGGAAAAGGAGGGAAAAGGAGTGACAAGGATGGACAATGATGGACTAGGAGGGACAGGGAGGGACAAGGAGTGGCAATGAGTGGCAATGAGGGACAAGGAGGGACAAGAACGGACAAGGAGGAACAGAGAGGGAGAAGGAGGGACATGGAGGTACAAGGAGGTACAAGGAGGGACAAGGAGGGACAAGGAGGGACAAGGAGGGACAAGGAGGGACAAGGAGGAACAAGGAGGGACAAGGAGTGACAAGGAGGGACACGGAGGGACAAGGAGGGACAAGGAGGGGCAACGAGTGGCAATGAGGGACATTGAGGGACATTGAGGGACACGGAGGGACAAGGTTGGGCAATGAGGGACACGGAGGGACAAGGTGGGACCAGTAGGGAAAAGGAGTGGCAATGAGGGACAAGGAGGGAAAAAAGCGACAAGCAGGGACAAGGAGGGAAAAGGAGCGACAAGCAGGGACAGGGAGGGAAAAGGAGCGACAAGCAGGGACAAGGAGGGACAAAATGGGACAAGCATGGACAAGCAGAGACAAGGAGGGGTAATAAGGGACAAGAAGGGAAAAGGAGGGACACTAAGGGACAAGGAGGGAAAAGTAGGGACAAGGATGGACAATGAAGGGCAATGAGGGACACGTAGGGACAAGGTTGGACAATGAGGGACAAGGAGTGGCAATGATAGACATGTAGAGACAAGGAGGGACAAGGAGTGGCAATAAGGTCAAGGAGGGACAAGGAGGGACAAGGAGGGACAAGGATGGACAAGGAGGTAAAAGGAGGGAAAAGGAGGGACGAGGAGTGACAAGGAGGGACAAGGTGGGACCAGGAGGGGCAAGGATGGACAATGAGGGACAAGGTTGGGCAATGATGGACAAGGAGTGGCAATGAGGGGCAATGAGGTACAAGGACAGACACAGAGAGACACGGATGGAAAAGGAGGGAAAAGGAGTGACAAGGAGGGACAATGATGGACTAGGAGGAACAATGATGGACAAGGAGTGACAAGGAGTGGCAAGTGGGAAAAGGAGTGACAAGGAGAGTCAATGATGAACAAGGAGGAACAAGGAGGGACAAGGAGGGACAAGGAGGGTCAAGGAGTGGCAATGAGTGGCAATGAGGGACAAGGAGGGACAATAACGGACAAGGAGGAACAAAGAGGGACAAGGAGGGACATGGAGGTACAAGGAGGGACAAGGAGGAGCAAGGAGGGACAATGAGTGACAAGTGGGAAAAGGAGTGACAAGGAGGGACAATGATGGACTAGGAGGAACAAGGAGGGACAGGGAGGGACAAGGAGTGGCAATGAGTGGCAATGAGGGACAAGAACGGACAAGGAGGAACAAAGAGGGAGAAGGAGGGACATGGAGGTACAAGGAGGGAAAAGGAGGGACAATGATGGACAAGGAGGAACAAGGAGGGACAAGGAGTGACAAGGAGGGACACGGAGGGAAAGGAGGGACAAGGATGGACAATGAGGGACAAGGAGGAACAAGCAGGGACAAGGAGGGGCAATGAGTGGCAATGAGGGACACGGGGGGACAAGGTTGGGCAATGAGGGACACGGAGGGACAAGGTGGGACCAGGAGGGAAAAGGAGTGGCAATGAGGGACAAGGAGGGAAAAAAGCGACAAGCAGGGACAAGGAGGGAAAAGGAGCGACAAGCAGGGACAAGGACGGACAAGCAGGGACAAGCATGGACAATGAGGGGCAATGAGGGACACGTAGGGACAAGGTTGGACAATGAGGGACAAGGAGTGGCAATGATAGACATGTAGAGACAAGGATTGACAAGGAGGGAAAAGGAGCACAAGGAGGGACAAGGAGTGGCAATAAGGTCAAGGAGGGACAAGGAGGTAAAAGGAGGGACGAGAAGTGACAAGGAGTTAAAAGGAGGGAAAAGGAGTGACTAGGAGGGACAAGGATGGGCAATGAGGCGCAATGAGTGACAAGGAGGGACACGGAGGGAAAAGGTGGCACAAGGAGGGAAAAGGAGGGACAAGGATGGACAATGAGGGGCAATGAGGGACACGGAGGGACAAGGTTGGGCAATGAGGGACAAGGAGGGGCAATGAGGTACAAGGACGGACACGGAAAGACACGGATGGAAAAGGAGGGACAAGGAGGGACACGGAGGGAAAAGTAGGGACAAGGAGGGAAAAGTAGGGACAAGGATGGACAATGAGGGGCAATGAGGGACACGTAGGGACAAGGTTGGACAATGAGGGACAAGGAGTGGCAATGATAGACATGTAGAGACAAGGATTGACAAGGAGGGAAAAGGAGCACAAGGAGGGACAAGGAGTGGCAATAAGGTCAAGGAGGGACAAGGAGGTAAAAGGAGGGACGAGGAGTGACAAGGAGTTAAAAGGAGGGAAAAGGAGGGACGAGGAGTGACTAGGAGGGACAAGGATGGGCAATGAGGCGCAATGAGTGACAAGGAGGGACACGGAGGGACAAGGTGGGACCAGGAGGGAAAAGGTGGCACAAGGAGGGAAAAGGAGGGACAAGGATGGACAATGAGGGGCAATGAGGGACACGGAGGGACAAGGTTGGGCAATGAGGGACAAGGAGGGGCAATGAGGTACAAGGACGGACACGGAAAGACACGGATGGAAAAGGAGGGACAAGGAGGGACACGGAGGGACAAGGTGGGACCAGGAGGGACAAGGAGTGGCAATGAGGGACAAGGAGGGAAAAGGACGTAAAAGGAGCGACAAGGAGCGACAAGGAGGGAAAAGGAGGACAAGATGGGATAATAAGGGACAAGGATTGACAAGGAGGGGCAATGAGGGACAAGGAGGAACAAGCAGGGACAATGAGGGACATGGAGGGAAATGGAGGGACAAGGTGGGGCAATCAGGGACAAGGAGGTACAAGGAGGGACAAGTATGGACAAGCGGGGACAGGGAGAGAAAAGGAGGGACAAGTATGGACAATGAGGGGCAATGAGGGACAAGGTTGGGCAATGAGGGACAAGGAGTGGCAATGAAGGACAAGGACGGACACGGAGGGACACGGATGGAAAAGGAGGGACAATGAGGGTCGAGGAGGGAAAAGGAGGGACAAGAACGGACAAGGACGGACAAGGAGGGAACAGTAGGAACAAGCAGGGACAAGGAGCGGCACGAAGGGACAGGGAGGGAAAAGGAGGGACAAGGAGGGACAAGGAGGGACAAGGACGGTCAAGGATGGATAAGGAGGGTCAAGGATGGACAAGAAGGGGCATGGAGTGTCAAGGAGAGACAAGCTGGGACAAGGAGGGACAATGAGGTATAATTAGCTACAATGAGGTTCAAGGTGGGACAAGGAGGGACAATGAGGTACAATTAGGTACAATGAGGGACAATGAGGTACAATAAGGTACAATGCGGTTCAAGGTGGGACAAGGAGGGACAATGAGGTACAATTAGGTACAATGCGGGACAAGGTGGGTCAAGAAGGGACAATGATGGACAATAAGGGACAATGAGTGACAATGATGGACAAGGAGGGAAAAGGATTGACAAGGAGGGGCAATGAGTGACAAGGGGGGACAAGGGGGACAATAAGGGACAATAAGGGACAAGGGGTGACAAGGAGTGACAAGGAGGGAAAAGGAGTGACAAGGCGGGTCAAGGATGGACAAGGAGGGTCAAGGAGGGACAAGGAGGGACTAAGAGTGACAAGGAGTGACAAGTGGGAAAAGGAGGGACAAGGAGGGACTAAGAGTGACAAGGAGGGACAATGATGGACAGGGAAGGACAAGGAGGGACTAAGAGTGACAAGTGGGAAAGGAGAGAAAAGGAGTGAAGGGGAGGGACAAGGATGGACAATGAGGGAAAAAGAGGGACATTGAGGGACAAAGAGTGTCAACGAGGGTCAAGGAGGCTCAAGGAAGGTCAAGGAGGGTCAAGGAGGGACAAGGAGGTACAAGGAGGGACCAGGGTGGACAAGGAGGACAAGAAGGGTCAAGGAGTGGCAATGAGGGACAAGGAGGGAAAAGGTTGGCAATGATGGTCAAAGAGGGACAAGGAGTGGCAATGAGGGGCAATGAGGTACAAGCATGGACAAGGAGTGACAAGGAGGGACAAGGCGGGATAAGGAGGGAAAGGAGGGAAAAAGAGTGCCAAGGAGGGTCAAGGAGGGAAAAGGAGTGACTAGGCGGGTCAAGGCGGGTCACGGAATGTCAAGGAGGGATAAGGTTGTGCAATGATGGACAAGGAGGGACAATGAGATACAAGGTGGGACAAGGAGGAACAAGGAGGGACAAGGAGGGACAATGAGATACAAGGAGGGACAAGGAGGGACGGGGAGGGACAAGGCGGGACAAGGAGGTACAAGGAGTTACAATGATGGACAAGGAGGAACAAGGAGGGACAGGGACGGACTAAGAGTGGCAAGGAGTGACAAGAGGGACAAGGAGGTACCAGGAATGACAATGATGGACAAGGAGGAACAAGGAGGGGCAAGGAGGGACAAGGAGTGACAATGAGGGACAAGAACGGACCAGGAGGGACATGGAGGTACAAGGAGGGACAAGGAGGGACAAGGAGGGACAAGGAGGGAAAATGATGGACAAGGAGTGACAAGTGGGAAAAGGAGTGTCAAGGAGGGACAATGATGGACAAGGAGGAACAAGGAGGGACATGGAGGTACAAGGAGGGACAATGATGGACAAGGAGTGACAAGTGGGAAAAGGAGTGACAAGGAGGGACAATGATGGACAAGGAGGTACAAGGAGGGACAAAAATCCACAAGGAGGAACAAGGATGAACAAGGAGGGACAAGTGGGAAAAGGAGGGAAAAGGAGTGACAATGAGGGGCAATGAGGACAAGGTGGGTCAAGGAGTGGCAATGAGGGACAACGAGGACAACGAGGGACAAGGAGGGAAAAGGAGGGACAATGAAGGTCAATGAGGGACAAAAAGGGACAATGAGGGACAAGCAGGGACAAGTAAGGCCAATGAGGGACAAGAGAGACAAGAAGGGACAAGGATGGATAAGGAGGGTCAAGGATGGACAAGGAGGGTCAAGGATGGATAAGGAGGGTCAAGGATGGATAAGGAGGGTCAAGGATGGATAAGGAGGGACAATGAGGTACAATTAGGTACAATGAGGTTCAAGGTGGGACAAGGAGGGACAATGAGGTACAATTAGGTACAATGAGGTACAATGCGGTTCAAGGTGGGACAAGGAGGGACAATGAGGTACAATGAGGGACAAGGTGTGTCAAGGAGTGACAAGGAGGGACAAGGAGGGACAATCAGGTACAATGAGGGACAAGGTGTGTCAAGGAGTGACAAGGAGGGACAAGGAGGGACAATCAGGTACAATGAGGGACAAGGTGTGTCAAGGAGTGACAAGGAGGGACAAGGGACAATGATGGACAATAAGGGACAATGAGTGACGAGGAGGGACAAGGAGGGAAAAGGATTGACAAGGAGGGGCAATGAGGGGCACGGAGGGACAAGGTTGGGCAATGAGGGGCACGGAGGGACAAGGTGGGACCAGGAGGGAAAAGGAGTGGCAATGAGGGACAAGGAGCGACAAGCAGAGACAAGGAGGGAAAAGGAGCGACAAGCAGGGACAAGGAGGGACAAAATGGGACAACCATGGACAAGCATGGACAAGCAGGGACAAGGATGGGTAATAAGGGACAAGAAGGGAAAAGGAGGGACACTAAGGGACAAGGAGGGAAAAGTAGGGACAAGGATGGACAATGAGGGGCAATTAGGGACACGTAGGGACAAGGTTGGACAATGAGGGACAAAGAGTGGCAATGATAGACATGTAGAGACAAGGATTGACAAGGAGGGAAAAGGAGCACAAGGAGGGACAGGGAGTGGCAATAAGGTCAAGGAGGGACAAGGATGGACAATTAGGGACAAGGAGGTAAAAGGAGGGACGAGGAGTGACGAGGAGGGACAAGGATGGGCGATGAGGGGCAATGATTGACAAGGAGGGACAAGGTGGGACCAGGATGAACAATGAGTAGCAATGAGGGACACGGAGGGACAAGGTTGGCAATGAGGGACAAGGAGTGGCAATGAGGTACAAGGACGGACACGGAGAGACACGGATGGAAAAGGAGGGAAAAGGAGGGACAATGATGGACTAGGAGGAACAAGGAGGGACAAGGAGTGGTAATGAGTGGCAATGAGGGACAAGAACGGACAAGGAGGAACAAAGAGGGAGAAGAAGGGACATGGAGGTACAAGAACGGACAAGGAGGAACAAAGTGGGACAAGGAGGTACAAGGAGGGACAAGGAGGGACAATGAGGAACAAGGAGGTGCAAGGAGTGACAAGTGGGAAAAGGAGGGAAAAGGAGTGACAAGGAGGGACAATGATGGACTTGGAGGAATAAGGAGGGACAGGGAGGGACAAGGAGTGTCAATGAGGGACAAGGAGGGACATGGAGGTACAAGGAGGGACAATGATGGACAAGGAGTGACAAGTGGGAAAAGGAGTGACAAGGAGAGTCAATGATGGACAAGGAGGAACAAGGAGGGACAGGGAGGGGCAAGGAGGGACAAGGAGGGTCAAGCAGGGACAATGTGGGACAAGGAGCGACAATAATGGACAAGGAGTTACAATGAGGGTCAAGGAGTGGCAATGAGTGGCAATGAGGGACAAGGAGGGACATGGAGGTACAAGGAGGGACAAGGAGGGACAAGGAGGGACAATGATGGACAATGAGGAACAAGGAGGAGCAAGGAGGGACAAGGAGTGACAAGTGGGAAAAGGAGTGACAAGGAGGGACAATGATGGACTAGGAGGAACAAGGAGGGACAGGGAGGGACAAGGGTGGCAATGAGTGCCAATGAGTGGCAATGAGGGACAAGGAGGGACAAGAACGGACAAGGAGGAACAAAGAGGGACAAGGAGGGACATGGAGGTACAAGGAGGGACAATGATGGACAAGGAGGAACAAGGAGGGACAAGGAGTGACAAGGAGAGTCAATGATGGACAAGGAGGAACAAGGAGGAAGAAGTAGGGACAAGGATGGACAAGGAGGGACAAGCAGGGACAAGAACGGACAAGGAGGGACAAGGAGGGACAAGGAGGGACAAGGACGGACAAGGAGGGACAATGAGGGACAAGGAGGGACAAGGAGTGGCAATGAGGAACAAGGGGGAAAAGAACGGACAAGGAGGAACAAAGAGGGACAAGGAGGGACATGGAGGTACAAGGAGGGGCAAGGAGTGACAAGTGGGAAAAGGAGTGACAAGGAGGGACAATGATGGACAAGGAGGGACAAAGAGGGACAAGGAGGGACAATGATGGACAAGGAGGAACAAGGAGGAACAAGGAGGGGAAAGGAGTGACAATGAAGGACACCAAGGACAAGGAGGGACATGGGGTGACAAGGAGGGAAAGGAGGGAAGAGGAGTGACAAGGAGGGACAATGAGGGACAAAAAGAACAATGGAGGGACAAGGAGGGACAAGGAGAGACAAGGAGAGACAAGCAGGGACAAGGTGGGACACGGAGGGACACGGAGGGACAAGAACGGACATGGAGGGACAAGGAGGGACAAGAGCGGACATTAAGGGAGAATGAGGGACAAGGAGGGACAGAATGGGGCAATGAGGACAAGGAGTGTCATGGAGCGTCAAGGAGGGTCAAGTAGGGTCAAGGAGACACAATGAGGGACAAGGAGGGCAAGGAGTGGCAATGAGGTACAAGCAAGGACAAGGATGGACAAAGAAGGACAAGGTGGGGCAAGGAGGGAAAAGGAGTGACAAAGAGGTACAAGGAGGGATAATGAGGGGTAATGAGGGACAAGCAAGGACAAGGAGGGACAAGCAAGGACAAGGAGGGACAATAAGGCACAAGGTAGGACAAGGAGGGACAATGATGGACAGGAGGAACAAGGAGGGACAATGATGGACAAGGAGGGACAAGTAGGGGCAAGGAGGGACAATGATGGACAAGGAGGGAAAAGGAGTGACAATGAAGGACACCAATGACAATGAGGGACATAGTGTGACAAGGAGGGAAAGGAGGGAAGAGGAGTGACTAGGAGGGACAACAAGGACAATGGAGGGACAAGGAGGGACACGGAGGGACAAGAACGGACATGGAGGGACAAGGAGGGACAAGAACGGACATGAAGGGACAATGAGGGACTAGGAGGGACAATGATGGACAAGGAGGAACAAAGAGGAACAAGGAGGGAAAAGGAGTGACAATGAAGGACACCAAGGACAAGGAGGGACATGGAGTTACAAGGAGTGACAAGGAGGGAAAAAGAGTGAAAAGGAGTGACAAAGCGGGTCAAGGAGGGAAAGGAGTGACAAGGCGGGTCAAGGAGGGACAAGGAGGTACAAGGAGGGACAATGATGGACAATGATGGACAAGGAGGAACAAGCAGGGGCAATGATGGACGAGGAGGGACAAGGAGGGACAATGATGGACAAGGAGGAACAAGGAGGGAAAAGGAGTGACAAGGAGCGACAATGAAGGATGGATCCAGGAAGGTCCAGGAGGGTCAAGGAGGGTCAAGGAGTGGCAGTGAGGGACAAGGAGGGACAATAACGGACAAGGAGGAACGAAGAGGGACAAGGAGGGACATGGAGGTACAAGGAGGGACAAGGAGGGACAATGATGGACAATGAGGAACAAGGAGGAGCAAGGAGGGACAATGAGTGACAAGTGGGAAAAGGAGGGAAAAGGAGTGACAAGGAGGGACAATGATAGACTAGGAGGAACAAGGAGGGACAGGGAGGGACAAGGAGTGGCAATGAGTTGCAATGAGTGGCAATGAGGGACAAGGAGGGACAAGAACGGACAAGGAGGAACAAAGAGGGAGAAGGATGGACATGGAGGTACAATGATGGACAAGGAGGAACAAGGAGGGAAAAGGAGTGCCAAGGAGGGTCAAGGAGGGAAAAGGAGTGACAAGGCGGGTCACGGAGTGTCAAGGAGGGTCACGGAGTGTCAAGGAGGGATAAGGTTGGGCAATGATGGACAAGGAGGGACAATGAGATACAAGGTGGGACAAGGAGGAACAATGAGGGACAAGGAGGGACAATGAGATACAAGGAGGGACAAGGAGGGACAAGGAGGGACAGGGAGGGACAAGGCGGGACAAGGAGGTACAAGGAGTTACAATGATGGACAAGGAGGAACAAGGAGGGACAAGGAGGGACAGGGACGGACTAAGAGTGGCAAGGAGGGACAAGGAAGTACAAGGAATGACGATGATGGACAAGGAGGAACAAGGAGGGACATGGAGGTACAAGTGGGAAAAGGAGTGACAAGGAGGGACAAGGAGGGAAAAAAATCCACAAGGAGGAACAAGGAGGTACAAGGAGGGACAAGTGGGAAAAGGAGGGAAAAGGAGTGACAAGGAGTGACAATGAGGGGCAATGAGGGCGAGGAGAACAAGGTGGGTCAAGGAGTGGCAATGAGGGACAAGGAATGACAAGGAGGGAAAAGGAGGGACAATGAGGGTCAATGAGGGACAATGAGGGACAAGTAAGGCCAATGAGGGACAAGAGAGACAAGAAGGTACAAGGATGGATAAGGAGGGTCAAGGAGGGTCAAGGATGGATAAGGAGGGTCAAGGATGGATAAGGAGGGAAAAGGAGTGACAAGGAGTGACAATGAGGGGCAATGAGGACGAGGAGGACAAGGTGGGTCAAGGAGTGGCAATGAGGGACAAGGAATGACAAGGAGGGAAAAGGAGGGACAATGAGGGTCAATGAGGGTCAATGAGGGACAATGAGGGACAAGTAAGGCCAATGAGGGACAAGAGAGACAAGAAGGGACAAGGATGGATAAGGAGGGTCAAGGATGGATAAGGAGGGACAATGAGGTACAATTAGGTACAATGAGGTTCAAGGTGGGACAAGGAGGGACAATGAGGGACAATGAGGTACAATTAGGTACAATGCGGTTCAAGGTGGGACAAGGAGGGACAATCAGGTACAATGAGGGACAAGGTGTGTCAAGGAGTGACAAGGAGGGACAAGGGACAATGATGGACAATAAGGGACAATGAGTGACGAGGAGGGACAAGGAGGGAAAAGGATTGACAAGGAGGGACAATGAGGGGCAATGAGGGACAAGGAGGGGCAAGGAGGGACAAGGAGGGTCAAGGAGTGGCAATGAGGGACAAGGAGGGACAATAACGGACAAGGAGGAACAAAGAGGGACAAGGATGTACAATGAGGGACAAGGAGGAACAATGATGGACAATGAGGAACAAGGAGGAGCAAGGTGGGACAATGAGTGACAAGTGGGAAAAGGAGGGAAAAGGAGTGACAAGGAGGGACAATGATGGACTAGGAGGAACAAGGAGGGACAGGGAGAGACAGGGAGGGACAAGGAGTGGCAATGATGGACAAGGAGGGACAAGAACTGACAAGGAGGAACAAAGAGGGAGCAGGATGGACATGGAGGTACAAGGAGGGACAAGGAGGGACAAGGAGGAACAAGGAGGGACAAGGAGTGACAAGGAGGGACACGGAGGGACAAGGAGGGAAAAGGAGGGACAAGGATGGACAATGAGGGACAAGGAGGAACAAGCAGGGACAAGGAGGGGCAATGAGTGACAATGAGGGACAAGGTTGGACAATGAGGGGCACGGAGGGACAAGGTGGGACCAGGAGGGAAAAGGAGTGGCAATGAGGGACAAGGAGGGAAAAGGAGCGACAAGCAGAGACAAGGAGGGAAAAGGAGCGACAAGGAGGGACAAAATGGGACAAGCATGGACAAGAAGGGACAAGGATGGGTAATAAGGGACAAGAAGGGAAAAGGAGGGACACTAAGGGACAAGGTGGGACAAGGAGGGAAAAGTAGGGACAAGGATGGACAATGAGGGGCAATGAGGGACACGTAGGGACAAGGTTGGACAATGAGGGACAAGGTGTGGCAATGATAGACATGTAGAGACAAGGATTGACAAGGAGGGACAAGGAGTGGCAATAAGGTTAAGGAGGGACAAGGATGGACAATTAGGGACAAGGAGGTAAAAGGAGGGACGAGGAGTGTCAAGGGGGGACAAGGATGGGCGATGAGGGGCAATGATTGACAAGGAGGGACACGGAGGGACAAGGTGGGACCAGGAGGGAAAAGGTGGCACAAGGAGGGAAAAGGATGAACAATGAGGGGCAATGAGGGACACGGAGGGACAAGGTTGGGCAATGAGGGACAAGGAGTGGCAATGAGGGGCAATGAGGTACAAGGACGGACACGGAGAGACACGGATGGAAAAGGAGGGACAATGATGGACTAGGAGGAACAAGGAGGGACAGGGAGGGACAAGGAGTGGCAATGAGTGGCAATGAGTGGCAATGAGTGGCAATGAGTGACAAGAACGGACAAGGAGGAACAAAGAGGGAGAAGAAGGGACATGGAGGTACAAGAACGGACAAGGAGGAACAAAGTGGGACAAGGAGGTACAAGGAGGGACAAGGAGGGACAATGAGGAACAAGGAGGAGCAAGGAGTGACAAGTGGGAAAAGGAGGGAAAAGGAGGGACAATGATGGACTTGGAGGAATAAGGAGGGACAGGGAGGGACATGGAGGTACAAGGAGGGACAATGATGGACAAGGAGTGACAAGTGGGAAAAGGAGTGACAAGGAGAGTCAATGATGGACAAGGAGGAACAAGGAGGGACAAGGAGGGACAAGGAGGGACAAGGAGTGGCAATGAGTGGCAATGAGGGACATGGAGGTAGAAGGAGGGACAAGGAGGGACAAGGAGGGACAATGATGGACAAAGAGTGACAAGTGGCAAAAGGAGTGTCAAGGAGGGACAATGATGGAAAAGGAGGAACAAGGAGGGACAAGGAGGGACATGGAGGTACAAGGAGGGACAATGATGGACAAGGAGTGACAAGTGGGAAAAGGAGTGACATGGAGGGACAATGATGGTCAAGGAGGGACAAAAATGCACAAGGAGGAACAAGGAGGGACAAGTGGGAAACGGAGGGAAAAGGAGTGACAATGAGGGGCAATGAGGACGAGGAGGACAAGGTGGGTCAAGGAGTGGCAATGAGGGACAACGAGGGACAAGGAGTGACAAGGAGGGAAAAGGAGGGACAATGAGGGACAATGAGGGACAATGAGGGACAATGAGGGACAATGAGGGTCAATGAGGGACAATAAGGGACAAGGAGGGACAATAAGGGACAAGGAAGGCCAATGAGGGACTAGGAGAGACAAGAAGGGACAAGGACGGTCAAGGATGGATTAGGAGGGTCAAGGATGGATAAGGAGGGTCAAGGATGGATAAGGATGGATAAGGAGGGACAATGAGGTACACTTAGGTACAATGAGGAGGGGACAAGGAGGGACAATTAGGTACAATGAGGGACAAGGTGGGTCAAGGAGTGACAAGGAGGGACAAGGGACAATGATGGACAATAAGGGACAATGAGTGACAAGGAGGGACAATGAGGGAAAAGGATTGACAAGGAGGGGCAATGAGGGGCAAGGAGGGACAATGAGGTACAAGGAGGGTCAAGGAGGGAAAATGAGTGACAAAGAGGTACAAGGAGGGGTAATGAGGGACAAGCAAGGACAGGGAGGGACAGTAAGGCACAAGGTAGGACAAGGAGGGAAAATGAGTGACAAGGAGGGACAAGGAGTGTCATGGAGCGTCAAGGAGGGTCATGGAGGGTCAAGGAGACACAATGAGGGACAAGGAGGGCAAGGATGGCAAGGAGGGGCAATGAGGTACAAGCAAGGACAAGGAGTGACAATTGGGAAAAGGAGGGAAAAGGAGTGACAAGGAGGGACAATGATGGACTAGGAGGAACAAGGAGGGACAGGGAGGGGCAAGGAGGGTCAAGCAGGGACAATGTGGGACAAGGAGCGACAATAATGGACAAGGAGTTACAATGAGGGTCAAGGAGTGGCAATGAGTGGCAATGAGGGACAAGGAGGGACATGGAGGTACAAGGAGGGACAAGGAGGGACAATGATGGACAATGAGGAACAAGGAGGAGCAAGGAGGGACAAGGAGTGACAAGTGGGAAAAGGAGTGACAAGGAGGGACAATGATGGACTAGGAGGAACAAGGAGGGACAGGGAGGGACAAGGGTGGCAATGAGTGGCAATGAGGGACAAGGAGGGACAAGAACGGACAAGGAGGGACATGGAGGTACAAGGAGGGACAATGATGGACAAGGAGGAACAAGGAGGGACAAGGAGTGACAAGTGGGAAAAGGAGTGACAAGGAGAGTCAATGATGGGCAAGGAGGAACAAGGAGGAAGAAGGAAGGACAAGGAGGGACAAGCAGGGACAAGAAGGGACAAGGAGGGACATGGAGGGACAAGGAGGGACAATGAGGGACAAGGAGGGACAAGGAGTGGAAATGAGTGACAAGGGGGGAAAAGAACGTACAAGGAGGAACAAAGAGGGACAAGGAGGGACATGGAGGTACAAGGAGGGACAGGGAGGGACAAGGAGGAACAAGGAGGGGAAAGGAGTGACAATGAAGGACACCAAGGACAAGGAGGGACATGGGGTGACAAGGAGGGAAGAGGAGTGACAATGAGGGACAAAAAGAACAATGGAGGGACAAGGAGGGACAAGGAGGGACAAGGAGGGACAAGCAGGGACACGGAGGGACAAGAACGGACATGGAGGGACAAGAGCGGACATTAAGGGAGAATGAGGGACAAGGAGGGACAGAATGGGGCAATGAGGACAAGGAGTGTCATGGAGCGTCAAGGTGGGTCATGGAGGGTCAAGTAGGGTCAAGGAGACACAATGAGGGACAAGGAGGGCAAGGAGTGGCAATGAGGTACAAGCAAGGACAAAGAGGGACAAGGTGGGGCAAGGAGGGAAAAGGAGTGACAAAGAGGTACAAGGAGGGATAATGAGGGGTAATGAGGGACAAGCAAGGACAAGGAGGGACAATAAGGCACAAGGTAGGACAAGGAGGGACAATGATGGACAAGGAGGAACAAGGAGGGACAATGATGGACAAGGAGGGACAAGTAGGGGCAAGAAGGGACAATGATGGACAAGGAGGGAAAAGGAGTGACAATGAAGGACACCAAGGACAATGAGGGACATAGTGTGACAAGGAGGGAAGAGGAGTGACAAGGAGGGACAACAAGGACAATGGAGGGACAAGGAGGGACACGGAGGGACAAGAACGGACATGGAGGGACATGGAGTGACAAGGAGGGAAAGGAGGGAAGAAGAGTGACAAGGAGGGACAATGAGGGACAACAAGGACAATGGAGGGACAAGGAGGGACAAGGAGTGACAATGAAGGACACCAAGGACAAGGAGGGACAAGGAGGGAAGAGGAGTGACAAGGAGGGACAATGAGGGACAACAAGGACAATGGAGGGACAAGAACGGACATGTAGGGACAAGGAGGGACAAGGAGGGGCAAGGAAGGACAATGAGGGAAAAGGACGGAAAATGAGCGACAAGGAGGGACTAGGAGTGTCATGGAGCGTCAAGGAGGGTCAAGGAGAGGCAATGAGGGACAAGGAGTGACAACTAGGGACAAGGAGGGAGAAGGAGGGACAAGGAGTGACAAGGAGAGACAGGGAGGGACAAGGATGTACAAGGAAGGACAAAGAGGGACATGAGCGACGAGGAGGGAAAAGAAGGATAATGAGGGACAATGATGGACAAGGAGGGACAATGAGGGACAAGGTCGCGCAATGAGGGACAAGGAGGGAAAGGCAGCACAAGGATGGACAAGGAGTGGAAATGAGGTGCAAAGAGGGACAAGGAGGGTCAAGGAGAGACAATGATGGACAAGCAGGGGCAATGATGGACAAGGAAGGCATGGAGTGGCAATGAGGGGCAATGAGGGGCAATGAGGTACAAGCAGGAACAAAGAGGGACAAGGATGGACAAGGATGGACAAGGAGGGACAAGGAGGGACAAGGAGGGACAAGGAGGGACAAGAAGGTACAATGAGGGACAAGGAGGGACAAGGAGGAACAAGGAGGAACAAGGAGGAACAAGGATGGACAAGGAGGGACAAAATGGGGCAATTAGGTACAAGGAGGGACAACGATGGACAACGATGGACAAGGATGGACGAGGAGGGACATGGAGGGACAAGAATGGGCAATGAGGGACAAGGAGGGACAGAATGGGGCAATGAGGACAAGGAGAGAAAAGAACGGGAAAAAGGGAGCGACAAGGAGGGACAATGTGGGACAAGGAGGGACAAGGAGTGTCATGGAGCGTGAGGACAAGGAGAGAAAAGAACGGGAAAAAGGGAGTGACAACTAGGGACAAGGAGGGACAACAAGGATAATTAGGGAAAATGAGTGACAAGGAGGGACAAGGCGGGATAAGGAGGGACAACAAGGATAAGGAGGGGAAATGAGTGACAAGGAGGGGCAAGGAGGGACAAGGAGGGTCTATCAGGGACAATGTGGGACAAGGAGTGACAATAATGGACAAGGAGTTACAATGAGGTACAAGGAGGGTCAAGGAGTGACAAGGAGGGACAAGAACGGACAAGGAGGGACATGGAGGTACAAGGAGGGACAAGGAGGGAAAAGGAGGGACAAGGAGGGACAAGGAGGGACAAGAAGGGACAAGAAGGGACAACGAGGGACAAGGAGGAACAAGTTTGGGCAATGAGGAACAAGGGGGACAAGGAGTGGAAATGAGGGGCAATGAGGGACAAGGAGGGGTAATGTGGGACAAGGAGGGGCAATGAGTGACAAGGAGCGACAAGGTTGGACAATGAGGGACAAGGAGGGAAAAGGAGAGACAAGGAGGGACAAGGAGGGTCAAGCAGGGACAATGTGGGACAAGGAGTGACAATAATGGACAAGGAGTTACAATGAGGTACAAGGAGGGTCAAGGAGTGGCAATGAGGGACAAGGAGGGACAAGGAGGAACAAAGAGGGACAAGGAGGGACAAGAAGGGACATGGAGGTACAAGGAGGGACAAGGAGGGACAAGAAGGGACAAGAAGGGACAAGAAGGGACAAGAAGGGACAAGAAGGGACAAGAAGGGACAAGGAGGGACAAGGAGGGTCAAGGATGGACAGGAGGGTCAAGGAGTGACAAGGGGTGGTAATGAGGGACAAGGCGGGATAAGGAGGGAAAAGGAGTGGCAAGGAGGGGCAATGAGTGACAAGCAGGGACAATGTGGGGCTAGGAGTGACAATGTGGGACAAGGAGCGACAATAATGGACAAGGAGTTACAATGAGGTACAAGGAGGGTCAAGGAGTGGCAAGGAGGGACAAGGAGGGACATGGAGGTACAAGGAGGGACAAGGAGGGACAAGGAGGGACAATGATGGACAATTAGGAACAAGGAGGAGCAAGGAGGGACAAGGAGTGACAAGTGGGAAAAGGAGGGAAAAGGAGTGACAAGGAGGGACAATGATGGACAAGGAGGAACAAGGAGGAGCAAGGAGGGACAAGGAGTGACAAGTGGGAAAAGGAGGGAAAAGGAGTGACAAGGAGTGACAATGAGGGGCAATGAGGACGAGGAGGACAAGGTGGGTCAAGGAGTGGCAATGAGGGACAACGAGGGACAAGGAGTGACAAGGAGGGAAAAGGAGGAACAAAGAGGGAGAAGGAAGGACATGGAGGTACAAGAACGGACAAGGAGGAACAAGGAGGGACAATGATGGACAATGAGGAACAAGGAGGAGCAAGGTGGGACAAGGAGTGACAAGTGGGAAAAGGAGGGAAAAGGAGTGACAAGGAGGGACAATGATGGACTAGGAGGAACAAGGAGGGACAGGGAGGGACAAGGAGTGGCAATGAGTGTCAATGAGGGACAAGGAGGGACATGGAGGTACAAGGAGGGACAATGATGGACAATGATGGACAAGGAGTGACAAGTGGGAAAAGGAGTGACAAGGAGGGACAATGATGGACTAGGAGGAACAAGGAGGGACAGGGAGGGACAAGGAGTGGCAATGAGTGTCAATGAGGGACAAGGAGGGACATGGAGGTACAAGGAGGGACAATGATGGACAATGATGGACAAGGAGTGACAAGGAGAGTCAATGATGGACAAGGAGGAACAAGGAGGGACAAGGAGGGACAAGGAGGGACAATGAGTGGCAATGTGGGACAAGAACGGACAATGAGGGACATGGAGGTACAAGGAGGGATAATGATGGACAAGGAGTGACAAGTGGGAAAAGGAGTGTCAAGGAGGGACAATGATGGACAAGGAGGAACAAGGAGGAACAAGGAGGGACAAGGATGGACAAAGAGGGACATGGAGGTACAAGGAGGGACAATGATGGACAAGGAGTGACGAGTGGGAAAAGGAGTGACAAGGAGGCACAATGATGGACAAGGAGGGACAAAAATGCACAAGGAGGAACAAGGATGAATAAGGAGGTACAAGGAGGGACAAGTGGGAAAAGGAGGGAAAAGGAGTGACAAGAAGTGACAATGAGGGGCAATGAGGACGAGGAGGACAAGATGGGTCAAGGAGTGGCAATGAGGGACAAGGAGGGACAAGGAGGGACAAGGAGGGACAAGGAGGGACAAGGAGGGACAAGGAGTGACAAGGAGGGAAAAGGAGGGACAATGAGGGACAATGAGGGACAAGGAAGGCCAATGAGAGACTAGGAGAGACAAGAAGGGACAAGGACGGTCAAGGATGTATAAGGAGGGTCAAGGATGGATAAGGAGGGTCAAGGATTGATAAGGAGGGACAATGAGGTACAATTAGGTACAATGAGGTTCAAGGTGGGACAAGGAGGGACAATGAGGTACAATTAGGTACAATGAGGGACAATGAGGTACAATTAGGTACAATGCGGTTCAAGGTGGGACAAGGAGGGACAATTAGGTACAATGAGGGACAAGGTGGGTCAAAGAGTGACAATGAGGGACAAGGGACAATGATGGGCAATAAGGGACAATGAGTGACAATGAGGGACAAGGAGGGAAAAGGATTGACAAGGAGGGGCAATGAGGGGCAATTTAGGACAATGAGGGACAAGGAGGGACAATAACGGACAAGGAGGAACAAAGAGGGACAAGGAGTGACATGGAGGTACAAGGAGGGATAATGATGGACAATGAGGAACAAGGAGGAGCAAGGAGGGACAATGAATGACAAGTGGGAAAAGGAGTGACAAGGAGGGACAATGATGGACTAGGAGGAACAAGGTGGGACAGGGAGGGACAAGGAGTGGCAATGAGTGGCAATGAGTGGCAATGGGTGGCAAGGAGGGACAAGAACGGACAAGGAGGAACAAAGAGGGAGAAGGAGGGACACTAAGGGACAAGGTGGGACAAGGAGGGAAAAGTAGGCACAAGGTTGGACAATGAGGGGCAATGAGGGACACGTAGGGACAAGGTTGGACAATGAGGGACAAGGAGTGGCAATGATAGACAAGTAGAGACAAGGATTGACAAGGAGGGAAAAGGAGCACAAGGCGGGACATGATGTGGCAATAAGGTCAAGGAGGGTCAAGGAGGGACAAGGAGGTAAACGGAGGGACAAGGAGGGACAAGGATGGGCAATGAGGGGCAATGAGGGGCAATGAGTGACAAGGAGGGACACGGAGGGACAAGGTGGGACCAGGAGGGAAAATGTGGCATAAGGAGGGAAAAGGAGGGACAATGAGGGACACGGAGGGACAAGGTTGGGCAATGAGGGACAAGGAGTGGCAATGAGGGGCAATGAGGTACAAGGACGGACACGGAGAGACACGGATTGAAAAGGAGGGACAAGGAGGGACACGGAGGGACATGGTGGGACCAGGAGGGACAAGGAGTGGCAATGAGGGAAAAGGAGCGACAAGGAGGGAAAAGGATTGCCAAGGAGGGGCAATGAGGGACAAGGAGGAACAAGCAGGGACAATGAGGGACAAGGAGGGACAGGGAGGGAAATGGAGGGACAAGGTGGGGCAATCAGGGACAAGAAGGTACAATGAGTGACAAGTATGGACAAGCGGGGACAAGGAGGGGTAATGAGGGACAAGGAGGGATACAAAGGGACAGGGAGGGAAAAGGAGGGACAAGAATGGACAATGAGGGGCAATGAGGGACACGGAGGGACAAGGTTGGGCAATGAGGGACAAGGAGTGGCAATGAAGGACAAGGACGGACACGAAGGGACACGGATGGAAAAGGAGGGACAATGAGGGTCGAGGAGGGAAAAGGAGGGACAAGCACGGACAAGGACGGACAAGGAGGGACCAGTAGGGACAAGGAGGGACCAATAGAGACAAGGAGGAACAAGCAGGGACAAGGAGGGTCAAGGATGGACAAGGGGGGTCAAGGAGGGACATGGTTGGACGCGGCAATGAGGGACACGGTTGGGCAATGAGGGACACGGTTGGGCAATGAGGGACAATGAGGGGCAATGGGGCAATGAGGTACAAGGACGGACAAGGAGGGACAATGAGGGAAAAGGAGAGAAAAGAACGGACAAGGAGGGGCCAGTAGGGACAAGGAATGACACGGAGGGTCAATGAGGGACAAGGATTGACAAGGAGTGGCAATGAGGGACAAGGAGGGTCAAGGAGGAATAAGCAGGGAGAATGAGGGACAAGAAGGGTCAAAGAGGGACAAGGAGAAACAAGGAGAGACAGGGAGAGACAAGGATTGACAAGGAGAACCAAGGAGGGAAAAGGAGGACAAGGAGTGGCAATGAGGTCAAGGAGGGACAAGGAGTGACAAGGAGGGATAAGGATGGTCACGGAAGGACAAGGAGGAACAAGGAGTGACAAGGTGGGGCAATGAGGGACAAGCAGGACAAGTAGGGACAAGCAGGAACAAGCAGGGACAAGGAGGGTCAAGGAGGGTCAATGATGGACAAAGGGGGTCAAGGAGGGACATGGATGGACGCGGCAATGAGGGACACGGAGGGACAAGGTTGGGTAATGAGGGACAATGAGGGACAAGGAGTGGCAATGAGGGGCAATGGGGGCAATGAGGTACAAGGACGGACAAGGAGGGACAATGAGGGACGAGGAGGGAAAAGGAGAGAAAAGAACGGACAAGGAGCGACCAGTAGGGACAAGGAATGACACGGAAGGTCAATAAGGGACAAGGATTGACCAGGAAGGGCAATGAGGGACAAGGAGGAACAAGCAGGGACAATGAGGGACAAGAAGGGACAAGGAGCGACACGGAGGGACATGGTGGGACAAACAGGGACAACGAGGGACAACGAGGGACAACGAGGGACAAGGAGGGACAAGGAGGGACAAGGAGGGACAAGGAGGGACAAGGAGGGACAAGGAGGGACAAGGAGGGACAATGATGGACAAGGATTGAAAAGGAGGGACAAGGAGGGAAAAGGAGGGGCCACGATGGGCAATGAGGGACAAGGAGGGACAAGGAGGGACAAGGAGGGACAAGGAGGGACAAGGAGGGACAAGGAGGGACAAAGAGGGACAAGGAGGGACAAGGAGGGACAAGGAGGGACACGGAGGGACAAGGAGGGACAGTGAGGTCAAGGAGGGGTAAGGAGGGACAAGGATGTTCAAGGAGGGACAAGGATGTTCAAGGAGGGACAAGGAGGTAGAAGGAGGGAAAAGGAGGGACATGGAGTGACAAGTAGTGACAAGGAGGGAAAAGGAGGGACAAGGATGGACAATGAGGGGCAATGAGTGACAAGGATGAACAAGCAGGGACAAGGAGTGGCAGTGAGGGACAATGAGGGACACGGAGGGACAAGGTTGGGCAAGGAGGGACAAGGAGGGACAATGAGGGACAAGAAGGGTCAGGGAGGGAGAAGGAGGGACAAGGAGTGACAAGGAGGGACAAGCTGGACAAGGAGGGGTAATGAGGGACAAGGTGGGAAAAGGAGGGACACGAAGGGACAATGATGGACAATGAGGGGCAATGAGGGACACGGAGAGACAATGTTGGGCAATGAGGGACAAGGAGGGAAAAGGACGGAAAAGGAGCGACAAGCAGGGACAAGGAGGGAAAAGGAGGTACAAGATGGGACAATGAGGGACAAGGAGGGACAAGGATTGACAAGGAGGAACAAGCAGGGACCATGAGGTACAAGAAGGGACAAGGAGTGATAGGGAGGGAGAAGGAGGGACAAGCATAAGCAGGGACAAGGAGGGGTAATGAGGGAAAAGGAGGGAAAAGGAGGGACACGAAGGGACAAGGAGGGACAATGATGGACAATGAGGGCCAATGAGGGACAAGGTTGGGCAATGAGTTACAAGGAGTGGCAATGATGGGCAATGAGGGGCAATGAGGTACAAGGACGGACACGGAGGGACACGGATGGAAAAGGAGGGACAATGAGGGACAAGGAGGGACAAGAACGGACAAGGAGGGACAGGGAGGGACCAGTATGGGCAAGGAGGGACAAGGAATGACAAGGAGGGTCAATGAGAGGCAATGAGCGACAATGAGCGACAATGAGGGGCAATGAGGGACAAGGAGGGACAATAAGGGAAAGGAGGGACAAGGTGGGACCAGGAGGGACAAGAAATGACAAGGAGGGAAAAGGACGGAAAAGGAGCGACAAGCAGGCACAAGGAGGGACAAGGTGGGAAAAGGAGGGACAAGTAGGGACAAGGAGGGTCAAGGAGGGTCAAGAAGGGACAAGGATTGACAAGGAGGGGCAATGAGGGACAATGAGGCACAAGGAGGAACAAGCAGGGACAAGAAGGGACAAGGAGCGACACGGAGGGACAGGGTGGGAAAAGGAGGGACAAGGAGGGACAAGGAGGGACAAGGAGTGACAAGGAGTGACAAGGAGTGAAAAGGAGTGACAAGGAGTGACAAGGAGTTACAAGGAGTTATAAGGAGTGAGAAGGAGGGAAAAGGAGTGACAAGGCGGGTCAAGGATGGACAAGGAGGGACAAGGGGTGGTAATGAGGGGCAATGAGGGACGAGGTGGGACAAGGAGGGTAACGGTGGGTCATGGACATGGTGGACAATGAGTGACAAGGAGGGACAAGGAAGGACAAGGAGGGACTAAGAGTGACAAGGAGTGACAAGTGGGAAAAGTAGGGACAAGGAAGGACAGGGAGGGACAAGGAGGGACTAAGAGTGACAAGGAGGGACAATGATGGACAAGGAGGACAAGAAGGGTCAAGGAGAGGCAATGAGGGACAATGAGGGAAAAGGTTGACAATGATGATCAAGGAGGGACAATGTGTGGCAATGAGGGGCAATGAGGTACAAGCATGGACAAGGAGGGACACGGATGGAGAAGGAGGGACAAGGCGGGATAAGGAGGGACAAGGAGGGAAAAGGAGTGCCAAGGAGGGAAAAGGAGTGACAAGGCGGGTCAAGGAGGGTCACGGAGTGTCAATGAGTGTCAATGAGGGGCAAGGAGGGACATGGAGGTACAAGGAGGGACAATGATGGACAATGATGGACAAGGAGTGACAAGTGGGAAAAGGAGGGAAAAGGAGTGACAAGGAGGGACAATGATGGACTAGGAGGAACAAGGAGGGACAGGGAGGGACAAGGAGTGGCAATGAGTGTCAATGAGGGACAAGGAGGGACATGGAGGTACAATGAGGGACAATGATGGACAAGGAGTGACAAGGAGAGTCAATGATGGACAAGGAGGGACAAGGAGTGGCAATGTGGGACAAGAACGGACAAGGAGGGACATGGAGGTACAAGGAGGGACAATGATGGACAAGGAGTGACAAGTGGGAAAAGGAGTGTCAAGGAGGGACAATGATGGACAAGGAGGAACAAGGAGGGACAAGGATGGACAAAGAGGGACATGGAGGTACAAGGAGGGACAATGATGGACAAGGAGTGACAAGTGGGAAAATGAGTGACAAGGAGGCACAATGGCAATTAGGTACAATGAGGGACAAGGAGGGACAAGGAAGGTCAAAGAGGTTCAAGGAGGGTCAAGGAGGGTCCAGGAGTGGCAATGAGTGGCAATGAGGGACAAGGAGGGACAATAACGGACAAGGAGGAACAAAGAGGGACAAGGAGTGACATGGAGGTACAAGGAGGGACAATGATGGACAATGAGGAACAAGGAGGAGCAAGGAGGGACAATGAATGACAAGTGGGAAAAGGAGGGAAAAGGAGTGACAAGGAGGGACAATGATGGACTAGGAGGAACAAGGAGGGACAGGGAGGGACAAGGAGTGGCAATGAGTGGCAATGAGTGGCAATGGGTGGCAATGAGTGGCAAGGAGGGACAAGAACGGACAAGGAGGAACAAAGAGGGAGAAGGAGGGACATGGAGGTACAAGGAGGGACAAGGAGGGACAATGATGGACAAGGAGGAACAAGGAGGGACAAGGAGTGACAAGGAGGGACAAGGAGGGACAAGGAGGGTCAAGGAGGTTCAAGGAGGGTCAAGGAGGGTCAAGGAGGGTCAAGGAGTGGCAATGAGTGGCAATGAGGGACAAAGAGGGACAATAACGGACAAGGAGGAACAAAGAGGGACAAGGAGTGACATGGAGGGACAAGGAGGGACAATGATGGACATTGAGGAACAAGGAGGAGCAAGGAGGGACAATGAATGACAAGTGGGAAAAGGAGGGAAAAGGAGTGACAAGGAGGGACAATGATGGACTAGGAGGAACAAGGAGGCACAGGGAGGGACAAGGAGTGGCAATGAGTGGCAATGAGTGGCAATGAGTTGCAATGGGTGGCAATGGGTGGCAATGAGTGGCAATGAGGGACAAGAACGGACAAGGAGGAACAAAGAGGGAGAAGGAGGGACATGGAGGTACAAGGAGGGACAAGGAGGGACAATGATGGACAAGGAGGAACAAGGAGGGACAAGGAGTGACAAGGAGGGACACGGAGGGACAAGGAGGGAAAAGGAGGGACAATGAGGGACAAGGAGGGGCAATGAGTGGCAATGAGGGACAATGAGGGACACGGAGGGACAAGGTTGCCAATGAGGACACGGAGGGTCAAGGTGGGACCAGGAGGGAAAAGGAGTGGCAATGAGGGACAAGGAGGGAAAAGGAGCGACAAGCAGGGACAAGGAGGTAAAAGGAGAGACAAACAGGGACAAGGAGGGACAAGGATTGACAAGGAGGAACAAGCAGGGACCATGAGGTACAAGAAGGGACAAGGAGTGATAGGGAGGGAGAAGGAGGGACAAGCATGTATAAGCAGGGACAAGGAGGGGTAATAAGGGGCAAGAAGGGAAAAGGAGGGACACTAAGGGACAATGATGATCAAGGAGGGACAATGTGTGGCAATGAGGGGCAATGAGGTACAAGCATGGACAAGGAGGGACACGGATGGAGAAGGAGTGACAAGGAGGGACAAGGCGGGATAAGGAGGGACAAGGAGGGAAAAGGAGTGCCAAGGAGGGAAAAGGAGGGAAAAGGAGTGACAAGGCGGGTCAAGGAGGGTCACGGAGTGTCAATGAGTGTCAATGAGGGACAAGGAGGGACATGGAGGTACAAGGAGGGACAATGATGGACATGGAGTGACAAGTGGGAAAGGGAGGGAAAAGGAGTGACAAGGAGGGACAATGATGGACTAGGAGGAACAAGGAGGGACAGGGAGGGACAAGGAGTGGCAATGAGTGTCAATGAGGGACAAGGAGGGACATGGAGGTACAATGAGGGACAATGATGGACAAGGAGTGACAAGGAGAGTCAATGATGGACAAGGAGGGACAAGGAGTGGCAATGAGTGGCAATGTGGGACAAGAACGGACAAGGAGGGACATGGAGGTACAAGGAGGGACAATGATGGACAAGGAGTGACAAGTGGGAAAAGGAGTGTCAAGGAGGGACAATGATGGACAAGGAGGAACAAAGGAGGGACAAGGTTGGACAAAGAGGGACATGGAGGTACAAGGAGGGACAATGATGGACAAGGAGTGACAAGTGGGAAAATGAGTGACAAGGAGGCACAATGGCAATTAGGTACAATGAGGGACAAGGAGGGACAAGGAGGGTCAAAGAGGTTCAAGGAGGGTCAAGGAGGGTCAAGGAGGGTCAAGGAGGGTCAAGGAGGGTCAAGGAGTGGCAATGAGTGGCAATGAGGGACAAGGAGGGACAATAACAGACAAGGAGGAACAAAGAGGGACAAGGAGTGACATGGAGGTACAAGGAGGGACAAGGAGGGACAATGATGGACAATGAGGAACAAGGAGGAGCAAGGAGGGACAATGAATGACAAGTGGGAAAAGGAGGGAAAAGGAGTGACAAGGAGGGACAATGATGGACTAGGAGGGACAGGGAGGGACAAGGAGTGGCAATGAGTGGCAATGGGTGGCAATGAGTGGCAAGGAGGGACAAGAACGGACAAGGAGGAACAAAGAGGAAGAAGGAGGGACATGGAGGTACAAGGAGGGACAAGGAGGGACAATGATGGACAAGGAGGAACAAGGAGGGACAAGGAGTGACAAGGAGGGACAATGAGGGACAAGGAGGGTCAAGGAGGGTCAAGGAGTGGCAATGAGTGGTAATGAGTGGCAATGAGGGACAAGGAGGGACAATAACGGACAAGGAGTGACATGGAGGGACAAGGAGGGACAATGATGGACATTGAGGAACAAGGAGGAGCAAGGAGGGACAATGAATGACAAGTGGGAAAAGGAGGGAAAAGGAGTGACAAGGAGGGACAATGATGGACTAGGAGGAACAAGGAGGCACAGGGAGGGACAAGGAGTGGCAATGAGTTGCAATGGGTGGCAATGAGGGACGAGGAGGGACAAGAACGGACAAGGAGGAACAAAGAGGGAGAAGGAGGGACATGGAGGTACAAGGAGGGACAAGGAGGGACAATGATGGACAAGGAGGAACAAGGAGGGACAAGGAGTGACAAGGAGGGACACGGAGGGACAAGGAGGGAAAAGGAGGGACAATGAGGGACAAGGAGGGGCAATGAGTGGCAATGAGGGACAATGAGGGACAAGGTTGGCAATGAGGACACGGAGGGTCAAGGTGGGACCAGGAGGGAAAAGGAGTGGCAATGAGGGACAAGGAGGGAAAAGGAGCGACAAGCAGGGAAAGGAGGTAAAAGGAGAGACAAACAGGGACAAGGAGGGACAAGGATTGACAAGGAGGAACAAGCAGGGACCATGAGGTACAAGAAGGGACAAGGAGTGATAGGGAGGGAGAAGGAGGGACAAGCATGTATAAGCAGCGACAAGGAGGGGTAATAAGGGGCAAGAAGGGAAAAGGAGGGACACTAAGGGACAAGGAGGGAAAAGTAGGGACAAGGATGGACAATGAGGGGCAATGAGGGACAAGGTTGGACAATGAGGGACAAGGAGTGGCAATGATAGACAAGTAGAGACAAGGATTGACAAGGAGGGAAAAGGAGCACAAGGAGGGACATGAAGTGGCAATAAGGTCAAGGAGGGTCAAGGAGGGACAAGGAGGGACAAGGAGGGACAAGGAGGTAAAAGGAGGGAAAAGGAGGGACGAGGAGGGACGAGGAGTGACAAGGAGGGTCAAGGATGGGCAATGAGGGGCAATGAGTGACACGGAGGGACACGGAGGGACAAGGTGGGACCAGGAGGGAAAAGGTGGCATAATGAGGGAAAATGAGGGACAAGGATGGACAATGAGGGACAATGAGGGACACGGAGGGACAAGGTTGGGCAATGAGGGACAAGGAGTGGCAATGAGGGGCAATGAGGTACAAGGACGGACACGGAGAGACACGGATTGAAAAGGAGGGACAAGGAGGGACATGGTGGGACCAGGAGGGACAAGGAGTGGCAATGAGGGACAAGGAGGGAAAAGGACGGAAAAGGAGCGACAAGGAGGGAAAAGGATTGACAAGGAGGGGCAATGAGGGACAAGGAGGAACAAGCAGGGACAATGAGGGACAAGGAGGGACAGGGAGGGAAATGGAGGGACAAGGTGGGGCAACCAGGGACAAGAAGGTACAAGGAGGGACAAGTATGGACATGCGGGGACAAGGAGGGGTAATGAGGGACAAGGAGGGACACAAAGGGACAGGGAGGGAAAAGGAGGGACAAGTATGGACAATGAGGGGCAATGAGGGACACGGAGGGACAAGGTTGGGCAATGAGGGACAAGGAGTGGCAATGAAGGACAAGGACGGACACGGATGGAAAAGGAGGGACAATGAGGGTCGAGGAGGGAAGAGGAGGGACAAGCACGGACAAGGACGGACAAGGAGGGACCAGTAGGGACAAGGAGGGACCAATAGAGACAAGGAGGAACAAGCAGGGACAATGAGGGAGAAGAAGGGGCAAGGAGCGACACGGAGGGACAGGGAGGGAAAAGGATGGTCACGGAGGGTCAAGGAGGGACGAGGAGGGAAAAGGAGGGACAAGAACGGACAAGGAGGGACCAGTAGGGACCAGTAGGGACACGGAGGGACCAGTAGGGACAAGGAGGAACAAGCAGGGACAATGAGGGACAAGGAGTGACACGGTGGGACAGGGAGGGAAAAGGAGGGACAAGGTGGGCATAGGATGGTCACAGAGGATCACAGAGGGTCAAGGAGGGACGAGGATGAACAATTAGGGACACGGAGGGACAAGGTTGGGCAATGATGGACAAGGAGTGGCCATTAGGGACAGGGAGGGAAAAAGAGGGACAATGGTGGGACAAGGAGGGACAAGGATGGCAAAGGAGGAACAAGTAGTGACAAGGAGTGACAAGGAGGGACAAGGAGGGAAAAGGATGGTCACGGAGGGACGAGGATGGACAAGGTTGGGCAATGAGGGACAAGGAAGGACAAGGAGGGACATGGAGTGACAAGCTGGGTCAATGAGGGACAATGAGGGACAAGTAGGGACAAGCAGGGACCAGGAGGGTCAAGGATGGACAAGGGGGGTCAAGGAGGGACATGGTTGGACGCGGCAATGAGGGACACGGAGGGACACGGTTGGGCAATGAGGGACAATGAGGGGCAATGGGGCAATGAGGTACAAGGACGGACAAGGAGGGACAATGAGGGACAAGGAGGGTCAAGGAGGGACAAGAAGGGTCAAAGAGGGACAAGAAGGGTCAAAGAGGGACAAGGAGAAACAAGGAGAGACAGGGAGAGACAAGGATTGACAAGGAGAACCAAGGAGGAAAAAGGAGGGAAAAGGAGGACAAGGAGGGACAAGGAGTGGCAATGAGGTCAAGGAGTGACAAGGAGGGATAAGGATGGTCACGGAGGGACGAGGATGGACAAGGTTGGGCAATGAGGGACAAGGAAGGACACGGAGGAACAAGGAGTGACAAGGTGGGGCAATGAGGGACAAGCAGGACAAGTAGGGATAAGCAGGAACAAGCAGGGACAAGGAGGGTCAATGATTGACAAAGGGGGTCAAGGAGGGACATGGATGGACGCGGCAATGAGGGACACGGAGGGACAAGGTTGGGCAATGAGGGACAATGAGGGACAAGGAGTGGCAATGAGGGGCAATGGGGGCAATGAGGTACAAGGACGGACAAGGAGGGACAATGAGGGACGAGGAGGGAAAAGGAGAGAAAAGGAGAGAAAAGAACGGACAAGGAGCGACCAGTAGGGACAAGGAATGACACGGAGGGCAATGAGGGACAAGGATTGACAAGGAAGGACAATGAGGGACAAGGAGGAACAAGCAGGGACAATGAGGGATAATGAGGGACAAGAAGGGACAAGGAGCGACACGGAGGGACATGGTGGGACAAACAGGGACAACGAGGGACAACGAGGGACAAGGAGGGACAAGGAGTGACAAGGAGGGACAAGGAGGGACAATGATGGACAAGGAGGGACAAGGATTGAAAAGGAGGGACAAGGAGGGAAAAGGAGGGGCCACGATGGGCAATAGGGGGCAATGAGGGACAAGGAGGGACAAGGAGGGACAAAGAGGGACAAGGAGGGACAAGGAGGGACACGGAGTGACAAGGAGGGACAATGAGGGACAAAGAGTGTCAACGAGGGTGAAGGAGGGTCAATGAGGGACAAGGAGAGACAAGGATTGACAAGGAGGGACAAGGAGGGAAAAGGAGGACAAGGTGTGGCAATGAGGTCAAGGAGGGTCAAGGAGGGAAAAGGAGGCATAAGGATGGACAAGGATGGACAAGGAGGTAAAAGGAGGTAAAAGGAGGGAAAAGGAGGGAAAAGGAGGGACAAGGAGGGACAAGGAGTGACAAGGAGGGAAAAGGAGGGACAAGGATGGACAACGAGGGGCAATGAGCGACAAGGATGAACAAGCAGGGACAAGGAGGGGCAATGAGTGGCAATGAGGGACACGGAAGTACAAGCTTGAGCAATGAGGGAAAAGGGGGGACACGGAGGGACAAGGTGGGTCAAGGAGGGACAAGGAGGGACAAGGAGGGACAAGGGGGACAAAGGGGAACAAGCAGGGACAATGAGGGACAAGAAGGGACAGGGAGGGAGAAGGAGTGACAAGGAGGGACAAGCAGGGACAATGAGGGACAAGGAGGGAATGGAGGGGCAAGGATGGCAAAGAGGGACAAGGAGGGACAAGGAGGAACAAGTAGGGACAAGAAGGGACAGGGAGGGAGAAGGAGGGACTATGAGTGACAAGGAGGGGCAAGCATGGACAAGCAGGACAAATGAGGAACATGGTGGGAAAAGGAGGGACACGAAGGGACAATGATGGACAATGAGTGGCAATGAGGGACAATGAGGGACAAGGTTGGGCAATGAGGTACTCAAGTAGGGACAAGGGGGGACAAGGAGGGACAAGGAGGCACAAGGAGGAACAAGCAGGGACAAGAAGGGACAAGGAGCGACACGGAGGGACAGGGAGGGAAAATGAGGGACAAGGAGGGACAAGGAGGGACAAGGAGGGACAAGGAGTGACAAGGAGTGACAATGAGGGACAAGGAGTGACAAGGAGTGACAATGAGAGGCAATGAGTGACAAGGAGGGACAAGGAGGGGCAATGAGGGACAAGGAGGGTCAATAAGGGACAAGGTGGGACCAGGAGGGACAATAAGGGACTAGGTGGGACCAGGAGCGACAAGGTCAATGAGGGGCAATGAGTGACAAGGATGAACAAGCAGGGACAAGGAGGGGCAATGAGTGGCAATGAGGGACACGGAGGGACAAGGTTGGACAAGGAGGGACAAGGAGGGACGAGGAGGGACGAGGAGGGACAATGAGGGACAATGAGGGGCAAGAAGGGACAGGGAGGGAGAAGGAGGGACAAGGAGTGACAAGGAGGGACAAGCAGGACAAGGAGGGGTAATGAGGAACAAGGTGGGAAAAGGAGGGACACGAAGGGACAAGGAGGGACAAGGAGGGACAAGGGAGGACAATGATGGACAATGAGGGGCAATGAGGGACACGGAGGGACAATGTTGGGCAATGAGGGACAAGGAGGGAAAAGGACGGAAAAGGAGCGACAAGCAGGGACAAGGAGGGAAAAGGAGGGACAAGATGGGACAATGAGGGACAAGGAGGGACAAGGATTGAAAAGGAGGAACAAGCAGGGACCATGAGGTACAAGAAGGGACAAGGAGTGATAGGGAGGGAGAAGGAGGGACAAGCATGTATAAGCAGGGACAAGGAGGGGTAATGAGGGAAAAGGAGGGAAAAGGAGGGACACGAAGGGACAAGGAGGGACAATGATGGACAATGAGGGCCAATGAGGGACACGGAGGGACAGGGTTGGGCAATGAGTTACAAGGAGTGGCAATGATGGGCAATGAGGGGCAATGAGGTACAAGGACGGACACGGAGGGACACGGATGGAAAAGGAGGGACAATGAGGGACAAGAACGGAAAAGGAGGGACAGGGAGGGACCAGTATGGGCAAGGAGGGACAAGGAATGACAAGGAGGGTCAATGAGAGGCAGTGAGCGACAATGAGGGGCAATGAGGGACAAGGAGGGACAATAAGGGAAAGGAGGGACAAGGAGGGGCAAGAAATGACAAGGAGGGAAAAGGACGGAAAAGGAGCGACAAGCAGGCACAAGGAGGGACAAGGTGGGAAAAGGAGGGACAAGATGGGACAAGTAGGGACATAGAGGGACAAGGAGGGTCACGAAGGGACAAGGATTGACAAGGAGGGGCAATGAGGGACAATGAGGCACAAGGAGGAATAAGCAGGGACAAGAAGGGACAAGGAGCGACACGGAGGGACAGGGAGGGACAAGGAGGGACATGGAGGGACAAGGAGGGACAAGGAGTGACAAGGAGTGACAAGGAGTGACAAGGAGTGACAAGGAGTGAAAAGGAGTGACAAGGAGTGACAAGGAGTGACAAGGAGTTACAAGGAGTGAGAAGGAGGGAAAAGGAGTGACAAGGCGGGTCAAGGATGGACAAGGAGGGTCAAGGAGGGACAAGGGGTGGTAATGAGGGGCAATGAGGGACGAGGTGGGACAAGGAGGGTAACGGTGGGTCATGGACATGGTGGACAATGAGTGACAAGGAGGGACAAGGAGAGACAATGATGGACAAGGAGGGACAGGGAAGGAAAATTAGGGACAGGGAAGGACAAGGAGGGACTAAGAGTGACAAGTGGGAAAAGTAGGGACAGGGAGGGACAAGGAGGGACTAAGAGTGACAAGGAGGGACAATGATGGACAAGGAGGACAAGAAGGGTCAAGGAGAGGCAATGAGGGACAAGGAGGGAAAAGGTTGACAATGATGATCAAGGAGTGACAATGTGTGGCAATGAGGGGCAATGAGGTACAAGCATGGACAAGGAGGGACACGGATGGAGAAGGAGTGACAAGGAGGGACAAGGCGGGATAAGGAGGGACAAGGAGGGAAAAGGAGTGCCAAGGAGGGAAAAGGAGTGACAAGGAGTGACAAGGCGGGTCAAGGAGGGTCACGGAGTGTCAAGGAGGGTCACGGAGTGTCAATGAGAGACAAGGAGGGACAAGGAGGGACAGGGAGGGACAAGGAGTGACAAGGCGGGACAAGGAGGTACAAGGCGGGACAAGGAGGTACAAGGAGTTACAATGATGGACAAGGAGGAACAAGGAGGAACAAGGAGGGAGAAGGAGGGACAAGGAATGACAAGGAATGACAAGGAGGGACAGGGACGGACTAAGAGTGGCAAGGAGTGACAAGAGGGACAAGGAGGTACAAGGAATGACAATGATGGACAAGGAGGAACAAGGAGGGACAAGGACGGACAAGGAGGGACAAGGAGTGAAAAGGAGGGACAAGGAGGGACAAGGAGGGACAAGGAGTGGCAATGAGGGACAATAACGGACAAGGAGGGACATGGAGGTACAATGAGTGACAAGGAGGGACAATGATGGACAAGGAGTGACAAGTGGGAAAAGGAGTGTCAAGGAGGGACAATGATGGACAAGGAGGAACAAGGAGGGACAAGGAGGGACAAAGAGGGACAAGGAGGGACATGGAGGTACAAGGAGGGACAATGATGGACAGAGAGTGACAAGTGGGAAAATGAGTGACAAGGAGGGATAATGATGGACAAGGAGGGACAAAAATGCACAAGGAGGAACAAGGATGAACAAGGAGGTACAAGGAGGGACAAGTGGGAAAAGGAGTGACAATGAGGGGCAATGAGGACGAGGAGGACAAGGTGGGTCAAGGAGTGGCAATGAGGGACAACGAGGGACAAGGAGGGACAAGGAGGGACAAGGAGGGACAATGAGGGACAATAAGGGACAATGAGGGACAAGGAGGGACAAGGAGAGACAAGAAGGGACAAGGACGGTCAAGGATGGATAAGCAGGGTCAAGGATGGATAAGGAGGGTCAAGGATGGATAAGGAGGGACAATGAGGTACAATTAGGTACAATGAGGTTCAAGGTGGGACAAGGAGGGACAAGGAGGTACAATTAGGTACAATGAGGGACAATGAGGTACAATTAGGTACAATGCGGTTCAAGGTGGAACAAGGAGGGACAATTAGGTACAATGAGGGACAAGGTGGGTCAAGGAGTAACAAGGAGGGACAAGGGACAATGATGGACAATAAGGGACAATGAGTGACAAGGAGGGACAAGGGACAATGATGGACAATAAGGGACAATGAGTGACAAGGAGGGAAAAGGATTGACAAAGAAGGGGCAATGAGGGGCAATGAGGGACAAGGAGGGACAATGAGGGACAAGGAGGGACAAGGAGAGTCAAGGAGGATTAAGGAGGGTTAAGGAGGGTTAAGGAGGGTCAAGGAGGGTCAAGGAGTGGCTATGAGTGGCAATGAGGGACAAGGAGGGACAATAACGGACAAGGAGGAACAAAGAGGGACAAGGAGGGACAAGGAGGGACAAGGAGGGACAATGATGGACAATGAGGAACAAGGAGGAGAAGGTGGGACAATGAGTGACAAGTGGGAATAGGAGGGAAAAGGAGTGACAAGGAGGGACAATGATGGACTAGGAGGGACAAGGAGTGGCAATGAGGGACAAGGAGGGACAAGAACGGACAAGGAGGAACAGAGAGGGAGAAGGAGGGACATGGAGGTACAAGGAGGGACAAGGAGGGACAAGGAGGGACAAGGAGGGACAAGGAGGAACAAGGAGGGACAAGGAGTGACAAGGAGGGACACGGAGGGAAAAGGAGGGACAATGATGGACAAGGAGGAACAAGGAGGGACAAGGAGTGACAAGGAGGGAAAAGGAGGGACAAGGATGGACAATGAGGGACAAGGAGGAACAAGCAGGGACAAGGAGGGGCAATGAGTGGCAATGAGGGACACGGGGGGACAAGGTTGGGCAATGAGGGACATGGTGGGACCAGGAGGGAAAAGGAGTGGCAATGAGGGACAAGGAGGGAAAAAAGCGACAAGCAGGGACAAGGAGGGAAAAGGAGCCACAAGGACGGACAAAATGGGACAAGCATGGACAAGCAGGGACAAGGAGGGGTAATAAGGGACAAGAAGGGAAAAGGAGGGACACTAAGGGACAAGGTGGGACAAGGAGCGACAAGCAGGGACAAGGAGGGACAAGGAGGGACAAGGAGGGAAAGGAGGGACAAGGAGGGAAAAGGAGGGACAAGATGGGACAAGTAGGGACAAGGATTGAAAAGGAGGGGCAATGAGGGACAAGGAGGCACAAAGAGGAACAAGCAAGGAGAATGAGGGATAAGAACAAGGTGGGACAAGGAGGGACAAGGAGTGACAAGGAGGGACAAGGAGGGACAAGGAGGGACAAGGAGGGACAAGGAGGGACACGGATGGACAAGGAGGGGCAAGGAGGGACAATGAGGGACACGAAGGGACAAGGAGGGGCAAGGATGGGCAATATGGGGCAATGAGGAACAAGTAGGGACAAGGAGGGGCAATGCGTGGCAATGAGGGACAAAGAGTGTCAACGAGGGTGAAGGAGGGACAAGGAGAGACAAGGATTGACAAGGAGGGACAAGAGGGAAAAGGAGGACAAGGAGTGGCAATGAGGTCAAGGAGGGTCAAGGAGGGGCAAGGAGGGACAAGGATGTTCAAGGAGGGACAAGGATGTTCAAGGAGGGACAAGGAGGGACATGGAGTGACAAGTAGTGACAAGGAGGGAAAAGGAGGGACAAGGATGGACAATGAGGGGCAATGAGTGACAAGGATGAACAAGCAGGGACAAGGAGGGGCAATGAGTGGCAATGAGGGACAATGAGGGACACGGAGGGACAAGGTTGGGCAAGGAGGGACAAGGAGGGACAAGAAGGGACAGGGAGGGAGAAGGAGGGGCATGGAGTGACAAGGAGGGACAAGCAGGACAAGGAGGGGTAATGAGGGACAAGATGGGAAAAGGAGGGACACGAAGGGACAAGGAGGGACAAGGAGGAACAAGCTGGGACCATGAGGTACAAGAAGGGACAAGGAGTGATAGGGAGGGAGAAGGAGGGACAAGCATTTATAAGCAGAGACAAGGAGGGGTAATGAGGGAAAAGGAGGGACACGAAGGGACAAGGAGGGACAATGATGGACAATGAGGGCCAATGAGGGACAAGGTTGGCAATGAGTAACAAGGAGTGGCAATGATGGGCAATGAGGGGCAATGAGGTACAAGGACGGACACGGAGGGACACGGATGGAAAAGGAGGGACAATGAGGGACAAGAACGGACAAGGAGGGACAGGGAGGGACCAGTATGGGCAAGGAGGGACAAGGAATGACAAGGAGGGTCAATGAGAGGCAATGAGCGACAATGAGGGGCAATCAGGGACAAGGAGGGACAATAAGGGAAAGGAGGGACAAGGTGGGACCAGGAGGGACAAGGAGGGGCAAGAAATGACAAGGAGGGAAAAGGACGGAAAAGGAGCGACAAGCAGGCACAAGGAGGGACAAGGTGGGAAAAGGAGGGACAAGATGGGACAAGTAGGGACAAGGAGGGACAAGGAGGGTCAAGAAGGGACAAGGATTGACAAGGAGGGGCAATGAGGGACAATGAGGCACAAGGAGGAACAAGCAGGGACAAGAAGGGACAAGGAGCGACACGGAGGGACAGGGAGGGAAAAGGAGGGACAAGGAGGGACAAGGAGGAACAAGCAGGGACAAGAAGCGACAAGGAGCGACACGGAGGGACAGGGAGGGAAAAGGAGGGACAAGGAGGGACAAGGAGGGACAAGGAGTGACAAGGCGGGTCAAGGATGGACAAGGAGGGTCAAGGAGGGACAAGGGGTGGTAATGAGGGGCAATGAGGGACGAGGTGGGACAAGGAGGGTAACGGTGGGTCATGGACATGGTGGACAATGAGAGACAAGGAGGGACAAGGAGAGACAATGATGGACAAGGAGGGACAGGGAAGGACAAGGAGGGACTAAGAGTGACAAGGAGTGACAAGTGGGAAAAGTAGGGACAGGGAGAGACAAGGAGGGACTAAGAGTGACAAGGAGGGACAATGATGGACAAGGAGGACAAGAAGGGTCAAGGAGAGGCAATGAGGGACAAGGAGGGAAAAGGTTGACAATGATGACACTACTCAACAAAATGAAAAAAATTTCATGTACTCCGGATGCGATAATTTTTTCTGTGTAGATAACCTTGACATGAGCTCGAAAAACGCAATAAAATTTTTTTTTTGTTTGGTTTTTGTTTTATTTTTTTTTAAATTTAAAATATTTTTTTTGGTTAATTTGTTTCGTCCCGCATAACTCGGGAACCACTAGCCCGATTTAATTGAATTAAATTTTAAAAAATTTAAAATTACAATTCCCTTAATCTGTTCATATATTGTTTTCCTATACAAGCAACAGTTTCCAAGTTAAAAATGAATATATAAAGGAAAAAACTTATTTTTTGCCTAAAGATTTAATTTTTTTTTTTTTTAAATCCATAAAAAATCCAAAATGAAAAAAATGTCAAATCTTATTACTTTTACGTAAAGTCACATAACCTATGAGCAAAATGAGACAAAGATCATGAAAATCGATGCACGCGTTTCGCTTTTATTCGCAATTGAGTAAAGGTATGAATTTCAAAAATTTGCTCGACATATGCACAACTTTGTCTATGGTAAGGTTTTTTCTTTTTTATTACAAAAAAAAATTAAAATTTGTTGGGTGACAAAAATATATGACTTTAAATTAAAAAACAATTCGATATATGTACAAGAAATTATCCTAAGGATATCAACATTAAGTAATTATAAAAAAGTTTTAAAAAAAAATATCTAAACACAAAAATAAAAACCTTCAAATTAAAAATAATTATGTGCTTTTGTCTTTCTTTTATATTGTTGTGGGTCTGTTTCTCTTATCAGGAACCAGATATAGTCCCCCATCATAGCTTCGTTCCAAAATCCTTGGTATCGGTGCTCAATTTCTTTCATTTGCTGATGAAAACGCTCACCATGCTCGTCACTCACATCGCCCAGGTTGTCCGGAAAGAAGTCCAAGTGCGAGTGTAGAAAATGTATCTTAAGCGACATATTTGCTCTAATTTTTTTATAATTTTGGAGTAGTTGTTCGACGATCTCTCTGTAATTTGAGCTTTTGTTGTTTCCAAGAAATCCGGAAACAATTTGCCGAAATGAGTTCCAAGCTGCAGCTTCATTTGGTGATAAAATGTGCTCAAACTGTTGGTCTTGCAACAACTTTTTAATTTGCGGACCGTCGAAAACGCCTTCCTTAATCTTTGCCGATGAAAGGTGAGGAAAAATGGTTTTTAAATAGGCGAACGCTTCGCCATCTTTGTTGATAGCTTTCACGAAGTTTTTTATGAGTCCGAGCTTTATGTGAAGAGGTGGGAGAAAAACATTTTCCTTTTTTATGAGTGGTGTATATTTCACGTTGTCGCTGCCGGGGATGAAGTTAACTCTTTCTGTCCAACTCCTCCTGGTGTAATGATGTTGACGATCGCGGCTGTCCCAAAGGCAGAGAAAACAACAGTACTTTGTGAATCCACCTTGTAATCCACAAAGGATACCGATAACCTTAAGGTCGGCACAAACTTTCCAATCGTGCCTCTCATAGTTAAGGCACTTTAGTAGATTGTCTATGACTTCTTATGTTTCCTTGGTGTCAACGGCATGAGCAATTGGAATCGAAGGTTTCTCGTTGCCGTTGTGCAGTAAAATTGCTTTAAGGCTCTGCTTGTTGCTGTCGATGAAAAGACGCCACTCTCCTGGATCGTAAGAGTACCCGAGTTCACCAAATAATCCGGGAATGTCCTTACAAAAACAGATGTTGTCTTTTTTTGTGTAGTACCTTGCGTATGGTTCATGACGCTTCCTGTAGATTGTTGTCACCACACCAGGAGCCAAGAAACCGAACTGTTGCATGCGCGATGCATGCAACTCTGCATCTTCCTTGGAGAGTTTCAATTCTCTAACACAATCGTTCAGTTCTGCTTGGGAACATAAGCGTTGACCTCCATGCAATGTATATGTTGACTCGCATTCTGATGTGGTTTCTACTGTATCCGGATCTGATGTTGGATGTATCGCCTCATTATTAGATGCCCATCTTGAAACGGACTGTTGCGGGTCCACTGGTTCTTCGGAAAATGGCACTGGAAAATTCACTGTTGAAACAGCAGCGTAAGTCCATCGTATATTTTTTCCCACGCCTGTTTTTTTGCTAAGACAGAAGTAGCAATCTGTTACATGGCAAAGCGGAGCTCTCCAAAGCATTGGCATGATGATTCTCGGCTGTCGTCTGAAAGAATTTCAATAATAAGTTATATATGTTCTTGAATTTCGTAATCTACACTTACCTTGAGTCAGCTAGCTGTACGTAGCACCTTGGACATAGAGCACTTGGTGTCCACCGCTCATCTATGTTTGAGACCTTTAAATTGAAGCTCTCTTCAAATGAATCTCTCAATTTAGGTGAAAAACAACGCTTTTTTTTCAGAAATGTATTCTCCGCACATGTAACAAAAATTACTTGGATTGGTATTGCATTCAAATCCTCGCGAACGTTTGCTCATTTTAACTATCGCGTTCGTCGACACTTGTTGAATGAGTAAAATCGATCAATGAAGACCTATTTATACTGTGTATTGTTTAGTATTTTACTGACAGGTACTTATAAATGGGTGTATATTTTTTTACGGTGGCTACATACCTGTTTCACCATGTGTGAGTCTTAAATTTTCCGAATAATGACCACCCTTAAATGTGGGTTGCATTTCTGTAAAAAAAGCATACAGGTAGCCAACGGAAAACCCAAATAATTAAAAAATCCCCTTTCCTTTTTTCCTTTTAATTGTTCACGCACATTTATTAGCGTTTATTACTTTGCTTACGCAATCATAAAAATTAAATAACCCTTTGTTTATTCCGTTTTGTTAATTCTGAGAATCAAAAAAAAAAGAAAAAACCTTACCATAGACAAAGTTGTGCATATGTCGAGCAAATTTTTGAAATTCATACCTTTACTCAATTGCGAATAAAAGCGAAACGCGTGCATCGATTTTCATGATCTTTGTCTCATTTTGCTCATAGGTTATGTGACTTTACGTAAAAGTAATAAGATTTGACATTTTTTTTTTATTTTGGATTTTTTATGGATTAAAAAAAAATTAAATCTTTAGGCAAAAAATAAGTTTTTTCCTTTATATATTCATTTTTAACTTGGAAACTGTTGCTTGTATAGGAAAACAATATATGAACATATTAAGGGAATTGTAATTTTAAATTTTTTAAAATTTAATTCAATTAAATCGGGCTAGTGGTTCCCGAGTTATGCCGGACGAAACAAATTAACCAAAAAAAATTTTTTTAAATTAAAAAAAAAAAAAAAAATAAAACAAAAACCAAACGAAAAAAATTTTTTTATTGCGTTTTTCGAGCTCATGTCAAGGTTATCTACACAGAAAAAGTTATCGCATCCCGAGTACATTTTGACTGTTGACTAGTGTGATCAAGGAGGGACAATGTGTGGCAATGAGGGGCAATGAGGTACAAGCATGGACACGGATGGAGAAGGAGTGACAAGGAGGGACAATGCGGGATAAGGAGGGACAAGGAGGGAAAAGGAGTGCCAAGTAGGGAAAAGGAGTGACAAGGCGGGTCAAGGAGGGTCACGGAGTGTCAAGGAGGGATAAGGTTGGACAATGATGGACAAGGAGGGACAATGAGATACAAGGTGGGACAAGGAGGAACAAGGAGGAACAAGGAGGAACAAGGAGGAAAAAGGAGGGACAATGAGATACAAGGAGGGACAAGGAGGGACAGGGAGGGACAAGGCGGGACAAGGAGGTACAAGGAGTTACAATGATGGACAAGGAGGAACAAGGAGGGACAAGGAGGGACAAGGAATGACAAGGAGGGACAGGGACGGACTAAGAGTGGCAAGGAGGGACAAGGAATGACAATGATGGACAAGGAGGAACAAGGACGGACAAGGACGGACAAGGAGGGACAAGGAGTGAAAAGGAGGGACAAGGAGGGACAAGGAGTGGCAATGAGTGGCAATGAGGGACAATAACGGACAAGGAGGGACATGGAGGTACAATGAGTGACAAGGAGGGACAATGATGGACAAGGAGTGACAAGTGGGAAAAGGAGTGTCAAGGAGGGACAATGATGGACAAGGAGGAACAAGGAGGGACAAGGAGGGACAAAGAGGGATAAGGAGGGACATGGAGGTACAAGGAGGGACAATGATGGACAGAGAGTGACAAGTGGGAAAATGAGTGACAAGGAGGGATAATGATGGACAAGGAGGGACAAAAATGCACAAGGAGGAACAAGGATGAACAAGGAGGGACAAGTGGGAAAAGGAGTGACAATGAGGGGCAATGAGGACGAGGAGGGTCAAGGAGTGGCAATGAGGGACAACGAGGGACAAGGAGGGACAAGGAGTGACAAGGATGGAAAAGGAGGGACAATGAGGGACAATGAGGGACAATAAGGGACAATGAGGGACAAGGAAGGCCAATGAGGGACAAGGAGAGACAAGAAGCGACAAGGACGGTCAAGGATGGATAAGCAGGGTCAAGGATGGATAAGGAGGGTCAAGGATGGATAAGGATGGACAATGAGGTACAATTAGGTACAATGAGGTTCAAGGTGGGACAAGGAGGGACAATGAGGTACAATTAGGTACAATGAGGGACAATGAGGTACAATTAGGTACAATGCGGTTCAAGGTGGAACAAGGAGGGACAATTAGGTACAATGAGGGACAAGGTGGGTCAAGGAGTAACAAGGAGGGACAAGGGACAATGATGGACAATGAGTGACAAGGAGGGACAAGGAGGGACAAGGGACAATGATGGACAATAAGGGACAATGAGTGACAAGGAGGGAAAAGGATTGACAAAGAAGGGGCAATGAGGGGCAATGAGGGACAAGGAGGGACAATGAGGGACAAGGAGGGACAAGGAGAGTCAAGGAGGGTTAAGGAGGGTCAAGGAGGGTCAAGGAGTGGCAATGAGGGACAAGGAGGGACAATGACGGACAAGGAGGAACAAAGAGGGACAAGGAGGGACAATGATGGACAATGAGGAACAAGGAGGAGCAAGGTGGGACAATGAGTGACAAGTGGGAATAGGAGGGAAAAGGAGTGACAAGAAGGGACAATGATGGACTAGGAGGAACAAGGAGGGACAGGGAGGGACAAGGAGTGGCAATGAGTGGCAATGATGGACAAGGAGGGACAAGAACGGACAAGGAGGAACAGAGAGGGAGAAGGAGGGACATGGAGGTACAAGGAGGGACAAGGAGGGACAAGGAGGGACAAGGAGGAACAAGGAGGGACAAGGAGTGACAAGAAGGGACACGGAGGGACAAGGAGGGACAAGGATGGACAATGAGGGACAAGGAGGGACAAGGAGGAACAAGCAGGGACAAGTAGGGGCAATGAGTGGCAATGAGGGACACGGAGGGACAAGGTTGGGCAATGAGGGACACGGAGGGACAAGGTGGGACCAGTAGGGAAAAGGAGTGGCAATGAGGGACAAGGAGGGAAAAAAGCGACAAGCAGGGACAAGGAGGGAAAAGGAGCGACAAGCAGGGACAAGGAGGGACAAAATGGGACAAGCATGGACAAGCAGAGACAAGGAGGGGTAATAAGGGACAAGAAAGGAAAAGGAGGGACACTAAGGGACAAGGAGGGAAAAGTAGGGACAAGGATGGACAATGAAGGGCAATGAGGGACACGTAGGGACAAGGTTGGACAATGAGGGACAAGGAGTGGCAATGATAGACATGTAGAGACGAGGAGGGACAAGGAGGGAAAAGGAGCACAAGGAGGGACAAGGAGTGGCAATAAGGTCAAGGAGGGACAAGGAGGGACAAGGATGGACAAGGAGGGACAAGGAGGTAAAAGGAGGGAAAAGGAGGGACGAGGAGTGACAAGGAGGGACAAGGAGGGACAAGGTGGGACCAGGAGGGAAAAGGTGGCACAAGGAGGGAAAAGGAGGGACAAGGATGGACAATGAGGGACACGGAGGTACAAGGTTGGGCAATGATGGACAAGGAGTGGCAATGAGGGGCAATGAGGTACAAGGACAGACACAGAGAGACACGAATGGAAAAGGAGTGACAAGGAGGGACAAGGAGTGACAAGGAGTGACAAGTGGGAAAAGGAGTGACAAGGAGAGTCAATGATGGACAAGGAGTAACAAGGAGGGACAAGGAGGGACAAGGAGGGACAAGGAGGGTCAAGGAGGGTCAAGGAGTGGCAATGAGGGACAAGGAGGGACAATAACGGACTAGGAGGAACAAAGAGGGACAAGGAGGGACATGGAGGTACAAGGAGGGACAATGATGGACAAGGAGGAGCAAGGAGGGACATTGAGTGACAAGTGGGAAAAGGAGGGAAAAGGAGTGACAAGGAGGGACAATGATGGACTAGGAGGAACAAGGAGGGACAGGGAGGGACAAGGAGTGGCAATGAGTGGCAATGAGGGACAAGGAGGGACAAGAACGGACAAGGAGGAACAAAGAGGGAGATGGAGGGACATGGAGGTACAAGGAGGGAATAGGAGGGAATAGGAGGGACAATGATGGACAAGGAGGAACAAGGAGGGACAAGGAGTGACAAGGAGGGACACGGAGGGAAAAGGAGGGACAAGGATGGACAATGAGGGACAAGGAGGAACAAGCAGGGACAAGGAGGGGCAATGAGTGGCAATGAGGGACACGGGGGGACAAGGTTGGGCAATGAGGGACACGGAGGGACAAGGTGGGACCAGGAGGGAAAAGGAGTGGCAATGAGGGACAAGGAGGGAAAAAGCGACAAGCAGGGACAAGGAGGGAAAAGGAGCGACAAGCAGGGACAAGGACGGACAAAATGGGACAAGCATGGACAAGCAGGGACAAGGAGGGGTAATAAGGGACAAGAAGGGAAAAAGAGGGACACTAAGGGACAAGGTGGGACAAGGAGGGAAAAGTAGGGACAATGAGGGAAAAGTAGGGACAAGGATGAACAATGAGGGGCAATGAGGGACACGTAGGGACAAGGTTGGACAATGAAGGACAAGGAGTGGCAATGATAGACATGTAGAGACAAGGATTGACAAGGAGGGAAAAGGAGCACAAGGAGGGACAAGGAGTGGCAATAAGGTCAAGGAGGGACAAGGAGGGACAAGGAGATAAAAGGAGGGAAAAGGAGGGACGAGGAGTGACAAGGAGGTAAAAGGAGGGAAAAGGAGGGACGAGGAGTGACTAGGAGGGACAAGGATAGGCAATGAGGCGCAATGAGTGACAAGGAGGGACACGGAGGGACAAGGTGGGACCAGGAGGGAAAAGGTGGCACAAGGAGGGAAAAGGAGGGACAAGGATGGACAATGAGGGGCAATGAGGGACACGGAGGGACAAGGTTGGGCAATGAGGGACAAGGAGGGGCAATGAGGTACAAGGACGGACACGGAAAGACACGGATGGAAAAGGAGGGACAAGGAGGGACAAGGTGGGACAAGGAGTGGCAATGAGGGACAAGGAGGGAAAAGGACGTAAAAGGAGCGACAAGGAGCGACAAGGAGGGACAAGGAGGGAAAAGGAGGACAAGATGGGATAATAAGGGACAAGGATTGACAAGGAGGGGCAATGAGGGACAAGGAGGAACAAGCAGGGACAATGAGGGACAAGGAGGGACATGGAGGGAAATGGAGCGACAAGGTGGGGCAATCAGGGACAAGGAGGGACAAGTATGGACAAGCGGGGACAGGGAGAGAAAAGGAGGGACAAGTATGGACAATGAGGGGCAATGAGGGACAAGGTTGGGCAATGAGGGACAAGGAGTGGCAATGAAGGACAAGGACGGACACGGAGGGACACGGATGGAACAGGAGGGACAATGAGGGTCGAGGAGGGAAAAGGAGGGACAAGAACGGACAAGGACGGACAAGGAGGGACCAGTAGGAACAAGCAGGGACAAGAAGGGACAAGGAGCGGCACGGAGGGACAGGGAGGGAAAAGGAGGGACAAGGACGGTCAAGGATGGATAAGGAGGGTCAAGGATGGACAAGAAGGAACATGGAGTGTCAAGGAGAGACAAGCTGGGACAAGGAGGGACAATGAGGTACAATTAGGTACAATGAGGTTCAAGGTGGGACAAGGAGGGACAATGAGGTACAATTAGGTACAATGAGGGACAATGAGGTACAATAAGGTACAATGCGGTTCAAGGTGGGTCAAGGAGGGACAATGAGGTACAATTAGGTACAATGAGGGACAAGGTGGGTCAAGGAGGGACAATGATGGACAATAAGGGACAATGAGTGACAATGATGGACAAGGAGGGAAAAGGATTGACAAGGAGGGGCAATGACGGACAAGGAGGGACAAGGGGGACAATAAGGGAAAGGAGTGACAAGGAGTTATAAGGAGTGACAAGGAGGGAAAAGGAGTGACAAGGCGGGTCAAGGATGGACAAGGAGGGTCAAGGAGGGACTAAGAGTGACAAGGAGTGACAAGTGGGAAAAGAAGGGACAATGAGGGACAAGGAAGGACAGGGAGGGACAAGGAGGGACTAAGAGTGACAAGGAGGGACAATGATGGACAAGGAGGGACAGGGTAGGACAAGGAGGGACTAAGTGTGACCAGGAGTGACAAGTGGGAAAGGAGAGAAAAGGAGTGAAGGGGAGGGACAAGGATGGACAAGGATGGAAAAAGAGGGACAATGAGGGACAAAGAGTGTCAACGAGGGTCAAGGAAGGTCAAGGAGGGACAAGGAGGTACAAGGAGGGACCAGGGTGGACAAGGATTACAAGAAGGGTCAAGGAGTGGCAATGAGGGACAAGGAGGGAAAAGGTTGGCAATGATGGTCAAAGAGGGACAAGGAGTGGCAATGAGGGGCAATGAGGTACAAGCATGGACAAGGAGTGACAAGGCGGGATAAGGAGGGAAAGGAGGGAAAAGGAGTGCCAAGGAGGGACAAGGAGGGAAAAGGAGTGACAAGGCGGGTCAAGGCGGGTCACGGAGTGTCAAGGAGGGATAAGGTTGTGCAATGATGGACAAGGAGGGACAAGGAGGGACAATGAGATACAATGTGGGACAAGGAGGAACAAGGAGGAACAAGGAGGGACAATGAGATACAAGGAGGGACAAGGATGTACAAGGAGTTACAATGATGGACAAGGAGGAACAAGGAGGGACAAGAAATGACAAGGAGGGACAGGGACGGACTAAGAGTGGCAAGGAGTGACAAGAGGGACAAGGAGGTACAAGGAATGACAATGATGGACAAGGAGGAACAAGGAGGGGCAAGGAGGGACAAGGAGGGACAAGGAGTGACAAGGAGTGATAAGGAGGGATAAGGAGGGACAAGGAGGGACAAGGAGTGGCAATGAGGGACAAGAACGGACTAGGAGGGACATGGAGGTACAAGGAGGGACAAGGAGGGAAAATGATGGACAAGGAGTGACAAGGAGGGAAAAGGAGTGTCAAGGAGGGACAATGATGGACAAGGAGGAACAAGGAGGGACAAAGAGGGACAAGGAGGGACATGGAGGTACAAGGAGGGACAATGATGGACAAGGAGTGCCAAGTGGGAAAAGGAGTGACAAGGAGGGACAATGATGGACAAGGAGGGACAAAAATCCACAAGGAGGAAAAAGGATGAACAAGGAGGTACAAGGAGGGACAATTGGGAAAAGGAGGGAAAAGGAGAGAAAAGGAGTGACAATGAGGGGCAATGAGGACGAGGAGGACAAGGTGGGTCAAGGAGTGGCAATGAGGGACAACGAGGGACAAGGAGTGACAAGGAGGGAAAAGGAGGGTCAATGAGGGACAAGGATGGACAAGTAAGGCCAATGAGGGACAAGAGAGACAAGAAGGGACAAGGATGGATAAGGAGGGTCAAGGATGGACAAGGAGGGTCAATGATGGATAAGGAGGGTCAATGATGGATAAGGAGGGTCAAGGATGGATAATTAGGGACAATGAGGTACAATTAGGTACAATGAGGTTCAAGGTGGGACAAGGAGGGACAATGAGGTACAATTAGGTACAATGCTGTTCAAGGTGGGACAAGGAGGGACAATTAGGTACAATGAGGGACAAGGTGTGTCAAGGAGTGACAAGGAGGGACAAGGAGGGACAAGGAGGGACAAGGGACAATGATGGACAATGAGTGACGAGTAGGGACAAGGAGGGAAAAGGATTGACAAGGAGGGGCAATGAGGGACAATGAGGGGCAATGAGGGACAAGGAGGGACAATGAGGACAAGGAGGGTCAAGGTGGGTCAAGGAGGGTCAAGGAGGGTCAAGGAGGGTCAAGGAGGGTCAAGGAGGGTCAAGGAGGGTCAAGGAGGGTCAAGGAGGGTCAAGGAGGGTCAAGGAGGGTCAAGGAGGATCCAGGAGGGTCCAGGAGGGTCAAGGAGGGTCAAGGAGTGGCAATGAGGGACAAGGAGGGACAATAACGGACAAGGAGGAACAAAGAGGGACAAGGAGGGACATGGAGGTACAAGGAGGGACAAGGAGGGACAATGATGGACAATGATGGACAATGAGGAACAAGGAGGAGCAAGGAGGGACAATGAGTGACAAGTGGGAAAAGGAGGGAAAAGGAGGGAAAAGGAGTGGCAAGGAGGGACAATGATGGACTAGGAGGGACAGGGAGGGACAAGGAGTGGCAATGAGTTGCAATGAGTGGCAATGAGGGACAAGGAGGGACAAGAACGGACAAGGAGGAACAAAGAGGGAGAAGGATGGACATGGAGGTACAATGATGGACAAGGAGGAACAAGGAGGGAAAAGGAGTGCCAAGGAGGGTCAAGGAGGGAAAAGGAGTGACAAGGCGGGTCACGGAGTGTCAAGGAGGGTCACGGAGTGTCAAGGAGGGATAAGGTTGAGCAATGATGGACAAGGAGGGACAATGAGATACAAGGTGGGACAAGGAGGAACATGGAGGAACAATGAGGGACAAGGAGGGACAATGAGATACAAGGAGGGACAAGGAGGGACAGGGAGGGACAAGGCGGGACAAGGAGGTAAAAGGAGTTACAATGATGGACAAGGAGGAACAAGGAATGACAAGGAGGGACAGGGACGGACTAAGAGTGGCAAGGAGTGACAAGAGGGACAAGGAGGTACAAGGAATGACAATGATGGACAAGGAGGAACAAGGAGGGACAAGGAGGGACATGGAGGTACAAGTGGGAAAAGGAGTGACAAGGAGGGACAAAAATCCACAAGGAGGAACAAGGAGGTACAAGGAGGGACAAGTGGGAAAAGGAGGGAAAAGGGGTGACAATGAGTGACAATGAGGGGCAATGAGGACGAGGAGGACAAGGTGGGTCAAGGAGTGGCAATGAGGGACAACGAGGGACAACGAGGGACAAGGAATGACAAGGAGGGAAAAGGAGGGACAATGAGGGTCAATGAGGGACAAGTAAGGCCAATGAGGGACAAGAGAGACAAGAAGGGACAAGGATGGATACGGAGGGTCAAGGATGGACAAGGAGGGTCAAGGATGGATAAGGAGGGTCAAGGATGGATAAGGAGGGACAATGAGGTACAATTAGGTACAATGAGGTTCAAGGTGGGACAAGGAGGGACAATGAGGTACAATGAGGTACAATTAGGTACAATGCGGTTCAAGGTGGGACAAGGAGGGACAATCAGGTACAATGAGGGACAAGGTGTGTCAAGGAGTGAAAGGAGGGACAATGATGGACAATAAGGGACAATGAGTGACGAGGAGGGACAAGGAGGGAAAAGGATTGACAAGGAGGGGCAATGAGGGGCAATGAGGGACAATGAGGGGCAATGAGAGACAAGGAGGGACAAGGAGGGACAAGGAGGGACAAGGAGGGTCAAGGAGTGGCAATGAGTGACAAGGAGGGTCAAGGAGTGGCAATGAGGGACAAGGAGGGAAAAGGAGCGACAAGCAGAGACAAGGAGGGAAAAGGAGCGACAAGCAGGGACAAGGAGGGACAAGCTTGGACAAGCAGGGACAAGGATGGGTAATAAGGGGCAATGAGGGACACGTAGGGACAAGGTTGGACAATGAGGGACAAGGAGTGGCAATGATAGACATGTAGAGACAAGGATTGACAAGGAGGGAAAAGGAGGGACAAGGAGTGGCAATAAGGTCAAGGAGGGACAAGGATGGACAATTAGGGACAAGGAGGTAAAAGGAGGGACGAGGAGTGACAAGGAGGGACAAGGATGGGCGATGAGGGGCAATGATTGACAAGGAGGGACACGGAGGGACAAGGTGGGACCAGGAGGGAAAAGGTGGCACAAGGAGGGAAAAGGATGAACAATGAGGGGCAATGAGGGACAAGGTTGGGCAAGGAGTGGCAATGAGGGGCAATGAGGTACAAGGACGGACACGGAGAGACACGGATGGAAAAGGAGGGAAAAGGAGGGACAATGATGGACTAGGAGGAACAAGGAGGGACAGGGAGGGACAAGGAGTGGCAATGAGTGGCAATGAGGGACAAGGAGGGACAAGAACGGACAAGGAGGAACAAAGAGGGAGAAGAAGGGACATGGAGGTACAAGAACGGACAAGGAGGAACAAAGTGGGACAAGGAGGTACAAGGAGGGACAAGGAGGGACAAGGAGGAACAATGAGGAACAAGGAGGAGCAAGGAGTGACAAGTGGGAAAAGGAGGGAAAATGAGTGTCAAGGAGGGACAATGATGGACTAGGAGGAATAAGGAGGGACAGGGAGGGACAAGGAGTGTCAATGAGGGACAAGGAGGGACATGTAGGTACAAGGAGGGACAATGATAGACAAGGAGTGACAAGGAGTGACAAGTGGGAAAAGGAGTGACAAGGAGAGTCAATGATGGACAAGGAGGAACAAGGAGGGACAAGGAGTGGCAATGAGTGGCAATGAGGGACATGGAGGTAGAAGGAGGGGCAATGATGGACAAGGAGTGACAAGTGGGAAAAAGAGTGTCAAGGAGGGACAATGATGGAAAAGGAGGAACAAGGAGGGACAAGGAGGGACAAGGAGGGACAAGGAGGGACAATGAGGGACAAGGAGGGACAAGGAGGGATATGGAGGTACAAGGAGGGACAATGATGGACAAGGAGTGACAAGTGGGAAAAGGAGTGACAAGGATGGACAATGATGGACAAGGAGGGACAAAAATGCACAAGGAGGAACAAGGAGGGACAAGTGGGAAAAGGAGGGAAAAGGAGTGACAATGAGGGGCAATGAGGACGAGGAGGACAAGGTGGGTCAAGGAGTGGCAATGAGGGACAAGAAGGGACAGGGAGGGAGAAGCAGTGACAAGGAGGGACAAGCAGGGACAATGAGGGACCAGTAGTGGCAAGGAGGGACAAGGAGGGGCAATGAGGGGCAAGGAGGGACAAGGAGGGGCAATGAGGGACAAGGAGGGACCAGTAGGGGCAAGGAGGGACAAGGAATGACAGGGAGGGTCAATGAGAGGCAATGAGCGACAATGAGGGACAAGGAGGGTCAATGAGGGACAAGGAGGGACAATAAGGGACAAGGTGGGACCAGGAGGGACAAGGAGGGACAAGGAGGGACAAGGAAGGACAAGGATGGAAAAGGAGCGACAAGCAGGGACAAGGAGGGACAATGAGGGACAAAGAGTGTCAACGAGGGTGAAGGAGGGTCAATGATGGTCAAGGAGGGACAAGGAGAGACAAGGATTGACAAGGAGGGAAAAGGAGTACAAGGAGTGGCAATGAGGTCAAGGAGGGTCAAGGAGGGACAAGGAGGCATGAGGTAATGAGGGACAAGGAGGGAAAAGGTGGGACACGAAGGGACAATGATGGATAATGAGAGGCAATGAGGAACAATGAGGGACACGGAGGGACAAGGTTGGGCAATGAGGGACTAGGAGTGGCAATGAGGTACAAGGACGGACACGGATGGAAAAGGAGGGACTAGGAGGGATCAGTAGGGGCAAGGAGGGACAAGGAATGACAAGGAGGGTCAATGAGAGGCAATGAACGACAATGAGGGACAAGGAGGGGCAATGAGGGACAAGGAGGGACAATAAGGGACAAGGTGGCACCAGGAGGGGCAAGGAGGGACAAGGAGGGACCAGTAGGGGCAAGGAGGGATAAGGAATGACAAGGAGGGTCAATGAGAGGCAATGAGCGACAATGAGGGACAAGGAGGGACAAGGAGGGACAATAAGGGACAAGGAGGGACATGGTGGGACAAGGAGGGACATGGTGGGACCAGGAGGGACAAGGAGGGAAAAGGAAGGACAAGGATGGAAAAGGACGAAAAGGAGCGACAAGGAGGGACATGGTGGGACAAGGAGGGAAAAGGAGTGACAAGGAGGGGCAATGAGGGACAAGGAGGGACAAGGAGGCACAAGGAAACACAAGGAGGAACAAGCAGGGACAATGAGGGATAAGAAGGGAAAAGGAGCCACAAGGAGGGACAGGGAGGAAAAAGGAGGGACAGGGAGGGACAAGGAGTGACAAGGAGGGGCAAGGATGGACAAGGAGGGACAAGGAGTGACAAGGAGTGACAAGGAGGGACAAGGTGGGACAAGGAGGGACAAGGAGGGACAAGGAGGGACAAGGTGGGACAAGATGGGACAATGAGGGACATGGAGGGACATGGAGGGATAAGGATTGACAAGGAGGAACAAGTAGGGACAATGAGGGACATGGAGGGACAAGGATTGACAGGGAGGGAGAAGGAGGGACAAGCATGGATAAGCAGGGACAAGGAGGGAAAAGGAGGGACACGATGATGGACAATGAGGGACACGGAGGGACAAGGTTGGGCAATGAGGGACAATGAGGGACAAGAAGTGGCAATGATGGGCAATGATGGGCAATGAGGGTCAATGAGAGGCAATGAGCGACAATGAGGGACAAGGAGGGACAAGGAGGGACAAGGAGGGACCAATAGGGACAAGGAGGAACAAGCAGGGATAATGAGGGACAAGAAGGGACAAGGAGCGACACGGAGGGACAGGGAGGAAAAAGGAGGGACAATGAGGGACAAGGAGGGGCAAGGAGGGACAAGGAGGGACAAGGAGTGACAATGAGAGGCAATGAGCGACAATGAGGGACAAGGAGGGCAATGAGGGACAATGAGGGACAATAAAGGACAAGGAGGGACAAGGTGGGACCAGGAGGGACAATAAGGGACAAGGTGGGACAAGAACGGACAAAGAGGGACCAGTAGTGGCAAGGAGGGACAAGGAGGGGCAATGAGAGGCAAGGAGGGTCAAGGAGGGGCAAGGAGGGACAAGGAGGGACAAGGAAGGACAAGGATGGAAATGGACGGAAAAGGAGCGACAAGCAGGGACAAGGAGGGAAAAGGAGTGAAAAGGAGGGACAAGATGGGACAAGGATTGACAAGGAGGGGCAATGAGGGACAAGGAGGGACAAGGAGGCACAAGGAAACACAAGGAGGAACAAGCAGGGACAATGAGGGATAAGAAGGGAAAAGGAGCCACAAGGAGGGACAGGGAGGAAAAAGGAGGGACAGGGAGGGACAAGGAGTGACAAGGAGGGGCAAGGAGGGACAAGGAGGGACAAGGAGTGACAAGGAGTGACAAGGAGGGACAAGGTGGGACAAGGAGGGACAAGGAGGGACAAGGAGGGAAAAGGAGGGACAAGATGGGACAATGAGGGACATGGAGGGACATGGAGGGATAAGGATTGACAAGGAGGAACAAGTAGGGACAATGAGGGACATGGAGGGACAAGGATTGACAGGGAGGGAGAAGGAGGGACAAGCATGGATAAGCAGGGACAAGGAGGGAAAAGGAGGGACACGATGATGGACAATGAGGGACACGGAGGGACAAGGTTGGGCAATGAGGGACAATGAGGGACAAGAAGTGGCAATGATGGGCAATGAGGGGCAATGAGTTACAAGGACAGACACGGAGGGACACGGATGGAAAAGGAGGGACAACGAGGGGTAAGGAGGGACACGGAGGAGCAAGGAGGGACAATGAGGGACAAGGAAGGACAGGGAGGGACAAGGAGGGACTAAGAGTGACCAGGAGGGACAAGTGGGAAAGGGAGGGAAAAGGAGTGACAAGGATGGTAAAGGAGGGAAAAATAGGGACAATGAGTGACAAGGAGGGACAATGATGGACAAGGAGGGACAGGGAAGGACAAGGAGGGACTAAGAGTGACAAGGAGTGACAAGTGGGAAAAGGAGGGACAATGAGGGACAATGAGGGACAAGGAAGGACAGGGAGGGACAAGGAGGGACTAAGAGTGACAAGGAGGGACAATGATGTACACGGAGGGACAGGGAAGGACAAGGAGGGACTAAGAGTGACCAGGAGTGACAAGTGGGAAAGGAGTGACAAGGATGGACAAGGAGGGAAAAAGAGGGACAATGAGGGACAAAGAGTGTCAACGAGGGTCAAGGAGGGTCAAGGAGGCTCAAGGAATGTCAAGGAAGGTCAAAGAGGGACAAGGAGGTACAAGGAGGGACCAGGGTGGACAAGGAGGACAAGAAGGGTCAAAGAGAGACAATGAGGGACAAGGAAGGAAAGGTTGACAATGATGGTCTAGGAGGGACAAGGAGTGGCAATGAGGGGCAATGAGGTACAAGGCGGGATAAGGAGGGAAAAGGAGTGCCAAGGAGGGAAAAGGAGTGACAAGACGGGTCAAGGATGGTCACGGAGTGTCAAGGAGGGTCACGGAGTGTCAAGTATGGTCAAGCGGGGACAAGGAGGGGTAATGAGGGACAAGGAGGGACACGAAGGGACAGGGAGGGAAAAGGAGGGACAAGTATGGACAATGAGGGGCAATGAGGGACACGGAGGGACAAGGTTGGGCAATGTGGGGCAAGGAGTGGCAATGAAGGACAAGGACGGACACGGAGGGACACGGATGGAAAAGGAGGGACAATGAGGGTCGAGGAGGGAAAAGGAGGGAAAAGGAGGGACAAGAACGGACAAGGACGGACAAGGAGGGACCAGTAGGGACAAGGAGGGACAAGGAGGAACAAGCAGGGACAATGAGGGCGAAGAAGGGGCAAGGAGCGACAGGGAAGGACAGGGAGGGAAAAGGATGGTCACGGAGGGTCAAGGATGGACGAGGATGAACAAAGAGTGGCATTTAGGGACAAGGAAGGAAAAAGAGGGACGAGGAGGGAAAAGGAGGGACCAGTAGGGACACGGAGGGACCAGTAGGAACAAGCAGGGACAAGAAGGGACAAGGAGTGACACGGAGGGACAAGGAAGGAAAAGGATGGTCACAGAGGATCACAGAGGGTCAAGGAGGGACGAGGATGAACAAGGAGGGACACGGAGAGACAAGGTTGGGCAATGAGGTACAAGGAGGGAAAAGGAGCGACAAGCAGGGACAAGGAGGGAAAAGGAGGGACAAGATGGGACAATGAGGGACATGGAGGGACAAGGATTGACAAGGAGGGACAAGGATTGACAAGGAGGGACAAGGAGGAACAAGCAGGGACAATGAGGGACAAGGAGGGACAGGGAGGGAGAAGGAGGGACAAGGAGGGACAAGCATGGATAAGCAGGGACAAGAAGGTGTAATGAGGGACACGAAGGGACAAGGAGGGACAACGATGGATAATGAGAGGCAATGAGGGACACGGAGGGACAAGGTTGGGCAAAGAGTGGCCATGAGGGGCAATGAGGGGCAATGAGGTACAAGGACGGACACGGAGGGACACGGATGGAAAAGGAGGGATGATGAGGGACAAGGAGGGACCAGTAGGGCAAGGAGGGTCAAGGAATGACAAGGATGGTCAATGAGAGGCAATGAACGAAAATGAGGGACAAGAAGGGGCAATGAGGGACAAGGAGGGACAATAAGGGACAAGGTGGGACCTGGAGGGACAAGGAGGGACCAGTAGGGGCAAGGAGGGATAAGGAATGACAAGGAGGGTCAATGAGAGGCAATGAGCGAAAATGAGGGACATGGAGGGGCAATGAGGGACAATAAGGGACAAGGAGGGACATGGTGGGACCAGGAGGGACATGGTGGGACCACGAGGGACTTGGTGGGACCAGGAGGGACAAGGAAGGACAAGGATGGAAAAGGACGGAAAAGGAGCGACAAGGGGGGACATGGTGGGACAAGGAGGGAAAAGGAGTGACAAGATGGGACAAGGGGGGACATGGTGGGACAAGGAGGGAAAAGGAGTGACAAGATGGGACAAGTAGGGACAAGGAGGGACAATATGGGACAAGTAGGGACAAGAAGGGACAAGGAGGGACAAGGAGCGACACGGTGGGACAGGGAGGGAAAAGGAGGGATAAGGAGTGACAAGGAGTGACAAGGAGTGACAAGGAGGGACAAGGAGGGACAAGGTGGGACCAGGAGGGACAATAAGGGACAAGGTGGGACCAGGTGGGACCAGGAGAGAAAAGAACGGACAAGGAGGGACAAGGAGGGACCAGTAGTGGCAAGGAGGGACAATGAGAGGCAAGTAGTGGCAATGAGGGACAAGGAGGGGCAATGAGGGACAAGGAGGGACCAGTAGGGGCAACGAGGGAAAAGGAGGGACAAGGAATGACAGGGAGGGTCAATGAGAGGCAATGAGCGACAAGGAGGGGCAATGAGGGACAAGGAGCGAAAATAAGGGACAAGGAGGGACAAGGTGGGACCAGGAGGGACAAGAAGGGGCAAGGAAGGACAAGGATGGAAAAGGACGGAAAAGGAGCGACAAGCAGGGACAAGGAGGGAAAAGGAGTGAAAAGGAGGGACAAGCTGGGACAAGTAGGGACAAGGAGGGACAAGGATTGACAAGGAGGGGCAAGGAAGCACAATGAAGCACAAGGAGGAACCAGCAGGGACAATGAGGGATACGAAGGGACAAGGAGCCACACGGAGGGACAGGGAGGGAAATGGAGGGACAAGGTGGGACAAGGAGGGACAAGAAGGGACAAGGAGGGACAAGGAGTGACAAGGAGGGACAAGGAGGGACAAGGAGGGACAAGGAGGGACAAGGAGGGACAAGGAGAGACAAGGAGGGACACGGATGGACAAAGAGGGGCAAGGAGGGACAAGGATTAACAAGGAGGGACAATGAGGGACACGAAGGGACAAGGAGGGGCAAGGATGGGCAATATGGGGCAATGAGGAACAAGCTGGGACAAGGAGGGGCAATGCGTGGCAATGAGGGACAATGAGGGACAATAAGGGACAATAAGGGACAAGGAGGAACATGCAGGGACAATGAGGGACAAGAAGGGACAGGGAGGGAGAAGGAGGGACAATGATGGACAATGAGGGACACGGAGGGCAAAGGACGGAAAAGGAGCGACAAGCAGGGACAATGAGGGAAAAGGAGGGGCAAGATGGGACAATGAGGGACAAGGATTGACAAGGAGGAACAAGCAGGGACAATGAGGGACAAGGAGTGACAGGGAGGGAGAAGGAGGGACAAGCATGGATAAGCACGGATAAGCAGGGACAAGGAGGGGTAATGAGGGACAAGGAGGGAAAAGGAGGGACACGAAGGGACAAGGAGGGACAATGATGGATAATGAGGGGCAATGAGTGACAAGGATGAACAAGCAGGGACAAAGAGGGACAATGAGGGACAAGGTTGGGCAAGGAGGGACAAGGTGGGACAAGGAGGGACAAGGAGGGACAACGAGGGACAACGAGGGACAACGAGGGACAATGAGGGACAAGGAGGAACATGCAGGGACAAGGAGGGAAAAGGAAGGACATGGACGGAAAAGGATGGAAAAGGACGGAAAAGGACGGAAAAGGAGCGACAAGGAGGGACATGGTGGGACAAGGAGGGAAAAGGAGTGACAAGATGGGACAAGTAGGGACAAGGAGGGACAAGATGGGACAAGTAGGGACAAGGAGGAACAAGCAGGGACAATGAGAGACAAGAAGGGACAAGTAGCGACACGGAGGGACAGGGAGGGACAGGGAGGGACATTGAGGGACAAGGAGGGACAAGGAGGGACAAGGAGGGACAAGGAGTGACAATGAGCGACAAGGAGGGACAAGGTGGGACCAGGAGGGACAATAAGGGACCAGGTGGGACCAGGAGGGACAAGAACGGACAAGGAGGGACCAGTAGTGGCAAGGAGGGACAAGGAGGGACAAGGAGGGGCAATGAGTGGCAAGGAGGGACAATGAGGGACAAGGAGGGGCAATGAGGGACAAGGAGGGACCAGTAGGGGCAAGGAGGGACAAGGAATGACAGGGAGGGTCAATGAGAGGCAATGAGCGACAAGGAGGGTTAATGAGGGACAAGGTGGGACCAGGAGCGACCAGGAGGGACAAGGAGGGACAAGGAAGGACAAGGATGGAAAAGGAGCGACAAGCAGGGACAAGGAGGGACAATGAGGGACAAAGAGTGTCAACGAGGGTGAAGGAGGGTCAATGATGGTCAAGGAGGGACAAGGAGAGACAAGGATTGACAAGGAGGGACAAGGAGGGAAAAGGAGTACAAGGAGTGGCAATGAGGTCAAGGAGGGACAAGGAGGCATAAGGATGGACAAGGATGGAAAGGAGGTAAAAGGAGGTAAAAGGAGGGAAAAGGAGGGACAAGGAGGGACAAGGAGGGACAAGGAGTGACAAGGAGTGACAAGGAGGGAAAAGGAGGGACAAGGATGGACAATGAGGGGCAATGAGCGACAAGGATGAACAAGCAGGGACAAGGAGGGGCAATAAGGGACACGGAGGGACAATGAGGGACAAGGAGGGACAAGGAGGGACAAGGAGGGTCAAGGAGTGGCAATGAGTGACAAGGAGGGTCAAGGAGTGGCAATGAGGGACAAGGAGGGAAAAGGAGCGACAAGCAGAGACAAGGAGGGAAAAGGAGCGACAAGCAGGGACAAGGAGGGACAAGCTTGGACAAGCAGGGACAAGGATGGGTAATAAGGGGCAATGAGGGACACGTAGGGACAAGGTTGGACAATGAGGGACAAGGAGTGGCAATGATAGACATGTAGAGACAAGGATTGACAAGGAGGGAAAAGGAGGGACAAGGAGTGGCAATAAGGTCAAGGAGGGACAAGGATGGACAATTAGGGACAAGGAGGTAAAAGGAGGGACGAGGAGTGACAAGGAGGGACAAGGATGGGCGATGAGGGGCAATGATTGACAAGGAGGGACACGGAGGGACAAGGTGGGACCAGGAGGGAAAAGGTGGCACAAGGAGGGAAAAGGATGAACAATGAGGGGCAATGAGGGACAAGGTTGGGCAAGGAGTGGCAATGAGGGGCAATGAGGTACAAGGACGGACACGGAGAGACACGGATGGAAAAGGAGGGAAAAGGAGGGACAATGATGGACTAGGAGGAACAAGGAGGGACAGGGAGGGACAAGGAGTGGCAATGAGTGGCAATGAGTGGCAATGAGTGGCAATGAGGAACAAGGAGGGACAAGAACGGACAAGGAGGAACAAAGAGGGAGAAGAAGGGACATGGAGGTACAAGAACGGACAAGGAGGAACAAAGTGGGACAAGGAGGTACAAGGAGGGACAAGGAGGGACAAGGAGGGACAATGAGGAACAAGGAGGAGCAAGGAGTGACAAGTGGGAAAAGGAGGGAAAATGAGTGTCAAGGAGGGACAATGATGGACTAGGAGGAATAAGGAGGGACAGGGAGGGACAAGGAGTGTCAATGAGGGACAAGGAGGGACATGTAGGTACAAGGAGGGACAATGATAGACAAGGAGTGACAAGGAGTGACAAGTGGGAAAAGGAGTGACAAGGAGAGTCAATGATGGACAAGGAGGAACAAGGAGGGACAAGGAGTGGCAATGAGTGGCAATGAGGGACATGGAGGTAGAAGGAGGGGCAATGATGGACAAGGAGTGACAAGTGGGAAAAGGAGTGTCAAGGAGGGACAATGATGGAAAAGGAGGAACAAGGAGGGACAAGGAGGGACAAGGAGGGACAATGAGGGACAAGGAGGGACAAGGAGGGAATGGAGGTACAAGGAGGGACAATGATGGACAAGGAGTGACAAGTGGGAAAAGGAGTGACAAGGATGGACAATGATGGACAAGGAGGGACAAAAATGCACAAGGAGGAACAAGGAGGGACAAGTGGGAAAAGGAGGGAAAAGGAGTGACAATGAGGGGCAATGAGGACGAGGAGGACAAGGTGGGTCAAGGAGTGGCAATGAGGGACAAGAAGGGACAGGGAGGGAGAAGGAGTGACAAGCAGGGACAATGAGGGACCAGTAGTGGCAAGGAGGGACAAGGAGGGGCAATGAGTGGCAAGGAGGGACAAGGAGGGGCAATGAGGGACAAGGAGGGACCAGTAGGGGCAAGGAGGGACAAGGAATGACAGGGAGGGTCAATGAGAGGCAATGAGCGACAATGAGGGACAAGGAGGGTCAATGAGGGACAAGGAGGGACAATAAGGGACAAGGTGGGACCAGGAGGGACAAGGAGGGACAAGGAAGGACAAGGATGGAAAAGGAGCGACAAGCAGGGACAAGGAGGGACAATGAGGGACAAAGAGTGTCAACGAGGGTGAAGGAGGGTCAATGATGGTCAAGGAGGGACAAGGAGAGACAAGGATTGACAAGGAGGGAAAAGGAGTACAAGGAGTGGCAATGAGGTCAAGGAGGGTCAAGGAGGGACAAGGAGGCATGAGGTAATGAGGGACAAGGAGGGAAAAGGTGGGACACGAAGGGACAATGATGGATAATGAGAGGCAATGAGGAACAATGAGGGACACGGAGGGACAAGGTTGGGCAATGAGGGACTAGGAGTGGCAATGAGGTACAAGGACGGACACGGAGGGACACGGATGGAAAAGGAGGGACTAGGAGGGATCAGTAGGGGCAAGGAGGGACAAGGAATGACAAGGAGGGTCAATGAGAGGCAATGAACGACAATGAGGGACAAGGAGGGGCAATGAGGGACAAGGAGGGACAATAAGGGACAAGGTGGCACCAGGAGGGGCAAGGAGGGACAAGGAGGGACCAGTAGGGGCAAGGAGGGATAAGGAATGACAAGGAGGGTCAATGAGAGGCAATGAGCGACAATGAGGGACAAGGAGGGACAAGGAGGGACAATAAGGGACAAGGAGGGACATGGTGGGACAAGGAGGGACATGGTGGGACCAGGAGGGACAAGGAGGGAAAAGGAAGGACAAGGATGGAAAAGGACGAAAAGGAGCGACAAGGAGGGACATGGTGGGACAAGGAGGGAAAAGGAGTGACAAGGAGGGGCAATGAGGGACAAGGAGGCACAAGGAAACACAAGGAGGAACAAGCAGGGACAATGAGGGATAAGAAGGGAAAAGGAGCCACAAGGAGGGACAGGGAGGAAAAAGGAGGGACAGGGAGGGACAAGGAGTGACAAGGAGGGGCAAGGAGGGACAAGGAGGGACAAGGAGTGACAAGGAGTGACAAGGAGGGACAAGGTGGGACAAGGAGGGACAAGGAGGGACAAGGAGGGACAAGGTGGGACAAGGAGGGACAAGATGGGACAATGAGGGACATGGAGGGACATGGAGGGATAAGGATTGACAAGGAGGAACAAGTAGGGACAATGAGGGACATGGAGGGACAAGGATTGACAGGGAGGGAGAAGGAGGGACAAGCATGGATAAGCAGGGACAAGGAGGGAAAAGGAGGGACACGATGATGGACAATGAGGGACACGGAGGGACAAGGTTGGGCAATGAGGGACAATGAGGGACAAGAAGTGGCAATGATGGGCAATGAGGGTCAATGAGAGGCAATGAGCGACAATGAGGGACAAGGAGGGACAAGGAGGGACCAATAGGGACAAGGAGGAACAAGCAGGGATAATGAGGGACAAGAAGGGACAAGGAGCGACACGGAGGGACAGGGAGGAAAAAGGAGGGACAATGAGGGACAAGGAAGGGCAAGGAGGGACAAGGAGGGACAAGGAGTGACAATGAGAGGCAATGAGCGACAATGAGGGACAAGGAGGGCAATGAGGGACAATGAGGGACAATAAAGGACAAGGAGGGACAAGGTGGGACCAGGAGGGACAATAAGGGACAAGGTGGGACAAGAACGGACAAAGAGGGACCAGTAGTGGCAAGGAGGGACAAGGAGGGGCAATGAGAGGCAAGGAGGGTCAAGGAGGGGCAAGGAGGGACAAGGAGGGACAAGGAAGGACAAGGATGGAAATGGACGGAAAAGGAGCGACAAGCAGGGACAAGGAGGGAAAAGGAGTGAAAAGGAGGGACAAGATGGGACAAGGATTGACAAGGAGGGGCAATGAGGGACAAGGAGGGACAAGGAGGCACAAGGAAACACAAGGAGGAACAAGCAGGGACAATGAGGGATAAGAAGGGAAAAGGAGCCACAAGGAGGGACAAGGAGGAAAAAGGAGGGACAGGGAGGGACAAGGAGTGACAAGGAGGGGCAAGGAGGGACAAGGAGGGACAAGGAGTGACAAGGAGTGACAAGGAGGGACAAGGTGGGACAAGGAGGGACAAGGAGGGACAAGGAGGGACAAGGTGGGACAAGGAGGGACAAGGAGGGAAAAGGAGGGACAAGATGGGACAATGAGGGACATGGAGGGATAAGGATTGACAAGGAGGAACAAGTAGGGACAATGAGGGACATGGAGGGACAAGGATTGACAGGGAGGGAGAAGGAGGGACAAGCATGGATAAGCAGGGACAAGGAGGGAAAAGGAGGGACACGATGATGGACAATGAGGGACACGGAGGGACAAGGTTGGGCAATGAGGGACAATGAGGGACAAGAAGTGGCAATGATGGGCAATGAGGGGCAATGAGTTACAAGGACAGACACGGAGGGACACGGATGGAAAAGGAGGGACAACGAGGGGTAAGGAGGGACACGGAGGAGCAAGGAGGGACAATGAGGGACAAGGAAGGACAGGGAGGGACAAGGAGGGACTAAGAGTGACAAGGAGGGACAATGATGTACACGGAGGGACAGGGAAGGACAAGGAGGGACTAAGAGTGACCAGGAGTGACAAGTGGGAAAGGAGTGACAAGGATGGACAAGGAGGGAAAAAGAGGGACAATGAGGGACAAAGAGTGTCAACGAGGGTCAAGGAGGGTCAAGGAGGCTCAAGGAATGTCAAGGAAGGTCAAAGAGGGACAAGGAGGTACAAGGAGGGACCAGGGTGGACAAGGAGGACAAGAAGGGTCAAGGAGAGACAATGAGGGACAAGGAAGGAAAGGTTGACAATGATGGTCTAGGAGGGACAAGGAGTGGCAATGAGGGGCAATGAGGTACAAGGCGGGATAAGGAGGGAAAAGGAGTGCCAAGGAGGGAAAATGAGTAAGGGAAAAGGATGGTCACGGAGGGTCAAGGATGGACGAGGATGAACAAAGAGTGGCATTTAGGGACAAGGAAGGAAAAAGAGGGACGAGGAGGGAAAAGGAGGGACCAGTAGGGACACGGAGGGACCAGTAGGAACAAGCAGGGACAAGAAGGGACAAGGAGTGACACGGAGGGACAAGGAAGGAAAAGGATGGTCACAGAGGATCACAGAGGGTCAAGGAGGGACGAGGATGAACAAGGAGGGACACGGAGAGACAAGGTTGGGCAATGAGGTACAAGGAGGGAAAAGGAGCGACAAGCAGGGACAAGGAGGGAAAAGGAGGGACAAGATGGGACAATGAGGGACATGGAGGGACAAGGATTGACAAGGAGGGACAAGGAGGAACAAGCAGGGACAATGAGGGACAAGGAGGGACAGGGAGGGAGAAGGAGGGACAAGGAGGGACAAGCATGGATAAGCAGGGACAAGAAGGTGTAATGAGGGACAAGGAGGGACACGAAGGGACAAGGAGGGACAACGATGGATAATGAGAGGCAATGAGGGACACGGAGGGACAAGGTTGGGCAAAGAGTGGCCATGAGGGGCAATGAGGGGCAATGAGGTACAAGGACGGACACGGAGGGACACGGATGGAAAAGGAGGGATGATGAGGGACAAGGAGGGACCAGTAGGGCAAGGAGGGTCAAGGAATGACAAGGATGGTCAATGAGAGGCAATGAACGAAAATGAGGGACAAGAAGGGGCAATGAGGGACAAGGAGGGACAATAAGGGACAAGGTGGGACCTGGAGGGACAAGGAGGGACCAGTAGGGGCAAGGAGGGATAAGGAATGACAAGGAGGGTCAATGAGAGGCAATGAGCGAAAATGAGGGACATGGAGGGGCAATGAGGGACAATAAGGGACAAGGAGGGACATGGTGGGACCAGGAGGGACATGGTGGGACCAGGAGGGACATGGTGGGACCAGGAGGGACAAGGAAGGACAAGGATGGAAAAGGACGGAAAAGGAGCGACAAGGGGGGACATGGTGGGACAAGGAGGGAAAAGGAGTGACAAGATGGGACAAGGGGGGACATGGTGGGACAAGGAGGGAAAAGGAGTGACAAGATGGGACAAGTAGGGACAAGGAGGGACAATATGGGACAAGTAGGGACAAGAAGGGACAAGGAGCGACACGGTGGGACAGGGAGGGAAAAGGAGGGATAAGGAGTGACAAGGAGTGACAAGGAGTGACAAGGAGGGACAAGGAGGGACAAGGTGGGACCAGGAGGGACAATAAGGGACAAGGTGGGACCAGGTGGGACCAGGAGAGAAAAGAACGGACAAGGAGGGACAAGGAGGGACCAGTAGTGGCAAGGAGGGACAATGAGAGGCAAGTAGTGGCAATGAGGGACAAGGAGGGGCAATGAGGGACAAGGAGGGACCAGTAGGGGCAACGAGGGAAAAGGAGGGACAAGGAATGACAGGGAGGGTCAATGAGAGGCAATGAGCGACAAGGAGGGGCAATGAGGGACAAGGAGCGAAAATAAGGGACAAGGAGGGACAAGGTGGGACCAGGAGGGACAAGAAGGGGCAAGGAAGGACAAGGATGGAAAAGGACGGAAAAGGAGCGACAAGCAGGGACAAGGAGGGAAAAGGAGTGAAAAGGAGGGACAAGCTGGGACAAGTAGGGACAAGGAGGGACAAGGATTGACAAGGAGGGGCAAGGAAGCACAATGAAGCACAAGGAGGAACCAGCAGGGACAATGAGGGATAAGAAGGGACAAGGAGCCACACGGAGGGACAGGGAGGGAAATGGAGGGACAAGGTGGGACAAGGAGGGACAAGAAGGGACAAGGAGGGACAAGGAGTGACAAGGAGGGACAAGGAGGGACAAGGAGGGACAAGGAGGGACAAGGAGGGACAAGGAGGGACAAGGAGAGACAAGGAGGGACACGGATGGACAAAGAGGGGCAAGGAGGGACAAGGATTAACAAGGAGGGACAATGAGGGACACGAAGGGACAAGGAGGGGCAAGGATGGGCAATATGGGGCAATGAGGAACAAGCTGGGACAAGGAGGGGCAATGCGTGGCAATGAGGGACAATGAGGGACAATGAGGGACAATAAGGGACAATAAGGGACAAGGAGGAACATGCAGGGACAATGAGGGACAAGAAGGGACAGGGAGGGAGAAGGAGGGACAAGAATGGACAATGATGGACAATGAGGGACACGGAGGGCAAAGGACGGAAAAGGAGCGACAAGCAGGGACAATGAGGGAAAAGGAGGGACAAGATGGGACAATGAGGGACAAGGATTGACAAGGAGGAACAAGCAGGGACAATGAGGGACAAGGAGTGACAGGGAGGGAGAAGGAGGGACAAGCATGGATAAGCACGGATAAGCAGGGACAAGGAGGGGTAATGAGGGACAAGGAGGGAAAAGGAGGGACACGAAGGGACAAGGAGGGACAATGATGGACAATGAGGGGCAATGAGTGACAAGGATGAACAAGCAGGGACAAAGAGGGACAATGAGGGACAAGGTTGGGCAAGGAGGGACAAGGTGGGACAAGGAGGGACAAGGAGGGACAAGGAGGGACAAGGAGGGACAACGAGGGACAACGAGGGACAAGGAGGAACATGCAGGGACAAGGAGGGAAAAGGAAGGACATGGACGGAAAAGGATGGAAAAGGACGGAAAAGGACGGAAAAGGAGCGACAAGGAGGGACATGGTGGGACAAGGAGGGAAAAGGAGTGACAAGATGGGACAAGTAGGGACAAGGAGGGACAAGATGGGACAAGTAGGGACAAGGAGGAACAAGCAGGGACAATGAGAGACAAGAAGGGACAAGTAGCGACACGGAGGGACAGGGAGGGACAGGGAGGGACATTGAGGGACAAGGAGGGACAAGGAGGGACAAGGAGTGACAATGAGCGACAAGGAGGGACAAGGTGGGACCAGGAGGGACAATAAGGGACCAGGTGGGACCAGGAGGGACAAGAACGGACAAGGAGGGACCAGTAGTGGCAAGGAGGGACAAGGAGGGACAAGGAGGGGCAATGAGTGGCAAGGAGGGACAATGAGGGACAAGGAGGGGCAATGAGGGACAAGGAGGGACCAGTAGGGGCAAGGAGGGACAAGGAATGACAGGGAGGGTCAATGAGAGGCAATGAGCGACAAGGAGGGTTAATGAGGGACAAGGTGGGACCAGGAGCGACCAGGAGGGACAAGGAGGGACAAGGAAGGACAAGGATGGAAAAGGAGCGACAAGCAGGGACAAGGAGGGACAATGAGGGACAAAGAGTGTCAACGAGGGTGAAGGAGGGTCAATGATGGTCAAGGAGGGACAAGGAGAGACAAGGATTGACAAGGAGGGAAAAGGAGTACAAGGAGTGGCAATGAGGTCAAGGAGGGACAAGGAGGCATAAGGATGGACAAGGATGGAAAGGAGGTAAAAGGAGGGACAAGGAGGGACAAGGAGTGACAAGGAGTGACAAGGAGGGAAAAGGAGGGACAAGGATGGACAATGAGGGGCAATGAGCGACAAGGATGAACAAGCAGGGACAAGGAGGGGCAATGAGGGACACGGAGGGACAATGAGGGACAAGGAGGGACATGGAGGTACAAGGAGGGACAAGGAGGGACAATGATGGACAATGAGGAACAAGGAGGAGCAAGAAGGGACAATGAGTGACAAGTGGGAAAAGGAGGGAAAAGGAGTGACATGGAGGGACAATGATGGACTAGGAGGAACAAGGACAGACAGGGAGGGACAAGGAGTGGCAATGAGTGGCAATGAGGGACAAGAACGGACAAGGAGGAACAAAGAGGGAGAAGGAGGGACATGGAGGTACAAGGAGGGACAATGATGGACAAGGAGGAACAAGGAGGGACAAGGAGTGACAAGGAGGGACAAGGAGGGACAAGGAGTGACAAGGAGGGACACGGAGGGACAATGAGGGGAAAAGGAGGGACAAGGATGGACAATGAGGGACAAGGAGGGGCAATGAGTGGCAATGAGGGACAAGTAGGGACAAGGAGGGACCAATAGGGACAAGGAGGAACAAGCAGGGACAATGAGGGAGAAGAAGGGGCAAGGAGCGACACGGAGGGACAGGGAGGGAAAAGGATGGTCACGGATGGTCAAGGAGGGACGAGGATGAACAAAGAGTGGCATTTAGGGACAAGGAGGGAAAAAGAGGGACGAGGAGGGACAAGAACGGACAAGGAGGGACCAGTAGGGACACGGAGGGACCAGTAGGGACACGGAGGGACCAGTAGGGACAAGGAGGGACAATGAGGGACAAAAAGGGACAAGGAGTGACACGGAGTGACAAGGAGGGAAAAGGATGGTCACAGAGGATCACAGAGGGTCAAGGAGGGACGAGGATGAACAAGGAGGGATACGGAGGGACAAGGTTGGGCAATGATGGACAAGGAGTGGCAATTAGGGACAAGGAGGGAAAAAGAGGGACAATGGTGGGACAAGGATGGACAAGGAGGAATAAGGAGTGACAAGGAGGGAAAAGGATGGTCACGGAGCGACGAGGATGGACAAGGTTGGCAATGAGGGACAAGGAAGGACAAGGAGGAACAAGGAGTGACAAGCTGGGGCAATGAGGGACAAGGAGGGACAAGCAGGAACAAGCAGGGACAAGGAGGGTCAATGAGGGCCAAGAAGGGTCAAGGATGGACAAGGGGGGTCAAGGAGGGACATGGATGGACGCGGCAATGAGGGGCACGGAGGGACAAGGAGTGGCAATGAGGGGCAATGGGGGCAATTAGGTACAAGGACGAACAAGGAGGGACAATGTGGGAGGAGGAGAGAAAAGAACGGACAAGGAGGGACCAGCAGGGACAAGGAATGACACGGAGGGTCAATGAGGGACAAGGATTGACAAGGAGTGGCAATGAGGGACAAGGAGGGACAAGGAGGAACAAGCAGGGACAAAGACGGACAAGAAGGGTCAAAGAGGGACAAGGAGAAACAAGGAGAGACAAGCAGAGAAAAGGAGAGACAAGGATTGACAAGGAGAGACAAGGAGGGAAAAGGGGGGAAAAGGAGGGAAAAGGAGGACAAGGAGGGACAAGGAGTGGCAATGAGGGACAAGGAGTGACAAGGGGGGATAAGGATGGTCACGGAGGGACGAGGATGGACAAGGTTGGGCAATGAGGGACAAGGAGGGACAAGGAGGGACAAGGCGGGACAAGGAGGGACAAGGAGGGACAAGGAGTGACAAGGAGGGACAATGAGGGACAAAGAGTGTCAACTAGGGTGAAGGAGGGTCAATAAGGGTCAAGGAGGGACAAGGAGAGACAAGGATTGACAAGGAGGGACAAGGAGGGAAAAGGAGGACAAGGAGTGGCAATGAGGTCAAGGAGAGTCAAGGAGGGACAAGGAGACATAAAGATGGACAAGGATGGACAAGGATGGACAAGGTGGTAAAAGGAGGGACAAGGAGTGACAAGGAGGGAAAAGGAGGGACAAGGATGGACAATGAGGGGCAATGAGCGACAAGGATGAACAAGCAGGGACAAGGAGGGGCAATGAGTGGCAATGAGGCACAAGGAGGGACAAGGTTGAGCAATGAGGGAGAAGGAGGGACACGGAGGGACAAGGTGGGACAAGGACTGACAAGGAGGGACAAAGTGGAACAAGCAGGGACAATGAGGGACAAGAAGGGACAGGGAGGGAGAAGGAGTGACAAGGAGGGACAAGCAGGGACAATGAGGGACAAGGAGGGAATGGAGGGGCAAGGATGACAAAGAGGGACAAGGAGGAAGAAGTAGGGACAAGAAGGGACAGGGAGGGAGAAGGAGGGACAAGGAGTGACAGGGAGGGGCAAGCATGGACAAGCAGGACAAATGAGGAACAAGGTGGGAAAAGGAGGGACACGAAGGGACAATGATGGACAATGAGTGGCAATGAGGGACAATGAGGGACAAGGTTGGGCAATGAGGTACAAGAAGGGAAAAGGAGCGACAAGTAGGGAAAAGGAGCGACAATGATGGACATGGAGGGACAAGGATTGACAAGGAGGGACAATGAGGGACAAGGTGGGACAGGGAGGGAGAAGGAGGGACAAGGAGTGACAAGGAGGGAGGAGCATGGATAAGCAGGGACAAGGAGGGGTAATGAGGGACAAGGAGGGAAAAGGAGGGACACGAAGGGACAAGAAGGGACAATGATGGATAATGAGAGGCAATGAGGAACAATGAGGGACACGGAGGGACAAGTTTGGGCAATGAGGGACAAGTAGTGGCAATGAGGGGCAATGAGGTACAAGGACGGACACGGATGGAAAAGGAGGGACAAGGAGGGACCAGTAGGGGCAAGGAGGGACAAGGAGGGTCAATGAGAGGCAATGAACGACAAGGAGGGGCAATGAGGGACAAGGAGGGACAATAAGGGACAAGGTGGGACCAGGAGGGACCAGGAGGGGCAAGGAGGGACAAGGAGGGCCAGTAGGGGCAAGGAGGGATAAGGAATGACAAGGAGGGTCAATGAGAGGCAATGAGCGACAATGAGGGACAAGGAGGGGCAATGAGGGACAATAAGGGACAAGGACGGAAAAGGAAGGACAAGGACCGAAAAGGATGGAAAAGGACGGAAAAGGAGCGACAAGGAGGGACATGGTGGGACAAGGAGGGAAAAGGAGTGACAAGATGGGACAAGTAGGGACAAGGAGGGACAAGATGGGACAAGTAGGGACAAGGAGGAACAAGCAGGGACAATGAGAGACAAGAAGGGGCAAGGAGCGACACGGAGGGACAATGAGGGACAAGGAGGGACAATGAGTGACAATGAGAGGCAATGAGCGACAAGAAGGGACAAGGTGGGACCAGGAGGGACAATAAGGGACAAGGAGGGACCAGTAGTGGCAAGGAGGGACAAGGAGGGACCAGTAGTGGCAAGGAGGGACAAGGAGGGGCAATGAGTGGCAAGGAGGGACAATGAGGGACAAGGAGGGGCAATGAGGGACAAGGAGGGACCAGTAGGGGCAAGGAGGGACAAGGAATGTCAGGGAGGGTCAATGAGAGGCAATGAGCGACAATGAGGGACAAGGAGGGACAAGGTGGGACCAGGAGCGACCAGGAGGGACAAGGAGGGACAAGGAAGGACAAGGATGGAAAAGGAGCGACAAGCAGGGACAAGGAGGGACAATGAGGGACAATGAGGGACAATGAGGGACAAAGAGTGTCAACGAGGGTGAAGGAGGGTCAATGATGGTCAAGGAGCGACAAGGAGAGACAAGGATTGACAAGGAGGGAAAAGGAGTACAAGGAGTGGCAATGAGGTCAAGGAGGGTCATGGAGGGACAAGGAGGCATAAGGATGGACAAGGATGGAAAGGAGGTAAAAGGTGGTAAAAGGAGGGAAAAGGAGGGACAAGGAGTGACAAGGAGGGAAAAGGAGGGACAAGGATGGACAATGAGGGGCAATGAGCGACAAGGATGAACAAGCAGGGACAAGGAGGGGCAATGAGGGACACGGAGGGACAAGGTTGAGCAATGAGGGACAAGGTGGGACAAGTAGGGACAAGGAGGGACAAAGGGGAACAAGCAGGGACAATGAGGGACAATAAGGGACAGGGAGGGAGAAGGAGTGACAAGGAGGGACAAGCAGGGACAATGAGGGACAAGGAGGGAATGGAGGGGCAAGGATGGCAAAGAGGGACAAGGAGGAACAAGGAGGAACAAGTAGGGACAATAAGGGACAGGGAGGGAGAAGGAGGGACAAGGAGTGACAAGGAGGGGCAAGCATGGACAAGCAGGACAAATGAGGAACAAGGTGGGAAAAGGACGGACACGAAGGGACAATGATGGACAATGAGTGGCAATGAGGGACAATGAGGGACAAGGTTGGGCAATGAGGTACAAGGAGGGAAAAGGAGCGACAAGTTGGGACAAGGAGGGACAAGATGGGACAATGATGGACATGGAGGGACAAGGATTGACAATGAGGGACAAGGAGGGACAGGGAGGGAGAAGGAGTGACAAGGAGGGACAAGCATGGATAAGCAGGGTCAAGGAGGGGTAATGAGGGACAAGGAGGGAAAAGGTGGGACACGAAGGGACAAGGAGGGACAATGATGGATAATGAGAGGCAATGAGGAACAATGAGGGACACGGAGGGACAAGGTTGGGCAATGAGGGACAAGGAGTGGCAATGAGGTACAAGGACGGACACGGAGGGACACGGATGGAAAAGGAGGGACAAGGAGGGATCAGTAGGGGCAAGGAGGGACTAGGAATGACAAGGAGGGTCAATGAGAGGCAATGAACGACAATGAGGGACAAGGAGGGGCAATGAGGGACAATAAGGGACAAGGTGGGACCAGGAGGGGCAAGGAGGGACAAGGAGGGATACGGAATGACAAGGAGGGTCAATGAGAGGCAATGAACGACAATGAGGGACAAGGAGGGACAATGAGGGACAAGGAGGGACAATAAGGGACAAGGAGGGACATGGTGGGAAAAGGAGGGACATGGTGGGACAAGGAGGGACATGGTGGGACCAGAAGGGACAAGGAGGGACAAGGAGGGACAAGGAGGGACAAGGAAGGACAAGGATGGAAAAGGAGCGACAAGGAGGGACATGGTGGGGCAAGGAGGGAAAAGGAGTGACAAGATGGGACAAGTAGGGACAAGGAGGAACGAGCAGGGACAATGAGGGACAAGAAGGGACAAGGAGCGACACGGAGGGACAGGGAGGGAAAGGGAGGGACAATGAGGGACAAGGAGGGACAAGGAGTGACAAGGAGTGACAAGGAGTGACAATGAGAGGCAATGAGCGACAATGAGGGACAAGGAGGGGCAATGAGGGACAATGAGGGACAATAAAGGACAAGGAGGGACAAGGAGGGACAAGGTGGGACCAGGAGGGACAAGAACGGACAAGGAGGGATAAAGAGGGACCAGTAGTGGCAAGGAGGGACAAGGAGGGGCAAGGAGGGACAAGGAAGGACAAGGATGGAAAAGGACGGAAAAGGAGCGACAAGCAGGGACAAGGAGGGAAAAGGAGTGAAAAGGAGGGACAAGATGGGACAAGTAGGGACAAGGAGGGACAAGGAGGGACAAGGATTGACAAGGAGGGGCAATGAGGGACAAGGAGGCACAAGGAAACACAAGGAGGAACAAGCAGGGACAATGAGGGTTAAGAAGGGAAAAGGAGCCACAAGGAGGGACAGGGAGGGAAAAGGAGGGACAGGGAGGGACAAGGAGGGACAAGGAGGGGCCAGGAGGGACAAGGAGTGACAAGGAGGGACAAGGATTGACAAGGAGGGACAAGGTGGACAAGGAGGGACACGGATGGACAAGGAGGGGCAAGGAGGGACAAGGATTGACAAGGAGGGACAAGGTGGGAACAGGAGGGACCAGGAGGGACAAGGAGGGGCAAGGAGGGACAAGGAAGGACAAGGATGGAAAAGGACGGAAAAGGAGCGACAAGCAGGGACAAGGAGGGACAAGGAGGGAAAAGGAGTGAAAAGGAGGGACAAGATGGGACAAGGAGGGACAAGGATTGACAGGGAGGGGCAATGAGGGACAAGGAAACACAAGGAGGAACAAGCAGGGACAATGAGGGATAAGAAGGGAAAAGGAGCCACAAGGAGGGACAGGGAGGGAAAAGGAAGGACAAGGTGGGACAAGGAGGGACAAGGAGGGACAAGGAGGGACAAGGAGGGACAAGGAGGGACAAGGAGGGACAAGGAGGGACAAGGAGGGACAAGGAGGGACAAGGAGGGACAAGGAGTGACAAGGAGGGACAAGGACGGACAATGAGGGACAAGATGGGACAATGAGGGACATGGAGGGATAAGGATTGACAAGGAGGAACAAGCAGGGACAATGAGGGACATGGAGGGACAAGGATTGACAGGGAGGGAGAAGGAGGGACAAGCATGGATAAGCAGGGACAAGGAGGGGTAATGAGGGACAAGGAGGGAAAAGGAGGGACACGATGATGGACAATGAGGGACACGGAGGGACAAGGTTGGGCAATGAGGGACAAGGAGTGGCAATGATGGGCAATGAGTTACAAGGACGGACACGGAGGGACACGGATGGAAAAGGAGGGACCAGGAGGGACACGGAGGAGCAAGGAGGGACAATGAGGGACAAGGAAGGACAGGGAGGGACAAGGAGGGACTAAGAGTGACCAGTAGGGACAAGTGGGAAAGGGAGGGAAAAGGAGTGACAATGATGGTAACGGAGGGAAAAAGAGGGACAATGAGTGACAAGGAGGGACAATGATGGACAAGGAGGGACAGGGAAGGACAAGGAGGGACTAAGAGTGACAAGTGGGAAAAGGAGGGACAATGAGGGACAAGGAAGGACAGGGAGGGACAAGGAGGGACTAAGAGTGACAAGGAGGGACAATGATGTACAAGGAGGGACAGGGAAGGACAAGGAGGGACTAAGAGTGACCAGGAGTGACAAGTGGGAAAGGAGAGAAAAGGAGTGACAAGGAGGGACAAGGATGGACAAGGAGGGAAAAAGAGGGAGAATGAGGGACAAAGAGTGTCAACGAGGGTCAAGGAGGGTCAAGGAGGCTCAAGGAATGTCAAGGAAGGTCAAGGAGGGACAAGGAGGTACAAGGAGGGACCAGGGTGGACAAGGAGGACAAGAAGGGTCAAGGAGAGGCAATGAGGGACAAGGAGGGAAAAGGTTGACAATGATGGTCAAGGAGGGACAAGGAGTGGCAATGAGGGGCAATGAGGTACAAGGCGGGATAAGGAGGGAAAAGGAGTGCCAAGGAGGGAAAAGGAGTGACAAGACGGGTCAAGGATGGTCACGGAGTGTCAAGGAGGGTCACGGAGTGTCAAGTATGGTCAAGCGGGGACAAGGAGGGGTAATGAGGGACAAGGAGGGTCACGAAGGGACAGGGAGGGAAAAGGAGGGACAAGTATGGACAATGAGGGGCAATGAGGGACACGGAGGGACAAGGTTGGGCAATGAGGGACAAGGAGTGGCAATGAAGGGCAAGGACGGACACGGAGGGACACGGATGGAAAAGGAGGGACAATGAGGGTCGAGGAGGGAAAAGGAGGGACAAGAACGGACAAGGACGGACAAGGAGGGACCAGTAGGGACAAGGAGGGACCAATAGGGACAAGGAGGAACAAGCAGGGACAATGAGGGCGAAGATGGGGCAAGGAGCGACACGGAGGGACAGGGAGGGAAAAGGATGGTCACGGAGGGTCAAGGATGGACGAGGATGAACAAAGAGTGGCATTTAGGGACAAGGAAGGAAAAAGAGGGACGAGGAGGAAAAAGGAGGGACCAGTAGGGACACGGAGGGACCAGTAGGGACAAGGAGGAACAAGCAGGGACAAGAAGGGACAAGGAGTGACACGGAGGGACAAGGAGGGAAAAGGATGGTCACAGAGGATCACAGAGGGTCAAGGAGGGACGAGGATGAACAAGGAGGGACACGGAGAGACAAGGTTGGGCAATGAGTGGCCATGAGGGGCAATGAGGGGCAATGAGGTACAAGGACGGACACGGAGGGACACGGATGGAAAAGGAGGGATAATGAGGGACAAGGAGGGACCAGTAGGGCAAGGAGGGTCAAGGAATGACAAGGATGGTCAATGAGAGGCAATGAACGAAAATGAGGGACAAGGAGGGGCAATGAGGGACAAGGAGGGACAATAAGGGACAAGGTGGGACCAGGAGGGACCAGGAGGGACCAGGAGGGACCAGGAGTGACAAGGAGGGACCAGTAGGGGCAAGGAGGGACAAGGAGCGGCAATGAGAGGCAAGTAGTGGCAATGAGGGACAAGGAGGGGCAATGAGGGACAAGGAGGGACCAGTAGGGGCAACGAGGGACAAGGAGGGACAATAAGGGACAAGGAGGGACAAGGTGGGACCAGGAGGGACAATAAGGGACAAGGTGGGACCAGGAGAGAAAAGAACGGACAAGGTGGGACCAGGAGGGACCAGGAGGGACCAGGAGGGACAAGAAGGGGCAAGGAAGGACAAGGAAGGACAAGGATGGAAAAGGACGGAAAAGGAGCGACAAGCAGGGACAAGGAGGGAAAAGGAGTGAAAAGGAGGGACAAGATGGGACAAGTAGGGACAAGGAGGGACAAGGATTGACAAGGAGGGGCAACGAGGGACAAGGAGGCACAAGGAAGCACAAGGAGGAACCAGCAGGGACAATGAGGGATAAGAAGGGACAAGGAGCCACAGGGAGGGACAGGGAGGGAAAAGGAGGGACAAGGAGGGACAAGAAGGGACAAGGAGGGACAAGGAGTGACAAGGAGTGACAAGGAGGGACAAGGAGGGACAAGGAGTGACAAGGAGGGACAAGGAGGGACAAGGAGAGACAAGGAGGGACAAGGAGGGACACGGATGGACAAAGAGGGGCAAGGAGGGACAAGGATTAACAAGGAGGGACAAGGAGAGACAAAGAGGGACAAGGAGGGACACGGATGGACAAAGAGGGGCAAGGAGGGACAAGGATTAAGAAGGAGGGACAATGAGGGACACGAAGGGACAAGGAGGGGCAAGGATGGGCAATATGGGGCAATGAGGAACAAGCTGGGACAAGGAGGGGCAATGCGTGGCAATGAGGGACAAGGACGGACACGGAGGGACACGGATGGAAAAGGAGGGACAATGAGGGTCGAGGAGGGAAAAGGAGGGACAAGAACGGACAAGGACGGACAAGGAGGGACCAGTAGGGACAAGGAGGGACCAATAGGGACAAGGAGGAACAAGCAGGGACAATGAGGGCGAAGAAGGGGCAAGGAGCGACAGGGAGGGACAGGGAGGGAGAAGGAGGGACAAGCATGGATAAGCAGGGACAAGAAGGTGTAATGAGGGACAAGGAGGGACACGAAGGGACAAGGAGGGACAACGATGGATAATGAGAGGCAATGAGGGACACGGAGGGACAAGGTTGGGCAATGAGGGACAAGGAGTGGCAATGAGGTACAAGGACGGACACGGAGGGACACGGATGGAAAAGGAGGGATGATGAGGGACCAGTAGGGCAAGGAGGGTCAAGGAATGACAAGGAGGGTCAATGAGAGGCAATGAGCGAAAATGAGGGACATGGAGGGGCAATGAGGGACAATAAGGGACAAGGAGGGACATGGTGGGACCAGGAGGGACATGGTGGGACCAGGAGGGACAAGGAAGGACAAGGATGGAAAAGGACGGAAAAGGAGCGACAAGGGGGGACATGGTGGGACAAGGAGGGAAAAGGAGTGACAAGATGGGACAAGTAGGGACAAGGAGGGACAATTAGGGACAAGGAGGGACAGGATGCACAAGGAGGAACAAGCAGGGACAATGAGTGACAAGAAGGAACAAGAAGGGACAAGGAGCGACACGGTGGGACAAGAAGGGGCAATGAGGGACAAGGAGGGACAATAAGGGACAAGGCGGGACCTGGAGGGACAAGGAGGGACCAGTAGGGGCAAGGAGGGATAAGGAATGACAAGGAGGGTCAATGAGAGGCAATGAGCGAAAATGAGGGACATGGAGGGGCAATGAGGGACAATAAGGGACAAGGAGGGACATGGTGGGACCAGGAGGGACATGGTGGGGCCAGGAGGGACATGGTGGGACCAGGAGGGACAAGGAAGGACAAGGATGGAAAAGGACGGAAAAGGAGCGACAAGGGGGGACATGGTGGGACAAGGAGGGAAAAGGAGTGACAAGATGGGACAAGTAGGGACAAGGAGGGACAATATGGGACAAGTAGGGACAAGGAGGGACAGGATGCACAAGGAGGAACAAGCAGGGACAATGAGTGACAAGAAGGAACAAGAAGGGACAAGGAGCGACACGGTGGGACAGGGAGGGAAAAGGAGGGATAAGGAGTGACAAGGAGGGACAAGGAGGGGCCAGGAGGGACAATAAGGGACAAGGTGGGACCAGGTGGGACCAGGAGAGAAAAGAACGGACAAGGAGGGACAAGGAGGGACCAGTAGTGGCAAGGAGGGACAATGAGAGGCAAGTAGTGGCAATGAGGGACAAGGAGGGGCAATGAGGGACAAGGAGGGACCAGTAGGGGCAACGAGGGAAAAGGAGGGACAAGGAATGACAGGGAGGGTCAATGAGAGGCAATGAGCGACAAGGAGGGGCAATGAGGGACAAGGAGCGAAAATAAGGGACAAGGAGGGACAAGGTGGGACCAGGAGCGACAAGCAGGGACAAGGAGGGAAAAGGAGTGAAAAGGAGGGACAAGATGGGATAAGTAGGGACAAGGAGGGACAAGGATTGACAAGGAGGGGCAAGGAAGCACAATGAAGCACAAGGAGGAACCAGCAGGGACAATGAGGGATAAGAAGGGACAAGGAGCCACACGGAGGGACAGGGAGGGAAATGGAGGGACAAGGTGGGACAAGGAGGGACAAGAAGGGACAAGGAGGGACAAGGAGTGACAAGGAGGGACAAGGAGGGACAAGGAGGGACAAGGAGGGACAAGGAGGGACAAGGAGGGACAAGGAGAGACAAGGAGGGACACGGATGGACAAAGAGGGGCAAGGAGGGACAAGGATTAACAAGGAGGGACAATGAGGGACACGAAGGGACAAGGAGGGGCAAGGATGGGCAATATGGGGCAATGAGGAACAAGCTGGGACAAGGAGGGGCAATGCGTGGCAATGAGGGACAATGAGGGACAAGGAGGGACAATAAGGGACAATAAGGGACAAGGAGGAACATGCAGGGACAATGAGGGACAAGAAGGGACAGGGAGGGAGAAGGAGGGACAAGAATGGACAATGATGGACAATGAGGGACACGGAGGGCAAAGGACGGAAAAGGAGCGACAAGCAGGGACAATGAGGGAAAAGGAGGGACAAGATGGGACAATGAGGGACAAGGATTGACAAGGAGGAACAAGCAGGGACAATGAGGGACAAGGAGTGACAGGGAGGGAGAAGGAGGGACAAGCATGGATAAGCACGGATAAGCAGGGACAAGGAGGGGTAATGAGGGACAAGGAGGGAAAAGGAGGGACACGAAGGGACAAGGAGGGACAATGATGGACAATGAGGGGCAATGAGTGACAAGGATGAACAAGCAGGGACAAAGAGGGACAATGAGGGACAAGGTTGGGCAAGGAGGGACAAGGTGGGACAAGGAGGGACAAGGAGGGACAAGGAGGGACAAGGAGGGACAACGAGGGACAACGAGGGACAATGAGGGACAAGGAGGAACATGCAGGGACAAGGAGGGAAAAGGATGGACATGGACGGAAAAGGATGGAAAAGGACGGAAAAGGACGGAAAAGGAGCGACAAGGAGGGACATGGTGGGACAAGGAGGGAAAAGGAGTGACAAGATGGGACAAGTAGGGACAAGGAGGGACAAGATGGGACAAGTAGGGACAAGGAGGAACAAGCAGGGACAATGAGAGACAAGAAGGGACAAGTAGCGACACGGAGGGACAAGGAGGGACAGGGAGGGACATTGAGGGACAAGGAGGGACAAGGAGGGACAAGGAGTGACAATGAGCGACAAGGAGGGACAAGGTGGGACCAGGAGGGACAATAAGGGACCAGGTGGGACCAGGAGGGACAAGAACGGACAAGGAGGGACCAGTAGTGGCAAGGAGGGACAAGGAGGGGCAATGAGTGGCAAGGAGGGACAATGAGGGACAAGGAGGGGCAATGAGGGACAAGGAGGGACAAGGAGGGACCAGTAGGGGCAAGGAGGGACAAGGAATGACAGGGAGGGTCAATGAGAGGCAATGAGCGACAAGGAGGGTTAATGAGGGACAAGGTGGGACCAGGAGCGACCAGGAGGGACAAGGAGGGACAAGGAAGGACAAGGATGGAAAAGGAGCGACAAGCAGGGACAAGGAGGGACAAGGAGGGACAATGAGGGACAAAGAGTGTCAACGAGGGTGAAGGAGGGTCAATGATGGTCAAGGAGGGACAAGGAGAGACAAGGATTGACAAGGAGGGACAAGGAGGGAAAAGGAGTACAAGGAGTGGCAATGAGGTCAAGGAGGGACAAGGAGGCATAAGGATGGACAAGGATGGAAAGGAGGTAAAAGGAGGTAAAAGGAGGGAAAAGGAGGGACAAGGAGGGACAAGGAGTGACAAGGAGGGAAAAGGAGGGACAAGGATGGACAATGAGGGGCAATGAGCGACAAGGATGAACAAGCAGGGACAAGGAGGGGCAATGAGGGACACGGAGGGACAATGAGGGACAAGGAGGGACATGGAGGTACAAGGAGGGACAAGGAGGGACAATGATGGACAATGAGGAACAAGGAGGAGCAAGGAGGGACAATGAGTGACAAGTGGGAAAAGGAGGGAAAAGGAGTGACATGGAGGGACAATGATGGACTAGGAGGAACAAGGACAGACAGGGAGGGACAAGGAGTGGCAATGAGTGGCAATGAGGGACAAGAACGGACAAGGAGGAACAAAGAGGGAGAAGGAGGGACATGGAGGTACAAGGAGGGACAATGATGGACAAGGAAGAACAAGGAGGGACAAGTAGTGACAAGGAGGGACAAGGAGGGACAAGGAGTGACAAGGAGGGACACGGAGGGACACGGAGGGACAAGGAGGGAAAAGGAGGGACAAGGATGGACAATGAGGGACAAGGAGGGGCAATGAGTGGCAATGAGGGACAAGTAGGGACAAGGAGGGACCAATAGGGACAAGGAGGAACAAGCAGGGACAATGAGGGAGAAGAAGGGAGAGAAGGGGCAAGGAGCGACACGGAGGGACAGGGAGGGAAAAGGAGGGAAAAGGATGGTCACGGATGGTCAAGGAGGGACGAGGATGAACAAAGAGTGGCATTTAGGGACAAGGAGGGAAAAAGAGGGACGAGGAGGGACAAGAACGGACAAGGAGGGACCAGTAGGGACACGGAGGGACCAGTAGGGACACGGAGGGACCAGTAGGGACAATGAGGGACAAAAAGGGACAAGGAGTGACACGGAGTGACAAGGAGGGAAAAGGATGGTCACAGAGGATCACAGAGGGTCAAGGAGGGACGAGGATGAACAAGGAGGGATACGGAGGGACAAGGTTGGGCAATTATGGACAAGGAGTGGCAATTAGGGACAAGGAGGGAAAAAGAGGGACAATGGTGGGACAAGGATGGACAAGGAGGAATAAGGAGTGACAAGGAGGGAAAAGGATGGTCACGGAGCGACGAGGATGGACAAGGTTGGCAATGAGGGACAAGGAAGGACAAGGAGGAACAAGGAGTGACAAGCTGGGGCAATGAGGGACAAGGATGGACAAGTAGGGACAAGCAGGAACAAGCAGGGACAAGGAGGGTCAATGAGGGCCAAGAAGGGTCAAGGATGGACAAGGGGGGTCAAGGAGGGACATGGATGGACGCGGCAATGAGGGGCACGGAGGGACAAGGAGTGGCAATGAGGGGCAATGGGGGCAATTAGGTACAAGGACGAACAAGGAGAGACAATGTGGGAGGAGGAGAGAAAAGAACGGACAAGGAGGGACCAGCAGGGACAAGGAATGACACGGAGGGTCAATGAGGGACAAGGATTGACAAGGAGTGGCAATGAGGGACAAGCAGGGACAAGGAGGGACAAGGAGGAACAAGCAGGGACAAAGACGGACAAGAAGGGTCAAAGAGGGACAAGGAGAAACAAGGAGAGACAAGCAGAGAAAAGGAGAGACAAGGATTGACAAGGAGAGACAAGGAGGGAAAAGGGGGGAAAAGGAGGGAAAAGGAGGACAAGGAGGGACAAGGAGTGGCAGGAGGGACGAGGATGGACAAGGTTGGGCAATGAAGGACAAGGAGCGACAAGGAGGGAAAAGGCGGGACAAGGAGGGACAAGGAGGGACAAGGAGGGACAAGGAGTGACAAGGAGGGACAAGGAGGGACAATGAGGGACAAAGAGTGTCAACTAGGGTGAAGGAGGGTCAATAAGGGTCAAGGAGGGACAAGGAGAGACAAGGATTGACAAGGAGGGACAAGGAGGGAAAAGGAGGACAAGGAGTGGCAATGAGGTCAAGGAGAGTCAAGGAGGGACAAGGAGACATAAAGATGGACAAGGATGGACAAGGTGGTAAAAGGAGGGACAAGGAGTGACAAGGAGGGAAAAGGAGGGACAAGGATGGACAATGAGGGGCAATGAGCGACAAGGATGAACAAGCAGGGACAAGGAGGGGCAATGAGTGGCAATGAGGCACAAGGAGGGACAAGGTTGAGCAATGAGGGAGAAGGAGGGACACGGAGGGACAAGGTGGGACAAAGTGGAACAAGCAGGGACAATGAGGGACAAGAAGGGACAGGGAGGGAGAAGGAGTGACAAGCAGGGACAATGAGGGACAAGGAGGGAATGGAGGGGCAAGGATGACAAAGAGGGACAAGGAGGAACAAGTAGGGACAAGAAGGGACAGGGAGGGAGAAGGAGGGACAAGCAGTGACAGGGAGGGGCAAGCATGGACAAGCAGGACAAATGAGGAACAAGGTGGGAAAAGGAGGGACACGAAGGGACAAGGAGGGACAATGATGGACAATGAGTGGCAATGAGGGACAATGAGGGACAAGGTTGGGCAATGAGGTACAAGAAGGGAAAAGGAGCGACAAGTAGGGAAAAGGAGCGACAATGATGGACATGGAGGGACAAGGATTGACAAGGAGGGACAATGAGGGACAAGGTGGGACAGGGAGGGAGAAGGAGGGACAAGGAGTGACAAGGAGGGACGAGCATGGATAAGCAGGGACAAGGAGGGGTAATGAGGGACAAGGAGGGAAAAGGAGGGACACGAAGGGACAAGAAGGGACAATGATGGATAATGAGAGGCAATGAGGAACAATGAGGGACACGGAGGGACAAGTTTGGGCAATGAGGGACAAGTAGTGGCAATGAGGTACAAGGACGGACACGGATGGAAAAGGAGGGACAAGGAGGGACCAGTAGGGGCAACGAGGGACAAGGAGGGTCAATGAGAGGCAATGAACAACAAGGAGGGGCAATGAGGGACAAGGAGGGACAAGGTGGGACCAGGAGGGACCAGGAGGGGCAAGGAGGGACAAGGAGGGCCAGTAGGGGCAAGGAGGGATAAGGAATGACAAGGAGGGTCAATGAGAGGCAATGAGCGACAATGAGGGACAAGGAGGGGCAATGAGGGACAATAAGGGACAAGGAGGGAAAAGGAAGGACAAGGACGGAAAAGGATGGAAAAGGACGGAAAAGGAGCGACAAGGAGGGACATGGTGGGACAAGGAGGGAAAAGGAGTGACAAGATGGGACAAGTAGGGACAAGGAGGGACAAGATGGGACAAGTAGGGACAAGGAGGAACAAGCAGGGACAATGAGAGACAAGAAGGGGCAAGGAGCGACACGGAGGGACAGGGAGGGACAATGAGGGACAAGGAGGGACAATGAGTGACAATGAGAGGCAATGAGCGACAAGAAGGGACAAGGTGGGACCAGGAGGGACAATAAGGGACAAGGAGGGACCAGTAGTGGCAAGGAGGGACAAGGAGGGACCAGTAGTGGCAAGGAGGGACAAGGAGGGGCAATGAGTGGCAAGGAGGGACAATGAGGGACAAGGAGGGGCAATGAGGGACAAGGAGGGACCAGTAGGGGCAAGGAGGGACAAGGAATGTCAGGGAGGGTCAATGAGAGGCAATGAGCGACAATGAGGGACAAGGAGGGACAAGGTGGGACCAGGAGCGACCAGGAGGGACAAGGAGGGACAAGGAAGGACAAGGATGGAAAAGGATGGAAAAGGAGCGACAAGCAGGGACAAGGAGGGACAATGAGGGACAAAGAGTGTCAACGAGGGTGAAGGAGGGTCAATGATGGTCAAGGAGGGACAAGGAGAGGCAAGGATTGACAAGGAGGGAAAAGGAGTACAAGGAGTGGCAATGAGGTCAAGGAGGGTCAAGGAGGGACAAGGAGGCATAAGGATGGACAAGGATGGAAAGGAGGTAAAAGGAGGTAAAAGGAGGGAAAAGGAGGGACAAGGAGGGACAAGGAGTGACAAGGAGGGACAAGGATGGACAATGAGGGGCAATGAGCGACAAGGATGAACAAGCAGGGACAAGGAGGGGCAATGAGGGACACGGAGGGACAAGGTTGAGCAATGAGGGACAAGTAGGGACAAGGAGGGACAAAGGGGAACAAGCAAGGACAATGAGGGACAATAAGGGACAGGGAGGGAGAAGGAGTGACAAGGAGGGACAAGCAGGGACAAGGAGGGAATGGAGGGGCAAGTATGGCAAAGAGGGACAAGGAGGAACAAGGAGGAACAAGTAGGGACAATAAGGGACAGGGAGGGAGAAGGAGGGACAAGGAGTGACAAGGAGGGGCAAGCATGGACAAGCAGGACAAATGAGGAACAAGGTGGGAAAAGGACGGACACGAAGGGACAATGATGGACAATGAGTGGCAATGAGGGACAATGAGGGACAAGGTTGGGCAATGAGGTACAAGGAGGGAAAAGGAGCGACAAGTTGGGACAAGGAGGGAAAAGATGGGACAAGATGGGACAATGATGGACATGGAGGGACAAGGATTGACAATGAGGGACAAGGAGGGACAAGGAGGGACAGGGAGGGAGAAGGAGTGACAAGGAGGGACAAGCATGGATAAGCAGGGTCAAGGAGGGGTAATGAGGGACAAGGAGGGAAAAGGTGGGACACGAAGGGACAAGGAGGGACAATGATGGATAATGAGAGGCAATGAGGAACAATGAGGGACACGGAGGGACAAGGTTGGGCAATGAGGGACAAGGAGTGGCAATGAGGGGCAATGAGGTACAAGGACGGACACGGAGGGACACGGATGGAAAAGGAGGGACAAGGAGGGATCAGTAGGGGCAAGGAGGGACAAGGAATGACAAGGAGGGTCAATGAGAGGCAATGAACGACAATGAGGGACAAGGAGGGGCAATGAGGGACAATAAGGGACAAGGTGGGACCAGGAGGGGCAAGGAGGGACAAGGAGGGATAAGGAATGACAAGGAGGGTCAATGAGAGGCAATGAACGACAATGAGGGACAAGGAGGGACAATGAGGGACAAGGAGGGACAATAAGGGACAAGGAGGGACATGGTGGGACAAGGAGGGACATGGTGGTACAAGGAGGGACATGGTGGGACCAGAAGGGACAAGGAGGGACAAGGAGGTACAAGGAGGGACAAGGAGGGACAAGGAGGGACAAGGAGGGACAAGGAGGGACAAGGAGGGACAAGGAAGGACAAGGATGGAAAAGGAGCGACAAGGAGGGACATGGTGGGACAAGGAGGGAAAAGGAGTGACAAGATGGGACAAGTACGGACAAGGAGGAACGAGCAGGGACAATGAGGGACAAGAAGGGACAAGGAGCGACACGGAGGGACAGGGAGGGAAAGGGAGGGACAATGAGGGACAAGGAGGGACAAGGAGTGACAATGAGAGGCAATGAGCGACAATGAGGGACAAGGAGGGGCAATGAGGGACAATGAGGGACAATGAGGGACAATAAAGGACAAGGAGGGACAAGGTGGGACCAGGAGGGACAAGGTGGGACCAGGAGGGACAAGGTGGGACCAGGAGGGACAAGAACGGACAAGGAGGGATAAAGAGGGACCAGTAGTGGCAAGGAGGGACAAGGAGGGGCAAGGAGGGGCAATGAGGGTCAAGGAGGGGCAAGGAGGGGCAAGGAGGGGCAAGGTGGGGCAAGGAGGGGCAAGGAGGGACAAGGAAGGACAAGGATGGAATAGGAGCGACAAGCAGGGACAAGGAGGGAAAAGGAGTGAAAAGGAGGGACAAGATGGGACAAGTAGGGACAAGGAGGGACAAGGAGGGACAAGGATTGGCAATGAGGGACAAGGAGGCACAAGGAAACACAAGGAGGAACAAGCAGGGACAATGAGGGTTAAGAAGGGAAAAGGAGCCACAAGGAGGGACAGGGAGGGAAAAGGAGGGACAAGGAGGGTCACGAAGGGACAGGGAGGGAAAAGGAGGGACAAGTATGGACAATGAGGGGCAATGAGGGACACGGAGGGACAAGGTTGGGCAATGAGGGACAAGGAGTGGCAATGAAGGACAAGGACGGACACGGAGGGACACGGAGGGACACGGATGGAAAAGGAGGGACAATGAGGGTCGAGGAGGGAAAAGGAGGGACAAGAACGGACAAGGAGGGACCAGTAGGGACAAGGAGGGACCAATAGGGACAAGGAGGAACAAGCAGGGACAATGAGGGCGAAGATGGGGCAAGGAGCGTCACGGAGGGACAGGGAGGGAAAAGGATGGTCACAGAGGATCACAGAGGGTCAAGGAGGGACGAGGATGAACAAGGAGGGACACGGAGAGACAAGGTTGGGCAATGAGGTACAAGGAGGGAAAAGGAGCGACAAGCAGGGACAAGGAGGGACAAGATGGGACAATGAGGGACATGGAGGGACAAGGATTGACAAGGAGGGACAAGGAGGAACAAGCAGGGACAAGGAGGGACAGGGAGGGAGAAGGAGGGACAAGGAGTGACAAGGAGGGACAAGCATGGATAAGCAGGGACAAGAAGGTGCAATGAGGGACAAGGAGGGAAAAGGAGGGACACGAAGGGATAAGGAGGGACAACGATGGATAATGAGAGGCAATGAGGGACACGGAGGGACAAGGTTGGGCAAGGAGTGGCCATGAGGGGCAATGAGGGGCAATGAGGTACAAGGACGGACACGGAGGGACACGGATGGAAAAGGAGGGATAATGAGGGACAAGGAGGGACCAGTAGGGCAAGGAGGAACAAGCAGGGACAAGAAGGGACAAGGAGTGACACGGAGGGACAAGGAGGGAAAAGGATGGTCACAGAGGATCACAGAGGGTCAAGGAGGGACGAGGATGAACAAGGAGGGACACGGAGAGACAAGGTTGGGCAATGAGGTACAAGGAGGGAAAAGGAGCGACAAGCAGGGACAAGGAGGGACAAGATGGGACAATGAGGGACGTGGAGGGACAAGGATTGACAAGGAGGGACAAGGAGGAACAAGCAGGGACAAGGAGGGACAGGGAGGGAGAAGGAGGGACAAGGAGTGACAAGGAGGGACAAGCATGGATAAGCAGGGACAAGAAGGTGCAATGAGGGACAAGGAGGGAAAAGGAGGGACACGAAGGGATAAGGAGGGACAACGATGGATAATGAGAGGCAATGAGGGACACGGAGGGACAAGGTTGGGCAAGGAGTGGCCATGAGGGGCAATGAGGGGCAATGAGGTACAAGGACGGACACGGAGGGACACGGATGGAAAAGGAGGGATAATGAGGGACAAGGAGGGACCAGTAGGGCAAGGAGGGTCAAGGAATGACAAGGATGGTCAATGAGAGGCAATGAACGAAAATGAGGGACAAGGAGGGGCAATGAGGGACAAGGAGGGACAATAAGGGACAAGGTGGGACCAGGAGGGACCAGGAGGGACAAGGAGGGACCAGTAGGGGCAAGGAGGGATAAGGAATGACAAGGAGGGTCAATGAGAGGCAATGAGGGACATGGAGGGGCAATGAGGGACAATAAGGGACAAGGAGGGACATGGTGGGACCAGGAGGGACAAGGAGGGACAAGGAAGGACAAGGATGGAAAAGGACGGAAAAGGAGCGACAAGGGGGGACATGGTGGGACAAGGAGGGAAAAGGAGTGACAAGATGGGACAAGTAGGGACAAGGAGGGACAATATGGGACAAGTAGGGACAAGGAGGGACAAGGAGGGACAAGGAGGAACAAGCAGGGACAATGAGGGACAAGGAGCGACACGGTGGGACAGGGAGGGAAAAGGAGGGATAAGGAGTGACAAGGAGTGACAATGAGAGGCAATGAGCGACAATGAGGGACAAGGAGGGACAAGGAGGGACAATAAGGGACAAGGTGGGACCAGGAGGGACAATAAGGGACAATAAGGGACAAGGTGGGACCAGGAGAGAAAAGAACGGACAAGGAGGGACAAGGAGGGAAAAGTAGTGGCAAGGAGGGACAATGAGCGGCAATGAGAGGCAAGTAGTGGCAATGAGGGACAAGGAGGGACCAGTAGGGGCAACGAGGGAAAAGGAGGGACAAGGAATGACAGGGAGGGTCAATGAGAGGCAATGAGCGACAAGGAGGGGCAATGAGGGACAAGGAGCGAAAATAAGGGACAAGGAGGGACAAGGTGGGACCAGGAGGGACCAGGAGGGACAAGAAGGGGCAAGGAAGGACAAGGAAGGACAAGGAAGGACAAGGATGGAAAAGGACGGAAAAGGAGCGACATGCAGGGACAAGGTGGGACCAGGAGAGACAAGAACGGACAAGGAGGGACAAGGAGGGACCAGTAGTGGCAAGGAGGGACAAGGAGCGGCAATGAGGGACAAGGAGGGACCAGTAGGGGCAACGAGGGAAAAGGAGGGACCAGTAGTGGCAAGGAGGGACAAGGAGCGGCAATGAGAGGCAAGTAGTGGCAATGAGGGACAAGGAGGGGCAATGAGGGACAAGGAGGGACCAGTAGGGGCAACGAGGGACAAGGAGGGACAATAAGGGACAAGGAGGGACAAGGTGGGACCAGGAGGGACAAGGTGGGACCAGGTGGGACCAGGAGAGAAAAGAACGGACAAGGTGGGACCAGGAGGGACCAGGAGGGACAAGAAGGGGCAAGGAAGGACAAGGAAGGACAAGGATGGAAAAGGACGGAAAAGGAGCGACAAGGAGGGAAAAGGAGTGAAAAGGAGGGACAAGATGGGACAAGTAGGGACAAGGAGGGACAAGGATTGACAAGGAGGGGCAACGAGGGACAAGGAGGCACAAGGAAGCACAAGGAGGAACCAGCAGGGACAATGAGGGATAAGAAGGGACAAGGAGCCACAGGGAGGGACAGGGAGGGAAAAGGAGGGACAAGGAGGGACAAGAAGGGACAAGGAGGGACAAGGAGTGACAAGGAGGGACAAGGAGTGACAAGGAGGGACAAGGAGAGACAAGGAGGGACAAGGAGGGACACGGATGGACAAAGAGGGGCAAGGAGGGACAAGGATTAACAAGGAGGGACAAGGAGAGACAAAGAGGGACAAGGAGGGACACGGATGGACAAAGAGGGGCAAGGAGGGACAAGGATTAACAAGGAGGGACAATGAGGGACACGAAGGGACAAGGAGGGGCAAGGATGGGCAATATGGGGCAATGAGGAACAAGCTGGGACAAGGAGGGGCAATGCGTGGCAATGAGGGACAAGGAGGGACAATGAGGGACAATAAGGGACAAGGAGGAACATGCAGAGGACAAGGATGGGCAAGGAGGGACAAGGTGGGACAAGGAGGGAAAGGCATGGACAAGCAGGACAAGGAGGGGTAATGAGGGACAAGGCGGGAAAAGGAGGGACACGAAGGGACAATGATGGACAATGATGGACAATGAGGGGCAATGAGGGACACGGAGGGAAAAGACGGAAAAGGACAAGAGGGAAAAGGAGTGGCAATGAGGTCAAGGAGGGTCAAGGAGGGACAAAGAGGGACAAGGAGGGACAAGGAGGTAAAAGGAGGGAAAAGGAGTGACAAGGAGGGAAAAGGAGGGAAAAGGAGGGACAAGGAGGGACAAGGAGGAACATGCAGGGACAATGAGGGACAAGAAGGGACAGGGAGGGAGAAGGAGGGACAAGGAGCGACAAGGAGGGACAAGCATGGACAAGCAGGACAAGGAGGGGTAATGAGGGACAATGAGGGAAAAGGAGGGACACGAAGGGAAAAGGAGGGACAATGATGGACAATGAGGGGCAATGAGGGACAAAGAGTGTCAACGAGGGTGAAGGAGGGACAAGGAGAGACAAGGATTGACAAGGAGGGACAAGAGGGAAAAGGAAGACAAGGAGTGGCAATGAAGTCAAGGAGGGTCAAGGAGGGACAAGGAGGGACAAGGAGGGACAAGGAGGGACAAGGAGGGACAAGGAGGGAAAAGGAGTGACAAGGAGGGACAAGGATGGACAATGAGGGGCAATGAGTGACAAGGATGAACAAGCAGGGACAAGGAGGTTCAAGGAGACACAATGAGGGACAAGGTTGTGCAAGGAGGGACAAGGAGAGACAAGGAGGGACAAGGAGGGACAAGGAGGGACAAGGAGGGACAAGGAGGGACAATGAGGGACAAGGAGGGACAAGGAGGAACATGCAGGGACAATGAGGGACAAGAAGGTACAGGGAGGGAGAAGGAGGGACAAGGAGTGACAAGGATGGACAAGCATGCACAAGCAGGACAAGGAGGGGTAATGAGGGACAATGAGGGAAAAGGAGGGACACGAAGGGACAATGATGGACAATGAGGGGCAATGAGGGACACGGAGGGGCAAGGTTGGGCAATGAGGGACAAGGAGTGGCAATGATGGGCAATGAGGGGCAATGAGTTACAAGGACGGACACGGAGGGACACGGATGGAAAAGGAGGGACAAGAACGGAAAAGGACGGACAAGGAGGGACCAGTAGGGGCAAGGAGGGACCAGGAATGACAAGGAGGGAAAAGGACGGAAAAGGAGGGGCAACGAGGGACAATGAAGCACAAGGAGGAACAAGCAGGGACAAGAAGGGACAAAGGAGCGACACGGAGGGACAGGGAGGAGAGAGGCAATGAGCGACAATGAGGGGTAATGAGGGACAAGGAGGGACAATAAGGGACAAAGTAGGACCAGGAGGGACAAGGAGGGGCAAGGAATGACAAGGAGGGAAAAGGACGGAAAAGGAGGGGCAATGAGGGACAATGAAGCACAAGGAGGAACAAGAAGGGACAAAGGAGCGACACGGAGGGACAGGGAGGGAAAAGTAGGGACAGGGAGGGAAAAGTAGGGACAAGGAGGGACAAGGAGGGACAAGGAGGGACAAGGAGGGACAAGAAGGGACAAGGATTGACAAGGAGGGGCAATGAGGCACAAGGAGGAACAAGCAGGGACAAGAAGGGACAAGGAGGGACAAGGAGAGACAAGGAGAGACAAGGAGCGACAAGGACGGTCAAGGATGGATAAGGAGGGTCAAGGATGGATAAGGAGAGTCAAGGATGGACAAGAAGGGACATGGAGTGTCAAGGAGGGACAAGCTGGGACAAGGAGGGACTATGAGGTACAATTAGGTATAATGAGGTTAAAGGTGGGACAAGGAGGGCCAATGAGGTACAATTAGGTACAATGAGGGACAATGAGGTACAATAAGGTACAATGCGGTTCAAGGTGGGACAATGAGGTACAATTAGGTACGATGAGGGACAAGGTGGGTCAAGGAGTGACAAGGAGGGACAGGGGACAATGAGTGACAATGAGTGACAATGAGGGACAATGAGGGACAAGGAGGGAAAAGGATTGACAAGGAGGGGCAATGAGGGGCAATGAGGGACAATGAGGGACAAGGGGGACAATAAGGGACAAGGAGGGACAAGGAGTGGCAAGGAGTTATAAGGAGTGACAAGGAGGGAAAAGGAAAGACAAGGCGGGTCAAGGATGGACATGGAGGTACAAGGGGTGGTAATGAGGGGCAATGAGGGACAAGGTGGGACAAGGGGGGTAACGGTGGGTCAAGGAGGGAAAGTAATGGACAATGACGGGCAAGGGGGGCCACGGAGGAGCAAGGAGGGACAATGAGGGACAAGGAAGGACAGGTAGGGACAAGGAGGGACTAAGAGTGACAAGGAGGGACAATGATGAACAAGGAGGGACAGGGAAGTACAAGGAGGGACTAAGAGTGACAAGGAGTGACAAGTGGGAAAAGGAGGGAAAAGGAGTGACAAGGATGGTAAAGGAGGGACAATGATGGACAAGGAGGGACAGGGAAGGACAAGGAGGGACTAAGAGTGACAAGGAGTGACAAGTGGGAAAAGGAGGGACAAGGAAGGACAGGTAGGGACAAGGAGGGACTAAGAGTGACCAGGAGTGACAAGTGGCAAAGGAGAGAAAAGGAGTGACAAGGAGGGACAATGATGGACAAGGAGGGACAGGGAAGGACAATGAGGGACTAAGAGTAACCAGGAGGGACAAGTGGCAAAGGAGAGAAAAGGAGTGACAAGGAGGGACAAGGATGGACAAGGAGGGAAAAAGAGGGACAATGAGGGACAAAGAGTGTCAACGAGGGTCAAGGAGGCTCAAGGAATGTCAAGGAAGGTCAAGGAGGGTCAAGGAGGGACAAGGAGGGACCAGGGTGGACAAGGAGGACAAGAAGGGTCAAGGAGAGGCAATGAGGGACAAGGAAGGAAAAGGTTGACAATGATGGTCAAGGAGGGACAAGGAGTGGCAATGAGGTACAAGGCGGGATAAGAAGGGACAAGGAGGGAAAAGGAGTGCCAAGGAGGGTCAAGGAGGGAAAAGGAGTGACAAGGCGGGTCAAAGAGTGTCACGGAGTGTCAAGTATGGACAAGCGGGGACAAGGAGGGGTAATGAGGGACAAGGAGGGACACGAAGGGACAGGGAGGGAAAAGGAGGGACAAGTATGGACAATGAGGGACAAGGAGTGGCAATGAAGGACAAGAACGGACACGGAGGGACACGGATGGAAAAGGAGGGACAATGAGGGTCGAGGAGGGAAAAGGAGGGACAAGAACGGACAAGGATGGACAAGGAGGGACCAGTAGGGACAAGTAGGGACAAGGAGGGACCAATAGGGACAAGGATTAACAAGCAGGGACAATGAGGGAGAAGAAGGGGCAAGGAGCGACACGGAGGGACAGGGAGGGAAAAGGATGGTCACGGAGGGTCAAGGAGGGACGAGGATGAACAAAGAGTGGCATTTAGGGACAAGGAGGGACCAATAGGGACAAGGATTAACAAGCAGGGACAATGAGGGAGAAGAAGGGGCAAGGAGCGACACGGAGGGACAGGGAGGGAAAAGGATGGTCACGGAGGGTCAAGGAGGGACGAGGATGAACAAAGAGTGGCATTTAGGGACAAGGAGGGAAAAAAGGGACGAGGAGGGAAAAGGAGGGACAAGAACGGACAAGCAGGGACCAGTAGGGACACGGAGGGACCAGTAGGGACACGGAGGGACCAGTAGGGACAAGGAGGAACAAGCAGGGACAATGAGGGACAAGAAGGGACACGGAGGGACAAGGAGGGAAAAGGAGGGACAAGGAGGGAAAAGGATGGTCACAGAGGATCACAGAGGGTCAAGTAGGGACGAGGATGAACAAGGAGGGACACGGAGGGACAATGTTGGGCAATGATGGACAAGGAGTGGCAATTAGGGACAAGGAGGAACAAGCAGGGACAAGGAGGGTCAAGGATGGACAAGGGGGGTCAACGAGGGACATGGATGGACGCGGCAATGAGGGGCACGGAGGGACAAGGTTGGGCAATGAGGGACAAGGAGGGACAAGGAGTGGCAATGGGGGCAATGAGGTACAAGGACGGACAAGGAGGGACAATGAGGGACGAGGAGGGAAAAGGAGAGAAAAGAACGGACAAGGAGGGACCAGTAGGGACAAGGAATGACACGGAGGGTCCATGAGGGACAAGGAGTGGCAATGAGGGACAAGGAGGAACAAGCAGGGACAATGAGGGACAAGAAGGGTCAAAGAGGGACAAGGAGAGACAAGCAGAGAAAAGGAGAGACAAGGATTGACAAGGAGAGACAAGGAGGGAAAAGGAGTGGCAATGACAAGGAGGGATAAGGATGGTCACGGAGGGACGAGGATGGACAAGGTTGGGCAATGAGGAACAAGGAGTGACAAGGTGGGGCAATGAGGGACAAGTAGGGACAAGCAGGAACAAGCAGGGACAAGGAGGGTCAAGGAGGGTCAATGATGGACAAGGGGGGTCAAGGAGGGACATGGATGGACGCGGCAATGAGGGACACGGAGGGACAAGGTTGGGCAATGAGGGACAAGGAGGGACAAGGAGTGGCAATGAGGGCAATGAGGTACAAGGACGGACAAGGAGTGGTAATGAGGGGCAATGGGGGCAATGAGGTACAAGGACGGCCAAGGAGGGACAATGAGGGACGAGGAGGGTCAATGAGGGACAAGGATTGACAAGGAGGGGCAATGAGGGACAAGGAGGAACAAGCAGGAACAATGAGGGACAAGAAGGGACAAGGAGCGACACGGAGGGACAGGAAAGGAAAAGGAGGGACATGGTGGGACAAACAGGGACAACGAGGGACAAGGAGGGACAAGGATTGAAAAGGAGGGACAAGCAGTGACAAGGAGGGAAAAGGAGGGGCAACGATGGGCATTGAGGGGCAATGAGGGACAAGGAGGGACAAGGAGGGACAAGGAGTGACAAGGAGGGACATGGGACATGGGACAATAATGGACAATAAGGGACAATGAGCGACAATGAGGGACAAGGAGGGAAAAGGATTGACAAGGAGGGGCAATGAGGGACAAGGAGGGACAAGGAGGACAATAAGGGACAAGGAGGGACAAGGAGTGACAAGGAGTGACAAGGAGTGACAAGGAGTGACAAGGAGTGACAAGGAGTGACAAGGAGTGACAAGGAGTTATAAGGAGTGACAAGGAGGGAAAAGGAGTGACAAGGCGGGTCAAGGATGGACAAGGATGGGCAAGGAGGGACAAGGAGGGACAAGGGGTGGTAATGAGGGGCAATTAGGGACAAGGAGGGTAACGGTGGGTCAAGGAGGGAAAGTAATGGACAATGAGGGGCAAGGAGGGACACGGAGGAGCAAGGAGGGACAATGAGGGACAAGGAAGGACAGGGGGGGCAAGGAGGGACTAAGAGTGACAAGGAGGGACAAGGAGGGACAAGGAGAGACAAGGAGGGACAAGGACGGTCAATGATGGATAAGGAGGGTCAAGGATGGATAAGGAGGGTCAAGGATGGACAAGAAGGGACATGGAGTGTCAAGGAGGGACAAGCTGGGACAAGGAGGGACAATGAGGTACAATTAGGTACAATGAGGTTCAAGGTGGGACAAGGAGGGACAATGAGGTACAATAAGGTACAATGCGGTTCAAGGTGGGACAAGGAGGGACAATGATGTACAATTAGGTACAATAAGGGACAAGGAGGGACAAGGAGTGACAAGGAGTGACAAGGAGTGACAAGGAGTTACAAGGAGCTATAAGGAGTGACAAGGAGGGAAAAGGAGTGACAAGGCGGGTCAAGGATGGACAAGGATGGACAAGGAGGGTCAAGGAGGGTCAAGGAGGGTCAAGGAGGGACAAGGAGGGACAAGGGGTGGTAATGAGGGGCAATGAGGGACAAGGTGGGACAAGGAGGGTAACGGTGGGTCAAGGAGGGTAAGTAATGGACAATGAGGGGCAAGGAGGGACACGGAGGAGCAAGGAGGGACAATGAGGGACAAGGAAGGACAGGGGGGCAAGGAGGGACTAAGAGTGACAAGGAGGGACAAGGTGGGACAATGATGGACAAGGAGGGACAGGGAAGGACAAGGAGACACTAAGATTGACCAGGAGTTACAAGTGGGAAAGGAGAGAAAAGGAGTGACAAGGAGGGACAAGGAGGGAAAAAGAGGGATAATGAGGGACAAAGAGTGTCAACGAGGGTCAAGGAGGCACAAGGAAGGTCAAGGAGGGACAAGGAGGGACCAGGGTGGACAAGGAGTGACAAGAGGGACAAGTAGGTACAAGGAATGACAATGATGGACAAGGAGGAACAAGGAGGGGCAAGGAGGGACAAGGAGTGACAAGGAGTGACAAGGAGTGACAAGGAGTGACAAGGAGTGACAAGGAGTGACAAGGAGTGACAAGGAGTGACAAGGAGTTACAAGGAGTTATAAGGAGTTACAAGGAGTGACAAGGAGTGACAAGGCGGGTCAAGGAGGGTCACGGAGGGTCAAGGAGGAAAAAGGAGTGACAAGGCGGGACAATGATGGACAAGGAGGAACAAGGATGGAAAAGGAGTGACAATGAAGGACAACAAGGACAAGGAGGGTCATGGAACGACAAGGAGGGACAATGAGGAACAACCAGGACAATGGAGGGACAAGGAGGGACACGGAGGGACAAGTACGGACATGGAGGGACAAGGAGGTACAATGAGGAAAAGGAGTTACAAGGAGGGACAAGGAGTGACAACTAGGGTCAAGGAGGGACAAGGTTGGGCAATGATGGACAAGGAGGGACAAGGAGGGACAATTATGGACAAGGAAGGACAAGGAGGGACAAGAAGGGACAAGGAGGGATAAGGAGTGACAAGGAGGGACAAGGAGGAACAAGGTTGGCAATGAGGAACAAGGAGGGACAAGAAGGGACAAGGAGGGATAAGGAGTGACAAGGAGGGACAAGGAGGGACAAGGAGGGACAATGATGGACAAGGAGGGACAGGGAAGGACAAGGAGGGACTAAGAGTGACAAGTGGGAAAAGGAGGGACAAGGAAGGACAGGGAGGGACAAGGAGGGACTAAGAGTGACCAGGAGTGACAAGTGGCAAAGGATAGAAAAGGAGTGACAAGGAGGGACAATGATGGACAAGGAGGGACAGGGAAGGACAAGGAGGGACTAAGAGTGACAAGTGGGAAAAGGAGGGAAAAGGAGTGACAAGGATGGTAAAGGAGGGACAATGAGTGACAAGGAGGGACAATGATGGACAAGGAGGGACAGGGAAGGACAAGGAGGGACTAAGAGTGACAAGGAGTGACAAGTGGGAAAAGGAGGGACAAGGAAGGACAGGGAGGGACAAGGAGGGACTAAGAGTGACCAGGAGTGACAAGTGGCAAAGGAGAGAAAAGGAGTGACAAGGAGGGACAATGATGGTCAAGGAGGGACAAGGATGGACAAGGAGGGAAAAAGAGGGACAATGAGAGACAAAGAGTGTCAACGAGGGTCAAGGAGGCTCAAGGAATGTCAAGGAGGGTCAAGGAGGGACAAGGAGGTACAAGGAGGGACCAGGGTGGACAAGGAGGACAAGAAGGGTCAAGGAGAGGCAATGAGGGACAAGGAGGGAAAAGGTTGACAATGATGGTCAAGGAGGGACAAGGAGTGGCAATGAGGTACAAGGCGGGATAAGAAGGGACAAGGAGGGAAAAGGAGTGCCAAGGAGGGTCAAGGAGGGAAAAGGAGTGACAAGGCGGGTCAAAGAGTGTCAAGGAGGGTCACGGAGTGTCAAGTATGGACAAGCGGGGACAAGGAGGGGTAATGAGGGACAAGGAGGGACACGAAGGGACAGGGAGGGAAAAGGAGGGACAAGTATGGACAATGAGGGGCAATGAGGGACAAGGTTGGGCAATGAGGGACAAGGAGTGGCAATGAAGGACAAGGACGGACACGGAGGGACACGGATGGAAAATGAGGGAAAATGAGGGTCGAGGAGGGAAAAGGAGGGACAAGAACGGACAAGGACGGACAAGGAGGGACCAGTAGGGACAAGGAGGGACCAATAGGGACAAGAATTAACAAGCAGGGACAATGAGGGAGAAGAAGGGGCAAGGAGCGACACGGATGGACAGGGAGGGAAAAGTATGGTCACGGAGGGTCAAGGAGGGACGAGGATGAACAAAGAGTGGCATTTAGGGACAAGGAGGGAAAAAGAGGGACGAGGAGGGAAAAGGAGGGACAAGAACGGACAAGGAGGGACCAGTAGGGACACGGAGGGACCAGTAGGGACACGGAGGGACCAGTAGGGACAAGGAGGAACAAGCAGGGACAATGAGGGACAAGAAGGGACACGGAGGGACAAGGAGGGACAAGGAGGGAAAAGAATGGTCACAGAGGTCACAAGTAGGGACGAGGATGAACAAGGAGGGACACGGAGGGACAATTTTGGGCAATGATGGAAAAGGAGTGGCAATTAGGGACAAGGAGGGAAAAAGAGGGACAATGGTGGGACAATGAGGGACAAGGATGGACAAGGATGGACAAGGATGGACAAGGAGGAACAAGGAGTGACAAGGAGAGACAAGGAGTGACAAGGAGGGAAAAGGATGGTCACGGAGGGACGAGGATGGACAAGGTTGGGCAATGAGGGACAAGGAGGGACAAGGAGGAACAAGGAGTGACAAGCTGGGGCAATGAGGGACAATGAGGGACAAGGAGGGACAAGTAGGGACAAGCAGGAACAAGCAGGGACAAGGAGGGTCAAGGAGGGTCAAGGAGGGTCAAGGATGGACAAGGGGGGTCAACGAGGGACATGGATGGACGCGGCAATGAGGGGCACGGAGGGACAAGGTTGGGCAATGAGGGACAAGGAGGGACAAGGAGGAGGAACAAGCAGGGACAATGAGGGACAATGAGGGACTAGAAGGGTCAAAGAGGGACAAGGAGAGACAAGCAGAGAAAAGGAGAGACAAGGATTGACAAGGAGAGACAAGGAGGGAAAAGGAGGGAAAAGGAGGACAAGGAGTGGCAATGACAAGGAGGGATAAGGATGGTCACGGAGAGACGAGGATGGACAAGGTTGGGCAATGAGGGACAAGGAAGGACAATGAGGAACAAGGAGTGACAAGGTGGGGCAATGAGGGACAAGCAGGACAAGTAGGGACAATCAGGAACAAGCAGGGACAAGGAGGGTCAAGGAGGGTCAATGATGGACAAGGGGGGTCAAGGAGGGACACGGATGGACGCGGCAATGAGGGACACGGAGGGACAAGGTTTGACAATGAGGGACAAGGAGGGACAAGTAGTGGCAATGAGGGCAATGAGGTACAAGGACGGACAAGGAGGGACAAGGAGTGGCAATGAGGGGCAATGGGGGCAATGAGGTACAAGGACGGCCAAGGAGGGACAATGAGGGACGAGGAGGGTCAATGAGGGACAAGGATTGACAAGGAGGGGCAATGAGGGACAAGGAGGAACAAGCAGGAACAATGAGGGACAAGAATGGACAAGGAGCGACACGGAGGGACAGGAAAGGAAAAGGAGGGACATGGTGGGACAAACAGGGACAAGGAGTGACAAGGAGTGACAAGGAGGGACAATGATGGACAAGGAGGGACAAGGATTGAAAAGGAGGGACAAGCAGTGACAAGGAGGGAAAATGAGGGGCAACGATGGGCAATGAGGGGCAATGAGGGACAAGGAGGGACAAGGAGGGACAAGGAGTGACAATGATGGACAAGGAGGAACAAGGAGGAGCAAGAAGGGACAAGGAGGGACAAGGAGGGACAATGAGGGACAAGGAGGGAAAATGATTGACAAGGAGGGGCAATGAGGGACAAGGAGGGACAAGGAGGGACAAGGAGGACAATAAGGGACAAGGAGGGACAAGGAGTGACAAGGAGTGACAAGGAGTGACAATGAGTGACAAGGAGTGACAAGGAGTGACAAGGAGTGACAAGGAGTTATAAGGAGTGACAAGGAGGGAAAAGGAGTGACAAGGCGGGTCAAGGATGGACAAGGATGGACAAGGAGGGACAAGGATGGACAAGGAGGGACAAGGAGTGGCAATGGGGGCAATGAGGTACAAGGAGGTACAAGGAGGGACAATGAGGGACAAGGAGGGACAAGGAGGACAATAAGGGACAAGGAGGGACAAGGAGTGACAACTAGTGACAAGGAGTGACAAGGAGTGACAAGGAGTGACAAGGAGTGACAAGGAGTGACAAGGAGTGACAAGGAGTGACAAGGAGTGACAAGGAGTGACAAGGAGTGACAAGGAGTGACAAGGAGTGACAAGGAGTGACAAGGAGTGACAAGGATGGACAAGGAGGGACAAGGGGTGGTAATGAGGGGCACTCAGGGACAAGGAGGGACAAGGAGGGTAACGGTGGGTCAAGGAGGGAAAGTAAAGGACAATGAGTGGCAAGGAGGGAAAAGGAGGGACAAGGAGGGGCAAGGAGGGACAAGGAGTGACAAGGAGTGACAAGGAGTGACAAGGAGTTACAAGGAGTGACAAGGAGTGACAAGGAGTTATAAGGAGTGACAAGGAGGGACAATGAGGGACGAGGAGGGACATGGGACAATAATGGACAATAAGGGACAATGAGCGACAATGAGGGACAAGGAGGGACAAGGAGGGGCAAGGAGGGACAAGGAGTGACAAGGAGGGACAAGGAGTGACAACTAGTGACAAGGAGTGACAAGGAGTGACAAGGAGTGACAAGGAGTGACAAGGAGTGACAAGGAGTGACAAGGAGTGACAAGGAGTGACAAGGAGTGACAAGGAGTGACAAGGAGTGACAAGGAGTGACAAGGAGTGACAAGGAGTGACAAGGATGGACAAGGAGGGACAAGGGGTGGTAATGAGGGGCACTCAGGGACAAGGAGGGACAAGGAGGGTAACGGTGGGTCAAGGAGGGAAAGTAAAGGACAATGAGTGGCAAGGAGGGAAAAGGAGGGGCAATGAGGGACAAGGAGGGACAAGGAGGACAATAAGGGACAAGGAGGGACAAGGAGTGACAAGGAGTGACAAGGAGTGACAAGGAGTTATAAGGAGTGACAAGGAGGGAAAAGGAGTGACAAGGCGGGTCAAGGATGGACAAGGAGGGACAAGGGGTGGTAATGAGGGGCAATTAGGGACAAGGAGGGTAACGGTGGGTCAAGGAGGGAAAGTAATGGACAATGAGTGGCAAGGAGGGAAAAGGAGGGACAAGGAGGGACAAGGAGGGACAAGGAGAGACAAGGAGGGACAAGGACGGTCAAGGATGGATAAGGAGGGTCAAGGATGGATAAGGAGGGTCAAGGATGGACAAGAAGGGACATGGAGTGTCAAGGAGGGACAAGCTGGGACAAGGAGGGACAATGAGGTACAATTAGGTACAATGAGGTTCAAGGTGGGAAAAGGAGGGACAATGAGGTACAATTAGGTACAATTAGGTACAATGAGGGACAATGAGGTACAATAAGGTACAATGCGGTTCAAGGTGGGACAAGGAGGGACAATGATGTACAATTAGGTACAATAAGGGACAAGGAGGGACAAGGAGGGACAAGGAGGGACAAGGAGGGACAAGGAGTGACAAGGAGTGACAAGGAGCTATAAGGAGTGACAAGGAGGGAAAAGGAGTGACAAGGCGGGTCAAGGATGGACAAGGATGGACAAGGAGGGTCAAGGAGGGACAAGGAGGGACAAGGGGTGGTAATGAGGGGCAATGAGGGACAAGGTGGGACAAGGAGGGTAACGGTGGGTCAAGGAGGGAAAGTAATGGACAATGAGGGGCAAGGAGGGACACGGAGGAGCTAGGAGGGACAATGAGGGACAAGGAAGGACAGGGAGGGACAAGGAGGGACAAGGAGGGACTAAGAGTGACAAGGAGGGACAAGGTGGGACAATGATGGACAAGGAGGGACAGGGAAGGACAAGGAGGCACTAAGAGTGACCAGGAGTTACAAGTGGGAAAGGAGAGAAAAGGAGTGACAAGGAGGGACAAGGAGGGAAAAAGAGGGACAATGAGGGACAAAGAGTGTCAACGAGGGTCAAGGAGGCACAAGGAAGGTCAAGGAAGGACAAGGAGGGACCAGGGTGGACAAGGAGTGACAAGAGGGACAAGGAGGTACAAGGAATGACAATGATGGACAAGGAGGAACAAGGAGGGGCAAGGAGGGACAAGGAGGGACAAGGAGTGACAAGGAGTGACAAGGAGTGACAAGGAGTGACAAGGAGTGACAAGGAGTGACAAGGAGTGACAAGGAGTGACAAGGAGGGACATGGAGGCACAAGATGGGGCAATGAGGGACAAGGAGGAACAAGGTTGGGCAATGAGGAACAAGGAGGAACAAGGAGTGGAAATGAGGGCCAATGAGGGCCAATGAGGGACAAGGAGGGGCAATGTAAGACAAGGAGTGACAAGGAGGGGCAATGAGTGACAAGGAGCGACAAGGTTGGACAAGGAGGGAAAAGGAGGACAAGGAGAGACAGGGAGTAGCAATGAGGGACAAGGAGGGACAAAGAGGGACAAGGTGGGACAAGGAGGGACAGGGAGGGACAAGGTGGGACAAGGAGGGACAAGAACGGAGGAGGAGGGACATGGAGGGGCAAGGAGCGACAAGGAGGGGCAATGAGGGAAAAGGACGGAAAAATAGCGACAAGGAGGGACAAGGAGTGTCATGGAGCGTCAAGGAGGGTCATGGAGGGTCAAGGAGACACAATGAGGGACATGGTGGGACAAGGTGGAACAGGGAGGGACAATAAGCGACAAGGAGGGAAAAGGCGGGATAAGGAGTGCCAAGGAGGGAAAAGTAGTGACATGGCGGGTCAAGGAGGGTCACGGAGTGTCAAGGAGGGTCACGGAGTGTCAAGTAGGGATAAGATTGGGCAATGATGGACAAGCAGGGACAAGGAGGGACAAGGAGGGACAATGAGGTACAAGGAGGGACAATGATGGACAAGGAGGGACAGGGAAGGACAAGGAGGGACTAAGAGTGACAAGGAGTGACAAGTGCGAAAAGGAGGGACAAGGAAGGACAGGGAGGGACAAGGAGGGACTAAGAGTGACCAGGAGTGACAAGTGGCAAAGAAGAGAAAAGGAGTGACAAGGAGGGACAATGATGGACAAGGAGGGACAGGGAAGGACAAGGAGGGACTAAGAGTGACAAGAAGTGACAAGTGGGAAAAGGAGGGAAAAGGAGTGACAAGGATGGTAAAGGAGGGACAATGAGTGACAAGGAGGGACAATGATGGACAAGGAGGGACAGGGAAGGACAAGGAGGGACTAAGAGTGACAAGGACTGACAAGTGGGAAAAGGAGGGACGAGGAAGGACAGGGAGGGACAAGGAGGGACTAAGAGTGGCCAGGAGTGACAAGTGGCAAAGGAGAGAAAAGGAGTGACAAGGAGGGACAATGATGGACAAGGAGGGACAGGGAAGGACAAGGAGGGACTAAGAGTGACCAGGAGTGACAAGTGGCAAAGGAGTGACAAGGAGGGACAAGGATGGACAAGGAGGGAAAAAGAGGGACAATGAGGGACAAAGAGTGTCAACGAGGGTCAAGGAGCTCAAGGAATGTCAAGGAAGGTCAAGGAGGGTCAAGGAGGGACAAGGAGGTACAAGGAGGGACCAGGGTGGACAAGGAGGACAAGAAGGGTCAAGGAGAGGCAGTGAGGGACAAGGAGGGAAAAGGTTGACAATGATGGTCAAGGAGGGACAAGGAGTGGCAATGAGGTACAAGGCGGGATAAGAAGGGACAAGGAGGGAAAAGGAATGCCATGGAGGGTCAAGGAGGGAAAAGGAGTGACAAGGCGGGTCAAAGAGTGTCAAGGAGGGTCACGGAGTGTCAAGTATGGACAAGCGGGGACAAGGAGGGGTAATGAGGGACAAGGAGGGACACGAAGGAACAGGGAGGGAAAAGGAGGGACAAGTATGGACAATGAGGGGCAATGAGGGACACGGAGGGACAAGGTTGTGCAATGAGGGACAAGGAGTGGCAATGAAGGACAAGGACGGACACGGAGGGACACGGATGGAAAAGGAGGGACAATGAGGGTCGAGGAGGGAAAAGGAGGGACAAGAACGGACAAGGACGGAAAAGGAGGGACAAGTAGGGACAAGGAGGGACCAATAGGGACAAGGATTAACAAGCAGGGACAATGAGGGAGAAGAAGGGGCAAGGAGCGACACGGAGGGACAGGGAGGGAAAAGGATGGTCACGGAGGGTCAAGGAGGGACGAGGATGAACAAAGAGTGGCATTTAGGGACAAGGAGGGAAAAAGAGGGACGAGGAGGGAAAAGGAGGGACAAGAACGGACAAGGAGGGACCAGTAGGGACACGGAGGGACCAGTAGGGACACGGAGGGACCAGTAGGGACAAGGAGGAACAAGCAGGGACAATGAGGGACAAGAAGGGACACGGAGGGACAAGGAGGGAAAAGGAGGGACAAGGAGGGAAAAGGATGGTCACAGAGGATCACAGAGGGTCAAGTAGGGACGAGGATGAACAAGGAGGGACACGGAGGGACAATGTTGGGCAATGATGGACAAGGAGTGGCAATTAGGGACAAGGAGGGAAAAAGAGGGACAATGGTGGGACAAGGAGGGACAAGGAGGAACAAGGAGTGACAAGGAGGGACAAGGAGTGACAAGGAGGGAAAAGGATGGTCACGGAGGGACGAGGATGGACAAGGTTGGGCAATGAGGGACAAGCAAGGACAAGGAGGGACAAGGAGGAACAAGGAGTGACAAGCTGGGGCAATGAGGGACAAGGAGGGACAAGTAGGGACAAGCAGGAACAAGCAGGGACAAGGAGGGTCAAGGAGGGTCAAGGAGGGTCAAGGATGGACAAGGGGGGTCAACGAGGGACATGGATGGACGCGGCAATGAGGGGCACGGAGGGACAAGGTTGGGCAATGAGGGACAAGGAGGGACAAGGAGTGGCAATGAGGGGCAATGGGGGCAATGAGGTACAAGGACGGACAAGGAGGGAAAAGCAGAGAAAAGAACGGACAAGGAGGGACCAGTAGGGACAAGGAATGACACGGAGGGTCCATGAGGGACAAGGATTGACAAGGAGTGGCAATGAGGGACAAGGAGGAACAAGCAGGGACAATGAGGGACAAGAAGGGTCAAAGAGGGACAAGGAGAGACAAGCAGAGAAAAGGAGAGACAAGGAGAGACAAGGATTGACAAGGAGAGACAAGGAGGGAAAAGGAGGGAAAAGGAGGACAAGGAGGGACAAGGAGGGACAAGGAGTGGCAATGACAAGGAGGGATAAGGATGGTCACGGAGGGACGAGGATGGACAAGGTTGGGCAATGAGGGACAAGGAAGGACAATGAGGAACAAGGAGTGACAAGGTGGGGCAATGAGGGACAAGTAGGGACAAGCAGGAACAAGCAGGGACAAGGAGGGTCAAGGAGGGTCAATGATGGACAAGGGGGGTCAAGGAGGGACATGGATGGACGCGGCAATGAGGGACAAGGAGGGACAAGGAGTGGCAATGAGGGCAATGAGGTACAAGGACGGACAAGGGGGGACAAGGAGTGGCAATGAGGGGCAATGGGGGCAATGAGGTACAAGGACGGCCAAGGAGGGACAATGAGGGACGAGGAGGGTCAATGAGGGACAAGGATTGACAAGGAGGGGCAATGAGGGACAAGGAGGAACAAGCAGGAACAATGAGGGACAAGAAGGGACAAGGAGCGACACGGAGGGACAGGAAAGGAAAAGGAGGGACATGGTGGGACAAACAGGGACAACGAGGGACAAGGAGGGACAAGGAGTGACAAGGAGGGACAATGATGGACAAGGAGGGACAAGGATTGAAAAGGAGGGACAAGCAGTGACAAGGAGGGAAAAGGAGGGGCAACGATGGGCAATGAGGGACAAGGAGTGACAAGGAGGGACATGGGACATGGGACAATAATGGACAATAAGGGACAATGAGGGACAAGGAGGGAAAAGGATTGACAAGGAGGGGCAATGAGGGACAAGGAGGGACAAGGAGGACAATAAGGGACAAGGAGGGACAAGGAGTGACAAGGAGTGACAAGGAGTGACAATGAGTTATAAGGAGTGACAAGGAGGGAAAAGGAGTGACAAGGCGGGTCAAGGATGGACAAGGAGGGACAAGGGGTGGTAATAAGGGGCAATTAGGGACAAGGAGGGACAAGGAGGGTAACGGTGGGTCAAGGAGGGAAAGTAATGGACAATGAGTGGCAAGGAGGGAAAAGGAGGGACAAGGAGAGACAAGGAGGGACAAGGACGGTCAAGGATGGATAAGGAGGGTCAAGGATGGATAAGGAGGGTCAAGGATGGACAAGAAGGGACATGGAGTGTCAAGGAGGGACAAGCTGGGACAAGGAGGGACAATGAGGTACAATTAGGTACAATGAGGTTCAAGGTGGGACAAGGAGGGACAATGAGGTACAATTCGGTACAATTAGGTACAATGAGGTACAATAAGGTACAATGCGGTTCAAGGTGGGACAAGGAGGGACAATGATGTACAATTAGGTACAATAAGGGACAAGGAGGGACAAGGAGTGACAAGGAGTTACAAGGAGCTATAAGGAGTGACAAGGAGGGAAAAGGAGTGACAAGGCGGGTCAAGGATGGACAAGGATGGACAAGGAGGGTCAAGGAGGGACAAGGAGGGACAAGGAGGGACAAGGAGGGACAAGGGGTGGTAATGAGGGGCAATGAGGGACAAGGAGGGACAAGGAGGGACAAGGAGGGACAAGGAGGGACAAGGGGTGGTAATGAGGGGCAATGAGGGACAAGGAGGGTAACGGTGGGTCAAGGAGGGAAAGTAATGGACAATGAGGGGCAAGGAGGGACACGGAGGAGCAAGGAGGGACAATGAGGCACAAGGAAGGACAGGGAGGGACAAGGAGGGACTAAGAGTGACAAGGAGGGACAAGTTGGGACAATGATGGACAAGGAGGGACAGGGAAGGACAAGGAGGCACTAAGAGTGACCAGGAGTTACAAGTGGGAAAGGAGAGAAAAGGAGTGACAAGGAGGGACAAGGAGGGAAAAAGAGGGACAATGAGGGACAAAGAGTGTCAACGAGGGTCAAGGAGGCACAAGGAAGGTCAAGGAGGGACAAGGAGGGACCAGGGTGGACAAGGAGTGACAAGAGGGACAAGGAGGTACAAGGAATGACAATGATGGACAAGGAGGAACAAGGAGGGGCAAGGAGGGACAAGGAGGGACAAGGAGTGACAAGGAGTGACAAGGAGTGACAAGGAGTGACAAGGAGTGACACTGAGTGACAAGGAGTGACAAGGAGTTGCAAGGAGTTATAAGGAGTTACAAGGAGTGACAAGGAGGGAAAAGGAGTGACAAGGCGGGTCAAGGAGGGTCACGGAGGGTCAAGGAGGGAAAAGGAGTGACAAGGCGGGACAATGATGGACAAGGAGGAACAAGGATGGAAAAGGAGTGACAATGAAGGACAACAAGGAGGGACAATGAGGAACAACCAGGACAATGGAGGGGAGGAGGAGTGACAACTAGGGTCAAGGAGGGACAAGGTTGGGCAATGATGGAAAAGGAGGGACAAGGAGGGACAATTATGGACAAGGAGGGACATGGAGGGACAAGATGGGGCAATGAGGGACAAGGAGGGACAAGGAGGAATAAGGTTGGGCAATGAGGAGCAAGGAGGGACAAGAAGGGACAAGGAGGGATAAGGAGTGACAAGGAGGGACATGGAGGCACAAGATGGGGCAATGAGGGACAAGGAGGGACAAGGAGGAACAAGGTTGGGCAATGAGGAACAAGGAGGAACAAGGAGTGGAAATGAGGGCCAATGAGGGCCAATGAGGGGCAATGAGGGACAAGGAGGGACAAGGAGGGAAAAGCAGAGAAAAGAACGGACAAGGAGGGACCAGTAGGGACAAGGAATGACACGGAGGGTCCATGAGGGACAAGGATTGACAAGGAGTGGCAATGAGGGACAAGGAGGGAAAAAGAGGGACAATGGTGGGACAAGGAGGGACAAGGATGGACAAGGAGTGACAAGGAGGGACAAGGAGTGACAAGGAGGGAAAAGGATGGTCACGGAGGGACGAGGATGGACAAGGTTGGGCAATGAGGGACAAGGAAGGACAAGGAGGGACAAGGAGGAACAAGGAGTGACAAGCTGGGGCAATGAGGGACAATGAGGGACAAGGAGGGACAAGTAGGGACAAGCAGGAACAAGCAGGGACAAGGAGGGTCAAGGAGGGTCAAGGATGGACAAGGGGGGTCAACGAGGGACATGGATGGACGCGGCAATGAGGGGCACGGAGGGACAAGGTTGGGCAATGAGGGACAAGGAGGGACAAGGAGTGGCAATGAGGGGCAATGGGGGCAATGAGTTACAAGGACGGACAAGGAGGGAAAAGCAGAGAAAAGAACGGACAAGGAGGGACCAGTAGGGACAAGGAATGACACGGAGGGTCCATGAGGGACAAGGAGTGGCAATGAGGGACAAGGAGGAACAAGCAGGGACAATGAGGGACAAGAAGGGTCAAAGAGGGACAAGGAGAGACAAGCAGAGAAAAGGAGAGACAAGGAGAGACAAGGATTGACAAGGAGAGACAAGGAGGGAAAAGGAGGGAAAAGGAGGACAAGGAGGGACAAGGAGGGACAAGGAGTGGCAATGACAAGGAGGGATAAGGATGGTCACGGAGGGACGAGGATGGACAAGGTTGGGCAATGAGGGACAAGGAAGGACAATGAGGAACAAGGAGTGACAAGGTGGGGCAATGAGGGACAAGCAGGACAAGTAGGGACAAGCAGGAACAAGCAGGGACAAGGAGGGTCAAGGAGGGTCAATGATGGACAAGGGGGGTCAAGGAGGGACATGGATGGACGCGGCAATGAGGGACAAGGAGGGACAAGGAGTGGCAATGAGGGCAATGAGGTACAAGGACGGACAAGGGGGGACAAGGAGTGGCAATGAGGGGCAATGGGGGCAATGAGGTACAAGGACGGCCAAGGAGGGACAATGAGGGACGAGGAGGGTCAATGAGGGACAAGGATTGACAAGGAGGGGCAATGAGGGACAAGGAGGAACAAGCAGGAACAATGAGGGACAAGAAGGGACAAGGAGCGACACGGAGGGACACGGAGGGACAGGAAAGGAAAAGGAGGGACATGGTGGGACAAACAGGGACAACGAGGGACAAGGAGGGACAAGGAGTGACAAGGAGGGACAATGATGGACAAGGAGGGACAAGGATTGAAAAGGAGGGACAAGCAGTGACAAGGAGGGAAAAGGAGGGGCAACGATGGGCAATGAGGGACAAGGAGGGACAAGGAGTGACAAGGAGGGACATGGGACATGGGACAATAATGGACAATAAGGGACAATGAGGGACAAGGAGGGAAAAGGATTGACAAGGAGGGGCAATGAGGGACAAGGAGGGACAAGGAGGACAATAAGGGACAAGGAGGGACAAGGAGTGACAAGGAGTGACAATGAGTTATAAGGAGTGACAAGGAGGGAAAAGGAGTGACAAGGCGGGTCAAGGATGGACAAGGAGGGACAAGGAGGGACAAGGGGTGGTAATAAGGGGCAATTAGGGACAAGGAGGGACAAGGAGGGTAACGGTGGGTCAAGGAGGGAAAGTAATGGACAATGAGTGGCAAGGAGGGAAAAGGAGGGACAAGGAGAGACAAGGAGGGACAAGGACGGTCAAGGATGGATAAGGAGGGTCAAGGATGGATAAGGAGGGTCAAGGATGGACAAGAAGGGACATGGAGTGTCAAGGAGGGACAAGCTGGGACAAGGAGGGACAATGAGGTACAATTAGGTACAATGAGGTTCAAGGTGGGACAAGGAGGGACAATGAGGTACAATTCGGTACAATTAGGTACAATGAGGTACAATAAGGTACAATGCGGTTCAAGGTGGGACAAGGAGGGACAATGATGTACAATTAGGTACAATAAGGGACAAGGAGGGACAAGGAGTGACAAGGAGTTACAAGGAGCTATAAGGAGTGACAAGGAGGGAAAAGGAGTGACAAGGCGGGTCAAGGATGGACAAGGATGGACAAGGAGGGTCAAGGAGGGACAAGGAGGGACAAGGGGTGGTAATGAGGGGCAATGAGGGACAAGGAGGGACAAGGAGGGACAAGGGGTGGTAATGAGGGGCAATGAGGGACAAGGAGGGTAACGGTGGGTCAAGGAGGGAAAGTAATGGACAATGAGGGGCAAGGAGGGACACGGAGGAGCAAGGAGGGACAATGAGGCACAAGGAAGGACAGGGAGGGACAAGGAGGGACTAAGAGTGACAAGGAGGGACAAGTTGGGACAATGATGGACAAGGAGGGACAGGGAAGGACAAGGAGGCACTAAGAGTGACCAGGAGTTACAAGTGGGAAAGGAGAGAAAAGGAGTGACAAGGAGGGACAAGGAGGGAAAAAGAGGGACAATGAGGGACAAAGAGTGTCAACGAGGGTCAAGGAGGCACAAGGAAGGTCAAGGAGGGACAAGGAGGGACCAGGGTGGACAAGGAGTGACAAGAGGGACAAGGAGGTACAAGGAATGACAATGATGGACAAGGAGGAACAAGGAGGGGCAAGGAGGGACAAGGAGGGACAAGGAGTGACAAGGAGTGACAAGGAGTGACAAGGAGTGACAAGGAGTGACACTGAGTGACAAGGAGTGACAAGGAGTTGCAAGGAGTTATAAGGAGTTACAAGGAGTGACAAGGAGGGAAAAGGAGTGACAAGGCGGGTCAAGGAGGGTCACGGAGGGTCAAGGAGGGAAAAGGAGTGACAAGGCGGGACAATGATGGACAAGGAGGAACAAGGATGGAAAAGGAGTGACAATGAAGGACAACAAGGACAAGGAGGGTCATGGAACGACAAGGAGGGACAATGAGGAACAACCAGGACAATGGAGGGGAGGAGGAGTGACAACTAGGGTCAAGGAGGGACAAGGTTGGGCAATGATGGAAAAGGAGGGACAAGGAGGGACAATTATGGACAAGGAGGGACATGGAGGGACAAGATGGGGCAATGAGGGACAAGGAGGGACAAGGAGGAATAAGGTTGGGCAATGAGGAACAAGGAGGGACAAGAAGGGACAAGGAGGGATAAGGAGTGACAAGGAGGGACATGGAGGCACAAGATGGGGCAATGAGGGACAAGGAGGGACAAGGAGGAACAAGGTTGGGCAATGAGGAACAAGGAGGAACAAGGAGTGGAAATGAGGGCCAATGAGGGCCAATGAGGGGCAATGAGGGACAAGGAGGGACAAGGAGGGGCAATGTAAGACAAGGAGTGACAAGGAGGGGCAATGAGTGACAAGGAGCGACAAGGTTGGACAAGGAGGGAAAAGGAGGACAAGGAGAGACAGGGAGTAGCAATGAGGGACAAGGAGGGACAGGGAGGGACAAGGTGGGACAAGGAGGGACAAGAACGGAGGAGGAGGGACATGGCAAATGAGGGAAAAGGACGGAAAAATAGCGACAAGGAGGGACATGGAGTGTCATGGAGCGTCCAGGAGGGTCATGGAGGGTCAAGGAGACACAATGAGGGACAAGGAGGGACATGGAGGGACAAGGTGGAACAGGGAGGGACAATAAGCGACAAGGAGGGAAAAGGCGGGATAAGAAGTGCCAAGGAGGGAAAAGTAGTGACATGGCGGGTCAAGGAGGGTCACGGAGTGTCAAGGAGGGTCACGGAGTGTCAAGTAGGGATAAGGTTGGGCAATGATGGACAAGGAGGGACAAGGAGGGACAATGAGGTACAAGGAGGGACAATGAGGAACAAGGAGGGACAAGGAGGCACAAGAAGGGAAAAGGAGTGCCAAGGAGGGACCAGGAGGGAAAAGGAGTGACAAGGCGGGTCAAGGAGGGTCACGAAGGCAAAAGTAGTGACAGGGCAGGTCAAGGAGGGTCACGGAGTGTCAAGGAGGGTCACAGAGTGTCAAGGCTGGTCACGGAGTCTCAAGGAGGGATAAGGTTGGGCAATGGTGGACAAGGAGGGACAAGGAGGGACAAGGAGGGTCAAGCATGCACAAGGAAGGTCAAGGAGGGACAAGGAGTGTCAAGGAGTGACAAGGCGGGTCAAGGGGGTCAATGAGGGTCACGGAGGGTCACGGTGGGTCAAGTAGGGATAAGGAGTGACAAGGCGGGTCAAGGAGGGTCACGGAGGATCAAGGAGGGTCAAGGATGACAATGGTGGGAAAAGGAGTGACAAGGTGGGACAAGGTGGGACAAGGTGGGGCAAGGAGGGAACAGGGAGGGACAATAAGCGACAAGGAGTGACAAGGAGGGAAAAGGCGTGATAAGGAGGGCCAAGGAGGGTCACGAGGGAAAAGTAGTGACATGGCGGGTCAAGGAGGGTCACGGAGTGTCAAGGAGGGTCACGGAGTGTCAAGTAGGGATAAGGTTGGGCAATGATGGACAAGGAGGGACAAGGAGGGACAATGAGGTACAAGGAGGGACAATGAGGAACAAGGAGGGACAAGGAGGGACAAGGAGGCACAAGAAGGGAAAAGGAGTGCCAAGGAGGGACCAGGAGGGAAAAGGAGTGACAAGGCGGGTCAAGGAGGGTCACGAAGGCAAAAGTAGTGACAGGGCAGGTCAAGGAGGGTCACGAAGGCAAAAGTAGTGACAGGGCAGGTCAAGGAGGGTCACGGAGTGTCAAGGAGGGTCACAGAGTGTCAAGGCTGGTCACGGAGTCTCAAGGAGGGATAAGGTTGGGCAATGATGGACAAGGAGGGACAAGGAGGATCAAGGATGCACAAGGAAGGTCAAGGAGGGACAAGGAGTGTCAAGGAGTGACAAGGCGTGTCAAGGGGGTCAATGAGGGTCACGGAGGGTCACGGTGGGTCAAGGAGGGATAAGGAGTGACAAGGCGGGTCAAGGAGGGTCAAGGAGGGTCAAGGAGGGTCACGGAGGATCAAGGAGGGTCAAGGATGACAATGGAGGGAAAAGGAGTGACAAAGTGGGACAAGGTGGGACAAGGTCAGTGTTTCTCAGTCCGTCGTCCGATGCACTTGTGTTTCTCTGTCGTCCGTGTTGTGTGCCGTTCAGTTTTGTGTTAAAATAAAAAAAGAAAAAAAATTGAAACAAAATACCGAAATCACAAACAACAACAAAATAGATCAAATGAAAAACAACCAACAACAATAACCGCGTCGCTCCGCGCCGACCAAAACATTTAAACAACCAAACAACCCAACAACAACAATAACAATAACATCAACGTGAACAACAAAAAACAACAAAACATCGCAGCAGCATCCATAACAGCCGCACATCACTGACCACACATTATATGTCCGCTCCGTAGTGTGTGCGTTGTCTCCTTCCCTTCCCCCCCTTCCTATTCGTGCAGTGCAGTTGACACTCTTTTCTTTCTGTCGTTGTTCGCCCAATGCTCAAGTCATAACACTGAGCATTGGGGGAATACAGCAACGGCAGGGAGATGAGTTTGGCAACTGTAGCTGCATACTGACTCTGTTTTGTTTTTTTTTCTTGTTTGTCTGTTCTAATGGTGGGTAAGTTTAAAGTACAATTTGCCAATGTACGAGGGCTGAGAGCGAATTTTTTTGCCGTGTACGCTCATGTACAATTCCATCGGCCTGATGTTTTTGCTCTTTGTGAGACCCAGGTGTGTGAGGATTCTGATCCACAGGATTTTCACATTCCTGGGTATCACACCCTATCCCTCTTTATCCCCCACTGAGGTCTTTTGGTATACGTACGTAATGATATAGTGTTCCAGAGCCGGCATAACTTAAACTCTGAAAATCCAGAATTTAACTCCCTTTGGGTTAAATTCAAGATTGGAACACACTTACTACATTTCGGATTCGTGTATAGAAGTCCAAACGCGGAAAGGGAGGTATCCCTAAATGGCTTTGACGCCCTTTCCGATTCAATTACAAAAATTTTAGAGGACTATCCTGACAGTGAAATTGTGGTTGCTGGCGATTTCAATGTCCATAATTCCTCTTGGCTTGCCCATTCGAGTCACTCAACACCGGAGGGTCAATACGCCGAGCTTTTTGCCGCGCATAATGATTTGACGCAACTAGTGAATGAACCGACACACATTCCGTGTGTCCAAGGGCAACACTCTAATATTCTTGATCTTTTCTTAACATCACACCCTGAAAAGTATGAAGTTAACGTTCTAGCACCTCTTGGTAATTCGGATCACTGCATTGTTTCAGCATCCTTTTCGTATTCCGCTCTTCGTGTCGCTTCGACCGCAGCCCCTAAGCGGACAATATATTTATACGAAAAGGCACGTTGGGCCGAGCTCAACAACTTTTTCCAGCATTTCAATTGGAAACTTTGTTTTCTAAATGGCGATATAGATGCTGCGGCTGAAATGATTGAAAATATTATCTTGATTGGAATGAAGTCATTTATTCCAATTAAAGTTATTTCGGATAAACCATCTAATAAAAGTTGGTTTAACCAGACATGCAAGGCTGCTGTCAGATCCAAAGAGGAAGCGTTCAGGAAATGGCGTTTAAATAAAAATGCCACAACTGATCTGCTACGCAAGCAGACAAGAACCATGTGTGCCAGGGTACTTAGACGTGAAAAGTTTCTGTACGAACAACGTCTTCGTGCCAAAGTTCTTGCTTCTCCTAGGGGAAGTAAGAGCTTTTGGTCATTTGTAAGAAGAGTAAAGGATAACTCCTCATCTATCCCAACTCTTGTTAAAGATGACCAGATATTCACTGACCCGGTTGACAAAGCTAACCTATTGGCTGAAATGTTTGCAAGGAATTCATCCTTGCCGGAAAGCAATCAACCACTCCCCGTGATCGAAAATGTATCTAGTTCCATGCCTCAGATATTTTTTCGAACACGTGGAGTTAAAAGGGTTCTCGCAAATCTCGACGTAAATAAATCTCCAGGCCCGGATGGCAATTCAGCACTTGTCCTATGTAAGTGCTCTTCGACGCTTGCCCGTCCCCTTCGCAATCTTTTCAACCTTTGGAAGATTGCGAACATCCAGCCCATCCCTAAAAAAGGTGAGGCTAATAACCCTGCTAACTATCGACCGATCGCGATTTGCTCAGCGCTCTCGAAGGTTATGGAGAGTATGGTTAACCACCATCTTGTGAGGTATTTAGAAACTAATGACTTACTTAATGATCGACAGTATGGCTTCCGTAGGAATCGATCTACGGGAGACCTGATGACACTGCTATCCGAAAAGTGGAATCGATCTATTCACAAGCTTGGTGAGAGTAAGGTCGTTGCTCTAGATATCTCCAAGGCCTTTGATAGAGTTTGGCACGGCGCACACATATCAAAGCTTATCGCTTTTGGTGTTGGTAGTGACTTCTCTCGATTTATATCGAGCTTTCTCAGAGATCGCACTATACGTGTTGTTGTAGATGGGTTCTCATCCGACGAGCATAGGTTAACCGCAGGAGTACCACAGGTCTCTGTCCTTTCCCCCTCCCTTTTTCTTATTTTCATCGACGACCTCTTGGATCGGACTGTGAATCCAATATACTCATTCGCGGATGGCAGCAACCTCTGTCATTCATACTCATTCGATCATAGACCAAGTCGTCAAGAAATTGAGGATAAAAGGCGATTGATGGATGAGTCACTTAGCCAGGATTTGATGGCCATTTCTGAATGGGGTCGTGAGAATAGAGTAGATTTTAATGCACGTAAGACCCAGTGCTCCTTGTTGTCTCACAAACGATTCACTGATCCAACGGTGTCGTCGATTTTAATGAACGGTGTAGATATTGAGCAATCAGATGCTCTCGATGTTCTCGGCATGAAAATACAACGTGATGTTCGATGGACAAAGCATGTATTTGATGTGTCGAAAGATGCCTTCAAATGTTTAGGCTTTTTAAAAAGATGTAAGAAATATTTTACACCCTCTGATCTTCTCAATATCTACACTACCTACATCAGACCAAAGATGGAATACAACTCCCATATATGGTCGGGAGCTCCAGCTTCATCACTGGAGCTACTTGACCGTGTCCAGAGGAGGGCGATGGTGTTGATAGGTGATGGTAGGATATCCAATTCTATTGTCTCCCTTGAACACCGTCGTAATGTTGGTTGTGTGTCATTGTTCTATCGATACTTTCATGGTGTTTGTTCTTCGGAAATTCGTGATCTTATACCGCCCGTGAGAACGTTCGGTAGAGATACGCGACTTTCCAGGAACGCTCACCCATTTGTTGTCGATTGGACAACCGACCGCACTACACATTACAGAATAAATTCGTTCTTCGCCCGTACTATCCGTATGTGGAATCGACTTCCGGCAAATATCTTTCCCTCCAATTACGACATTCAGAGATTCAAAACAGATGTCAACAGACACTACTCCCTCTTTCCTCCTTCCAATACCTTATCTTCCTTCTACCAACGCAATGCACTACATTTATAGTGGACATCCCCTGAGTGTTGGTTCAGTGAAAAAAAAAAAAAAGGTGGGGCAAGGAGCGAAAAGGAGGGACAAGAAGGGATAATGAGGGCCAATGAGGGACAAGAAGCGGCAAGGAGGGAAAAGAAGGGACAAGGAGGGATAAGGAGGGACAATAAGGGACAAGGAGTGACAAAGAGCGAAAAGGAGGGACAAGAAGGGATAATGAGGGACAATGAGGGACAAGAAGCGGCAAGGAGGGACAATGAGGGGAAATGAGGGACAAGGAGGGACAAGGAGGGACAAGGAGTGACAAGGAGGGATAAGGAGGGACAATAAGGGACAATGAGTGACAAAGAAGGCCAAGGAGGGAAAAGGAGTGACAAGGAGGGACATGGAGGGACAGGGAGGGCCAATAAGACACAAGGTAGGACAAGGAGGGAAAAGGAGGGACAAGGTGGGGCAAGGAGCGAAAAGGAGGGACAAGAAGGGATAATGAGGGACAATGAGGGCCAATGAGGGACAATGAGGGCCAATGAGGGACAAGAAGCGGCAAGGAGGGAAAAAGAGGGACAAGGAGGGATAAGGAGGGACAATAAGGGACAAGGAGTGACAAAGAGGGCCAAGGAGGGAAAAGGAGTGACAAGGAGGGACATGGAGGGACAATAAGCGACAACGAGGGAAAAGGCGGGATAAGGAGGGACAAGGTGGGACAAGGTGGGGCAAGGAGCGGAAAGGAGGGACAAGAAGGGATAATGAGGGACAATGAGGGCCAATGAGGGACAAGAAGCGGCAAGGATGGACAAGGAGGGAAAATGAGGGACAAGGAGGGAAAAGGAGGGACAAGGAGTGACAAGGAGGGATAAGGAGGGATAAGGAGGGACAATAAGGGACAAGAAGTGACAAAGAGGGCCAAGGAGGGAAAAGGAGTGACAAGGAGGGACATGGAGGGACATGGAGGGACAAGGGACAATGATGGACAATAAGGGACAATGAGTGACAAGGAGGGAAAAGGATTGACAAGGAGGGGCAATGAGGGGCAATGAGGAACAAGGAGGGACAAAGTTGGGCAATGATGGACAAGGAGTGGCAATTAGGGACAAGGAGGGAAAAAGAGGGACAATGGTGGGACAAGGAGGGACAAGGATGGACAAGGAGTAACAAGGAGTGACAAGGAGGGACAAGGAGTGACAAGGAGGAAAAGGATGGTTACGGAGGGACGAGGATGGACAAGGTTGGGCAATGAGGGACAAGGAGGAACAAGGAGTGACAAGCTGGGGCAATGAGGGACAAGGAGGGAAAAGTAGGGACAAGCAGGAACAAGCAGGGACAAGGAGGGTCAAGGATGGACAAGGGGGTCAAGGAGGGACATGGATGGACGCGGCAATGAGGGGCACGGAGGGACAAGGTTGGGCAATGAGGGACAAGGAGGGACAAGAGTGGCAATGAGGGCAATGAGGTACAAGGACGGTCAAGGAGGGACAATGAGGGACGAGGAGGGAAAAGGAGAGAAAAGAACGGACAAGGAGGGACCAGTAGGGACAAGGAATGACACGGAGGGTCAATGAGGGACAAGGATTGACAGGAGTGGCAATGAGGGACAAGGAGGAACAAGCAGGGACAAAGAGGGACAAGAAGGGTCAAAGAGGGAGAAGGAGAAACAAGGAGAGACAAGCAGAGAAAAGGAGAGACAAGATTGACAAGGAGAGACAAGGAGGGAAAAGGAGGGAAAAGGAGGACAAGGAGTGGCAATGAGGGACAAGGAGTGACAAGGAGGGATAAGGATGGTCACGGAAGGACGAGGATGGACAAGGTTGGGCAATGAGGGACAAGGAGGGACAAGGAGGAACAATGAGGGACAAGGAGGGACAAGGAGGGGCAAGGAGGGACAAGGAGTGACAAGGAGGGACAATGAGGGACAAAGAGTGTCAACGAGGGTGAAGGAGGGTCAATAAGGGTCAAGGAGGGACAAGGAGAGACAAGGATTGACAAGGAGGGAAAAGGAGGACAAGGAGTGGCAATGAGGTCAAGGAGGGACAATGAGGCATAAGGATGGACAAGGACGGACAATGAGGCATAAGGATGGACAAGGAGGTAAAAGGAGGGACAAGGAGGGAAAAGGATGGACAATAAGGGGCAATGAGCGACAAGGATGAAGAAGCAGGGACAAGGAGGGGCAATGAGTGGCAATGAGGGACACGGAGGGACAAGGTTAAGCAATGAGGGACAAGGAGGGACACGGAGGGACAAGGTGGGACAAGGACTGACAAGGTGGGACAAGGGGGGCAAAGGGGAACAAGCAGGGACAATGAGGGACAAGAAGGGACAGGGAGGGAGAAGGAGTGACAAGCAGGGACAATGAGGGACAAGGAGGGAATGGAGGGACAAGGATGGCAAAGAGGGACAAGGAGGAACAAGTAGGGTCGAGCATGGATAAGCAGGGACAAGGAGGGGTAATGAGGTACAAGGACGGACACGGATGGAAAAGGAGGGACCAGTAGGGGCAAGGAATGACAAGGAGGGTCAATGAGAGGCAATGAACGACAATGAGGGACCAGTAGGGGCAAGGAGGGACAAGGAATGACAAGGAGGGTCAATGAGAGGCAATGAACGACAATGAGGGACAAGGAGGGGCAATGAGGGACAAGGAGGGACAAGGAGGGACAATAAGGGACAAGGTGGGACCAGGAGGGACAAGGAGGGACCAGTAGGGGCAAGGAGGGATAAGGAATGACAAGGAGGGTCAATGAGAGGCAATGAGCGACAATGAGGGACAAGGAGGGGCAATGAGGGACAAGGAGGGACAATAAGGGACAAGGAGGGACATGGTGGGACAAGGAGGGACATGGTGGGACCAGGACGGACAAGGAGGGACAAGGAAGGACAAGGATGGAAAAGGACGGAAAAGGAGCGACAAGGAGCGACAAGGAGCGACAAGGAGGGACAAGGAGGGAAAAGGAGTGACAAGATGGGACAAGTAGGGACAAGGAGGGACAAGATGGGACAAGTAGGGACAAAGAGGAACAAGGAGGAACAAGCAGGGACAATGAGGGACAAGAAGGGACAAGGAGCGACACGGAGGGACAAGGAGTGACAATGAGAGGCAATGAGCGACAATGAGGGACAAGGAGGGGCAATGAGGGACAAGGAGGGACAATAAGGGACAGGGAGGGTCAAGGTGGGACCAGGAGGGACAAGGTGGGACCAGGAGGGACAAGAACGGACAAGGAGGGACAAGGAGGGACAAGGAGGGACCAGTAGTGGCAAGGAGGGACAAGGAGGGGCAATGAGGGAAAGGAGGGGCAATGAGGGACAAGGAGGGACCAGTAGGGGCAAGGAGGGACAAGGAATGACAGGGAGGGTCAATGAGAGGCAATGAGGGACAAGGAGGGGCAATGAGGGACAAGGAGGGACCAGTAGGGGCAAGGAGGGACAAGGAATGACAGGGAGGGTCAATGAGAGGCAATGAGGGACAAGGAGGGGCAATGAGGGACAACGAGGGTGAAGGAGGGTCAATGATGGTCAAGGAGGGACAAGGAGAGACAAGGAGACAAGGAGGGAAAAGGAGGACAAGGAGTGGCAATGAGGTCAAGGAGGGTCAAGGAGGGACAAGGAGGCATAAGGATGGACAAGGATGGACAAGGAGGTAAAAGGAGGGACAAGGAGGGACAATGAGTGACAAGGAGGGAAAAGGAGGGACAAGGATGGACAATGAGCGACAAGGATGAACAAGCAGGGACAAGGAGGGGCAATGAGTGGCAATGAGGGACACGGAGGGACAAGGTTGAGCAATGAGGGACAAGGAGGGACACGGAGGGACATGGTGGGACAAGGAGGGACAATGGGGACAAAGGGGAACAAGCAGGGGCAATGAGGGACAAGAAGGGACAGGGAGGGAGAAGGAGTGACAAGGAGGGACAATGAGGGACAAGGAGGGAATGGAGGGGCAAGGATGGCAAAGAGGGACAAGGACGAACAAGTAGGGACAAGAAGGGACAGGGAGGGAGAAGGAGGGACAAGGAGTGACAAGGAGGGGCAAGCATGGACAAGCAGGACAAATGAGGAACAAGGTGGGAAAAGGAGGGACACAAAGGGACAAGGAGGGACAATGAGTGGCAATGAGGTACAAGGAGGGAAAAGGAGGGACAAGATGGGACAATGATGAACATGGAGGGACAAGGATTGACAAGGAGGGACAAGGAGGAACAAGCAGGGACAATGAGGGACAGGGAGGGAGAAAGAGGGACAAGGAGTGACAAGGAGGGACAAGCTTGGATAAGCAGGGACAAGGAGGGGTAATGAGGGACAAGGAGGGATAAGGAGGGACACGAAGGGACAAGGAGGGACAATGATGGATAATGAGAGGCAATGACGAACAATGAGGGACACGGAGGGACAAGGTTAGCAATGAGGGACAAGGAGTGGCAATGACGGGCAATGAGGTACAAGGACGGACACGGAGGGACACGGATGGAAATGGAGGGACAAGGAGGGACCAGCAGGGCAAGGAGGGACAAGGAATGACAAGGAGTTTCAATGAGAGGCAATGAACGACAATGAGGGACAAGGAGTGACAATGAGAGGCAATGAGCGACAATGAGGGACAAGGAGGGGCAATGAGGGACAAGGAGGGACAATAAGGGACAGGGAGGGTCAAGGTGGGACCAGGAGGGACAATAAGGGACAAGGTGGGACCAGGAGGGACAAGAACTGACAAGGAGGGACCAGTAGTGGCAAGGAGGGGCAATGAGGGAAAGGAGGGGCAATGAGGGACAAGGAGGGACCAGTAGGGGCAAGGAGGGACAAGGAATGACAGGGAGGGTCAATGAGCGACAATGAGGGAAAAGGAGGGGCAATGAGGGACAAGGAGGGACAATAAGGTACAAGGTGGGACCTGGAGCGACCAGGAGGGACAAGGAAGGACAAGGATGGAAAAGGACGGAAAAGGAGCGACAAGCAGGGACAAGGAGGGACAAAGAGTGTCAACGAAGGTGAAGGAGGGTCAATGATGGTCAAGGAGGGACAAGGAGAGACAAGGAGGCAAGGAGGACAAGGAGGGAAAAGGAGGACAAGGAGTGGCAATGAGGTCAAGGAGGGACAAGGAGGCATAAGGATGGACAAGGAGGTAAAAGGAGGGACAAGGAGGGACAATGAGTGACAAGGAGGGAAAAGGAGGGACAATGAGGGGCAATGAGCGACAAGGATGAACAAGCAGGGACAAGGAGGGGCAATGAGTGGCAATGAGTGGCAATGAGGGACACGGAGGGACAAGGTTGAGCAATGAGGGACAATGAGGGACATGGTGGGACAAGTAGGGACAAGGAGGGACAAAGGGGAACAAGCAGGGACAATGAGGGACAAGAAGGGACAGGGAGGGAGAAGGAGTGACAAGGAGGGACAATGAGGGACAAGGAGGGAATGGAGGGGCAAGGATGGCAAAGAGGGACAAGGAGGAACAAGTAGGGACAGGGAGGGACAAGGAGGGACAAGGAGGGGCAAGCATGGACAAGCAGGACAAATGAGGAACAAGGTGGGAAAAGGAGGGACACTAAGGGACAAGGAGGGACAATGAGTGGCAATGAGGGACAATGAGGGACAAGGTTGGGTAATGAGGTACAAGGAGGGAAAAGGAGGGACAAGATGGGACAATGATGGACATGGAGGGACAAGGATTGACAAGGAGGAACAAGCAGGGACAATGAGGGACAGGGAGTGGGAAGGAGGGATAAGGAGTGACAAGGAGGGACAAGCATGGATAAGCAGGGACAAGGAGGGGTAATGAGGGACAAGGAGGGATAAGGAGGGACACGAAGGGACAAGGAGGGACAATGATGGATAATGAGAGGCAATGAGGAACAATGAGGGACACGGAGGGACAAGGTTGGCAATGAGGGACAAGCAGTGGCAATGAGGGTCAATGAGGTACAAGGACGGACACGGAGGGACACGGATGGAAATGGAGGGACAAGGAGGGACCAGTAGGGGCAAGGAGGGACAAGGAATGACAAGGAGTTTCAATGAGAGGCAATGAACGACAATGAGGGACAAGGAGGGACAAGGAGGGACAAGGAGGGACAATAAGGGACAAGGTGGGACCAGGAGGGACCAGGAGGGGCAAGGAGGGACAAGGAGGGACCAGTAGGGGCAAGGAGGGATAATGAATGACAAGGAGGGTCAATGAGAGGCAATGAGCGACAATGAGGGACAAGAAGGGGCAATGAGGGACAAGGAGGGACAATAAGGGCAAGGAGGGACAATAAGGGACAAGAAGGGACATGGTGGGACAAGGAGGGACATGGTGGGACCAGGAGGGACAAGGAGGGACAAGGAAGAACAAGGATGGAAAAGGACGGAAAAGGAGTGACAAGGAGGGACATGGTGGGACAAGGAGGGAAAAGGAGTGACAAGATGGGACAAGATGGGACAAGTAGGGACAAGGAGGGACAAGGAGGCACAAGGAGGAACTAGCAGGGACAATGAGGGACAAGAAGGGACAAGGAGCGACACGGAGGGACAGGGAGGGAAAAGGAGGGACAATGAGGGACAAGGAGGGACAAGGAGTGACAAGGAGTGACAATGAGAGGCAATGAGCGACAATGAGGGACAAGGAGGGGCAATGAGGGACAAGGAGGAACAATAAGGGACAAGGTGGGACCAGGAGGGACAATAAGGGACAAGGTGGGACCAGGAGGGACAAGAACGGACAAGGAGGGACAAAGAGGGACCAGTAGTGGCAAGGAGGGACAAGGAGGGGCAATGAGAGGCAAGGAGGGGCAATGAGGGACAAGGAGGGGCAATGAGGGACAAGGAGGGACCAGTAGGGGCAAGGAGGGACAAGGAATGACAGGGAGGGTCAATGAGAGGCAATGACCGACAATGAGGGACAAGGAGGGGCAATGAGGGACAAGGAGGGACAACGTGGGACCAGGAGGGACCAGGAGGGACAAGGAAGGGCAAGGATGGAAAAGGACGGAAAAGGAGCGACAAGCAGGGACAAGGAGTGACAAGAAGGGAAAAGGAGTGAAAAGGAGGGACAAGATGGGACAAGTAGGGACAAGGAGGGACAAGGATTGACAAGGAGGGGCAATGAGGGACAAGGAGGCACAAGGAAGCACAAGGAGGAACAAGCAGGGACAATGAGGGATAAGAAGGGAAAAGGAGCCACACGGAGGGACAGGGAGGGAAAAAGAGGGACAAGGAGTTACAAGGAGGGACAAGGAGGGACAAGGAGGGACAAGGAGTGACAAGGAGGGACAAGGAGGGACAAGGAGGGACAAGGAGGGACAAGGTGGGACAAGGAGGGACACGGATGGACAAGGATTGACAAGGAGGGACAAGGAGGGACAATGAGGGACACGAAGGGACAAGGATGGGCAATATGGGGCAATGAGGAACAAGCAGGGACAAGGAGGGGCAATGCGTGGCAATGAGGGACAAAGAGTGTCAACGAGGGTGAAGGAGGGAAAAGGAGGGACAAGGAGTGACAAGGAGGGAAAAGGAGGGACAAGGATGGACAATGAGGGGCAATGAGTGACAAGGATGAACAAGCAGGGACAAGGAGGGGCAATGAGTGGCAATGAGGGACAATGAGGGACACAGAGGGACAAGGTTGGGCAAGGTGGGACAAGGAGGGACAAGGAGGGACAAGGAGGGACAAGGAGTGCCAAGGAGGGTCAAGGAGGGAAAAGGAGTGACAAGGCGGGTCAAGGAGGGTCACGGAGTGTCAAGTATGGACAAGCGGGGACAAGGAGGGGTAATGAGGGACAAGGAGGGACACGAAGGGACAGGAAGGGAAAAGGAGGGACAATTATGGACAAGGAGGGACCAGTAGGGACAAGGAGGGACCAATAGGGACAAGGAGGAACAAGCAGGGACAATGAGGGAGAAGAAGGGGCAAGGAGCGACACGGAGGGACAGGGAGGGAAAAGGATGGTCACGGAGGGTCAAGGAGGGACGAGGATGAACAAAGAGTGGCGAAGGGACAATGAGTGGCAATGAGGGACAATGAGGGACAAGGTTGGGCAATGAGGTACAAGGAGGGAAAAGGAGCGACAAGCAGGGACAAGGAGGGAAAAGGAGGGACAAGATGGGACAATAAGGGACATGGAGGGACAAGGATTGACAAGGAGGGACAAGGAGGAACAAGCAGGGACAATGAGGGACAAGGAGGGACAAGGAGGGACAGGGAGGGATAAGGAGGGACAAGGAGGCACAAGCATGGATAAGCAGGGACAAGGAGGTGTAATGAGGGACAAGGAGGGAAAAGGAGGGACACGAAGGGACAAGGAGGGACAATGATTGATAATGAGAGGCAATGAGGGACACGGAGGGACAAGGTTGGGCAAGGAGTGGCAATGAGGGGCAATGAGGTACAAGGTCGGACACGGAGGGACACGGATGGAAAAGGAGGGACAATGAGGGACAAGGAGGGACCAGTAGGGGCAAGGAGGGTCAAGGAATGACAAGGAGGGTTAATGAGAGGCAAGGAACGACAATGAGGGACAAGGAGGGACAATAAGGGCCAAGGTGGGACCAGGAGGGACAAGGAGGGACAAGGAGGGACCAGTAGGGGCAAGGAGGGATAAGGAATGACAAGGAGGGTCAATGAGAGGCAATGAGCGACAATGAGGGACAAGGAGGGGCAATGAGCGACAATGAGCGACAAGGAGGGACAATAAGGGACAAGGTGGGACCAGAAGGGACAATAAGGGACAAGGTGGGACCAGGTGGGACCAGGAGGGACAAGAACGGACAAGGAGGGACAAGGAGGGACCAGTAGTGGCAAGGAGGGACAATGAGGGACAAGGAGGGGCAATGAGGGACAATGAGGGAAAATAAGGGACAAGGAGGGACAAGGTGGGACCAGGAGGGACCAGGAGGGACAAGAAGGGGCAAGTAAGGACAAGGATGGAAAAGGACGGAAAAGGAGCGACAAGCAGGGACAAGGAGGGACAAGGAGGGAAAAGGAGTGAAAAGGAGGGACAAGATGGGACAAGTAGGGACAAGGAGGGGCAATGAGGGACAAGGAGGCACAAGGAAGCACAATGAGGAACAAGCAGGGACAATGAGGGATAATGAGGGACAAGGAGCCACACGGAGAGACAGGGAGGGAAAAGGAGGGACAAGGAGGGAGAAGGATGGACAAGGAGGGACAAGGAGGGACAAGGAGGGACAAGGAGGGACAAGGAGGGACAAGGAGGGACAAGGAGGGACAAGGAGTGACAAGGAGGGACAGGGAGGGACACGGATCGACAAGGAGGGGCAAGGAGGGACAAGGATTGACAAGGAGGGACAATGACGGACACGAAGGGGCAAGGATGGGCAATATGGGGCAATGAGGAACAAGCTGGGTCAAGCAGGGGCAATGCGTGGCAATGAGGGACAAAGAGTGTCAACGAGGGTGAAGGAGGGACAAGGAGAGACAAGAAGAGACAAGGATTGACAAGGAGGGACAAGAGGGAAAAGGAGGACAAGGAGTGGCAATGAGGTCAAGGAGGGACAAGGAGGGTCAGGGAGGGACAAGGAGGGACAAGGAGGTAAAAGGAGGGAAAAGGAGGGACAAGGAGTGACAAGTAGTGACAAGGAGGGACAAGGATGGACAATGAGGGGCAATGAGTGACAAGGATGAACAAGCAGGGACAAGGAGGGGCAATGAGGGACAATGAGGGACACGGAGGGACAAGGTTGGGCAAGGAGGGACAAGGTGGGACAAGGAGGGACAAGGAGGGACAAGGAGGGACAAGGAGGGACAATGAGGGACAAGGAGGAAAAATGCAGGGACAATGAGGGACAAGAAGGGACAGGGAGGGACAGGGAGGGAGAAGGAGGGACAAGCATGGACAATGATGGACAATGAGGGAAAAGGACGGAAAAGGAGCGACAAGCAGGGACAAGGAGGGAAAAGTAGGGACAAGATGGGACAATGAGGGATATGGAGGGACATGGAGGGACAAGGATTGACAAGGAGGAACAAGCAGGGACAATGAGGGACAAGAAGGGACAAGGAGTGACAGGGAGGGAGAAGGAGGGACAAGCATGGATAAGCAGGGACAAGGAGGGTAATGAGGGACAAGGAGGGACAAGCATGGATAATCAGGGACAAGGAGGGACAATGATGGACAATGAGGGGCAATGAGTGACAAGGATGAACAAGCAGGGACAAGGAGGGACAATGAGGGACACGGAGGGACAAGGTTGGGCAAGGAGGGACAAGGTGGACAAGGAGGGACAATGAGGGACAAGGATGAACATGCAGGGACAATGAGGGACAGGGAGGGAGAAGGAGGGACAAGGAGTGACAAGGAGAGACAAGCATGGACAAGCAGGACAAGGAGGGGTAATGAGGGACAAGGTGGGAAAAGGAGGGACACGAAGGGACAATGAGGGACACGGAGGGAAAAGGACGGAAAAGGAGCGACAAGCAGGGACAAGGAGGGACAAGATGGGACAATGAGGGACATGGAGGGACAAGGATTGACAAGGAGGAACAAGCAGGGACAATGAGGGAAATGGAGGGACAAGATGGGACAATGAGGGACATGGTGGGACAGGGAGGGACAAGGATTGACAAGGAGGAACAAGCAGGGACAATGAGGGACAAGAAGGGACAAGGAGTGACAGGGAGGGAGAAGGAGGGGCAAGCATGGATAAGCAGGGACAAGAAGGGAAATGAGGGACAAGGAGGGACAAGCATGGATAAGCAGGGACAAGGAGGGACAATGATGGACAATGAGGGGCAATGAGTGACAAGGATGAACAAGCAGGGACAAGGAGGGACAATGAGGGACACGGAGGGACAAGGTTGGGCAAGGAGGGACAAGGTGGACAAGGAGGGACAAGGAGGGACAAGGATGAACATGCAGGGACAAGGAGTGACAGGGAGGGAGAAGGAGGGACAAGCATGGATAAGCAGGGACAAGGAGGGGTAATGAGGGACAAGGAGGGAAAAGGAGGGACACGAAGGGACAAGGAGGGACAATGATGGACAATGAGGGGCAATGAGGGACACGGAGGGACAAGGTTGGGCAATGAGGGACAAGGAGTGGCAATGATGGGCAATGAGGGGCAATGAGTTACAAGGACTGACACGGATGGAAAAGGAGGGACAAGGAGGGACAAGAACGGAAAAGGACGGACAAGGAGGGATCAGTAGGGGCAAGGAGGGACAAGAATGACAAGGAGGGTCAATGAGAGGTAATGAGCGACAATGAGGGACAAGGAGGGACAATAAGGGACAAGGTAGTACCTGGAGGGACAAGAAGGGGCAAGGAATGACAAGGAGGGAAAAGGAGGGCCAATGAGGGACAATGAGGCACTAGGAGGAACAAGCAAGGACAAGAAGGGACAAGGAGCGACACGGAGGGACAGGGAGGGAAAAGTAGGGACAAGGAGGGACTAGGAGGGAAAAGAAGGGACAAGGATTGACAAAGAGGGGCAATGAGGGACAATGAGGCACAAGGAGGAACAATCAGGGACAAGAAGGGACAAGGAGCGACAAGGAGGGACAGGGAGGGAAAAGTAGGGACAAGGAGGGACAAGAAGGGACAAGGAGAGACAAGGAGTTACAAGGAGTTATAAGGAGTGACAAGGAGGGAAAAGGAGTGACAAGGCGGGTCAAGGATGGACAAGGAGGGTCAAGGAGGGACAAGGGGTGGTAATGAGGGACAAGGAGGGACAAGGTGGGAAGAGGAGTTTAACGGTGGGTCAAGGAGGGAAAGTAATGGACAATGAGGGGCAAGGAGGGACACGGAGGAGCAAGGAGGGACAATGAGGGACAAGGAAGTACAGGGAGGGACAAGGAAATACAGGGAGGGACAAGGAGGGACAATGAGGGACAATGAGGGACAAGGAAGTACAGGGAGGGACAAGGAAGTACAGGGAGGGACAAGGAGGGACAATGATGGACAATGAGGGACAGGGAAGTACAAGGAGGGACTAAGAGTGACAAGTGGGAAAAGGAGGGAAAAGGAGTGACAAGGATGGTAAAGGAGGGAAAAAGAGGGACAATGAGTGACACGGAGGGACAATGATGGACAAGGAGGGACAGGGAAGGACAAGGAGGGACTAAGAGTGACAAGGAGTGACAAGTGGGAAAAGGAGGGATAATGAGGGACAAGGAAGGACAGGGAGGGACAAGGAGGGACAATGATGGACAAGGAGGGACAGGGAAAGACAAGGAGGTACTAAGAGTGACCAGGAGTGACAAGTGGGAAAGGAGATAAAAGGAGTGACAAGGATGGACAAGGAGGGAAAAAGAGAGACAATGAGGGACAAAGAGTGTCAACGAGGGTCAAGGAATCTCAAGGAATGTCAAGGAAGGTCAAGGAGGGACAAGGAGGTACAAGGAGGGACCAGGGTGGACAAGGAGGACAAGAAGGGTCAAGGAGAGGCAATGAGGGACAAGGAGGGAAAAGGTTGACAATGATGGTCAAGGAGGGACAAGGAGTGGCAATGAGAGGCAATGAGGTACAAGGCGGGATAAGGAGGGCAAGGAGGGAAAAGGAGTGCCAAGGAGGGAAAGGAGTGACAAGGCGGGTCAAGGAGGGTCACGGAGTGTCAAGGAGGGTCACGGAGTGTCAAGTATGGACAAGCGGGGACAAGGAGGGGTAATGAGGGACAAGGAGGGACACGAAGGGACAGGGAGGGAAAAGGAGGGACAAGTATGGACAATGAGGGGCAATGAGGGACACGGAGGACAAGGTTGGGCAATGAGGGACAAGGAGTGGCAATGAAGGACAAGGACGGACACGGAGGGACACGGATGGAAAAGGAGGGACAATGAGGGTCGAGGAGGGAAAAGGAGGGACAAGAACGGACAAGGACGGACAAGGAGGGACAATGAGGGACGAGGAGGGAAAAGGAGAGAAAAGAACGGACAAGGAGGGACCAGTAGGGACAAGGAATGACACGGAGGTCCATGAGGGACAAGGATTGACAAGGAGTGGCAATGAGGGACAAGGAGGAACAAGCAGGGACAATGAGGGACAAGAAGGGTCAAAGAGGGCCAATGAGAAACAAGGAGAGACAAGCAGAGAAAAGGAGAGACAAGGATTGACAAGGAGAGACAAGGAGGGAAAAGGAGGACAAGGAGGGACAAGGAGTGGCAATGAGGTCAAGGAGGGACAAGGAGGGATAAGGATGGTCACGGAGGGACGAGGATGGACAAGGTTGGGCAATGAGGGTCAAGGAAGAACAAGGAGGAACAAGGAGTGACAAGGTGGGGCAATGAGGGACAAGCAGGACAAGTAGGGACAAGCAGGAACAAGCAGGGACAAGGAGGGTCAATGATGGACAAGGGGGGTCAAGGAGGGACACGGATGGACGTGGCAATGAGGGACACGGAGGGACAAGGTTGGGCAATGAGGGACAAGGAGTGGCAATGAGGGGCAATGGGGGCAATGAGGTACAAGGACGGACAAGGAGGGACAATGAGGGACGAGGAGGAAAAAGGAGAGAAAAGAACGGACAAGGAGGGACCAGTAGGGACAAGGAATGACACGGAGGGTCAATGAGGGACAAGGATTGACAAGGAGGGGCAATGAGGGACAAGGAGGGACAAGGAGGAACAAGCATTGACAATGAGGGACAAGAAGGGACAAGGAGTGACATGGAGTGACAAGGAGGGACAATGATGGACAAGGAGGGACAAGGATTGAAAAGGAGGGACAAGCAGGGACAAGGGGGGAAAAGGAGGGGCAACGATGGGCAATGAGGGACAAGTAGGGACAAGGAGGGACAATGAGGGACAATGAGGGACAAGGAGGGACAAGGAGGGACAAGGAGGGACAATGAGGGACAAAGAGTGTCAACGAGGGTGAAGGAGGGTCAATGAAGGTCAAGGAGGGACAAGGAGAGACAAGGATTGACAAGGAGGGACAAGGAGGGAAAAGGAGGACAAGGAGTGGCAATGAGGTCAAGGAGGGACAATGAGGCATAAGGATGGACAAGGATGGACAAGGAGGTAAAATGTGGTAAAAGGAGGGAAAAGGAGGGACAAGGAGGGACAAGGAGGGACAAGGAGGGACAAGGAGGGACAAGGAGTGACAAGGAGGGACAAGGATGGACAATGAGGGGCAATGAGCGACAAGGATGAACAAGCAGGGACAAGGAGGGGCAATGAGGGACACAGAGGGACAAGTTGGGACAAGGAGGGACAAGGAGGGACAATGAGGGACAAGGGGGACAAACGGGAACAAGCAGGGACAAGTCGGGACAGGGAGGGAGAAGGAGTGACAAGGAGGGACAAGCAGGGACAATGAGGGACAAGGAGGGAATGGAGGGGCAAGGATGGCAAAGAGGGACAAGGAGGGACAAGGAGGAACAAGTAGGGACAAGAAGGGACAAGAAGGGACAGGGAGGGAGAAGGAGGGACAAGGAGTGACAAGGAGGGGCAAGCATGGACAAGCAGGACAAATGAGGAACAAGGTGGGAAAAGGAGGGACACGAAGGGACAAGGAGGGACAATGATGGACAATGAGTGGCAATGAGGGAAAATGAGGGACAAGATTGGGCAATGAGGTACAAGGAGGGAAAAGGAGCGACAAGCAGGGACAAGGAGGGACAAGGAGGAAAAGGATGGTTACGGAGGGACGAGGATGGACAAGGTTGGGCAATGAGGGACAAGGAGGAACAAGGAGTGACAAGCTGGGGCAATGAGGGACAAGGAGGGAAAAGTAGGGACAAGCAGGAACAAGCAGGGACAAGGAGGGTCAAGGATGGACAAAGGGGGTCAAGGAGGGACATGGATGGACGCGGCAATGAGGGGCACGGAGGGACAAGGTTGGGCAATGAGGGACAAGGAGGGACAAGGAGTGGCAATGAGGGCAATGGGGGCAATGAGGTACAAGGACGGTCAAGGAGGGACAATGAGGGACGAGGAGGGAAAAGGAGAGAAAAGAACGGACAAGGAGGGACCAGTAGGGACAAGGAATGACACGGAGGGTCAATGAGGGACAAGGATTGACAGGAGTGGCAATGAGGGACAAGGAGGAACAAGCAGGGACAAAGAGGGACAAGAAGGGTCAAAGAGGGAGAAGGAGAAACAAGGAGAGACAAGCAGAGAAAAGGAGAGACAAGATTGACAAGGAGAGACAAGGAGGGAAAAGGAGGACAAGGAGTGGCAATGAGGGACAAGGAGTGACAAGGAGGGATAAGGATGGTCACGGAAGGACGAGGATGGACAAGGTTGGGCAATGAGGGACAAGGAGGAACAATGAGGGACAAGGAGGGACAAGGAGGGACAAGGAGTGACAAGGAGGGACAATGAGGGACAAAGAGTGTCAACGAGGGTGAAGGAGGGTCAATAAGGGTCAAGGAGGGACAAGGAGAGACAAGGATTGACAAGGAGGGAAAAGGAGGACAAGGAGTGGCAATGAGGTCAAGGAGGGACAATGAGGCATAAGGATGGACAAGGAGGGACAATGAGGCATAAGGATGGACAAGGAGGTAAAAGGAGGGAAAAGGAGGGACAAGGAGGGAAAAGGATGGACAATAAGGGGCAATGAGCGACAAGGATGAACAAGCAGGGACAAGGAGGGGCAATGAGTGGCAATGAGGGACACGGAGGGACAAGGTTAAGCAATGAGGGACAAGGAGGGACACGGAGGGACAAGGTGGGACAAGGACTGACAAGGTGGGTCAAGGGGGGCAAAGGGGAACAAGCAGGGACAATGAGGGACAAGAAGGGACAGGGAGGGAGAAGGAGTGACAAGCAGGGACAATGAGGGACAAGGAGGGAATGGAGGGACAAGGATGGCAAAGAGGGACAAGGAGGAACAAGTAGGGACAAGAAGGGACAGGGAGGGAGAAGGAGGGACAAGGAGTGACAAGGAGGGGCAAGCATGGACAAGCAGGACAAGGATGGAAAAGGACGGAAAAGGAGCGACAAGGAGCGACAAGGAGGGACAAGGAGGGAAAAGGAGTGACAAGATGGGACAAGTAGGGACAAGGAGGGACAAGATGGGACAAGATGGGACAAGTAGGGACAAAGAGGAACAAGGAGGAACAAGCAGGGACAATGAGGGACAAGAAGGGACAAGGAGCGACACGGAGGGACAAGGAGTGACAATGAGAGGCAATGAGCGACAATGAGGGACAAGGAGGGGCAATGAGGGACAAGGAGGGACAATAAGGAACAGGGAGGGTCAAGGTGGGACCAGGAGGGACAAGGTGGGACCAGGAGGGACAAGAACGGACAAGGAGGGACAAGGAGGGACCAGTAGTGGCAAGGAGGGACAAGGAGGGGCAATGAGGGAAAGGAGGGGCAATGAGACAAGGAGGGACCAGTAGGGGCAAGGAGGGACAAGGAATGACAGGGAGGGTCAATGAGAGGCAATGAGGGACAAGGAGGGACAATAAGGGACAAGGTGGGACCAGGAGGGCCAAGGAGTGACAAGGAGGGACAATGAGGGACAAAGAGTGTCAACGAGGGTGAAGGAGGGTCAATGATGGTCAAGGAGGGACAAGGAGAGACAAGGAGACAAGGAGGACAAGGAGGGAAAAGGAGGACAAGGAGTGGCAATGAGGTCAAGGAGGGTCAAGGAGGGACAAGGAGGCATAAGGATGGACAAGGATGGACAAGGAGGGAAAAGGAGGGACAAGGAGGGACAAGGAGGGACAAGGAGGGACAATGAGTGACAAGGAGGGAAAAGGAGGGACAAGGATGGACAATGAGGGGCAATGAGCGACAAGGATGAACAAGCAGGGACAAGGAGGGGCAATGAGTGGCAATGAGGGACACGGAGGGACAAGGTTGAGCAATGAGGGACAAGGAGGGACACGGAGGGACATGGTGGGACAAGTAGGGACAAGGAGGGACAAGGGGGACAAAGGGGAACAAGCAGGGGCAATGAGGGACAAGAAGGGACAGGGAGGGAGAAGGAGAGACAAGGAGGGACAATGAGGGACAAGGAGGGAATGGAGGGGCAAGGATGGCAAAGAGGGACAAGGACGAACAAGTAGGGACAAGAAGGGACAGGGAGGGAGAAGGAGGGACAAGGAGTGACAAGGAGGGGCAAGCATGGACAAGCAGGACAAATGAGGAACAAGGTGGGAAAAGGAGGGACACAAAGGGACAATGAGTGGCAATGAGGTACAAGGAGGGAAAAGGAGGGACAAGATGGGACAATGATGAACATGGAGGGACAAGGATTGACAAGGAGGGACAAGGAGGAACAAGCAGGGACAATGAGGGACAGGGAGGGAGAAAGAGGGACAAGGAGTGACAAGGAGGGACAAGCTTGGATAAGCAGGGACAAGGAGGGGTAATGAGGGACAAGGAGGGATAAGGAGGGACACGAAGGGACAAGGAGGGACAATGATGGATAATGAGAGGCAATGACGAACAATGAGGGACACGGAGGGACAAGGTTAGCAATGAGGGACAAGGAGTGGCAATGACGGGCAATGAGGTACAAGGACGGACACGGAGGGACACGGATGGAAATGGAGGGACAAGGAGGGACCAGCAGGGCAAGGAGGGACAAGGAATGACAAGGAGTTTCAATGAGAGGCAATGAACGACAATGAGGGACAAGGAGTGACAATGAGAGGCAATGAGCGACAATGAGGGACAAGGAGGGGCAATGAGGGACAAGGAGGGACAATAAGGGACAGGGAGGGTCAAGGTGGGACCAGGAGGGACAATAAGGGACAAGGTGGGACCAGGAGGGACAAGAACGGACAAGGAGGGACCAGTAGTGGCAAGGAGGGACAAGGAGGGGCAATGAGGGAAAGGAGGGGCAATGAGGGACAAGGAGGGACCAGTAGGGGCAAGGAGGGACAAAGAATGACAGGGAGGTTCAATGAGAGGCAATGAGCGACAATGAGGGAAAAGGAGGGGCAATGAGGGACAAGGAGGGACAATAAGGTACAAGGTGGGACCAGGAGCGACCAGGAGGGACAAGGAGGGACAAGGAAGGACAAGGATGGAAAAGGACGGAAAAGGAGCGACAAGCAGGGACAAGGAGGGACAATGAGGGACAAAGAGTGTCAACGAAGGTGAAGGAGGGTCAATGATGGTCAAGGAGGGACAAGGAGAGACAAGGAGGCAAGGAGGACAAGGAGGACAAGGAGGGAAAAGGAGGACAAGGAGTGGCAATGAGGTCAAGGAGGGACAAGGAGGCATAAGGATGGACAAGGAGGTAAAAGGAGGGACAAGGAGGGACAATGAGTGACAAGGAGGGAAAAGGAGGGACAATGAGGGGCAATGAGCGACAAGGATGAACAAGCAGGGACAAGGAGGGGCAATGAGTGGCAATGAGTGGCAATGAGGGACACGGAGGGACAAGGTTGAGCAATGAGGGACAATGAGGGACATGGTGGGACAAGTAGGGACAAGGAGGGACAAGGGGGACAAAGGGGAACAAGCAGGGACAATGAGGGACAAGAAGGGACAGGGAGGGAGAAGGAGTGACAAGGAGGGACAATGAGGGACAAGGAGGGAATGGAGGGGCAAGGATGGCAAAGAGGGACAAGGAGGAACAAGTAGGGACAGGGAGGGAGAAGGAGGGGCAAGCATGGACAAGCAGGACAAATGAGGAACAAGGTGGGAAAAGGAGGGACATTAAGGGACAAGGAGGGACAAGGAGGGGCAATGAGAGGCAAGGAGGGGCAATGAGGGACAAGGAGGGGCAATGAGGGACAAGGAGGGACCAGTAGGGGCAAGGAGGGACAAGGAGGGACAAGGAATGACAGGGAGGGTCAATGAGAGGCAATGAGGGACAAGGAGGGGCAATGAGGGACAAGGAGGGACAAGGTGGGACCAGGAGGGACAAGGAAGGGCAAGGATGGAAAAGGACGGAAAAGGAGCGACAAGCAGGGACAAGGAGTGACAAGAAGGGAAAAGGAGTGAAAAGGAGGGACAAGATGGGACAAGTAGGGACAAGGAGGGACAAGGATTGACAAGGAGGGGCAATGAGGGACAAGGAGGCACAAGGAAGCACAAGGAGGAACAAGCAGGGACAATGAGGGATAAGAAGGGAAAAGGAGCCACACGGAGGGACAGGGAGGGAAAAAGAGGGACAAGGAGTTACAAGGAGGGACAAGGAGGGACAAGGAGTGACAAGGAGGGACAAGGAGGGACAAGGAGGGACAAGGAGGGACAAGGTGGGACAAGGAGGGACACGGATGGACAAGGATTGACAAGGAGGGACAAGGAGGGACAATGAGGGACACGAAGGGACAAGGATGGGAAATATGGGGCAATGAGGAACAAGCAGGGACAAGGAGGGGCAATGCGTGGCAATGAGGGACAAAGAGTGTCAACGAGGGTGAAGGAGGGAAAAGGAGGGACAAGGAGTGACAAGGAGGGAAAAGGAGGGACAAGGATGGACAATGAGGGGCAATGAGTGACAAGGATGAACAAGCAGGGACAAGGAGGGGCAATGAGTGGCAATGAGGGACAATGAGGGACACAGAGGGACAAGGTTGGGCAAGGAGGGACAAGGTGGGACAAGGAGGGACAAGGAGGGACAAGGAGGGACAAGGAGGGACAAGGAGGGACAAGGAGTGCCAAGGAGGGTCAAGGAGGGAAAAGGAGTGACAAGGCGGGTCAAGGAGGGTCACGGAGTGTCAAGTATGGACAAGCGGGGACAAGGAGGGGTAATGAGGGACAAGGAGGGACACGAAGGGACAGGAAGGGAAAAGGAGGGACAATTATGGACAAGGAGGGACCAGTAGGGACCAATAGGGACAAGGAGGAACAAGCAGGGACAATGAGGGAGAAGAAGGGGCAAGGAGCGACACGGAGGGACAGGGAGGGAAAAGGATGGTCACGGAGGGTCAAGGAGGGACGAGGATGAACAAAGAGTGGCGAAGGGACAATGAGTGGCAATGAGGGACAATGAGGGACAAGGTTGGGCAATGAGGTACAAGGAGGGAAAAGGAGCGACAAGCAGGGACAAGGAGGGAAAAGGAGGGACAAGATGGGACAATAAGGGACATGGAGGGACAAGGATTGACAAGGAGGGACAAGGAGGAACAAGCTGGGACAATGAGGGACAAGGAGGGACAGGGAGGGATAAGGAGGGACAAGGAGGCCCATGCATGGATAAGCAGGGACAAGGAGGTGTAATGAGGGACAAGGAGGGAAAAGGAGGGACACGAAGGGACAAGGAGGGACAATGATGGATAATGAGAGGCAATGAGGGACACGGAGGGACAAGGTTGGGCAAGGAGTGGCAATGAGGGGCAATGAGGTACAAGGACGGACACGGATGGAAAAGGAGGGACAATGAGGGACAAGGAGGGACCAGTAGGGGCAAGGAGGGTCAAGGAATGACAAGGAGGGTTAATGAGAGGCAAGGAACGACAATGAGGGACAAGGAGGGACAATAAGGGCCAAGGTGGGACCAGGAGGGACAAGGAGGGACAAGGAGGGACCAGTAGGGGCAAGGAGGGATAAGGAATGACAAGGAGGGTCAATGAGAGGCAATGAGCGACAATGAGGGACAAGGAGGGGCAATGAGCGACAATGAGCGACAAGGAGGGACAATAAGGGACAAGGTGGGACCAGAAGGGACAATAAGGGACAAGGTGGGACCAGGTGGGACAAGAACGGACAAGGAGGGACAAGGAGGGACCAGTAGTGGCAAGGAGGGACAATGAGGGACAAGGAGGGGCAATGAGGGACAAGGAGGGAAAATAAGGGACAAGGAGGGACAAGGTGGGACCAGGAGGTACCAGGAGGGACAAGAAGGGGCAAGGAAGGACAAGGATGGAAAAGGACGGAAAAGGAGCGACAAGCAGGGACAAGGAGGGACAAGGAGGGAAAAGGAGTGAAAAGGAGGGACAAGATGGGACAAGTAGGGACAAGGAGGGACAAGGATTAACAAGGAGGGGCAATGAGGGACAAGGAGGCACAAGGAAGCACAATGAGGAACAAGCAGGGACAATGAGGGATAATGAGGGACAAGGAGCCACACGGAGAGACAGGGAGGGAAAAGGAGGGACAAGGAGGGAGAAGGAGGGACAAGGATGGACAAGGAGGGACAAGGAGGGACAAGGAGTGACAAGGAGGGACAGGGAGGGACACGGATCGACAAGGAGGGGCAAGGAGGGACAAGGAGGGACAATGACGGACACGAAGGGGCAAGGATGGGCAATATGGGGCAATGAGGAACAAGCTGGGACAAGCAGGGGCAATGCGTGGCAATGAGGGACAAAGAGTGTCAACGAGGGTGAAGGAGGGACAAGGAGAGACAAGAAGAGACAAGGATTGACAAGGAGGGACAAGAGGGAAAAGGAGGACAAGGAGTGGCAATGAGGTCAAGGAGGGACAAGGAGGGTCAGGGAGGGACAAGGAGGGACAAGGAGGGACAAGGAGGTAAAAGGAGGGAAAAGGAGGGACAAGGAGTGACAAGTAGTGACAAGGAGGGACAAGGATGGACAATGAGGGGCAATGAGTGACAAGGATGAACAAGCAGGGACAAGGAGGGACAATGAGGGACAATGAGGGACAATGAGGGACACGGAGGGACAAGGTTGGGCAAGGTGGGACAAGGAGGGATAAGGAGGGACAATGAGGGACAAGGAGGAAAAATGCAGGGACAATGAGGGACAAGAAGGGACAGGGAGGGACAGGGAGGGAGAAGGAGGGACAAGCATGGACAATGATGGACAATGAGGGACACGGAGGGAAAAGGACGGAAAAGGAGCGACAAGCAGGGACAAGGAGGGACAAGATGGGACAATGAGGGATATGGAGGGACATGGAGGGACAAGGATTGACAAGGAGGAACAAGCAGGGACAATGAGGGACAAGAAGGGACAAGGAGTGACAGGGAGGGAGAAGGAGGGACAAGCATGGATAAGCAGGGACAAGGAGGGTAATGAGGGACAAGGAGGGACAAGCATGGATAATCAGGGACAAGGAGGGACAATGATGGACAATGAGGGGCAATGAGTGACAAGGATGAACAAGCAGGGACAAGGAGGGACAATGAGGGACACGGAGGGACAAGGTTGGGCAAGGAGGGACAAGGTGGGACAAGGAGGGACAAGGAGGGACAAGGAGGGACAAGGAGGGACAAGGAGGGACAAGGAGGGACAATGAGGGACAAGGAGGAAAAATGCAGGGACAATGAGGGACAAGAAGGGACAGGGAGGGACAGGGAGGGAGAAGGAGGGACAAGCATGGACAATGATGGACAATGAGGGAAAAGGACGGAAAAGGAGCGACAAGCAGGGACAAGGAGGGAAAAGTAGGGACAAGATGGGACAATGAGGGATATGGAGGGACATGGAGGGACAAGGATTGACAAGGAGGAACAAGCAGGGACAATGAGGGACAAGAAGGGACAAGGAGTGACAGGGAGGGAGAAGGAGGGACAAGCATGGATAAGCAGGGACAAGGAGGGTAATGAGGGACAAGGAGGGACAAGCATGGATAATCAGGGACAAGGAGGGACAATGATGGACAATGAGGGGCAATGAGTGACAAGGATGAACAAGCAGGGACAAGGAGGGACAATGAGGGACACGGAGGGACAAGGTTGGGCAAGGAGGGACAAGGTGGACAAGGAGGGACAATGAGGGACAAGGATGAACATGCAGGGACAATGAGTGACAAGAAGGGACAGGGAGGGAGAAGGAGGGACAAGGAGTGACAAGGAGAGACAAGCATGGACAAGCAGGACAAGGAGGGGTAATGAGGGACAAGGTGGGAAAAGGAGGGACACGAAGGGACAATGAGGGACACGGAGGGAAAAGGACGGAAAAGGAGCGACAAGCAGGGACAAGGAGGGACAAGATGGGACAATGAGGGACATGGAGGGACAAGGATTGACAAGGAGGAACAAGCAGGGACAATGAGGGAAATGGAGGGACAAGATGGGACAATGAGGGACATGGTGGGACAGGGAGGGACAAGGATTGACAAGGAGGAACAAGCAGGGACAATGAGGGACAAGAAGGGACAAGGAGTGACAGGGAGGGAGAAGGAGGGGCAAGCATGGATAAGCAGGGACAAGAAGGGAAATGAGGGACAAGGAGGGACAAGCATGGATAAGCAGGGACAAGGAGGGACAATGATGGACAATGAGGGGCAATGAGTGACAAGGATGAACAAGCAGGGACAAGGAGGGACAATGAGGGACACGGAGGGACAAGGTTGGGCAAGGAGGGACAAGGTGGACAAGGAGGGACAAGGAGGGACAAGGATGAACATGCAGGGACAAGGAGTGACAGGGAGGGAGAAGGAGGGACAAGCATGGATAAGCAGGGACAAGGAGGGGTAATGAGGGACAAGGAGGGAAAAGGAGGGACACGAAGGGACAAGGAGGGACAATGATGGACAATGAGGGGCAATGAGGGACACGGAGGGACAAGGTTGGGCAATGAGGGACAAGGAGTGGCAATGATGGGCAATGAGGGGCAATGAGTTACAAGGACTGACACGGATGGAAAAGGAGGGACAAGGAGGGACAAGAACGGAAAAGGACGGACAAGGAGGGACCAGTAGGGGCAAGGAGGGACAAGAATGACAAGGAGGGTCAATGAGAGGTAATGAGCGACAATGAGGGACAAGGAGGGACAATAAGGGACAAGGTAGGACCTGGAGGGACAAGAAGGGGCAAGGAATGACAAGGAGGGAAAAGGAGGGCCAATGAGGGACAATGAGGCACTAGGAGGAACAAGCAAGGACAAGAAGGGACAAGGAGCGACACGGAGGGACAGGGAGGGAAAAGTAGGGACAAGGAGGGACTAGGAGGGAAAAGAAGGGACAAGGATTGACAAAGAGGGGCAATGAGGGACAATGAGGCACAAGGAGGAACTATCAGGGACAAGAAGGGACAAGGAGCGACAAGGAGGGACAGGGAGGGAAAAGTAGGGACAAGGAGGGACAAGAAGGGACAAGGAGAGACAAGGAGTTACAAGGAGTTATAAGGAGTGACAAGGAGGGAAAAGGAGTGACAAGGCGGGTCAAGGATGGACAAGGAGGGTCAAGGAGGGACAAGGGGTGGTAATGAGGGACAAGGAGGGACAAGGTGGGAAGAGGAGTTTAACGGTGGGTCAAGGAGGGAAAATAATGGACAATGAGGGGCAAGGAGGGACACGGAGGAGCAAGGAGGGACAATGAGGGACAAGGAAGTACAGGGAGGGACAAGGAAATACAGGGAGGGACAAGGAGGGACAATGAGGGACAAGGAAGTACAGGGAGGGACAAGGAAGTACAGGGAGGGACAAGGAGGGACAATGATGGACAATGAGGGACAGGGAAGTACAAGGAGGGACTAAGAGTGACAAGTGGGAAAAGGAGTGACAAGGATGGTAAAGGAGGGAAAAAGAGGGACAATGAGTGACACGGAGGGACAATGATGGACAAGGAGGGACAGGGAAGGACAAGGAGGGACTAAGAGTCACAAGGAGTGACAAGTGGGAAAAGGAGGGACAATGAGGGACAAGGAAGGACAGGGAGGGACAAGGAGGGACTAAGAGTGACAAGGAGGGACAATGATGGACAAGGAGGGACAGGGAAAGACAAGGAGGTACTAAGAGTGACCAGGAGTGACAAGTGGGAAAGGAGATAAAAGGAGTGACAAGGATGGACAAGGAGGGAAAAAGAGAGACAATGAGGGACAAAGAGTGTCAACGAGGGTCAAGGAATCTCAAGGAATGTCAAGGAAGGTCAAGGAGGGACAAGGAGGTACAAGGAGGGACCAGGGTGGACAAGGAGGACAAGAAGGGTCAATGAGAGGCAATGAGGGACAAGGAGGGAAAAGGTTGACAATGATGGTCAAGGAGGGACAAGGAGTGGCAATGAGAGGCAATGAGGTACAAGGCGGGATAAGGAGGGCAAGGAGGGAAAAGGAGTGCCAAGGAGGGAAAGGAGTGACAAGGCGGGTCAAGGAGGGTCACGGAGTGTCAAGGAGGGTCACGGAGTGTCAAGTATGGACAAGCGGGGACAAGGAGGGGTAATGAGGGACAAGGAGGGACACGAAGGGACAGGGAGGGAAAAGGAGGGACAAGAACGGACAAGGACGGACAAGGAGGGACAATGAGGGACGAGGAGGGAAAAGGAGAGAAAAGAACGGACAAGGAGGGACCAGTAGGGACAAGGAATGACACGGAGGTCCATGAGGGACAAGGATTGACAAGGAGTGGCAATGAGGGACAAGGAGGAACAAGCAGGGACAATGAGGGACAAGAAGGGTCAAAGAGGGACAATGAGAAACAAGGAGAGACAAGCAGAGAAAAGGAGAGACAAGGATTGACAAGGAGAGACAAGGAGGGAAAAGGAGGACAAGGAGGGACAAGGAGTGGCAATGAGGTCAAGGAGGGACAAGGAGGGATAAGGATGGTCACGGAGGGACGAGGATGGACAAGGTTGGGCAATGAGGGTCAAGGAAGAACAAGGAGGAACAAGGAGTGACAAGGTGGGGCAATGAGGGACAAGCAGGACAAGTAGGGACAAGCAGGAACAAGCAGGGACAAGGAGGGTCAATGATGGACAAGGGGGGTCAAGGAGGGACACGGATGGACGTGGCAATGAGGGACACGGAGGGACAAGGTTGGGCAATGAGGGACAAGGAGTGGCAATGAGGGGCAATGGGGGCAATGAGGTACAAGGACGGACAAGGAGGGACAATGAGGGAAAAGGAGGGAAAAGGAGAGAAAAGAACGGACAAGGAGGGACCAGTAGGGACAAGGAATGACACGGAGGGTCAATGAGGGACAAGGATTGACAAGGAGGGGCAATGAGGGACAAGGAGGGACAAGGAGGAACAAGCATTGACAATGAGGGACAAGAAGGGACAAGGAGTGACAAGGAGTGACAAGGAGGGACAATGATGGACAAGGAGGGACAAGGATTGAAAAGGAGGGACAAGCAGGGACAAGGGGGGAAAAGGAGGGGCAACGATGGGCAATGAGGGACAAGTAGGGACAAGGAGGGACAATGAGGGACAATGAGGGACAAGGAGGGACAAGGAGGGACAAGGAGGGGCAAGCATGGACAAGCAGGACAAACGAGGGTGAAGGAGGGTCAATGAAGGTCAAGGAGGGACAAGGAGAGACAAGGATTGACAAGGAGGGACAAGGTGGGAAAAGGAGGACAAGGAGTGGCAATGAGGTCAAGGAGGGACAATGAGGCATAAGGATGGACAAGGATGGACAAGGAGGTAAAATGTGGTAAAAGGAGGGAAAAGGAGGGACAAGGATGGACAAGGAGGGACAAGGAGGGACAAGGAGGGACAAGGAGGGACAAGGAGGGACAAGGAGGGACAAGGAGGGGCAAGGAGTGACAAGGAGGGACAAGGATGGACAATGAGGGGCAATGAGCGACAAGGATGAACAAGCAGGGACAAGGAGGGGCAATGAGGGACACAGAGGGACAAGTTGGGACAAGGAGGGACAAGGAGGGACAATGAGGGACAAGGGGGACAAACGGGAACAAGCAGGGACAAGTCGGGACAGGGAGGGAGAAGGAGTGACAAGGAGGGACAAGCAGGGACAATGAGGGACAAGGAGGGAATGGAGGGGCAAGGATGGCAAAGAGGGACAAGGAGGGACAAGGAGGAACAAGTAGGGACAAGAAGGGACAAGAAGGGACAGGGAGGGAGAAGGAGGGACAAGGAGTGACAAGGAGGGGCAAGCATGGACAAGCAGGACAAATGAGGAACAAGGTGGGAAAAGGAGGGACACGAAGGGACAAGGAGGGACAATGATGGACAATGAGTGGCAATGAGGGAAAATGAGGGACAAGATTGGGCAATGAGGTACAAGGAGGGAAAAGGAGCGACAAGCAGGGACAAGGAGGGAAAAGGAGGGACAAGGAGGAAAAGGATGGTTACGGAGGGACGAGGATGGACAAGGTTGGGCAATGAGGGACAAGGAGGAACAAGGAGTGACAAGCTGGGGCAATGAGGGACAAGGAGGGAAAAGTAGGGACAAGCAGGAACAAGCAGGGACAAGGAGGGTCAAGGATGGACAAGGGGGGTCAAGGAGGGACATGGATGGACGCGGCAATGAGGGGCACGGAGGGACAAGGTTGGGCAATGAGGGACAAGGAGGGACAAGGAGGGACAAGGAGTGGCAATGAGGGCAATGGGGGCAATGAGGTACAAGGACGGTCAAGGAGTGACAATGAGGGACGAGGAGGGAAAAGGAGAGAAAAGAACGGACAAGGAGGGACCAGTAGGGACAAGGAATGACACGGAGGGTCAATGAGGGACAAGGATTGACAGGAGTGGCAATGAGGGACAAGGAGGAACAAGCAGGGACAAAGAGGGACAAGAAGGGTCAAAGAGGGAGAAGGAGAAACAAGGAGAGACAAGCAGAGAAAAGGAGAGACAAGATTGACAAGGAGAGACAAGGAGGGAAAAGGAGGGAAAAGGAGGACAAGGAGTGGCAATGAGGGACAAGGAGTGACAAGGAGGGATAAGGATGGTCACGGAAGGACGAGGATGGACAAGGTTGGGCAATGAGGGACAAGGAGGAACAATGAGGGACAAGGAGGGACAAGGAGGGACAAGGAGGGACAAGGAGGGACAAGGAGTGACAAGGAGGGACAATGAGGGACAAAGAGTGTCAACGAGGGTGAAGGAGGGTCAATAAGGGTCAAGGAGGGACAAGGAGAGACAAGGATTGACAAGGAGGGAAAAGGAGGACAAGGAGTGGCAATGAGGTCAAGGAGGGACAATGAGGCATAAGGATGGACAAGGAGGGACAATGAGGCATAAGGATGGACAAGGAGGTAAAAGGAGGGAAAAGGAGGGACAAGGAGGGAAAAGGATGGACAATAAGGGGCAATGAGCGACAAGGATGAACAAGCAGGGACAAGGAGGGGCAATGAGTGGCAATGAGGGACACGGAGGGACAAGGTTAAGCAATGAGGGACAAGGAGGGACACGGAGGGACAAGGTGGGACAAGGACTGACAAGGTGGGTCAAGGGGGGCAAAGGGGAACAAGCAGGGACAATGAGGGACAAGAAGGGACAGGGAGGGAGAAGGAGTGACAAGCAGGGACAATGAGGGACAAGGAGGGAATGGAGGGACAAGGATGGCAAAGAGGGACAAGGAGGAACAAGTAGGGACAAGAAGGGACAGGGAGGGAGAAGGAGGGACAAGGAGTGACAAGGAGGGGCAAGCATGGACAAGCAGGACAAGGATGGAAAAGGACGGAAAAGGAGCGACAAGGAGCGACAAGGAGGGACAAGGAGGGAAAAGGAGTGACAAGATGGGACAAGTAGGGACAAGGAGGGACAAGATGGGACAAGTAGGGACAAAGAGGAACAAGGAGGAACAAGCAGGGACAATGAGGGACAAGAAGGGACAAGGAGCGACACGGAGGGACAAGGAGTGACAATGAGAGGCAATGAGCGACAATGAGGGACAAGGAGGGGCAATGAGGGACAATAAGGAACAGGGAGGGTCAAGGTGGGACCAGGAGGGACAAGGTGGGACCAGGAGGGACAAGAACGGACAAGGAGGGACAAGGAGGGACCAGTAGTGGCAAGGAGGGACAAGGAGGGGCAATGAGGGAAAGGAGGGGCAATGAGACAAGGAGGGACCAGTAGGGGCAAGGAGGGACAAGGAATGACAGGGAGGGTCAATGAGAGGCAATGAGGGACAAGGAGGGGCAATGAGGGACAAGGAGGGACAATAAGGGACAAGGTGGGACCAGGAGGGCCAAGGAGTGACAAGGAGTGACAAGGAGGGACAATGAGGGACAAAGAGTGTCAACGAGGGTGAAGGAGGGTCAATGATGGTCAAGGAGGGACAAGGAGAGACAAGGAGACAAGGAGGACAAGGAGGGAAAAGGAGGACAAGGAGTGGCAATGAGGTCAAGGAGGGTCAAGGAGGGTCAAGGAGGGACAAGGAGGCATAAGGATGGACAAGGATGGACAAGGAGGGAAAAGGAGGGACAAGGAGGGACAAGGAGGGACAATGAGTGACAAGGAGGGAAAAGGAGGGACAATGAGGGGCAATGAGCGACAAGGATGAACAAGCAGGGACAAGGAGGGGCAATGAGTGGCAATGAGGGACACGGAGGGACAAGGTTGAGCAATGAGGGACAAGGAGGGACACGGAGGGACATGGTGGGACAAGTAGGGACAAGGAGGGACAAGGGGGACAAAGGGGAACAAGCAGGGGCAATGAGGGACAAGAAGGGACAGGGAGGGAGAAGGAGAGACAAGGAGGGACAATGAGGGACAAGGAGGGAATGGAGGGGCAAGGATGGCAAAGAGGGACAAGGACGAACAAGTAGGGACAAGAAGGGACAGGGAGGGAGAAGGAGGGACAAGGAGTGACAAGGAGGGGCAAGCATGGACAAGCAGGACAAATGAGGAACAAGGTGGGAAAAGGAGGGACACAAAGGGACAATGAGTGGCAATGAGGTACAAGGAGGGAAAAGGAGGGACAAGATGGGACAATGATGAACATGGAGGGACAAGGATTGACAAGGAGGGACAAGGAGGAACAAGCAGGGACAATGAGGGACAGGGAGGGAGAAAGAGGGACAAGGAGTGACAAGGAGGGACAAGCTTGGATAAGCAGGGACAAGGAGGGGTAATGAGGGACAAGGAGGGATAAGGAGGGACACGAAGGGACAAGGAGGGACAATGATGGATAATGAGAGGCAATGACGAACAATGAGGGACACGGAGGGACAAGGTTAGCAATGAGGGACAAGGAGTGGCAATGACGGGCAATGAGGTACAAGGACGGACACGGAGGGACACGGATGGAAATGGAGGGACAAGGAGGGACCAGCAGGGCAAGGAGGGACAAGGAATGACAAGGAGTTTCAATGAGAGGCAATGAACGACAATGAGGGACAAGGAGTGACAATGAGAGGCAATGAGCGACAATGAGGGACAAGGAGGGACAAGGAGGGACAAGGAGGGACAATAAGGGACAGGGAGGGTCAAGGTGGGACCAGGAGGGACAATAAGGGACAAGGTGGGACCAGGAGGGACAAGAACGGACAAGGAGGGACCAGTAGTGGCAAGGAGGGACAAGGAGGGGCAATGAGGGAAAGGAGGGGCAATGAGGGACAAGGAGGGACCAGTAGGGGCAAGGAGGGACAAAGAATGACAGGGAGGTTCAATGAGAGGCAATGAGCGACAATGAGGGAAAAGGAGGGGCAATGAGGGACAAGGAGGGACAATAAGGTACAAGGTGGGACCAGGAGCGACCAGGAGGGACAAGGAGGGGCAATGAGAGGCAAGGAGGGGCAATGAGGGACAAGGAGGGGCAATGAGGGACAAGGAGGGACCAGTAGGGGCAAGGAGGGACAAGGAATGACAGGGAGGGTCAATGAGAGGCAATGACCGACAATGAGGGACAAGGAGGGGCAATGAGGGACAAGGAGGGACAAGGTGGGACCAGGAGGGACCAGGAGGGACAAGGAAGGGCAAGGATGGAAAAGGACGGAAAAGGAGCGACAAGCAGGGACAAGGAGTGACAAGAAGGGAAAAGGAGTGAAAAGGAGGGACAAGATGGGACAAGTAGGGACAAGGAGGGACAAGGATTGACAAGGAGGGGCAATGAGGGACAAGGAGGCACAAGGAAGCACAAGGAGGAACAAGCAGGGACAATGAGGGATAAGAAGGGAAAAGGAGCCACACGGAGGGACAGGGAGGGAAAAAGAGGGACAAGGAGTTACAAGGAGGGACAAGGAGGGACAAGGAGTGACAAGGAGGGACAAGGAGGGACAAGGAGGGACAAGGAGGGACAAGGTGGGACAAGGAGGGACACGGATGGACAAGGATTGACAAGGAGGGACAAGGAGGGACAATGAGGGACACGAAGGGACAAGGATGGGCAATATGGGGCAATGAGGAACAAGCAGGGACAAGGAGGGGCAATGCGTGGCAATGAGGGACAAAGAGTGTCAACGAGGGTGAAGGAGGGAAAAGGAGGGACAAGGAGTGACAAGGAGGGAAAAGGAGGGACAAGGATGGACAATGAGGGGCAATGAGTGACAAGGATGAACAAGCAGGGACAAGGAGGGGCAATGAGTGGCAATGAGGGACAATGAGGGACACAGAGGGACAAGGTTGGGCAAGGAGGGACAAGGTGGGACAAGGAGGGACAAGGAGGGACAAGGAGTGCCAAGGAGGGTCAAGGAGGGAAAAGGAGTGACAAGGCGGGTCAAGGAGGGTCACGGAGTGTCAAGTATGGACAAGCGGGGACAAGGAGATGAGGGACAAGGAGGGACACGAAGGGACAGGAAGGGAAAAGGAGGGACAATTATGGACAAGGAGGGACCAGTAGGGACAAGGAGGGACCAATAGGGACAAGGAGGAACAAGCAGGGACAATGAGGGAGAAGAAGGGGCAAGGAGCGACACGGAGGGACAGGGAGGGAAAAGGATGGTCACGGAGGGTCAAGGAGGGACGAGGATGAACAAAGAGTGGCGAAGGGACAATGAGTGGCAATGAGGGACAATGAGGGACAAGGTTGGGCAATGAGGTACAAGGAGGGAAAAGGAGCGACAAGCTGGGACAAGGAGGGAAAAGGAGGGACAAGATGGGACAATAAGGGACATGGAGGGACAAGGATTGACAAGGAGGGACAAGGAGGAACAAGCAGGGACAATGAGGGACAAGGAGGGACAAGGAGGGACAGGGAGGGATAAGGAGGGACAAGGAGGCACAAGCATGGATAAGCAGGGACAAGGAGGTGTAATGAGGGACAAGGAGGGAAAAGGAGGGACACGAAGGGACAAGGAGGGACAATGATGGATAATGAGAGGCAATGAGGGACACGGAGGGACAAGGTTGGGCAAGGAGTGGCAATGAGGGGCAATGAGGTACAAGGACGGACACGGATGGAAAAGGAGGGACAATGAGGGACAAGGAGGGACCAGTAGGGGCAAGGAGGGTCAAGGAATGACAAGGAGGGTTAATGAGAGGCAAGGAACGACAATGAGGGACAAGGAGGGACAATAAGGGCCAAGGTGGGACCAGGAGGGACAAGGAGGGACAAGGAGGGACCAGTAGGGGCAAGGAGGGATAAGGAATGACAAGGAGGGTCAATGAGAGGCAATGAGCGACAATGAGGGACAAGGAGGGGCAATGAGCGACAATGAGCGACAAGGAGGGACAATAAGGGACAAGGTGGGACCAGAAGGGACAATAAGGGACAAGGTGGGACCAGGTGGGACAAGAACGGACAAGGAGGGACAAGGAGGGACAAGGAGGGACCAGTAGTGGCAAGGAGGGACAATGAGGGACAAGGAGGGGCAATGAGGGACAAGGAGGGAAAATAAGGGACAAGGAGGGACAAGGTGGGGCCAGGAGGTACCAGGAGGGACAAGAAGGGGCAAGGAAGGACAAGGATGGAAAAGGACGGAAAAGGAGCGACAAGCAGGGACAAGGAGGGACAAGGAGGGAAAAGGAGTGAAAAGGAGGGACAAGATGGGACAAGTAGGGACAAGGAGGGACAAGGATTAACAAGGAGGGGCAATGAGGGACAAGGAGGCACAAGGAAGCACAATGAGGAACAAGCAGGGACAATGAGGGATAATGAGGGACAAGGAGCCACACGGAGAGACAGGGAGGGAAAAGGAGGGACAAGGAGGGAGAAGGAGGGACAAGGATGGACAAGGAGGGACAAGGAGGGACAAGGAGGGACAAGGAGTGACAAGAAGGGACAGGGAGGGACAGGGAGGGACACGGATCGACAAGGAGGGGCAAGGATGGGCAATATGGGGCAATGAGGAACAAGCTGGGACAAGCAGGGGCAATGCGTGGCAATGAGGGACAAAGAGTGTCAACGAGGGTGAAGGAGAGACAAGGAGAGACAAGAAGAGACAAGGATTGACAAGGAGGGACAAGAGGGAAAAGGAGGACAAGGAGTGGCAATGAGGTCAAGGAGGGACAAGGAGGGTCAGGGAGGGACAAGGAGGGACAAGGAGGGACAAGGAGGGACAAGGAGGGACAAGGAGGTAAAAGGAGGGACAAGGAGTGACAAGTAGTGACAAGGAGGGACAAGGATGGACAATGAGGGGCAATGAGTGACAAGGATGAACAAGCAGGGACAAGGAGGGACAATGAGGGACAATGAGGGACAATGAGGGACACGGAGGGGACAAGGTTTGGGCAAGGAGGGACAAGGTGGGACAAGGAGGGACAAGGAGGGGACAATGAGGGACAAGGAGGAAAAATGCAGGGGACAATGAGGGGACAAGAAGGGACAGGGAGGGACAGGGAGGGAGAAGGAGGGACAAGCATGGACAATGATGGGACAATGAGGGACACGGAGGGAAAAGGACGGAAAAGGAGCGACAAGCAGGGACAAGGAGGGACAAGATGGGACAATGAGGGATATGGAGGGACATGGAGGGACAAGGATTGACAAGGATGAACAAGCAGGGACAATGAGGGACAAGAAGGGACAAGGAGTGACAGGGAGGGAGAAGGAGGGACAAGCATGGATAAGCAGGGACAAGGAGGGTAATGAGGGACAAGGAGGGACAAGCATGGATAATCAGGGACAAGGAGGGACAATGATGGACAATGAGGGGCAATGAGTGACAAGGATGAACAAGCAGGGACAAGGAGGGACAATGAGGGACACGGAGGGACAAGGTTGGGCAAGGAGGGACAAGGTGGACAAGGAGGGACAATGAGGGACAAGGATGAACATGCAGGGACAAGAAGGGACAGGGAGGGAGAAGGAGGGACAAGGAGTGACAAGGAGAGACAAGCATGGACAAGCAGGACAAGGAGGGGTAATGAGGGACAAGGTGGGAAAAGGAGGGACAATGAGGGAAAAGGACGGAAAAGGAGCGACAAGCAGGGACAAGGAGGGAAAAGGAGGGACAAGATGGGACAATGAGGGACATGGAGGGACAAGGATTGACAAGGAGGAACAAGCAGGGACAATGAGGGAAATGGAGGGACAAGATGGGACAATGAGGGACATGGTGGGACAGGGAGGGACAAGGATTGACAAGGAGGAACAAGCAGGGACAATGAGGGACAAGAAGGGACAAGGAGTGACAGGGAGGGAGAAGGAGGGGCAAGCATGGATAAGCAGGGACAAGAAGGGAAATGAGGGGACAAGGAGGGACAAGCATGGATAAGCAGGGACAAGGAGGGACAATGATGGACAATGAGGGGCAATGAGTGACAAGGATGAACAAGCAGGGACAAGGAGGGACAATGAGGGACACGGAGGGACAAGGTTGGGCAAGGAGGGACAAGGTGGACAAGGAGGGACAAGGATGAACATGCAGGGACAAGGAGTGACAGGGAGGGAGAAGGAGGGACAAGCATGGATAAGCAGGGACAAGGAGGGGTAATGAGGGACAAGGAGGGAAAAGGAGGGACACGAAGGGACAAGGAGGGACAATGATGGACAATGAGGGGCAATGAGGGACACGGAGGGACAAGGTTGGGCAATGAGGGACAAGGAGTGGCAATGATGGGCAATGAGGGGCAATGAGTTACAAGGACTGACACGGATGGAAAAGGAGGGACAAGGAGGGACAAGAACGGAAAAGGACGGACAAGGAGGGACCAGTAGGGGCAAGGAGGGACAAGAATGACAAGGAGGGTCAATGAGAGGTAATGAGCGACAAGGAGTTTCAATGAGAGGCAATGAACGACAATGAGGGACAAGGAGTGACAATGAGAGGCAATGAGCGACAATGAGGGACAAGGAGGGGCAATGAGGGACAAGGAGGGACAATAAGGGACAGGGAGGGTCAAGGTGGGACCAGGAGGGACAATAAGGGACAAGGTGGGACCAGGAGGGACAAGAACGGACAAGGAGGGACCAGTAGTGGCAAGGAGGGACAAGGAGGGGCAATGAGGGAAAGGAGGGGCAATGAGGGACAAGGAGGGACCAGTAGGGGCAAGGAGGGACAAAGAATGACAGGGAGGTTCAATGAGAGGCAATGAGCGACAATGAGGGAAAAGGAGGGGCAATGAGGGACAAGGAGGGACAATAAGGTACAAGGTGGGACCAGGAGCGACCAGGAGGGACAAGGAGGGGCAATGAGAGGCAAGGAGGGGCAATGAGGGACAAGGAGGGGCAATGAGGGACAAGGAGGGACCAGTAGGGGCAAGGAGGGACAAGGAGGGACAAGGAATGACAGGGAGGGTCAATGAGAGGCAATGACCGACAATGAGGGACAAGGAGGGGCAATGAGGGACAAGGAGGGACAAGGTGGGACCAGGAGGGACCAGGAGGGACAAGGAAGGGCAAGGATGGAAAAGGACGGAAAAGGAGCGACAAGCAGGGACAAGGAGTGACAAGAAGGGAAAAGGAGTGAAAAGGAGGGACAAGATGGGACAAGTAGGGACAAGGAGGGACAAGGATTGACAAGGAGGGGCAATGAGGGACAAGGAGGCACAAGGAAGCACAAGGAGGAACAAGCAGGGACAATGAGGGATAAGAAGGGAAAAGGAGCCACACGGAGGGACAGGGAGGGAAAAAGAGGGACAAGGAGTTACAAGGAGGGACAAGGAGGGACAAGGAGTGACAAGGAGGGACAAGGAGGGACAAGGAGGGACAAGGAGGGACAAGGTGGGACAAGGAGGGACACGGATGGACAAGGATTGACAAGGAGGGACAAGGAGGGACAATGAGGGACACGAAGGGACAAGGATGGGCAATATGGGGCAATGAGGAACAAGCAGGGACAAGGAGGGGCAATGCGTGGCAATGAGGGACAAAGAGTGTCAACGAGGGTGAAGGAGGGAAAAGGAGGGACAAGGAGTGACAAGGAGGGAAAAGGAGGGACAAGGATGGACAATGAGGGGCAATGAGTGACAAGGATGAACAAGCAGGGACAAGGAGGGGCAATGAGTGGCAATGAGGGACAATGAGGGACACAGAGGGACAAGGTTGGGCAAGGAGGGACAAGGTGGGACAAGGAGGGACAAGGAGGGACAAGGAGTGCCAAGGAGGGTCAAGGAGGGAAAAGGAGTGACAAGGCGGGTCAAGGAGGGTCACGGAGTGTCAAGTATGGACAAGCGGGGACAAGGAGGGGTAATGAGGGACAAGGAGGGACACGAAGGGACAGGAAGGGAAAAGGAGGGACAATTATGGACAAGGAGGGACCAGTAGGGACAAGGAGGGACCAATAGGGACAAGGAGGAACAAGCAGGGACAATGAGGGAGAAGAAGGGGCAAGGAGCGACACGGAGGGACAGGGAGGGAAAAGGATGGTCACGGAGGGTCAAGGAGGGACGAGGATGAACAAAGAGTGGCGAAGGGACAATGAGTGGCAATGAGGGACAATGAGGGACAAGGTTGGGCAATGAGGTACAAGGAGGGAAAAGGAGCGACAAGCAGGGACAAGGAGGGAAAAGGAGGGACAAGATGGGACAATAAGGGACATGGAGGGACAAGGATTGACAAGGAGGGACAAGGAGGAACAAGCAGGGACAAGGAGGGACAAGGAGGGACAGGGAGGGATAAGGAGGGACAAGGAGGCACAAGCATGGATAAGCAGGGACAAGGAGGTGTAATGAGGGACAAGGAGGGAAAAGGAGGGACACGAAGGGACAAGGAGGGACAATGATGGATAATGAGAGGCAATGAGGGACACGGAGGGACAAGGTTGGGCAAGGAGTGGCAATGAGGGGCAATGAGGTACAAGGACGGACACGGATGGAAAAGGAGGGACAATGAGGGACAAGGAGGGACCAGTAGGGGCAAGGAGGGTCAAGGAATGACAAGGAGGGTTAATGAGAGGCAAGGAACGACAATGAGGGACAAGGAGGGACAATAAGGGCCAAGGTGGGACCAGGAGGGACAAGGAGGGACAAGGAGGGACCAGTAGGGGCAAGGAGGGATAAGGAATGACAAGGAGGGTCAATGAGAGGCAATGAGCGACAATGAGGGACAAGGAGGGGCAATGAGCGACAATGAGCGACAAGGAGGGACAATAAGGGACAAGGTGGGACCAGAAGGGACAATAAGGGACAAGGTGGGACCAGGTGGGACAAGAACGGACAAGGAGGGACAAGGAGGGACAAGGAGGGACCAGTAGTGGCAAGGAGGGACAATGAGGGACAAGGAGGGGCAATGAGGGACAAGGAGGGAAAATAAGGGACAAGGAGGGACAAGGTGGGGCCAGGAGGTACCAGGAGGGACAAGAAGGGGCAAGGAAGGACAAGGATGGAAAAGGACGGAAAAGGAGCGACAAGCAGGGACAAGGAGGGACAAGGAGGGAAAAGGAGTGAAAAGGAGGGACAAGATGGGACAAGTAGGGACAAGGAGGGACAAGGATTAACAAGGAGGGGCAATGAGGGACAAGGAGGCACAAGGAAGCACAATGAGGAACAAGCAGGGACAATGAGGGATAATGAGGGACAAGGAGCCACACGGAGAGACAGGGAGGGAAAAGGAGGGACAAGGAGGGAGAAGGAGGGACAAGGATGGACAAGGAGGGACAAGGAGGGACAAGGAGGGACAAGGAGTGACAAGAAGGGACAGGGAGGGACAGGGAGGGACACGGATCGACAAGGAGGGGCAAGGATGGGCAATATGGGGCAATGAGGAACAAGCTGGGACAAGCAGGGGCAATGCGTGGCAATGAGGGACAAAGAGTGTCAACGAGGGTGAAGGAGGGACAAGGAGAGACAAGAAGAGACAAGGATTGACAAGGAGGGACAAGAGGGAAAAGGAGGACAAGGAGTGGCAATGAGGTCAAGGAGGGACAAGGAGGGTCAGGGAGGGACAAGGAGGGACAAGGAGGGACAAGGAGGGACAAGGAGGGACAAGGAGGTAAAAGGAGGGACAAGGAGTGACAAGTAGTGACAAGGAGGGACAAGGATGGACAATGAGGGGCAATGAGTGACAAGGATGAACAAGCAGGGACAAGGAGGGACAATGAGGGACAATGAGGGACACGGAGGGACAAGGTTGGGCAAGGAGGGACAAGGTGGGACAAGGAGGGACAAGGAGGGACAATGAGGGACAAGGAGGAAAAATGCAGGGACAATGAGGGACAAGAAGGGACAGGGAGGGACAGGGAGGGAGAAGGAGGGACAAGCATGGACAATGATGGACAATGAGGGACACGGAGGGAAAAGGACGGAAAAGGAGCGACAAGCAGGGACAAGGAGGGACAAGATGGGACAATGAGGGATATGGAGGGACATGGAGGGACAAGGATTGACAAGGAGGAACAAGCAGGGACAATGAGGGACAAGAAGGGACAAGGAGTGACAGGGAGGGAGAAGGAGGGACAAGCATGGATAAGCAGGGACAAGGAGGGTAATGAGGGACAAGGAGGGACAAGCATGGATAATCAGGGACAAGGAGGGACAATGATGGACAATGAGGGGCAATGAGTGACAAGGATGAACAAGCAGGGACAAGGAGGGACAATGAGGGACACGGAGGGACAAGGTTGGGCAAGGAGGGACAAGGTGGACAAGGAGGGACAATGAGGGACAAGGATGAACATGCAGGGACAAGAAGGGACAGGGAGGGAGAAGGAGGGACAAGGAGTGACAAGGAGAGACAAGCATGGACAAGCAGGACAAGGAGGGGTAATGAGGGACAAGGTGGGAAAAGGAGGGACAATGAGGGAAAAGGACGGAAAAGGAGCGACAAGCAGGGACAAGGAGGGAAAAGGAGGGACAAGATGGGACAATGAGGGACATGGAGGGACAAGGATTGACAAGGAGGAACAAGCAGGGACAATGAGGGAAATGGAGGGACAAGATGGGACAATGAGGGACATGGTGGGACAGGGAGGGACAAGGATTGACAAGGAGGAACAAGCAGGGACAATGAGGGACAAGAAGGGACAAGGAGTGACAGGGAGGGAGAAGGAGGGGCAAGCATGGATAAGCAGGGACAAGAAGGGAAATGAGGGACAAGGAGGGACAAGCATGGATAAGCAGGGACAAGGAGGGACAATGATGGACAATGAGGGGCAATGAGTGACAAGGATGAACAAGCAGGGACAAGGAGGGACAATGAGGGACACGGAGGGACAAGGTTGGGCAAGGAGGGACAAGGTGGACAAGGAGGGACAAGGATGAACATGCAGGGACAAGGAGTGACAGGGAGGGAGAAGGAGGGACAAGCATGGATAAGCAGGGACAAGGAGGGGTAATGAGGGACAAGGAGGGAAAAGGAGGGACAAGGAGGGACAAGAACGGAAAAGGACGGACAAGGAGGGACCAGTAGGGGCAAGGAGGGACAAGAATGACAAGGAGGGTCAATGAGAGGTAATGAGCGACAATGAGGGACAAGGAGGGACAATAAGGGACAAGGTAGGACCTGGAGGGACAAGGAGGGGCAAGGAATGACAAGGAGGGAAAAGGAGGGCCAATGAGGGACAATGAGGCACTAGGAGGAACAAGCAAGGACAAGAAGGGACAAGGAGCGACACGGAGGGACAGGGAGGGAAAAGTAGGGACAAGGAGGGACAAGGAGGGACTAGGAGGGAAAAGAAGGGACAAGGATTGACAAAGAGGGGCAATGAGGGACAATGAGGCACAAGGAGGAACAATCAGGGACAAGAAGGGACAAGGAGCGACAAGGAGGGACAGGGAGGGAAAAGTAGGGACAAGGAGGGACAAGAAGGGACAAGGAGAGACAAGGAGTTACAAGGAGTTATAAGGAGTGACAAGGAGGGAAAAGGAGTGACAAGGCGGGTCAAGGATGGACAAGGAGGGACAAGGGGTGGTAATGAGGGACAAGGAGGGACAAGGTGGGAAGAGGAGTTTAACGGTGGGTCAAGGAGGGAAAGTAATGGACAATGAGGGGCAAGGAGGGACACGGAGGAGCAAGGAGGGACAATGAGGGACAAGGAAGTACAGGGAGGGACAAGGAAATACAGGGAGGGACAAGGAGGGACAATGAGGGACAAGGAAGTACAGGGAGGGACAAGGAAGTACAGGGAGGGACAAGGAGGGACAATGATGGACAAGGAGGGACAGGGAAGTACAAGGAGGGACTAAGAGTGACAAGTGGGAAAAGGAGGGAAAAGGAGTGACAAGGATGGTAAAGGAGGGAAAAAGAGGGACAATGATTGACACGGAGGGACAATGATGGACAAGGAGGGACAGGGAAGGACAAGGAGGGACTAAGAGTGACAAGGAGTGACAAGTGGGAAAAGGAGGGACAATGAGGGACAAGGAAGGACAGGGAGGGACAAGGAGGGACTAAGAGTGACAAGGAGGGACAATGATGGACAAGGAGGGACAGGGAAAGACAAGGAGGTACTAAGAGTGACCAGGAGTGACAAGTGGGAAAGGAGATAAAAGGAGTGACAAGGATGGACAAGGAGGGAAAAAGAGAGACAATGAGGGACAAAGAGTGTCAACGAGGGTCAAGGAATCTCAAGGAATGTCAAGGAAGGTCAAGGAGGGTCAAGGAGGGACAAGGAGGTACAAGGAGGGACCAGGGTGGACAAGGAGGACAAGAAGGGTCAAGGAGAGGCAATGAGGGACAAGGAGGGAAAAGGTTGACAATGATGGTCAAGGAGGGACAAGGAGTGGCAATGAGGGGCAATGAGGTACAAGGCGGGATAAGGAGGGCAAGGAGGGAAAAGGAGTGCCAAGGAGGGAAAAGGAGTGACAAGGCGGGTCAAGGAGGGTCACGGAGTGTCAAGGAGGGTCACGGAGTGTCAAGTATGGACAAGCGGGGACAAGGAGGGGTAATGAGGGACAAGGAGGGACACGAAGGGACAGGGAGGGAAAAGGAGGGACAAGTATGGACAATGAGGGGCAATGAGGGACACGGAGGACAAGGTTGGGCAATGAGGGACAAGGAGTGGCAATGAAGGACAAGGACGGACACGGAGGGACACGGATGGAAAAGGAGGGACAATGAGGGACGAGGAGGGAAAAGGAGAGAAAAGAACGGACAAGGAGGGACCAGTAGGGACAAGGATTGACAAGGAGTGGCAATGAGGGACAAGGAGGAACAAACAGGGACAATGAGGGACAAGAAGGGTCAAAGAGGGACAATGAGAAACAAGGAGAGACAAGCAGAGAAAAGGAGAGACAAGGATTGACAAGGAGAGACAAGGAGGGAAAAGGAGGACAAGGAGGGACAAGGAGTGGCAATGAGGTCAAGGAGGGACAAGGAGGGATAAGGATGGTCACGGAGGGACGAGGATGGACAAGGTTGGGCAATGAGGGTCAAGGAAGAACAAGGAGGAACAAGGAGTGACAAGGTGGGGCAATGAGGGACAAGCAGGACAAGTAGGGACAAGCAGGAACAAGTAGGGACAAGGAGGGTCAATGATGGACAAGGGGGGTCAAGGAGGGACATGGATGGACGTGGCAATGAGGGACACGGAGGGACAAGGTTGGGCAATGAGGGACAAGGATGGCAAAGAGGGACAAGGAGGGACAAGGAGGAACAAGTAGGGACAAGAAGGGACAAGAAGGGACAGGGAGGGAGAAGGAGGGACAAGGAGTGACAAGGAGGGGCAAGCATGGACAAGCAGGACAAATGAGGAACAAGGTGGGAAAAGGAGGGACACGAAGGGACAAGGAGGGACAATGATGGACAATGAGTGGCAATGAGGGAAAATGAGGGACAAGATTGGGCAATGAGGTACAAGGAGGGAAAAGGAGGGAAAAGGAGGGACAAGATGGGACAATGAGGGACATGGAGGGACAAGGATTGACAAGGAGGGACAATGAGGAACAAGCAGGGACAATGAGGGACAAGGAGGGACAGGGAGGGAGAAGGAGGGACAAGGAGTGACAAGGAGGGACAAGCATGGATAAACAGGGACAAGGAGGGGTAATGAGGGACAAGGAGGGAAAAGGAGGGACACGAAGGGACAAGGAGGGACAAGGAGGGACAATGATGGATAATGAGAGGCAATGAGGGACACGGAGGGACAAGGTTGGGCAAGGAGTGGCAATGAGGGGCAATGAGGTACAAGGACGGACACGGAGGGACACGGATGGAAAAGGAGGGACAATGAGGAACAAGGAGGGACCAGTAGGGGCAAGGAGGGACAAGGAATGACAAGGAGGGTCAATGAGAGGCAATGAACGACAATGAGGGACAAGGAGGGGCAATGAGGGACAAGGTGGGACCAGGAGGGACCAGGAGGGACAAGGAGGGGCAAGGATGGGCAATATGGGGCAATGAGGAACAAGCTGGGACAAGGAGGGGCAATGCGTGGCAATGAGGGACAAAGAGTGTCAACGAGGGTGAAAGAGGAACAAGGAGAGATAGGGAGAGACAAGGATTGACAAGGAGGGACAAGAGGGAAAAGGAGGACAAGGAGTGGCAATGAGGTCAAGGAAGGTCAAGGAGGTACAAGGAGGGACAAGGAGGGAAAAGTAGGGACAAGGAGTGACAAGTAGTGACAAGGAGGGACAAGGGGTGGTAAGGAGGGGCAAGGAGGGACAAGGTGGGGCAAGGAGGGTAACGGTGGGTCAAGGAGGGAAAGTAATGGACAATGAGGGGCAAGGAGGGACACGGAGGAGCAAGGAGGGACAAGGAAGGACAGGGAGGGACAAGGAGGGACTAAGAGTGACAAGGAGGGACAATGATGGACAAGGAGGGACGGGGAAGTACAAGGAGGGACTAAGAGTGACAAGTGGGAAAAGGAGGGAAAAGGAGTGACAAGGATGGTAAAGGAGGGAAAAAGAGGGACAATGAGTGACAAGGAGGGACAAGGAGGGACAATGATGGACAAGGAGGGACAGGGAAGGACAAGGAGGGACTAAGAGTGACAAGGAGTGACAAGTGGGAAAAGGAGGGACAATGAGGGACAAGGAAGGACAGGGAGGGCCAAGGAGGGACAAGGAGGGACAGGGAAGGACAAGGAGGGACTAAGAGTGACCAGGAGTGACAAGTGGAAAAGGAGAGAAAAGGAGTGATAAGGAGGGACAAGGAGGGAAAAAGAGGGACAATGAGGGACAAAGAGTGTGAACGAGGGTCAAGGAGGCACAAGGAAGGTCAAGGAAGGTCAAGGAGGGACCAGGGTAGACAAGGAGGACAAGAAGGGTCAAGGAGAGGCAATGAGGGAAAAGGAGGGAAAAGGTTGACAATGATGGTCAAGGAGGGACAAGGAGTGGCAATGAGGAGCAATGAGGTACAAGGCCTGATAAGGAGGGACAAGGAGGGAAAAGGAGTGCCAAGGAGGGACAAGGAGGGAAAAGTAGGGACAAGGAGTGACAAGTAGTGACAAGGAGGGACAAGGGGTGGTAAGGAGGGGCAAGGAGGGACAAGGTGGGGCAAGGAGGGTAACGGTGGGTCAAGGAGGGAAAGTAATGGACAATGAGGGGCAAGGAGGGACACGGAGGAGCAAGGAGGGACAAGGAAGGACAGGGAGGGACAAGGAGGGACTAAGAGTGACAAGGAGGGACAATGATGGACAAGGAGGGACGGGGAAGTACAAGGAGGGACTAAGAGTAACAAGTGGGAAAAGGAGGGAAAAGGAGTGACAAGGATGGTAAAGGAGGGAAAAAGAGGGACAATGAGTGACAAGGAGGGACAAGGAGGGACAATGATGGACAAGGAGGGACAGGGAAGGACAAGGAGGGACTAAGAGTGACAAGGAGTGACAAGTGGGAAAAGGAGGGACAATGAGGGACAAGGAAGGACAGGGAGGGCCAAGGAGGGACAAGGAGGGACAGGGAAGGACAAGGAGGGACTAAGAGTGACCAGGAGTGACAAGTGGAAAAGGAGAGAAAAGGAGTGATAAGGAGGGACAAGGAGGGAAAAAGAGGGACAATGAGGGACAAAGAGTGTGAACGAGGGTCAAGGAGGCACAAGGAAGGTCAAGGAAGGTCAAGGAGGGACCAGGGTGGACAAGGAGGACAAGAAGGGTCAAGGAGAGGCAATGAGGGAAAAGGAGGGAAAAGGTTGACAATGATGGTCAAGGAGGGACAAGGAGTGGCAATGAGGAGCAATGAGGTACAAGGCCTGATAAGGAGGGACAAGGAGGGAAAAGGAGTGCCAAGGAGGGTCAAGGAGGGAAAAGGAGTGACAAGGCGGGTCAGGGAGGGTCAAGGAGGGTCACGGAGTGTCAAGGAGGTATAAGGATGGACAAGGAGGGACAATGAGATACAAGGTGGGACAAGGAGGAACAAGGAGGGACAAGGAGGGACAAGGAGGGACAATGAGATACAACGAGGGACAGGGAAGGACAAGGAGGGACAAGGCGGTACAAGGAGTTACAATGATGGACAAGGAGGGACAAGGAATGACAAGGAGGGACAGGGACGGACTAAGAGTGGCAAGGAGGGACAAGAGGGACAAGGAGGTACAAGGAATGACAATGATGGACAAGGAGGAACAAGGAGGGGCAAGGAGGGACAAGGAGTGACAAGGAGTTACAAGGAGGGAAAAGGAGTGACAAGGCGGGTCAAGGAGGGTCACTGAGGGTCAAGGAGGGAAAAGGAGTGACAAGGCGGGTCAAGGAGCGTCATGGATGGTCAAGGAGGGACAAGGTTGGGCAATGATGGAAAAGAAGGGACAAGGAGGTACAAGGAGGGGCAAGGAGGGGCAAGGAGGGACAGGGAGGGGCAATGATGGAAAAGGAGGGACAAGGAGGGTCAAGGAGGGACAAGGAGGGACAATGATGGACAAGGATGGGAAAGGAGTGACAATGAAGGACAACAAGGACAAGGAGGGTCATTGAACGACAAGGAGGGACAGTGAGGAACAACCAGGACAATGGAGGGACAAGTACGGACATGGAGGGACAATGATGGACAAGGAGGGAAAAGGAGTTACAAGGAGTGACAAGGAGGGACAATGAGGGAAAAGGACGGAAAAGGAGCGACAAGGAGGGACAATGTGGGACATTGAGGGTCTAGGAGTGTCATGGAGCGTCAAGGAGAGACAATGAGGGACAACTAGGGTCAAGGAGGGACAAGGTTGGGCAATGATGGAAAAGGAGTGACAATTATGGACAAGGAGGAACAAGGAGGGACAAGGAGGGACATGGAGGGACAAGATGGGGCAATGAGGAACAAGGGGGGACAAGGAGGAACAAGGTTGGGCAATGAGGAACAAGGAGGGACAAGAAGGGACAAGGAGGGATAAGGAGGGACAGGGAGGGAGAAGGAGGGACAAGCATGGATAAGCAGGGACAAGGAGGGGTAATGAGGGACAAGGAGGGAAAAGGAGGGACACGAAGGGACAAGGAGGGACAATGATGGACAATGAGGGGCAATGAGTGACAAGGATGAACAAGCAGGGACAAGGAGGGACAATGAGGGACACGGAGGCACAAGGTTGGGCAAGGAGGGACAAGGTGGACAAGGATGGACAAGGAGGGACAAGGATGAACATGCAGGGACAAGGAGTGACAGGGAGGGAGAAGGAGGGACAAGCATGGATAAGCAGGGACAAGGAGGGGTAATGAGGGACAAGGAGGGACAATGAGGGACACGGAGGGACAAGGTTGGGCAAGGAGGGACAAGGTGGACAAGGAGGGACAATGAGGGACAAGGATGAACATGCAGGGACAATGAGGGACAAGAAGGGACAGGGAGGGAGAAGGAGGGACAAGGAGTGACAAGGAGAGACAAGCATGGACAAGCAGGACAAGGAGGGGTAATGAGGGACAAGGTGGGAAAAGGAGGGACACGAAGGGACAATGAGGGAAAAGGACGGAAAAGGAGCGACAAGCAGGGACAAGGAGGGAAAAGGAGGGACAAGATGGGACAATGAGGGACATGGAGGGACAAGGATTGACAAGGAGGAACAAGCAGGGACAATGAGGGAAATGGAGGGACAAGATGGGACAATGAGGGACATGGTGGGACAGGGAGGGACAAGGATTGACAAGGAGGAACAAGCAGGGACAATGAGGGACAAGAAGGGACAAGGAGTGACAGGGAGGGAGAAGGAGGGGCAAGCATGGATAAGCAGGGACAAGAAGGGAAATGAGGGACAAGGAGGGACAAGCATGGATAAGCAGGGACAAGGAGGGACAATGATGGACAATGAGGGGCAATGAGTGACAAGGATGAACAAGCAGGGACAAGGAGGGACAATGAGGGACACGGAGGGACAAGGTTGGGCAAGGAGGGACAAGGTGGACAAGGAGGGACAAGGAGGGACAAGGATGAACATGCAGGGACAAGGAGTGACAGGGAGGGAGAAGGAGGGACAAGCATGGATAAGCAGGGACAAGGAGGGGTAATGAGGGACAAGGAGGGAAAAGGAGGGACACGAAGGGACAAGGAGGGACAATGATGGACAATGAGGGGCAATGAGGGACACGGAGGGACAAGGTTGGGCAATGAGGGACAAGGAGTGGCAATGATGGGCAATGAGTTACAAGGACTGACACGGATGGAAAAGGAGGGACAAGGAGGGACAAGAACGGAAAAGGACGGACAAGGAGGGACCAGTAGGGGCAAGGAGGGACAAGAATGACAAGGAGGGTCAATGAGAGGTAATGAGCGACAATGAGGGACAAGGAGGGACAATAAGGGACAAGGTAGGACCTGGAGGGACAAGGAGGGGCAAGGAATGACAAGGAGGGAAAAGGAGGGCCAATGAGGGACAATGAGGCACTAGGAGGAACAAGCAAGGACAAGAAGGGACAAGGAGCGACACGGAGGGACAGGGAGGGAAAAGTAGGGACAAGGAGGGACAAGGAGGGACTAGGAGGGAAAAGAAGGGACAAGGATTGACAAAGAGGGGCAATGAGGGACAATGAGGCACAAGGAGGAACAATCAGGGACAAGAAGGGACAAGGAGCGACAAGGAGGGACAGGGAGGGAAAAGTAGGGACAAGGAGGGACAAGAAGGGACAAGGAGAGACAAGGAGTTACAAGGAGTTATAAGGAGTGACAAGGAGGGAAAAGGAGTGACAAGGCGGGTCAAGGATGGACAAGGAGGGTCAAGGAGGGACAAGGGGTGGTAATGAGGGACAAGGAGGGACAAGGTGGGAAGAGGAGTTTAACGGTGGGTCAAGGAGGGAAAGTAATGGACAATGAGGGGCAAGGAGGGACACGGAGGAGCAAGGAGGGACAATGAGGGACAAGGAAGTACAGGGAGGGACAAGGAAATACAGGGAGGGACAAGGAGGGACAATGAGGGACAAGGAAGTACAGGGAGGGACAAGGAAGTACAGGGAGGGACAAGGAGGGACAATGATGGACAAGGAGGGACAGGGAAGTACAAGGAGGGACTAAGAGTGACAAGTGGGAAAAGGAGGGAAAAGGAGTGACAAGGATGGTAAAGGAGGGAAAAAGAGGGACAATGAGTGACACGGAGGGACAATGATGGACAAGGAGGGACAGGGAAGGACAAGGAGGGACTAAGAGTGACAAGGAGTGACAAGTGGGAAAAGGAGGGACAATGAGGGACAAGGAAGGACAGGGAGGGACAAGGAGGGACTAAGAGTGACAAGGAGGGACAATGATGGACAAGGAGGGACAGGGAAAGACAAGGAGGTACTAAGAGTGACCAGGAGTGACAAGTGGGAAAGGAGATAAAAGGAGTGACAAGGATGGACAAGGAGGGAAAAAGAGAGACAATGAGGGACAAAGAGTGTCAACGAGGGTCAAGGAATCTCAAGGAATGTCAAGGAAGGTCAAGGAGGGTCAAGGAGGGACAAGGAGGTACAAGGAGGGACCAGGGTGGACAAGGAGGACAAGAAGGGTCAAGGAGAGGCAATGAGGGACAAGGAGGGAAAAGGTTGACAATGATGGTCAAGGAGGGACAAGGAGTGGCAATGAGGGGCAATGAGGTACAAGGCGGGATAAGGAGGGCAAGGAGGGAAAAGGAGGGAAAAGGAGTGACAAGGCGGGTCAAGGAGGGTCACGGAGTGTCAAGGAGGGTCACGGAGTGTCAAGTATGGACAAGCGGGGACAAGGAGGGGTAATGAGGGACAAGGAGGGACACGAAGGGACAGGGAGGGAAAAGGAGGGACAAGTATGGACAATGAGGGGCAATGAGGGACACGGAGGACAAGGTTGGGCAATGAGGGACAAGGAGTGGCAATGAAGGACAAGGACGGACACGGAGGGACACGGATGGAAAAGGAGGGACAATGAGGGACGAGGAGGGAAAAGGAGAGAAAAGAACGGACAAGGAGGGACCAGTAGGGACAAGGAATGACACGGAGGTCCATGAGGGACAAGGATTGACAAGGAGTGGCAATGAGGGACAAGGAGGAACAAGCAGGGACAATGAGGGACAAGAAGGGTCAAAGAGGGACAATGAGAAACAAGGAGAGACAAGCAGAGAAAAGGAGAGACAAGGATTGACAAGGAGAGACAAGGAGGGAAAAGGAGGACAAGGAGGGACAAGGAGTGGCAATGAGGTCAAGGAGGGACAAGGAGGGATAAGGATGGTCACGGAGGGACGAGGATGGACAAGGTTGGGCAATGAGGGTCAAGGAAGAACAAGGAGGAACAAGGAGTGACAAGGTGGGGCAATGAGGGACAAGCAGGACAAGTAGGGACAAGCAGGGACAAGGAGGGTCAATGATGGACAAGGGGGGTCAAGGAGGGACATGGATGGACGTGGCAATGAGGGACACGGAGGGACAAGGTTGGGCAATGAGGGACAAGGAGTGGCAATGAGGGGCAATGGGGGCAATGAGGTACAAGGACGGACAAGGAGGGACAATGAGGGACGAGGAGGGAAAAGGAGAGAAAAGAACGGACAAGGAGGGACCAGTAGGGACAAGGAATGACACGGAGGGTCAATGAGGGACAAGGATTGACAAGGAGGGGCAATGAGGGACAAGGAGGGACAAGGAGGAACAAGCAGGGACAATGAGGGACAAGAAGGGACAAGGAGTGACAAGGAGTGACAAGGAGTGACAAGGAGGGACAATGATGGACAAGGAGGGACAAGGATTGAAAAGGAGGGACAAGCAGGGACAAGGGGGGAAAAGGAGGGGCAACGATGGGCAATGAGGGACAAGGAGGGACAAGGAGGGACAATGAGGGACAATGAGGGACAAGGAGGGACAAGGAGGACAATGAGGGACAAAGAGTGTCAACGAGGGTGAAGGAGGGTCAATGAAGGTCAAGGAGGGACAAGGAGAGACAAGGATTGACAAGGTGGGACAAGGAGGGAAAAGGAGGACAAGGAGTGGCAATGAGGTCAAGGAGGGAGAATGAGGCATAAGGATGGACAAGGAGGTAAAATGTGGTAAAAGGAGGGAAAAGGAGGGACAAGGAGGGACAAGGAGGGACAAGGAGGGACAAGGAGGGACAAGGAGGGACAAGGAGGGACAAGGAGGGACAAGGAGGGACAAGGAGGGACAAGGAGTGACAAGGAGGGACAAGGATGGACAATGAGGGGCAATGAGCGACAAGGATGAACAAGCAGGGACAAGGAGGGGCAATGAGGGACACAGAGGGACAAGTTGGGACAAGGAGGGACAAGGAGGGACAATGAGGGACAAGGGGGACAAACGGGAACAAGCAGGGACAAGTCGGGACAGGGAGGGAGAAGGAGTGACAAGGAGGGACAAGCAGGGACAATGAGGGACAAGGAGGGAATGGAGGGGCAAGGATGGCAAAGAGGGACAAGGAGGGACAAGGAGGAACAAGTAGGGACAAGAAGGGACAGGGAGGGAGAAGGAGGGACAAGGAGTGACAAGGAGGGGCAAGCATGGACAAGCAGGACAAATGAGGAACAAGGTGGGAAAAGGAGGGACACGAAGGGACAAGGAGGGACAATGATGGACAATGAGTGGCAATGAGGGAAAATGAGGGACAAGATTGGGCAATGAGGTACAAGGAGGGAAAAGGAGCGACAAGCAGGGACAAGGAGGGAAAAGGAGGGACAAGATGGGACAATGAGGGACATGGAGGGACAAGGATTGACAAGGAGGGACAATGAGAAACAAGCAGGGACAATGAGGGACAAGGAGGGACAGGGAGGGAGAAGGAGGGACAAGGAGTGACAAGGAGGGACATGCATGGATAAACAGGGACAAGGAGGGGTAATGAGGGACAAGGAGGGAAAAGGAGGGACACGAAGGGACAAGGAGGGACAAGGAGGGACAATGATGGATAATGAGAGGCAATGAGGGACACGGAGGGACAAGGTTGGGCAAGGAGTGGCAATGAGGGGCAATGAGGGGCAATGAGGTACAAGGACGGACACGGAGGGACACGGATGGAAAAGGAGGGACAATGAGGAACAAGGAGGGACCAGTAGGGGCAAGGAGGGACAAGGAATGACAAGGAGGGTCAATGAGAGGCAATGAACGACAATGAGGGACAAGGAGGGGCAATGAGGGACAAGGAGGGACAAGGTGGGACCAGGAGGGACCAGGAGGGACAAGGAGGGGCTAGGATGGGCAATATGGGGCAATGAGGAACAAGCTGGGACAAGGAGGGGCAATGCGTGGCAATGAGGGACAAAGAGTGTCAACGAGGGTGAAGGAGGGACAAGGAGAGATAGGGAGAGACAAGGATTGACAAGGAGGGACAAGAGGGAAAAGGAGGACAAGGAGTGGCAATGAGGTCAAGGAAGGTCAAGGAGGGACAAGGAGGGAAAAGTAGGGACAAGGAGTGACAAGTAGTGACAAGGAGGGACAAGGGGTGGTAAGGAGGGGCAAGGAGGGACAAAGAGGGTCAAGGTGGGGCAAGGAGGGTAACGGTGGGTCAAGGAGGGAAAGTAATGGACAATGAGGGGCAAGGAGGGACACGGAGGAGCAAGGAGGGACAAGGAAGGACAGGGAGGGACAAGGAGGGACTAAGAGTGACAAGGAGGGACAATGATGGACAAGGAGGGACGGGGAAGTACAAGGAGGGACTAAGAGTGACAAGTGGGAAAAGGAGGGAAAAGGAGTGACAAGGATGGTAAAGGAGGGAAAAAGAGGGACAATGAGTGACAAGGAGGGACAAGGAGGGACAATGATGGACAAGGAGGGACAGGGAAGGACAAGGAGGGACTAAGAGTGACAAGGAGTGACAAGTGGGAAAAGGAGGGACAATGAGGGACAAGGAAGGACAGGGAGGGCCAAGGAGGGACAAGGAGGGACAGGGAAGGACAAGGGGGGACTAAGAGTGACCAGGAGTGACAAGTGGAAAAGGAGAGAAAAGGAGTGATAAGGAGGGACAAGGAGGGAAAAAGAGGGACAATGAGGGACAAAGAGTGTGAACGAGGGTCAAGGAGGCACAAGGAAGGTCAAGGAAGGTCAAGGAGGGACCAGGGTGGACAAGGAGGACAAGAAGGGTCAAGGAGAGGCAATGAGGGAAAAGGAGGGAAAAGGTTGACAATGATGGTCAAGGAGGGACAAGGAGTGGCAATGAGGAGCAATGAGGTACAAGGCCTGATAAGGAGGGACAAGGAGGGAAAAGGAGTGCCAAGGAGGGTCAAGGAGGGAAAAGGCGGGTCAGGGAGGGTCACGGAGTGTCAAGGAGGGTCACGGAGTGTCAAGGAGGTATAAGGATGGACAAGGAGGGACAAGGAGGGACAATGAGATACAAGGTGGGACAAGGAGGAACAAGGAGGAACAAGGAGGGACAAGGAGGGACAAGGAGGGACAATGAGATACAACGAGGGACAAGGAGGGACAGGGAGGGACAAGGAGGGACAAGGCGGTACAAGGAGTTACAATGATGGACAAGGAGGGACAAGGAATGACAAGGAGGGACAGGGACGGACTAAGAGTGGCAAGGAGTGACAAGAGGGACAAGGAGGTACAAGGAATGACAATGATGGACAAGGAGGAACAAGGAGGGGCAAGGAGGGACAAGGAGTGACAAGAGGGACAAGGAGGTACAAGGAATGACAATGATGGACAAGGAGGAACAAGGAGGAACAAGGAGGAACAAGGAGGAACAAGGAGGGACAAGGAGGGACAATGAGATACAACGAGGGACAAGGAGGGACAGGGAGGGACAGGGAGGGACAGGGAGGGACAAGGAGGGACAAGGCGGTACAAGGAGTTACAATGATGGACAAGGAGGGACAAGGAATGACAAGGAGGGACAGGGACGGACTAAGAGTGGCAAGGAGTGACAAGAGGGACAAGGAGGTACAAGGAATGACAATGATGGACAAGGAGGAACAAGGAGGGGCAAGGAGGGACAAGGAGGGACAAGGAGTGACAAGGAGTGACAAGGAGTTACAAGGAGGGAAAAGGAGTGACAAGGCGGGTCAAGGAGGGTCACTGAGGGTCAAGGAGGGAAAAGGAGTGACAAGGCGGGTCAAGGAGCGTCACGGATGGTCAAGGAGGGACAAGGTTGGGCAATGATGGAAAAGAAGGGACAAGGAGGTACAAGGAGGGGCAAGGAGGGACAGGGAGGGGCAATGATGGAAAAGGAGGGACAAGGAGGGTCAAGGAGGGACAAGGAGGGACAATGATGGACAAGGATGGAAAAGGAGTGACAATGAAGGACAACAAGGACAAGGAGGGTCATTGAACGACAAGGAGGGACAATGAGGAACAACCAGGACAATGGAGGGACAAGTACGGACATGGAGGGACAAGGAGGTACAATGAGGGAAAAGGAGTTACAAGGAGTGACAAGGAGGGACAATGAGGGAAAAGGACGGAAAAGGAGCGACAAGGAGGGACAATGTGGGACATTGAGGGACTAGGAGTGTCATGGAGCGTCAAGGAGAGACAATGAGGGACAAGGAGTGACAACTAGGGTCAAGGAGGGACAAGGTTGGGCAATGATGGAAAAGGAGTGACAATTATGGACAAGGAGGAACAAGGAGGGACAAGGAGGGACATGGAGGGACAAGATGGGGCAATGAGGAACAAGGGGGGACATGGAGGAACAAGGTTGGGCAATGAGGAATAAGGAGGGACAAGAAGGGACAAGGAGGGATAAGGAGGGACATGGAGGCACAAGATGGGGCAATGAGGGACAAGGAGGGACAAGGAGGAACAAGGTTGGGCAATGAGGAACAAGGAGGAACAAGGAGTGGAAATGAGGGCCAATGAGAGACAAGGAGGGGCAATGTAAGACAAGGAGTGACAAGGTTGGACAAGGAGGGAAAAGGAGGACAAGGAGAGACAGGGAGTAGCAATGAGGGACAAGGAGGGACAAAGAGGGACAAGGTGGGACAAGGAGGGACAGGGAGGGACAATGAGGGACAAGGTGGGACAAGGTGGGACAAGGAGGGACAAGAACGGAGGAGGAGGGACATGGAGGGGCAAGGAGCGACAAGGAGGGGCAAGGAGGGAAAATGACGGAAAAAGAGCGACAAGGAGGACAAGGAGTGTCATGGAGCGTCAAGGAGGGTCATGGAGGGTCAAGGAGACACAATGAGGGACAAGGAGGGCAAGGAGGGGCAATGAGGTACAAGCAAGGACAAGGATGGACAAGGACAAGGAGGGATAATGAGGGGTAATGAGGGGCAATGAGGGACAAGCAAGGACAAGGAGGGACAATAAGGCACAAGGTAGGACAAGGATGGAAAAGGAGGGACAAGGTGGGACAAGGTTGGGCAAGAAGCGAAAAGGAGGGACAAGAAGGGATAATGAGGGACAATGAGGGGCAATGAGGGACAAGAAGCGGCAAGGAGGGACAAGGAGGGAAAATGAGGGGCAAGGAGGGAAAAGGAGGGACAAGGAGTGACAAAGAGGGCCAAGGAGGGAAAAGGAGGGACAAGGATGAACAAGGTTGGGCAATGAGGAACAAGAAGGGACAAGAAGGGACAAGGAGGGATAAGGAGTGACAAGGAGGTACATGGAGGCACAAGATGGGGCAATGAGGGACAAGGAGGGACAAGGAGGAACAAGGTTGGGCAATGAGGAACAAGGAGGAACAAGGAGTGGAAATGAGGGCCAATGATGGTCAAGGCGGGATAAGGAGGGACAAGGAGGGAAAAGGAGTGCCAAGGAGGGAAAAGGAGTGACTAGGCGGGTTAAAGAGGGTCACGAAGGGAAAAGTAGGGACAGGGCGGGTCAAGGAGGGTCACGGAGTGTCAAGGAGGGATAAGGCAATGATGGACAAGGAGGGACAATGAGGTACAATGGGGTACAAGGAGGGACAAGGAGGGACAAGGAGGGACAAGGAGGGACAAGGAGGGACAGGGAGGGCACAGGGAGGGACAAGGAGGGACAAGGAGGGACAATGAAGGACAAGAAGGAACAAGGAGGGATAGGGAGGGACTAAGAGTGGCAAGGAGGGACTAAGAGTGACAAGGTGGGACAAGGAGTGACAAGTGGGAAAAGGAGACATGTAGGGACAAGATGGGGCAATGAGGGAGAAAATGGGGCAATGAGAGAAAAAGAGGGGCAATGAGGGGCGATGACGGACAAGGAGGGACAAGGAGTGACACGGAGTGACAAGGAGTGACAAGGAGTGACAAGGAGTTACAAGGAGTTATAAGGAGTTACAAGGAGTGACAAGGAGTGACAAGGAGGGAAAATGACAATGAGGAACAACCAGGACAATGGAGGGACAACGAGGAACACGGAGGGACAAGTACGGACATGGAGGGACAATGAAGGGCAAGGAGGAACAAGGAGGGACAGGGAGGGACATGGAGGGACAAGATGGGGCAATGAGGGACAAGGAGGGACAATGATGGACAAGGAGGAACAAGGAGGGACAGGGAGGGACAAGATGGGGCAATGAGGGACAAGGAGGGACAAGGAGGAACAAGGTTGGGCAATGAGGAACAAGGAGGGATATGAAGGGACAAGGAGGGATAAGGAGTGACAAGGAGTGTCATGGAGCGTCAAGGAGGGTCATGGAGGGTCAAGGAGACACAATGAGGGACATGGAGGGCAAGGAGGGGCAAAGAGGTACAAGCAAGGACAAGGATGGACAAAGAGGGACAAGGTGGGGCAAGGAGGGAAAAGGAGTGACAAGGAGGGATAATGAGGGGTAATGAGGGACAATGAGGGCAATGAGGGACAAGCAAGGACAAGGAGGGACAATAAGGCACAAGGTAGGACAAGGAGGGAAAAGGAGGGACAAGGTGGGGCAAGGAGCGAAAAGGAGTGACAAGGAGGGACAAGAAGGGATAATGAGCGACAATGAGGGACAAGAAGCGGCAAGGAGGGGCAAGGAGGGACAAGGAGGGAAAATGAGGGACAACGAGAGACAAGGAGGGCCAAGGAGGGTCACGAGGGAAAAGTAGTGACAGTGCGGGTCAAGGAGGGTCACGGAGTGTCAAGGAGGGACAATGAGGGACAATGAGGTACAAGGAGGCACAAGAAGGGAAAATGAGTGCCAAGGAGGGACAATGAGGGAAAAGGAGTGATAAGGCGGGTCACGAAGTGAAAAGTAGTGACAGGGCAGGTCAAGGAGGGTCACGGAGTGTCAAGGAGGGCCACGGAGTGTCAAGGCTGTTCAGGGAGTGTCAAGGAGGGATAAGGTTGGACAATGATGGACAAGGAGGGACAAGGAGTGACAAGGAGGGACAGGGAGTGACAAGGAAGGTCAAGGCGTGATAAGGAGAGACAAGGAGGGAAAAGGAGTGCCAAGGAGGGAAAAGGAGTGACAAGGCGGGTTAAAGAGGGTCACGAAGGGAAAAGTTGTGACAGGGCGGGTCAAGGAGGGTCACGGAGTGTCAAGGAGGGATAAGGCAATGATGGACAAGGAGGGACAATGAGGTACAATGGGGTACAAGGAGGGACAAGGAGGAACAAGGAGGTACAAGGAGGGACAATGATGGACAAGGAGGAACAAGGAGGAACAAGGAGGAACAAGGAGGGACAAGGAGGGATAGGGAGGGACTAAGAGTGGCAAGGAGGGACTAAGAGTGACAAGGTGGGACAAGGAGTGACAAGTGGGAAAAGGAGTGACAATGAGGGACAAGGAAGGACAGGAGGGCCAAGGAGGGACAAGGAGGGACAGGGAAGGACAAGGAGGGACTAAGAGTGACCAGGAGTGACAAGTGGGAAAAGGAGGGACAATGAGGGACAAGGAAGGACAGGAGGGCCAAGGAGGGACAGGGAAGGACAAGGAGGGACTAAGAGTGACCAGGAGTGACAAGTGGAAAAGGAGAGAAGGAGTGATAAGGAGGGACAAGGAGGGACCAGGGTGGACAAGGAGGACAAGAAGGGTCAAGGAGAGGCAATGAGGGAAAAGGAGGGAAAAGGTTGACAATGATGGTCAAGGAGGGACAAGGAGTGGCAATGAGGAGCAATGAGGTACAAGGCCTGATAAGGAGGGACAAGGAGGGAAAAGGAGTGCCAAGGAGGGTCAAGGAAGGAAAAGGAGTGACAAGGCGGGTCAGGGAGGGTCACGGAGTGTCAAGGAGGGTCACGGAGTGTCAAGGAGGTATAAGGATGGACAAGGAGGGACAATGAGATACAAGGTGGGGCAAGGAGGAACAAGGAGGGACAAGGAGGGACAAGGAGGGACAATGAGATACAACGAGGGACAAGGAGGGACAGGGAGGGACAAGGAGGGACAAGGCGGTGCAAGGAGTTACAATGATGGACAAGGAGGGACAAGGAGGGACAGGGACGGACTAAGAGTGGCAAGGAGTGACAAGAGGGACAAGGAGGTACAAGGAATGACAATGATGGACAAGGAGGAACAAGGAGGGGCAAGGAGGGACAAGGAGTGACAAGAGGGACAAGGAGGTACAAGGAATGACAATGATGGACAAGGAGGAACAAGGAGGAACAAGGAGGAACAAGGAGGGACAAGGAGGGACAAGGAGGGACAATGAGATACAACGAGGGACAAGGAGGGACAGGGAGGGACAAGGAGGGACAAGGAGGGACAAGGCGGTACAAGGAGTTACAATGATGGACAAGGAGGGACAAGGAATGACAAGGAGGGACAGGGACGGACTAAGAGTGGCAAGGAGTGACAAGAGGGACAAGGAGGTACAAGGAATGACAATGATGGACAAGGAGGAACAAGGAGGGGCAAGGAGGGACAAGGAGGGACAAGGAGTGACAAGGAGTGACAAGGAGTTACAAGGAGGGAAAAGGAGTGACAAGGCGGGTCAAGGAGGGTCACTGAGGGTCAAGGAGGGAAAAGGAGTGACAAGGCGGGTCAAGGAGCGTCACGGATGGTCAAGGAGGGACAAGGTTGGGCAATGATGGAAAAGAAGGGACAAGGAGGTACAAGGAGGGGCAAGGAGGGACAGGGAGGGGCAATGATGGAAAAGGAGGGACAAGGAGGGTCAAGGAGGGACAAGGAGGGACAATGATGGACAAGGATGGAAAAGGAGTGACAATGAAGGACAAGGAGGGTCATTGAACGACAAGGAGGGACAATGAGGAACAACCAGGACAATGGAGGGACAAGTACGGACATGGAGGGACAAGGAGGTACAATGAGGGAAAAGGAGTTACAAGGAGTGACAAGGAGGGACAATGAGGGAAAAGGACGGAAAAGGAGCGACAAGGAGGGACAATGTGGGACATTGAGGGACTAGGAGTGTCATGGAGCGTCAAGGAGAGACAATGAGGGACAAGGAGTGACAACTAGGGTCAAGGAGGGACAAGGTTGGGCAATGATGGAAAAGGAGTGACAATTATGGACAAGGAGGAACAAGGAGGGACAAGGAGGGACATGGAGGGACAAGATGGGGCAATGAGGAACAAGGGGGGACAAGGAGGAACAAGGTTGGGCAATGAGGAATAAGGAGGGACAAGAAGGGACAAGGAGGGATAAGGAGGGACATGGAAGCACAAGATGGGGCAATGAGGGACAAGGAGGAACAAGGTTGGGCAATGAGGAACAAGGTTGGGCAATGAGGAACAAGGAGTGGAAATGAGGGCCAATGAGAGACAAGGAGGGGCAATGTAAGACAAGGAGTGACAAGGAGTGACAAGGAGGGACAAGGAGGGGCAATGAGTGACAAGGAGCGACAAGGTTGGACAAGGAGGGAAAAGGAGGACAAGGAGAGACAGGGAGTAGCAATGAGGGACAAGGAGGGACAAAGAGGGACAAGGTGGGACAAGGAGGGACAGGGAGGGACAATGAGGGACAAGGTGGGACAAGGTGGGACAAGGAGGGACAAGAACGGAGGAGGAGGGACATGGAGGGGCAAGGAGCGACAAGGAGGGGCAAGGAGGGAAAAGGACGGAAAAAGAGCGACAAGGAGGGACAAGGAGTGTCATGGAGCGTCAAGGAGGGTCATGGAGGGTCAAGGAGACACAATGAGGGACAAGGAGGGCAAGGAGGGGCAATGAGGTACAAGCAAGGACAAGGATGGACAAGGTGTGGCAAGGAGGGAAAAGGAGTGACAAGGAGGGATAATGAGGGGTAATGAGGGGCAATGAGGGACAAGCAAGGACAAGGAGGGACAATAAGGCACAAGGTAGGACAAGGATGGAAAAGGAGGGACAAGGTGGGACAAGGTTGGGCAAGAAGCGAAAAGGAGGGACAAGAAGGGATAATGAGGGACAATGAGGGGCAATGAGGGACAAGAAGCGGCAAGGAGGGACAAGGAGGGAAAATGAGGGGCAAGGAGGGAAAAGGAGGGACAAGGAGTGACAAAGAGGGCCAAGGAGGGAAAAGGAGGGACAAGGATGAACAATGTTGGGCAATGAGGAACAAGGAGGGACAAGAAGGGACAAGGAGGGATAAGGAGTGACAAGGAGGTACATGGAGGCACAAGATGGGGCAATGAGGGACAAGGAGGGACAAGGAGGAACAAGGTTGGGCAATGAGGAACAAGGAGGAACAAGGAGGAACAAGGAGTGGAAATGAGGGCCAATGAGGGACAAGGAGGGGCAATGTAAGACAAGGAGTGGAAATGAGGGCCAATGAGGGACAAGGAGGGGCAAGGAGGGGCAATGAGTGACAAGGAGCGACAAGGCGGGTCACGAAGGGAAAAGTAGTGACAGGACAGGTCAAGGAGGGTCACGGAGTGTCAAGGCTGGTCAGGGAGTGTCAAGGAGGGATAAGGTTGGGCAATGATGGACAAGGAGGGACAATGAGTGACAAAGAGTGACAAGGAGGGACAAGGAGTGACAAGGAGGGTCAAGGCGGGATAAGGAGGGACAAGGAGGGAAAAGGAGTGCCAAGGAGGGAAAAGGAGTGACTAGGCGGGTTAAAGAGGGTCACGAAGGGAAAAGTAGTGACAGGGCGGGTCAAGGAGGGTCACGGAGTGTCAAGGAGGGATAAGGCAATGATGGACAAGGAGGGACAATGAGGTACAATGGGGTACAAGGAGGGACAAGGAGGGACAAGGAGGGACAAGGAGGGACAGGGAGGGCACAGGGAGGGACAAGGAGGGACAAGGAGGGACAAGGAGGGACAAGGAGGGACAATGAAGGACAAGAAGGAACAAGGAGGGATAGGGAGGGACTAAGAGTGGCAAGGAGGGACTAAGAGTGACAAGGTGGGACAAGGAGTGACAAGTGGGAAAAGGAGTGACAAGGAGGGACATGTAGGGACAAGATGGGGCAATGAGGGAGAAAATGGGGCAATGAGAGACAAGGAGGGGCAATGAGGGGCGATGACGGACAAGGAGGGACAAGGAGTGACACGGAGTGACAAGGAGTGACAAGGAGTGACAAGGAGTGACAAGGAGTGACAAGGAGTTACAAGGAGTTATAAGGAGTTACAAGGAGTGACAAGGAGGGAAAATGAGTGACAAGGCGGGTCAAGGAGGGTCACGGAGTGTCAAGGAGGGAAAAGGAGTGACAAGGCGGGTCAAGGAGGGTCAAGGAGGGACAAGGTTGGGCAATGATGGAAAAGGAGGTACAAGGAGGGACAAGGAGGAACAAGGAGGGACAGGGAGGGACAAGATGGGGCAATGAGGGACAAGGAGGGACAAGGAGGAACAAGGTTGGGCAATGAGGAACAAGGAGGGACAAGGAGGGACAAGGAGGAACAAGGAGGGACAGGGAGGGACATGGAGGGACAAGATGGGGCAATGAGGGACAAGGAGGGACAATGATGGACAAGGAGGAACAAGGAGGGACAGGGAGGGACAAGATGGGGCAATGAGGGACAAGGAGGGACAAGGAGGGACAAGGAGGAACAAGGTTGGGCAATGAGGAACAAGGAGGAACAAGGAGGGATATGAAGGGACAAGGAGGGATAAGGAGTGACAAGGAGTGTCATGGAGCGTCAAGGAGGGTCATGGAGGGTCAAGGAGACACAATGAGGGACATGGAGGGCAAGGAGGGGCAAAGAGGTACAAGCAAGGACAAGGATGGACAAAGAGGGACAAGGTGGGGCAAGGAGGGAAAAGGAGTGACAAGGAGGGATAATGAGGGGTAATGAGGGACAATGAGGGCAATGAGGGACAAGCAAGGACAAGGAAGGACAATAAGGCACAAGGTAGGACAAGGAGGGACAAGGAGGGAAAAGGAGGGACAAGGTGGGGCAAGGAGCGAAAAGGAGTGACAAGGAGGGACAAGAAGGGATAATGAGCGACAATGAGGGACAAGAAGCGGCAAGGAGGGAAAATGAGGGACAACGAGAGACAAGGAGGGCCAAGGAGGGTCACGAGGGAAAAGTAGTGACAGTGCGTGTCAAGGAGGGTCACGGAGTGTCAAGGAGGGACAAGGAGGGACAATGAGGGACAATGAGGTACAAGGAGGCACAAGAAGGGAAAATGAGTGCCAAGGAGGGACAATGAGGGAAAAGGAGTGATAAGGCGGGTCACGAAGTGAAAAGTAGTGACAGGGCAGGTCAAGGAGGGTCACGGAGTGTCAAGGAGGGCCACGGAGTGTCAAGGCTGTTCAGGGAGTGTCAAGGAGGGATAAGGTTGGACAATGATGGACAAGGAGGGACAAGGAGTGACAAGGAGGGACAAGGAGTGACAAGGAAGGCCAAGGCGTGATAAGGAGAGACAAGGAGGGAAAAGGAGTGCCAAGGAGGGAAAAGGAGTGACAAGGCGGGTTAAAGAGGGTCACGAAGGGAAAAGTTATGACAGGGCGGGTCAAGGAGGGTCACGGAGTGTCAAGGAGGGATAAGGCAATGATGGACAAGGAGGGACAAGGAGGGACAATGAGGTACAATGGGGTACAAGGAGGGACAAGGAGGAACAAGGAGGTACAAGGAGGGACAAGGAGGAACAAGGAGGAACAAGGAGGGACAAGGAGGGATAGGGAGGGACTAAGAGTGGCAAGGAGGGACTAAGAGTGACAAGGTGGGACGAGGAGTGACAAGTGGGAAAAGGAGTGACAAGGAGGGACATGTAGGGACAAGATGGGGCAATGAGGGACAAAATGGGGCAATGAGAGACGAGGAGGGGCAATGAGGGGCGATGAGAGACAAGGAGGGACAAGGAGGGACAAGGAGGGACAAGGAGGGACAAGGAGTGACAAGGAGTGACAAGGAGTGACAAGGAGTGACAAGGAGTGACAAGGAGTGACAAGGAGTGACAAGGAGTTACAAGGAGTTATAAGGAGTTACAAGGAGTGACAAGGAGGGAAAAGGAGTGACAAGGCGGGTCAAGGAGGGTCACGGAGGGTCGAGGAGGGAAAAGGAGTGACAAGGCGAGCCAAGGAGGGTCAAGGAGGGACAAGGTTGGGCAATGATGGAAAAGGAGGTACAAGGATGGACAAGGAGGGACAAGGAGGAACAAGGAGGGACAAGGTTGGGCAATGATGGAAAAGGAGGTACAAGGATGGACAAGGAGGGACAAGGAGGAACAAGGAGGGACAGGGAGGGACAATAATGGACAAGGAGGGACAACGAGGGACACTGATGGACAAGGAGGGAAAAGGAGTGACAATGAAGGACAACAAGGACAAGGAGGGACAATGAGGAACAACCAGGACAATGGAGGGACAACGAGGGACACGGAGGGACAAGTACGGACATGGAGGGACAAGGAGCGGCAAGGAGGAACAAGGAGGGACAAGATTGGGCAATGAGGGACAATGAGCGAAAATGATGGACAAGGAGGAAAAAGGAGGGACATGGAGGGACAAGATGGGGCAATGAGGGACAAGGAGGGACAAGGAGGAACAAGGTTGGACAATGAGGAACAAGGCGGGTCACGAAGGGAAAAGTAGTGACAGGGCAGGTCAAGGAGGGTCACGGAGTGTCAAGGAGGGTCACGGAGTGTCAAGGCTGGTCAGGGAGTGTCAAGGAGGGATAAGGTTGGGCAATGATGGACAAGGAGGGACAAGGAGTGACAAGGAGGGTCAAGGCGGGATAAGGAGGGACAAGGAGGGAAAAGGAGTGACAAGGCGGGTTAAGGAAGGTCACGAAGGGAAAAGTTGTGACAGGGCGTGTCAAGGAGGGTCAAGGAGGGAAAAGGAGTGACAAGGCGGGTCAAGGAGGGACAAGGTTGGGCAATGATGGAAAAGGAGGGACAAGGAGGAACAAGGAGGGACAGGGAGGGACAGGGAGGGACAGGGAGGGGCAGGGAGGGACAATCATAGACAAGGAGGGACAATTATGGACAAGGAGGAACAAGGAGGGAGATGGAGGAACAAGGAGGGACATGGAGGGACAAGATGGGGCAATGAGGGACAAGGAGGGACAAGGAGGAACGAGGAGGGACAAAGAGGGATAAGGAATGCCAAGGAGGCACAAGATGGGGCAATGGGGGACAAGGAGGAACAAGGTTGGGCAATGAGGAACAAGGAGTGGAAATGAGGGCCAATGAGGGGCAATGAGGGACAAGGAGGGACAAGGAGGGGCAATGTAAGACAAGGAGTGACAAGGAGGGGCAATGAGTGACAAGGAGCGACAAGGTTGGACAAGGAGGGAAAAGGAAGACAAGGAGAGACGGGGAGTAGCAATGAGGGACAAGGAGGGACAAGGTGGGACAAGGAGGGACAATGAGGGACAAGGTGGGACAAGGTGGGACAAGGAGGGACAAGAACGGAGGAGGAGGGACATGGAGGGGCACGGAGTGACAAGGAGGGACAATGAGGGAAAGGTGTGGCAAGGAGGGGCAAGGAGAGACAATTAGGGAAAAGGACGGAAAAAGAGCGACAAGGAGGGGCAAGGAGTGTCATGGAGCGTCAAGGAGGGTAATGGAGGGTCAAGGAGACACAAGGAGGGCAAGGAAGGGCAATGAGGTACAAGCAAGGACAAGGATGGAAAAGGTGGGGCAAGGAGGGAAAAGGAGTGACAAGGAGGGCTAATGAGGGGTAATGAGGGGCAATGAGGGGCACTGAGGGACAAGCAAGGACAAGGAGGGACAATAAGGCACAAGGTAGGACAAGGAGGGAAAAGGAGGGACAAGGTGGGACAAGGTGGGGCAAGGTGTGGCAAGAAGCGGCAAGGAGGGACAAGGAGGGAAAATTAGGGACAAGGATGGACAAGGAGGGAAAAGGAGGGACAAGGAGGGACAATAAGGGACAATAAGGGACAAGGAGTGACAAAGAGGGCCAAGGAGGGAAAAGGAGTGACAAGGAGGGACATGGAGGGACATGGAGGGACAAGGTGGGACATGGAGGGACAATAAGCGAGAAGGAGTGACAAGGAGGGAAAAGGCGGGATAAGGAGGGTCACGAGGGAAAAGTAGTGACAGGGCGGGTCAAGGAGGGCCAAGGAGGGTCACGGAGTGTCAAGGAGGGAGGGCAATGATGGAAAAGGAGGGTCAAGGAGGGACAATGAGGGACAATGAGGTACAAGGAGGGACAATGAGGAACAAGGAGGGACAAGGAGGCACAAGGAGGGAAAAGGAGTGCCAAGGAGGGAAAAGGAGTGACAAGGCGGGTCACGAAGGGAAAAGTAGAGGCAGGGCAGGTCAAGGAGGGTCACGGAGTGTCAAGGCTGGTCAGGGAGTGTCACGGAGTGTCAAGGCTGGTCAGGGAGTGTCAAGGAGGGATAAGGTTGGGCAATGATGGACAATGAGTGACAAGGAGTGACAAGGAGGGACAAGGAGTGACAAGGAGGGTCAATGCGGGATAAGGAGGGACAAGGAGGGACAAGGAGGGAAAAGGAGTGCCAAGGAGGGAAAAGGAGGGACAGGGAGGGACAATGATGGACAAGGAGGGACAATGATGGACAAGGAGGAACAAGGAGGGAAAAGGAGTGACAATGAAGGACAACAAGGACAAGGAGGGTCATGGAATGACAAGGAGGGACAATGAGGAACAACCAGGACAATGGAGGGACAACGAGAGACACGGAGGGACAAGTACGGACATGGAGGGACAAGGAAGGGCAAGGAGGGACAATGATGGACAAGGAGGAACAAGGAGGGACAGGGAGGGACAAGATGGGGCAATGAGGGACAAGGAGGGACAAGGAGGAACAAGGTTGGGCAATGATGGAAAAGAAGGGACAAGGAGGTACAAGGAGGGACAAGGAGGATCAAGGAGGGACAGGGAGGGGCAATGATGGAAAAGGAGGGACAAGGAGGTACAAGGAGGTACAAGGAGGGTCAAGGAGGGACAAGGAGGGACAAGGAGGGACAATGATGGACAAGGAGGAATAAGGATGGAAAAGGAGTGACAATGGAGGACAACAAGGACAAGGAGGGTCATTGAACGACAAGGAGGGACAATGAGGAACAACCAGGACAATGGAGGGACAAGGAGGGACACGGAGGGACAAGTACGGACATGGAGGGACAAGGAGGTACAATGAGGGAAATGGAGTTACAAGGAGTGACAAGGAGGGACAATGAGGGAAAAGGACGGAAAAGGAGCGACAAGGAGGGACATTGAGGGACTAGGAGTGTCATGGAGCGTCAAGGAGAGACAATGAGGGACAAGGAGTGACAACTAGGGTCAAGGAGGGTCAAGGAGGGACAAGGTTGGGCAATGATGGAAAAGGAGGGACAATTATGAACAAGGAGGGACATGGAGGGACAAGATGGGGCAATGAGGAACAAGTAGGGACAAGGAGGAACAAGTAGGGACAAGGAGGAACAAGGTTGGGCAATGAGGATCAAGGGGGGACAAGAAGGGACAAGGAGGGATAAGGAGTGACAAGGAGGGACAAGGAGGAACAAAGATGGAAAAGGACTGACAATGAAGGACAACAAGGACAAGGAGGGTCATTGAACGACATGGAGGGACAATGAGGAACAACCAGGACAATGGAGGGACAAGGAGGGACACGGAGGGACAAGTACGGACATGGAGGGACAAGGAGGTACAATGAGGGAAAAGGAGTTACAAGGAGTGACAAGGAGGGACAATGAGGGAAAAGGACGGAAAAGGAGCGACAAGGAGGGACAATGTGGGACATTGAGGGACTAGGAGTGTCATGGAGCGTCAAGGAGAGACAATGAGGGACAAGGAGTGACAACTAGGGTCAAGAAGGGACAAGGAGGAACAAGGTTGGGCAATGAGGAACAAGGAGGAACAATGAGTGGAAATGAGGGCCAATGAGGGCCAATGAGGGACAAGGAGGGGCAATGTAAGACAAGGAGTGACAAAGAGGGACAAGGAGGGGCAATGAGTGACAATGAGCGACAAGGTTGGACAAGGAGGGAAAAGGAGGACAAGGAGAGACAGGGAGTAGCAATGAGGGACAAGGAGGGACAAGGAGGGACAAAGAGGGACAAGGTGGGACAAGGAGGGACAGGGAGGGACAATGAGGGACAAGGTGGGACAAGGAGGGACAAGAACTGAGGAGGAGGGACATGGAGGGGCAAGAAGCGACCAGGAGGGGCAAGTAGGGACAATGAGGGAAAAGGACGGAAAAAGAGCGACAATGAGGGACAAGGAGTGTCATGGAGCGTCAAGGAGGGTCATGGAGGGTCAAGGAGACACATGAGGGACAAGGAGGGCAAGGAGGGGCAAGGACAAGGATGGACAAGGTGGGGCAAGGAGGGAAAAGGAGGGATAATGAGGGGTAATGAGGGGCAATGAGAGACAAGCAAGGACAAGGAGGGACAATAAGGCACAAGGTAGGACAAGGAGGGAAAAGGAGTGCCAAGGAGGGAAAAGGAGTGACTAGGCGGGTTAAGGAGGGTCACGAAGGGAAAAGTTGTGACAGGGCGGGTCAAGGAGGGTCACGGAGTGTCAAGGAGGGATAAGGCAATGATGGACAAGGAGGGACAATGAGGTACAATGGGGTACAAGGAGGGACAAGGAGGAACAAGGAGGGACAAGGAGGGACAATGAAGGACAAGGAGGAACAAGGAGGAACAAGGAGGAACAAGGAGGAACAAGGAGGAACAAGGAGGAACAAGGAGGAACAAGGAGGGATAGGGAGGGACTAAGAGTGGCAAGGAGGGACTAAGAGTGACAAGGTGGGACAAGGAGTGACAAGTGGGAAAAGGAGTGACAAGGAGGGACATGTAGGGACAAGATGGGGCATTGAGGGACAAAATGGGGCAATGAGAGACAAGGAGGGGCAATGAGGGGCGATGAGGGACAAGAAGGGACATGGAGGGACAAGGAGTGACAAGGAGTGACAAGGAGTTATAAGGACAATGAGGTACAAGGAGGGACAATGAGGAACAAGGAGGGACAAGGAGGCACAAGGAGGGAAAAGGAGTGCCAAGGAGGGAAAAGGAGTGACAAGGCGGGTCACGAAGGGAAAAGTAGAGGCAGGGCAGGTCAAGGAGGGTCACGGAGTGTCAAGGCTGGTCAGGGAGTGTCACGGAGTGTCAAGGCTGGTCAGGGAGTGTCAAGGAGGGATAAGGTTGGGCAATGATGGACAATGAGTGACAAGGAGTGACAAGGAGGGACAAGGAGTGACAAGGAGGGTCAATGCGGGATAAGGAGGGACAAGGAGGGACAAGGAGGGAAAAGGAGTGCCATGGAGGGAAAAGGAGGGACAGGGAGGGACAATGATGGACAAGGAGGGACAATGATGGACAAGGAGGAACAAGGAGGGAAAAGGAGTGACAATGAAGGACAACAAGGACAAGGAGGGTCATGGAATGACAAGGAGGGACAATGAGGAACAACCAGGACAATGGAGGGACAACGAGAGACACGGAGGGACAAGTACGGACATGGAGGGACAAGGAAGGGCAAGGAGGGACAATGATGGACAAGGAGGAACAAGGAGGGACAGGGAGGGACAAGATGGGGCAATGAGGGACAAGGAGGGACAATGATGGACAAGGAGGAACAAGGAGGGACAGGGAGGGACAAGATGGGGCAATGAGGGACAAGGAGGGACAAGGAGGAACAAGGTTGGGCAATGAGGAACAAGGAGGGACAAGAAGGGACAAGGAGGGATAAGGAATGACAAGGAGGGACAAGGAGGGACATGGAGGGACATGGAGGGACAAGATGGGGCAATGAGGGACAAGGAGGGACAAGGAGGAACAAGGTTGGGCAATGATGGAAAAGAAGGGACAAGGAGGTACAAGGAGGGACAAGGAGGATCAAGGAGGGACAGGGAGGGGCAATGATGGAAAAGGAGGGACAAGGAGGTACAAGGAGGGTCAAGGAGGGACAAGGAGGGACAAGGAGGGACAAGGAGGGACAATGATGGACAAGGAGGAATAAGGATGGAAAAGGAGTGACAATGGAGGACAACAAGGACAAGGAGGGTCATTGAACGACAAGGAGGGACAATGAGGAACAACCAGGACAATGGAGGGACAAGGAGGGACACGGAGGGACAAGTACGGACATGGAGGGACAAGGAGGTACAATGAGGGAAATGGAGTTACAAGGAGTGACAAGGAGGGACAATGTGGGACATTGAGGGACTAGGAGCGACAAGGAGGGACAATGTGGGACATTGAGGGACTAGGAGTGTCATGGAGCGTCAAGGAGAGACAATGAGGGACAAGGAGTGACAATTAGGGTCAAGGAGGGTCAAGGAGGGACAAGGTTGGGCAATGATGGAAAAGGAGGGACAATTATGGACAAGGAGGGACATGGAGGGACAAGATGGGGCAATGTGGAACAAGTAGGGACAAGGAGGAACAAGGTTGGGCAATGAGGATCAAGGAGGGACAAGAAGGGACAAGGAGGGATAAGGAGTGACAAGGAGGGACAAGGAGGGACAAGGAGGAACAAGGATGGAAAAGGACTGACAATGAAGGACAACAAGGACAAGGAGGGTCATTGAACGACATGGAGGGACAATGAGGAACAACCAGGACAATGGAGGGACAAGGAGGGACACGGAGGGACAAGTACGGACATGGAGGGACAAGGAGGTACAATGAGTGAAAAGGAGTTACAAGGAGTGACAAGGAGGGACAATGAGGGAAAAGGACGGAAAAGGAGCGACAAGGAGGGACAATGTGGGACATTGAGGGACTAGGAGTGTCATGGAGCGTCAAGGAGAGACAATGAGGGACAAGGAGTGACAACTAGGGTCAAGAAGGAACAAGGTTGGGCAATGAGGAACAAGGAGGAACAATGAGTGGAAATGAGGGCCAATGAGGGCCAATGAGGGACAAGGAGGGGCAATGTAAGACAAGGAGTGACAAAGAGGGACAAGGAGGGGCAATGAGTGACAATGAGCGACAAGGTTGGACAAGGAGGGAAAAGGAGGACAAGGAGAGACAGGGAGTAGCAATGAGGGACAAGGAGGGACAAAGAGGGACAAGGTGGGACAAGGAGGGACAGGGAGGGACAATGAGGGACAAGGTGGGACAAGGAGGGACAAGAACTGAGGAGGAGGGACATGGAGGGGCAAGGAGCGACAAGGAGGGGCAAGTAGGGACAATGAGGGAAAAGGACGGAAAAAGAGCGACAAGGAGGGACAAGGAGTGTCATGGAGCGTCAAGGAGGGTCATGGAGGGTCAAGGAGACACATGAGGGACAAGGAGGGCAAGGAGGGGCAAGGACAAGGATGGACAAGGTGGGGCAAGGAGGGAAAGGAGTGACAAGGAGGGATAATGAGGGGTAATGAGGGGCAATGAGAGACAAGCAAGGACAAGGAGGGACAATAAGGCACAAGGTAGGACAAGGAGGGAAAAGGAGTGCCAAGGAGGGAAAAGGAGTGACTAGGCGGGTTAAGGAGGGTCACGAAGGGAAAAGTTGTGACAGGGCGGGTCAAGGAGGGTCACGGAGTGTCAAGGAGGGATAAGGCAATGATGGACAAGGAGGGACAATGAGGTACAATGGGGTACAAGGAGGGACAAGGAGGAACAAGGAGGGACAAGGAGGGACAAGGAGGGACAATGAAGGACAAGGAGGAACAAGGAGGAACAAGGAGGAACAAGGAGGAACAAGGAGGGATAGGGAGGGACTAAGAGTGGCAAGGAGGGACTAAGAGTGACAAGGTGGGACAAAGAGGGACAAAGAGGGACAAGGAGGGACAGGGAGGGACAAGGAGGGACAAGGTGGGACAAGGAGGGACAAGAACGGACATGGAGGGACATGGTGGGGCAAGGAGTGACATGGAGGGACAATATGGGGCAATGAGGGAAAAGGAGGAACAAGGTTGGGCAATGAGGAATAAGGAGTGGAAATGAGGGGCAATGAGGGACAAGTAGGGACAAGGAGGGGCAATGTAAGACAAGGAGTGACAAGGAGGGACAAGGAGGGGCAATGAGTGACAAGGAACGACAAGGTTGGACAAGGAGGGAAAAGGAGGACAAGGAGGGAGTAGCAATGAGGGACAAGGAGGGACAAAGAGGGACAAAGAGGGACAAAGAGGGACAAAGAGGGACAAAGAGGGACAAGGAGGGACAGGGAGGGACAAGGAGGGACAAGGTGGGACAAGGAGGGACAAGAACGGACATGGAGGGACATGGTGGGGCAAGGAGTGACAAGGAGGGACAATGAGGGAAAATGAGTGACAAGGAGGGACATGGAGGGACAAGGTGGAACAGGGAGGGACAATAAGCGACAAGGAGTGACAAGGAGGGAAAAGGCGGGATAAGGAGGGACAAGGAGGGCCAAGGAGGGTCACGAGGGAAAAGTAGTGACATGGCGGGTCAAGGAGTGTCAAGGAGGGTCACGGAGTGTCAAGGAGGGATAAGGTTGGGCGTTGATGGGTCAATGAGGGTCACGGTGGGTCAAGGAGGGATAAGGAGTGACAAGGCGGGTCAAGGAGGGTCACGGAGGATCAAGGAGGGTCAAGGATGACAATGGAGGGAAAAGGAGTGACAAGGAGGGATAATGAGGGGTAATGAGGGGCAATGACGGACAAGGAGGGACAATAAGGCACAAGGTAGGACAAGGAGGGAAAAGAAGGGACAAGGTGGGACAAGGTGGGGCAAGGAGCGAAAAGGAGGGACAAGAAGGGATAATGAGGGACAATGAGGGCCAATGAGGGACAAGAAGCGGCAAGGAGTGGCAAGGAGGGACAAGGAGGGAAAAGCAGGGACAAGGAGTGACAAAGAGGGCCAAGGAGGGAAAAGGAGTGACAAAGAGGGACATGGAGGGACAGGGAGGGACAATAAGCGACAAGGCGTGACAAGGAGGGAAAAGGCGGGATAAGGAGGGGCAAGGAGGGACAAGGAGGGTCAAGGAGGCACAAGGAGGGAAAATGAGTGACAAGGCGGGTCACGAAGGGAAAAGTAGTGACAGGGCAGGTCAAGGAGGGTCACGGAGTGTCAAGGAGGGTCACGGAGTGTCAAGGCTGGTCAGGGAGTGTCAAGGAGGGATAAGGTTGGGCAATGATGGACAAGGAGGGACAAGGAGTGACAAGGAGGGTCAAGGCGGGATAAGGAGGGACAAGGAGGGAAAAGGAGTGACAAGGCGGGTTAAGGAAGGTCACGAAGGGAAAAGTTGTGACAGGGCGTGTCAAGGAGGGTCAAGGAGGGAAAAGGAGTGACAAGGCGGGTCAAGGAGGGACAAGGTTGGGCAATGATGGAAAAGGAGGGACAAGGAGGAACAAGGAGGGACAGGGAGGGACAGGGAGGGACAGGGAGGGACAGGGAGGGGCAGGGAGGGACAATCATAGACAAGGAGGGACAAGAAGGGACAAGGAGGGAAAAGGAGGGACAATGATGGGCAAGGAGGGAAAAGGAGTGACAAGGAGTGACAAGGACAGACAATGAGGGACAAGGAGTGACAACTAGGGTCAAGGAGGGTCAAGGTTGGGCAATGATGGAAAAGGAGGGACAATTATGGACAAGGAGGAACAAGGAGGGAGATGGAGGAACAAGGAGGGACATGGAGGGACAATATGGGGCAATGAGGGACAAGGAGGGACAAGGAGGAACGAGGAGGGACAAAGAGGGATAAGGAATGCCAAGGAGGCACAAGATGGGGCAATGGGGGACAAGGAGGAACAAGGTTGGGCAATGAGGAACAAGGAGTGGAAATGAGGGCCAATGAGGGGCAATGAGGGACAAGGAGGGACAAGGAGGGGCAATGTAAGACAAGGAGTGACAAGGAGGGGCAATGAGTGACAAGGAGCGACAAGGTTGGACAAGGAGGGAAAAGGAAGACAAGGAGAGACGGGGAGTAGCAATGAGGGACAAGGAGGGACAAGGTGGGACAATGAGGGACAAGGTGGGACAAGGTGGGACAAGGAGGGACAAGAACGGAGGAGGAGGGACATGGAGGGGCACGGAGTGACAAGGAGGGACAATGAGGGAAAGGTGTGGCAAGGAGGGGCAAGGAGAGACAATTAGGGAAAAGGACGGAAAAAGAGCGACAAGGAGGGGCAAGGAGTGTCATGGAGCGTCAAGGAGGGTAATGGAGGGTCAAGGAGACACAAGGAGGGCAAGGAAGGGCAATGAGGTACAAGCAAGGACAAGGATGGAAAAGGTGGGGCAAGGAGGGAAAAGGAGTGACAAGGAGGGCTAATGAGGGGTAATGAGGGGCAATGAGGGGCACTGAGGGACAAGCAAGGACAAGGAGGGACAATAAGGCACAAGGTAGGACAAGGAGGGAAAAGGAGGGACAAGGTGGGACAAGGTGGGGCAAGGTGTGGCAAGAAGCGGCAAGGAGGGACAAGGAGGGAAAATTAGGGACAAGGATGGACAAGGAGGGACAAGGAGGGACAATAAGGGACAATAAGGGACAAGGAGTGACAAAGAGGGCCAAGGAGGGAAAAGGAGTGACAAGGAGGGACATGGAGGGACAAGGTGGGACATGGAGGGACAATAAGCGAGAAGGAGTGACAAGGAGGGAAAAGGCGGGATAAGGAGGGTCACGAGGGAAAAGTAGTGACAGGGCGGGTCAAGGAGGGTCAAGGAGGGTCACGGAGTGTCAAGGAGGGAGGGCAATGATGGAAAAGGAGGGTCAAGGAGGGACAATGAGGGACAATGAGGTACAAGGAGGGACAATGAGGAACAAGGAGGGACAAGGAGGCACAAGGAGGGAAAAGGAGTGCCAAGGAGGGAAAAGGAGTGACAAGGCGGGTCACGAAGGGAAAAGTAGAGGCAGGGCAGGTCAAGGAGGGTCACGGAGTGTCAAGGCTGGTCAGGGAGTGTCACGGAGTGTCAAGGCTGGTCAGGGAGTGTCAAGGAGGGATAAGGTTGGGCAATGATGGACAATGAGTGACAAGGAGTGACAAGGAGGGACAAGGAGTGACAAGGAGGGTCAATGCGGGATAAGGAGGGACAAGGAGGGACAAGGAGGGAAAAGGAGTGCCAAGGAGGGAAAAGGAGGGACAGGGAGGGACAATGATGGACAAGGAGGGACAATGATGGACAAGGAGGAACAAGGAGGGAAAAGGAGTGACAATGAAGGACAACAAGGACAAGGAGGGTCATGGAATGACAAGGAGGGACAATGAGGAACAACCAGGACAATGGAGGGACAACGAGAGACACGGAGGGACAAGTACGGACATGGAGGGACAAGGAAGGGCAAGGAGGGACAATGATGGACAAGGAGGAACAAGGAGGGACAGGGAGGGACAAGATGGGGCAATGAGGGACAAGGAGGGACAAGGAGGAACAAGGTTGGGCAATGATGGAAAAGAAGGGACAAGGAGGTACAAGGAGGGACAAGGAGGATCAAGGAGGGACAGGGAGGGGCAATGATGGAAAAGGAGGGACAAGGAGGTACAAGGAGGTACAAGGAGGGTCAAGGAGGGACAAGGAGGGACAATGATGGACAAGGAGGAATAAGGATGGAAAAGGAGTGACAATGGAGGACAACAAGGACAAGGAGGGTCATTGAACGACAAGGAGGGACAATGAGGAACAACCAGGACAATGGAGGGACAAGGAGGGACACGGAGGGACAAGTACGGACATGGAGGGACAAGGAGGTACAATGAGGGAAATGGAGTTACAAGGAGTGACAAGGAGGGACAATGAGGGAAAAGGACGGAAAAGGAGCGACAAGGAGGGACAATGTGGGACATTGAGGGACTAGGAGTGTCATGGAGCGTCAAGGAGAGACAATGAGGGACAAGGAGTGACAACTAGGGTCAAGGAGGGTCAAGGAGGGACAAGGTTGGGCAATGATGGAAAAGGAGGGACAATTATGAACAAGGAGGGACATGGAGGGACAAGATGGGGCAATGAGGAACAAGTAGGGACAAGGAGGAACAAGTAGGGACAAGGAGGAACAAGGTTGGGCAATGAGGATCAAGGGGGGACAAGAAGGGACAAGGAGGGATAAGGAGTGACAAGGAGGGACAAGGAGGAACAAAGATGGAAAAGGACTGACAATGAAGGACAACAAGGACAAGGAGGGTCATTGAACGACATGGAGGGACAATGAGGAACAACCAGGACAATGGAGGGACAAGGAGGGACACGGAGGGACAAGTACGGACATGGAGGGACAAGGAGGTACAATGAGGGAAAAGGAGTTACAAGGAGTGACAAGGAGGGACAATGAGGGAAAAGGACGGAAAAGGAGCGACAAGGAGGGACAATGTGGGACATTGAGGGACTAGGAGTGTCATGGAGCGTCAAGGAGAGACAATGAGGGACAAGGAGTGACAACTAGGGTCAAGAAGGGACAAGGAGGAACAAGGTTGGGCAATGAGGAACAAGGAGGAACAATGAGTGGAAATGAGGGCCAATGAGGGCCAATGAGGGACAAGGAGGGGCAATGTAAGACAAGGAGTGACAAAGAGGGACAAGGAGGGGCAATGAGTGACAATGAGCGACAAGGTTGGACAAGGAGGGAAAAGGAGGACAAGGAGAGACAGGGAGTAGCAATGAGGGACAAGGAGGGACAAGGAGGGACAAAGAGGGACAAGGTGGGACAAGGAGGGACAGGGAGGGACAATGAGGGACAAGGTGGGACAAGGAGGGACAAGAACTGAGGAGGAGGGACATGGAGGGGCAAGAAGCGACCAGGAGGGGCAAGTAGGGACAATGAGGGAAAAGGACGGAAAAAGAGCGACAATGAGGGACAAGGAGTGTCATGGAGCGTCAAGGAGGGTCATGGAGGGTCAAGGAGACACATGAGGGACAAGGAGGGCAAGGAGGGGCAAGGACAAGGATGGACAAGGTGGGGCAAGGAGGGAAAAGGAGGGATAATGAGGGGTAATGAGGGGCAATGAGAGACAAGCAAGGACAAGGAGGGACAATAAGGCACAAGGTAGGACAAGGAGGGAAAAGGAGTGCCAAGGAGGGAAAAGGAGTGACTAGGCGGGTTAAGGAGGGTCACGAAGGGAAAAGTTGTGACAGGGCGGGTCAAGGAGGGTCACGGAGTGTCAAGGAGGGATAAGGCAATGATGGACAAGGAGGGACAATGAGGTACAATGGGGTACAAGGAGGGACAAGGAGGAACAAGGAGGGACAAGGAGGGACAATGAAGGACAAGGAGGAACAAGGAGGAACAAGGAGGAACAAGGAGGAACAAGGAGGAACAAGGAGGAACAAGGAGGGATAGGGAGGGACTAAGAGTGGCAAGGAGGGACTAAGAGTGACAAGGTGGGACAAGGAGTGACAAGTGGGAAAAGGAGTGACAAGGAGGGACATGTAGGGACAAGATGGGGCATTGAGGGACAAAATGGGGCAATGAGAGACAAGGAGGGGCAATGAGGGGCGATGAGGGACAAGAAGGGACATGGAGGGACAAGGAGTGACAAGGAGTTATAAGGACAATGAGGTACAAGGAGGGACAATGAGGAACAAGGAGGGACAAGGAGGCACAAGGAGGGAAAAGGAGTGCCAAGGAGGGAAAAGGAGTGACAAGGCGGGTCACGAAGGGAAAAGTAGAGGCAGGGCAGGTCAAGGAGGGTCACGGAGTGTCAAGGCTGGTCAGGGAGTGTCACGGAGTGTCAAGGCTGGTCAGGGAGTGTCAAGGAGGGATAAGGTTGGGCAATGATGGACAATGAGTGACAAGGAGTGACAAGGAGGGACAAGGAGTGACAAGGAGGGTCAATGCGGGATAAGGAGGGACAAGGAGGGACAAGGAGGGAAAAGGAGTGCCATGGAGGGAAAAGGAGGGACAGGGAGGGACAATGATGGACAAGGAGGGACAATGATGGACAAGGAGGAACAAGGAGGGAAAAGGAGTGACAATGAAGGACAACAAGGACAAGGAGGGTCATGGAATGACAAGGAGGGACAATGAGGAACAACCAGGACAATGGAGGGACAACGAGAGACACGGAGGGACAAGTACGGACATGGAGGGACAAGGAAGGGCAAGGAGGGACAATGATGGACAAGGAGGAACAAGGAGGGACAGGGAGGGACAAGATGGGGCAATGAGGGACAAGGAGGGACAATGATGGACAAGGAGGAACAAGGAGGGACAGGGAGGGACAAGATGGGGCAATGAGGGACAAGGAGGGACAAGGAGGAACAAGGTTGGGCAATGAGGAACAAGGAGGGACAAGAAGGGACAAGGAGGGATAAGGAATGACAAGGAGGGACAAGGAGGGACATGGAGGGACAAGATGGGGCAATGAGGGACAAGGAGGGACAAGGAGGAACAAGGTTGGGCAATGATGGAAAAGAAGGGACAAGGAGGTACAAGGAGGGACAAGGAGGATCAAGGAGGGACAGGGAGGGGCAATGATGGAAAAGGAGGGACAAGGAGGTACAAGGAGGGTCAAGGAGGGACAAGGAGGGACAAGGAGGGACAAGGAGGGACAATGATGGACAAGGAGGAATAAGGATGGAAAAGGAGTGACAATGGAGGACAACAAGGACAAGGAGGGTCATTGAACGACAAGGAGGGACAATGAGGAACAACCAGGACAATGGAGGGACAAGGAGGGACACGGAGGGACAAGTACGGACATGGAGGGACAAGGAGGTACAATGAGGGAAATGGAGTTACAAGGAGTGACAAGGAGGGACAATGTGGGACATTGAGGGACTAGGAGCGACAAGGAGGGACAATGTGGGACATTGAGGGACTAGGAGTGTCATGGAGCGTCAAGGAGAGACAATGAGGGACTAGGAGTGACAATTAGGGTCAAGGAGGGTCAAGGAGGGACAAGGTTGGGCAATGATGGAAAAGGAGGGACAATTATGGACAAGGAGGGACATGGAGGGACAAGATGGGGCAATGTGGAACAAGTAGGGACAAGGAGGAACAAGGTTGGGCAATGAGGATCAAGGAGGGACAAGAAGGGACAAGGAGGGATAAGGAGTGACAAGGAGGGACAAGGAGGGACAAGGAGGAACAAGGATGGAAAAGGACTGACAATGAAGGACAACAAGGACAAGGAGGGTCATTGAACGACATGGAGGGACAATGAGGAACAACCAGGACAATGGAGGGACAAGGAGGGACACGGAGGGACAAGTACGGACATGGAGGGACAAGGAGGTACAATGAGTGAAAAGGAGTTACAAGGAGTGACAAGGAGGGACAATGAGGGAAAAGGACGGAAAAGGAGCGACAAGGAGGGACAATGTGGGACATTGAGGGACTAGGAGTGTCATGGAGCGTCAAGGAGAGACAATGAGGGACAAGGAGTGACAACTAGGGTCAAGAAGGAACAAGGTTGGGCAATGAGGAACAAGGAGGAACAATGAGTGGAAATGAGGGCCAATGAGGGCCAATGAGGGACAAGGAGGGGCAATGTAAGACAAGGAGTGACAAAGAGGGACAAGGAGGGGCAATGAGTGACAATGAGCGACAAGGTTGGACAAGGAGGGAAAAGGAGGACAAGGAGAGACAGGGAGTAGCAATGAGGGACAAGGAGGGACAAGGTGGGACAAGGAGGGACAGGGAGGGACAATGAGGGACAAGGTGGGACAAGGAGGGACAAGAACTGAGGAGGAGGGACATGGAGGGGCAAGGAGCGACAAGGAGGGGCAAGTAGGGACAATGAGGGAAAAGGACGGAAAAAGAGCGACAAGGAGGGACAAGGAGTGTCATGGAGCGTCAAGGAGGGTCATGGAGGGTCAAGGAGACACATGAGGGACAAGGAGGGCAAGGAGGGGCAAGGACAAGGATGGACAAGGTGGGGCAAGGAGGGAAAGGAGTGACAAGGAGGGATAATGAGGGGTAATGAGGGGCAATGAGAGACAAGCAAGGACAAGGAGGGACAATAAGGCACAAGGTAGGACAAGGAGGGAAAAGGAGTGCCAAGGAGGGAAAAGGAGTGACTAGGCGGGTTAAGGAGGGTCACGAAGGGAAAAGTTGTGACAGGGCGGGTCAAGGAGGGTCACGGAGTGTCAAGGAGGGATAAGGCAATGATGGACAAGGAGGGACAATGAGGTACAATGGGGTACAAGGAGGGACAAGGAGGAACAAGGAGGGACAAGGAGGGACAATGAAGGACAAGGAGGAACAAGGAGGAACAAGGAGGAACAAGGAGGGATAGGGAGGGACTAAGAGTGGCAAGGAGGGACTAAGAGTGACAAGGTGGGACAAGGAGTGACAAGTGGGAAAAGGAGTGACAAGGAGGGACATGTAGGGACAAGATGGGGCATTGAGGGACAAAATGGGGCAATGAGAGACAAGGAGGGGCAATGAGGGGCGATGAGGGACAAGGAGTGACAAGGAGTGACAAGGAGTTATAAGGAGTTATAAGGAGTTACAAGGAGTGACAAGGAGGGAAAAGGAGGGAAAAGGAGTGACAAGGCGGGTCAAGGAGGGTCAAGGAGGGAAAATGAGTGACAAGGCGGGTCAGGGAGGGTCAAGGAGGGACAAGGTTGGGCAATGATGGAAAAGGAGGTACAAGGAGGGACAAGAAGGAACAAGGAGGGACAGGGTGGGACAATGATGGACAAGAAGGGAAAAGGAGGACAAGGAGAGACAGGGAGTAACAATGAGGGACAAAGAGGGACAAGGAGGGACAGGGAGGGACAATGAGGGACAAGGAGGGACAGGAACGGAGGAGGAGGGACATGGAGGGGCAAGGAGGGACAATGAGGGAAAAGGACGGAAAAAGAGAGACAAGGAGGGACAAGGAGTGTCATGGAGCGTCAAGGAGGGTCAAGGAGACACAATGATGGACAAGGAGGGCAAGGAGGGGCAATGAGGTACAAGCAAGGACAAGGGATAAGGAGGGACAAGGAGGGTCACGAGGGAAAAGTAGTGACAGGGCGGGTCAAGGAGGGTCACGGAGTGTCAAGGAGGGATAAGTTTGGGCAATGATGGAAAAGGAGGGACAATGAGGGACAATGAGGTACAAGGAGGGACAATGAGAAACAAGGAGGGACAAGGAAGCACAAGGAGGGAAAAGGAGGGACAATGAGGGAAAAGGAGTGACAAGGCGGGTCACGAAGGGAAAAGTAGTGACAGGGCAGGTCAAGGAGGGTCACGGAGTTTCAAGGCTGGTCAGGGAGTGTCAAGGAGGGACAAGGTTGGGCAATGATGGACAAGGAGGGACAATGAGTGACAAGGAGTGACAAGGAGGGACAAGGAGTGACAAGGAGGGTCAAGGCGGGATAAGGAGGGACAAGGAGGGAAAAGGAGTGCCAAGGAGGGAAAAGGAGTGACTAGGCGGGTTAAGGAGGGTCACGAAGGGAAAAGTTGTGACAGGGCGGGTCAAGGAGGGTCACGGAGTGTCAAGGAGGGATAAGGCAATGATGGACAAGAAGGGACAATGAGGTACAATGGGGTACAAGGAGGGACAAGGAGGGACAAGGAGGGACAAGGAGGGACAGGGTGGGCACAGGGAGGGACAAGGAGGGAAAAGGAGTGACAATGAAGGACAAGGAGTTACAAGGAGTGACAAGGAGGGAAAAGGAGTGACAAGGCGGGTCAAGGAGGGTCACGGAGTGTCAAGGAGGGAAAAGGAGTGACAAGGCGGGTCAAGGAGGGTCAAGGAGGGACAAGGTTGGGCAATGATGGAAAAGGAGGTACAAGGATGGACAAGGAGGAACAAGGAGGGACAGGGAGGGACAGGGAGGGACAATGATGGACAAGAAGGGACAATGAGGGACAATGATGGACAAGGAGGAACAAGGAGGGAAAAGGAGTGACAATGAAGGACAACAAGGACAAGGAGGGTCATGGAATGACAAGGAGGGACAATGAGGAACAACCAGGACAATGCAGGGACAACGAGGAACACGGAGGGACAAGTACGGACATGGAGGGACAATGAAGGGCAAGGAGGAACAAGGAGGGACAGGGAGGGACATGGAGGGACAAGATGGGGCAATGAGGGACAAGGAGGAACAAGGTTGGGCAATGAGGAACAAGGAGGAACAAGGAGGGACATGAAGGGACAAGGAGGGATAAGGAGTGTCATGGAGCGTCAAGGAGGGTCATGGAGGGTCAAGGAGACACAATGAGGGACATGGAGGGCAAGGAGGGGCAAAGAGGTACAAGCAAGGACAAGGATGGACAAAGAGGGACAAGGTGGGGCAAGGAGGGAAAAGGATTGACAAGGAGGGATAATGAGGGGTAATGAGGGACAATGAGGGCAATGAGGGACAAGCAAGGACAAGGAGGGACAATAAGGCACAAGGTAGGACAAGGAGGGACAAGGAGGGAAAAGGAGGGAAAAGGAGGGACAAGGTGGGGCAAGGAGCGAAAAGGAGTGACAAGGAGGGACAAGAAGGGATAATGAGCGACAATGAGGGACAAGAAGCGGCAAGGAGGGGCAAGGAGGGACAAGGAGGGAAAATGAGGGACAAGGAGAGACAAGGAGGGTCACGAGGGAAAAGTAGTGACAGTGCGGGTCAAGGAGGGTCACGGAGTGTCACGGAGTGTCAATGAGGGACAAGGAGGGACAATGAGGGACAATGAGGAACAAGGAGGGACAAGGAGGCACAAGAAGGGAAAAGGAGTGCCAAGGAGGGACAAGGAGGGAAAAGGAGTGATAAGGCGGGTCACGAAGTGAAAAGTAGTGACAGGGCAGGTCAAGGAGGGTCACGGAGTGTCAAGGAGGGTCACGGAGTGTCAAGGCTGTTCAGGGAGTGTCAAGGAGGGATAAGGTTGGACAATGATGGACAAGGAGGGACAAGGAGTGACAAGGAGGGACAAGGAGTGTCAAGGAAGGTCAAGGCGTGATAAGGTGAGACAAGGAGGGAAAAGGAGTGCCAAGGAGGGAAAAGGAGTGACAAGGAGGGACATGGAGGGACAAGGTGGGACATGGAGGGACAATAAGCGAGAAGGAGTGACAAGGAGGGAAAAGGCGGGATAAGGAGGGTCACGAGGGAAAAGTAGTGACAGGGCGGTTCAAGGAGGGTCACGGAGTGTCAAGGAGGGAGGGCAATGATGGAAAAGGAGGGACAAGGAGGGACAAGGAGGGACAAGGAGGGACAATGAGGGACAATGAGGTACAAGGAGGGACAATGAGGAACAAGGAGGGACAAGGAGGCACAAGGAGGGAAAAGGAGTGCCAAGGAGGGAAAAGGAGTGACAAGGCGGGTCACGAAGGGAAAAGTAGTGGCAGGGCAGGTCAAGGAGGGTCACGGAGTGTCAAGGCTGGTCAGGGTGTGTCACGGAGTGTCAAGGCTGGTCAGGGAGTGTCAAGGAGGGATAAGGTTGGGCAATGATGGACAATGAGTGACAAGGAGTGACAAGGAGGGACAAGGAGTGACAAGGAGGGTCAATGGGGGATAAGGAGGGACAAGGAGGGACAAGGAGGGAAAAGGAGTGCCAAGGAGGGAAAAGGAAGGACAGGGAGGGACAATGATGGACAAGGAGGGACAATGATGGACAAGGAGGAACAAGGAGGGAAAAGGAGTGACAATGAAGGACAACAAGGACAAGGAGGGTCATGGAATGACAAGGAGGGACAATGAGGAACAACCAGGACAATGGAGGGACAACGAGAGACACGGAGGGACAAGTACGGACATGGAGGGACAAGGAAGGGCAAGGAGGGACAATGATGGACAAGGAGGAACAAGGAGGGACAGGGAGGGACAAGATGGGGCAATGAGGGACAAGGAGGGACAAGGAGGAACAAGGTTGGGCAATGAGGAACAAGGAGGGACAAGAAGGGACAAGGAGGGATAAGGAATGACAAGGAGGGACAAGGAGGGACATGGAGGGACATGGAGGGACAAGATGGGGCAATGAGGGACAAGGAGGGACAAGGAGGAACAAGGTTGGGCAATGATGGAAAAGAAGGGACAAGGAGGTACAAGGAGGGACAAGGAGGATCAAGGAGGGACAGGGAGGGGCAATGATGGAAAAGGAGGGACAAGGAGGTACAAGGAGGTACAAGGAGGGTCAAGGAGGGACAAGGAGGGACAAGGAGGGACAATGATGGACAAGGAGGAATAAGGATGGAAAAGGAGTGACAATGGAGGACAACAAGGACAAGGAGGGTCATTGAACGACAAGGAGGGACAATGAGGAACAACCAGGACAATGGAGGGACAAGGAGGGACACGGAGGGACAAGTACGGACATGGAGGGACAAGGAGGTACAATGAGGGAAATGGAGTTACAAGGAGTGACAAGGAGGGACAATGAGGGAAAAGGACGGAAAAGGAGCGACAAGGAGGGACAATGTGGGACATTGAGGGACTAGGAGTGTCATGGAGCGTCAAGGAGAGACAATGAGGGACAAGGAGTGACAACTAGGGTCAAGAAGGGACAAGGAGGAACAAGGTTGGGCAATGAGGAACAAGGAGGAACAATGAGTGGAAATGAGGGCCAATGAGGGCCAATGAGGGACAAGGAGGGGCAATGTAAGACAAGGAGTGACAAAGAGGGACAAGGAGGGGCAATGAGTGACAATGAGCGACAAGGTTGGACAAGGAGGGAAAAGGAGGACAAGGAGAGACAGGGAGTAGCAATGAGGGACAAGGAGGGACAAGGAGGGACAAAGAGGGACAAGGTGGGACAAGGAGGGACAGGGAGGGACAATGAGGGACAAGGTGGGACAAGGAGGGACAAGAACTGAGGAGGAGGGACATGGAGGGGCAAGGAGCGACAAGGAGGGGCAAGTAGGGACAATGAGGGAAAAGGACGGAAAAAGAGCGACAAGGAGGGACAAGGAGTGTCATGGAGCGTCAAGGAGGGTCATGGAGGGTCAAGGAGACACATGAGGGACAAGGAGGGCAAGGAGGGGCAAGGACAAGGTGGGGCAAGGAGGGAAAAGGAGTGACAAGGAGGGATAATGAGGGGTAATGAGGGGCAATGAGAGACAAGCAAGGACAAGGAGGGACAATAAGGCACAAGGTAGGACAAGGAGGGAAAAGGAGTGCCAAGGAGGGAAAAGGAGTGACTAGGCGGGTTAAGGAGGGTCACGAAGGGAAAAGTTGTGACAGGGCGGGTCAAGGAGGGTCACGGAGTGTCAAGGAGGGATAAGGCAATGATGGACAAGGAGGGACAATGAGGTACAATGGGGTACAAGGAGGGACAAGGAGGAACAAGGAGGGACAATGAAGGACAAGGAGGAACAAGGATGAACAAGGAGGAACAAGGAGGAACAAGGAGGGATAGGGAGGGACTAAGAGTGGCAAGGAGGGACTAAGAGTGACAAGGTGGGACAAGGAGTGACAAGTGGGAAAAGGAGTGACAAGGAGGGACATGTAGGGACAAGATGGGGCATTGAGGGACAAAATGGGGCAATGAGAGACAAGGAGGGGCAATGAGGGGCGATGAGGGACAAGAAGGGACATGGAGGGACAATGAGGGACAAGGAGTGACAAGGAGTGACAAGGAGTGACAAGGAGTTATAAGGAGTTATAAGGAGTTACAAGGAGTGACAAGGAGGGAAAAGGAGGGAAAAGGAGGGAAAAGGAGGGAAAAGGAGTGACAAGGCGGGTCAAGGAGGGTCAAGGAGGGAAAATGAGTGACAAGGCGGGTCAGGGAGGGTCAAGGAGGGACAAGGTTGGGCAATGATGGAAAAGGAGGTACAAGGAGGGACAAGAAGGAACAAGGAGGGACAGGGAGGGACAGGGTGGGACAATGATGGACAAGAAGGGAAAAGGAGGACAAGGAGAGACAGGGAGTAACAATGAGGGACAAAGAGGGACAAGGTGGGACAAGGAGGGACAGGGAGGGACAATGAGGGACAAGGTGGGACAAGGAGGGACAGGAACGGAGGAGGAGGGACATGGAGGGGCAAGGAGGGACAATGAGGGAAAAGGACGGAAAAAGAGAGACAAGGAGGGACAAGGAGTGTCATGGAGCGTCAAGGAGGGTCATGGAGGGTCAAGGAGACACAATGAGGGACAAGGAGGGCAAGGAGGGGCAATGAGGTACAAGCAAGGACAAGGGATAAGGAGGGACAAGGAGGGTCACGAGGGAAAAGTAGTGACAGGGCGGGTCAAGGAGGGTCACGGAGTGTCAAGGAGGGATAAGTTTGGGCAATGACGGAAAAGGAGGGACAATGAGGTACAAGGAGGGACAATGAGAAACAAGGAGGGACAAGGAGGCACAAGGAGGGAAAAGGAGTGACAAGGCGGGTCACGAAGGGAAAAGTAGTGACAGGGCAGGTCAAGGAGGGTCACGGAGTTTCAAGGCTGGTCAGGGAGTGTCAAGGAGGGACAAGGTTGGGCAATGATGGACAAGGAGGGACAATGAGTGACAAGGAGTGACAAGGAGGGACAAGGAGTGACAAGGAGGGTCAAGGCGGGATAAGGAGGGACAAGGAGGGAAAAGGAGTGCCAAGGAGGGAAAAGGAGTGACTAGGCGGGTTAAGGAGGGTCACGAAGGGAAAAGTTGTGACAGGGCGGGTCAAGGAGGGTCACGGAGTGTCAAGGAGGGATAAGGCAATGATGGACAAGAAGGGACAATGAGGTACAATGGGGTACAAGGAGGGACAAGGAGGGACAAGGAGGGACAGGGTGGGCACAGGGAGGGACAAGGAGGGAAAAGGAGTGACAATGAAGGACAAGGAGTTACAAGGAGTGACAAGGAGGGAAAAGGAGTGACAAGGCGGGTCAAGGAGGGTCACGGAGTGTCAAGGAGGGAAAAGGAGTGACAAGGCGGGTCAAGGAGGGTCAAGGAGGGACAAGGTTGGGCAATGATGGAAAAGGAGGTACAAGGATGGACAAGGAGGAACAAGGAGGAACAAGGAGGGACAGGGAGGGACAGGGAGGGACAATGATGGACAAGAAGGGACAATGAGGGACAATGATGGACAAGGAGGAACAAGGAGGGAAAAGGAGTGACAATGAAGGACAACAAGGACAAGGAGGGTCATGGAATGACAAGGAGGGACAATGAGGAACAACCAGGACAATGGAGGGACAACGAGGAACACGGAGGGACAAGTACGGACATGGAGGGACAATGAAGGGCAAGGAGGAACAAGGAGGGACAGGGAGGGACATGGAGGGACAAGATGGGGCAATGAGGGACAAGGAGGAACAAGGTTGGGCAATGAGGAACAAGGAGGAACAAGGAGGGACATGAAGGGACAAGGAGGGATAAGGAGTGTCATGGAGCGTCAAGGAGGGTCATGGAGGGTCAAGGAGACACAATGAGGGACATGGAGGGCAAGGAGGGGCAAAGAGGTACAAGCAAGGACAAGGATGGACAAAGAGGGACAAGGTGGGGCAAGGAGGGAAAAGGAGTGACAAGGAGGGAAAATGAGGGGTAATGAGGGACAATGAGGGCAATGAGGGACAAGCAAGGACAAGGAGGGACAATAAGGCACAAGGTAGGACAAGGAGGGACAAGGAGGGAAAAGAAGGGACAAGGAGGGAAAAGGAGGGACAAGGTGGGGCAAGGAGCGAAAAGGAGTGACAAGGAGGGACAAGAAGGGATAATGAGCGACAATGAGGGACAAGAAGCGGCAAGGAGGGGCAAGGAGGGACAAGGAGGGAAAATGAGGGACAAGGAGAGACAAGGAGGGTCACGAGGGAAAAGTAGTGACAGTGCGGGTCAAGGAGGGTCACGGAGTGTCACGGAGTGTCAATGAGGGACAAGGAGGGACAATGAGGAACAAGGAGGGACAAGAAGGCACAAGAAGGGAAAAGGAGTGCCAAGGAGGGACAAGGAGGGAAAAGGAGTGATAAGGCGGGTCACGAAGTGAAAAGTAGTGACAGGGCAGGTCAAGGAGGGTCACGGAGTGTCAAGGAGGGTCACGGAGTGTCAAGGCTGTTCAGGGAGTGTCAAGGAGGGATAAGGTTGGACAATGATGGACAAGGAGGGACAAGGAGTGACAAGGAGGGACAAGGAGTGTCAAGGAAGGTCAAGGCGAGATAAGGAGAGACAAGGAGGGAAAAGGAGTGCCAATGAGGGAAAAGGAGTGACAAGGCGGGTTAAAGAGGGTCACGAAGGGAAAAGTTGTGACAGGGCGGGTCAAGGAGGGTCACGGAGTGTCAAGGAGGGATAAGGCAATGATGGACAAGGAGGGACAAGGAGGGACAAGGAGGGACAAGGAGGGACAATGAGGTACAATGGGGTACAAGGAGGGACAAGGAGGGACAAGGAGGGACAGGGAGGGCACAGGGAGGGACAAGGAGGGACAAGGAGGTACAAGGAGGGACAATGATGGACAAGGAGGAACAAGGAGGGACTAAGAGTGACAAGGTGGGACAAGGAGTGACAAGTGGGAAAAGGAGTGACAAGGAGGGACATGTAGGGACAAGATGGGGCAATGAGGGACAAAATGGGGCAATGAGAGACGAGGAGGAGCAATGAGGGGCGATGAGAGACAAGGAGGGACAAGGAGGGACAAGGATGGACAAGGAGGGACAAGGAGGGACAAGGAGTGACAAGGAGTGACAAGGAGTGACAAGGAGTTACAAGGAGTTACAAGGAGTTATAAGGAGTTACAAGGAGTGACAAGGAGGGAAAAGGAGTGACAAGGCGGGTCACGGAGGGTCGAGGAGGGAAAAGGAGTGACAAGGCGAGTCAAGGAGGGTCACGGAGGGTCAAGGAGGGACAAGGTTGGGCAATAATGGACAAGGAGCGACAAGAAGGGACAACGAGGGACAATGATGGACAAGGAGGAACAAGGAGGGAAAAGGAGTGACAGTGAAGGACAACAAGGACAAGGAGGGTCATGGAATGACAAGGAGGGACAATGAGGAACAAAGAGGGACAAAGAGGGACAAAGAGGGACAAAGAGGGACAAGGAGGGACAAGGGTGGACAAGGAGGGACAAGGAGTGACAAGGAGTGACAAGGAGTTACAAGGAGTTACAAGGAGTTACAAGGAGTTACAAGGAGTTATAAGGAGTTACAAGGAGTGACAAGGAGGGAAAAGGAGTGACAAGGCGGGTCAAGGAGGGTCACGGAGGGTCGAGGAGGGAAAAGGAGTGACAAGGCGAGTCAAGGAGGGTCACGGAGGGTCAAGGAGGGACAAGGAGTGACAAGGATGGACAAGGAGGGACAAGGAGGGACAAGGAGTGACAAGGAGTGACAAGGAGTGACAAGGAGTTACAAGGAGTTACAAGGAGTTACAAGGAGTTACAAGGAGTTACAAGGAGTTACAAGGAGTTACAAGGAGTTACAAGGAGTTACAAGGAGTTACAAGGAGTTATAAGGAGTTACAAGGAGTGACAAGGAGGGAAAAGGAGTGACAAGGCGGGTCAAGGAGGGTCACGGAGGGTCGAGGAGGGAAAAGGAGGACAAGGAGGGAGTAGCAATGAGGGACAAGGAGGGACAAAGAGGGACAAAGAGGGACAAAGAGGGACAAAGAGGGACAAAGAGGGACAAAGAGGGACAAAGAGGGACAAGGAGGGACAAGGATGGACAAGGAGGGACAAGGAGGGACAAGGAGTGACAAGGAGTGACAAGGAGTGACAAGGAGTTACAAGGAGTTACAAGGAGTTACAAGGAGTTATAAGGAGTTACAAGGAGTGACAAGGAGGGAAAAGGCGGGTCAAGGAGGGTCAAGGAGGGTCGAGGAGGGAAAAGGAGTGACAAGGCGAGTCAAGGAGGGTCACGGAGGGTCACGGAGGGTCAAGGAGGGACAAGGTTGGGCAATAATGGACAAGGAGCGACAAGAAGGGACAACGAGGGACAATGATGGACAAGGAGGAACAAGGAGGGAAAAGGAGTGACAGTGAAGGACAACAAGGACAAGGAGGGTCATGGAATGACAAGGAGGGACAATGAGGAACAACCAGGACAATGGAGGGACAACGAGGGACAAGTACGGACATGGAGGGACAAGGAGCGGCAAGGAGGAACAAGGAGGGACCAGATTGGGCAATGAGGGACAATGAGCGAAAATGATGGACAAGGAGGAAAAAGGAGGGACAGGGAGGGACATGGAGGGACAAGATGGGGCAATGAGGGACAAGGAGGGACAAGGAGGAACAAGGTTGGGCAATGAGGAACAAGGTTGGGCAATGAGGAACAAGGAGGGACAAGAAGGGACAAGGAGTGACAAGGAGTGACAAGGAGGGACAAGGAGGGACAAGGAGGGACAAGGAGGGACATGGAGGGACATGGAGGGACAAGGAGGGACATGGAGGGACAATATGGGGCAATGAGGGAAAAGGAGGAACAAGGTTGGGCAATGAGGAACAAGGATGAACAAGGAGTGGAAATGAGGGGCAATGAGGGACAAGTAGGGACAAGGAGGGTCACGGAGTGTCAAGGAGGGTCACGGAGTGTCAAGGCTCGTCACGGAGTCTCAAGGAGGGATAAGGTTGGGCAATGATGGACAAGGAGGGACAAGGAGGGTCAAGGATGCACAAGGAAGGTCAAGGAGGGACAAGGAGGGACAAGGAGTGTCAAGGAGTGACAAGGAGTGAAAAGGCGTGTCAAGGGGGTCAATGAGGGTCACGGTGGGTCAAGGAGGGATAAGGAGTGACAAGGCGGGTCAAGGAGGGTCAAGGAGGGTCACGGAGGATCAAGGAGGGTCAAGGATGACAATGGAGGGAAAAGGAGTGACAAGGAAGGATAGTGAGGGGTAATGAGGGTCAATGACGGACAAGCAAGGACAAGGAGGGAAAAGGCGGGATAAGGAGGGACAAGGAGGGCCAAGGAGGGTCACGAGGGAAAAGTAGTGACATGGCGGGTCAAGGAGGGTCACGGAGTGTCAAGGAGGGTCACGGAGTGTCAAGGAGGGATAAGGTTGGGCGTTGATGGGTCAATGAGGGTCACGGTGGGTCAAGGAGGGATAAGGAGTGACAAGGCGGGTCAAGGAGGGTCACGGAGGATCAAGGAGGGTCAAGGATGACAATGGAGGGAAAAGGAGTGACAAGGAGGGATAATGAGGGGTAATGAGGGGCAATGACGGACAAGCAAGGACAAGGAGGGACAATAAGGCACAAGGTAGGACAAGGAGGGAAAAGAAGGGACAAGGTGGGGCAAGGAGAGAAAAGGAGGGACAAGAAGGGATAATGAGGGACAATGAGGGCCAATGAGGGACAAGAAGCGGCAAGGAGTGGCAAGGAGGGACAAGGAGGGAAAATGAGGGACAAGGAAAGACAAGGAGGGAAAAGCAGGGACAAGGAGTGACAAAGAGGGCCAAGGAGGGAAAAGGAGTGACAAAGAGGGACATGGAGGGACAGGGAGGGACAATAAGCGACAAGGCGTGACAATTAGGGAAAAGGCGGGATAAGGAGGGGCAAGGAGGGACAAGGACGGACAAGGAGGGACAAGGAGGCACAAGGAGGGAAAAGGAGTGACAAGGCGGGTCACGAAGGGAAAAGTAGTGACAGGGCAGGTCAAGGAGGGTCACGGAGTCTCAAGGAGGGTCACGGAGTTTCAAGGCTGGTCAGGGAGTGTCAAGGAGGGATAAGGTTGGGCAATGATGGACAAGGAGGGACAAGGAGTGACAAGGAGGGTCAAGGCGGGATAAGGAGGGACAAGGAGGGAAAAGGAGTGACAAGGCGGGTTAAGGAAGGTCACGATGGGAAAAGTTGTGACAGGGCGTGTCAAGGAGGGTCAAGGAGGGAAAAGGAGTGACAAGGCGGGTCAAGGAGGGACAAGGTTGGGCAATGATGGAAAAGGAGGGACAAGGAGGAACAAGGAGGGACAGGGAGGGACAATGATAGACAAGGAGGGACAAGAAGGGACAAGGAGGGAAAAGGAGGGACAATGATGGACAAGGAGGAACAAGGAGGGAAAAGGAGTGACAAGGAGTGACAAGGAGAGACAATGAGGGACAAGGAGTGACAACTAGGGTCAAGGAGGGTCAAGGTTGGGCAATGATGGAAAAGGAGGGACAATTATGGACAAGGAGGAACAAGGAGGGAGATGGAGGAACAAGGAGGGACATGGAGGGACAAGATGGGGCAATGAGGGACAAGGAGGGACAAGGAGGAACGAGGAGGGACAAAGAGGGATAAGGAATGCCAAGGAGGGACATGGAGGCACAAGATGGGGCAATGGGGGACAAGGAGGAACAAGGTTGGGCAATGAGGAACAAGGAGTGGAAATGAGGGCCAATGAGGGGCAATGAGGGACAAGGAGGGGCAATGTAAGACAAGGAGAGACAAGGAGGGGCAATGAGTGACAAGGAGCGACAAGGTTGGACAAGGAGGGAAAAGGAAGACAAGGAGAGACGGGGAGTAGCTATGAGGGACAAGGAGGGACAAGGTGGGACAAGGAGGGACAGGGAGGGACAATGAGGAACAAGGTGGGACAAGGAGGGACAAGAACGGAGGAGGAGGGACATGGAGGGGCACGGAGTGACAAGGAGGGACAATGAGGGAAAGGTGTGGCAAGGAGGGACAATGAGGGAAAAGGACGGAAAAAGAGCGACAAGGAGGGGCAAGGAGTGTCATGGAGCGTCAAGGAGGGTCATGGAGGGTCAAGGAGACACAAGGAGGGCAAGGAAGGGCAATGAGGTACAAGCAAGGACAAGGATGGAAAAGGTGGGGCAAGGAGGGAAAAGGAGTGACAAGGAGCGCTAATGAGGGGAAATGAGGGGCAATGAGGGGCAATGAGGGGCAATGAGGGACAAGCAAGGACAAGGAGGGACAATAAGGCACAAGGTAGGACAAGGAGGGAAAAGGAGGGACAAGGTGGGACAAGGTGGGGCAAGGTGTGGCAAGAAGCGGCAAGGAGGGACAAGGAGGGACAATGAGGTACAAGCAAGGACAAGGGATAAGGAGGGACAAGGAGGGTCACGAGGGAAAAGTAGTGACAGGGCGGGTCAAGGAGGGTCACGGAGTGTCAAGGAGGGATAAGTTTGGGCAATGACGGAAAAGGAGGGACAATGAGGTACAAGGAGGGACAATGAGAAACAAGGAGGGACAAGGAGGCACAAGGAGGGAAAAGGAGTGACAAGGCGGGTCACGAAGGGAAAAGTAGTGACAGGGCAGGTCAAGGAGGGTCACGGAGTTTCAAGGCTGGTCAGGGAGTGTCAAGGAGGGACAAGGTTGGGCAATGATGGACAAGGAGGGACAATGAGTGACAAGGAGTGACAAGGAGGGACAAGGAGTGACAAGGAGGGTCAAGGCGGGATAAGGAGGGACAAGGAGGGAAAAGGAGTGCCAAGGAGGGAAAAGGAGTGACTAGGCGGGTTAAGGAGTGTCACGAAGGGAAAAGTTGTGACAGGGCGGGTCAAGGAGGGTCACGGAGTGTCAAGGAGGGATAAGGCAATGATGGACAAGAAGGGACAATGAGGTACAATGGGGTACAAGGAGGGACAAGGAGGGACAAGGAGGGACAGGGTGGGCACAGGGAGGGACAAGGAGGGAAAAGGAGTGACAATGAAGGACAAGGAGTTACAAGGAGTGACAAGGAGGGAAAAGGAGTGACAAGGCGGGTCAAGGAGGGTCACGGAGTGTCAAGGAGGGAAAAGGAGTGACAAGGCGGGTCAAGGAGGGTCAAGGAGGGACAAGGTTGGGCAATGATGGAAAAGGAGGTACAAGGATGGACAAGGAGGAACAAGGAGGAACAAGGAGGGACAGGGAGGGACAGGGAGGGACAATGATGGACAAGAAGGGACAATGAGGGACAATGATGGACAAGGAGGAACAAGGAGGGAAAAGGAGTGACAATGAAGGACAACAAGGACAAGGAGGGTCATGGAATGACAAGGAGGGACAATGAGGAACAACCAGGACAATGGAGGGACAACGAGGAACACGGAGGGACAAGTACGGACATGGAGGGACAATGAAGGGCAAGGAGGAACAAGGAGGGACAGGGAGGGACATGGAGGGACAAGATGGGGCAATGAGGGACAAGGAGGAACAAGGTTGGGCAATGAGGAACAAGGAGGAACAAGGAGGGACATGAAGGGACAAGGAGGGATAAGGAGTGTCATGGAGCGTCAAGGAGGGTCATGGAGGGTCAAGGAGACACAATGAGGGACATGGAGGGCAAGGAGGGGCAAAGAGGTACAAGCAAGGACAAGGATGGACAAAGAGGGACAAGGTGGGGCAAGGAGGGAAAAGGAGTGACAAGGAGGGAAAATGAGGGGTAATGAGGGACAATGAGGGCAATGAGGGACAAGCAAGGACAAGGAGGGACAATAAGGCACAAGGTAGGACAAGGAGGGACAAGGAGGGAAAAGAAGGGACAAGGAGGGAAAAGGAGGGACAAGGTGGGGCAAGGAGCGAAAAGGAGTGACAAGGAGGGACAAGAAGGGATAATGAGCGACAATGAGGGACAAGAAGCGGCAAGGAGGGGCAAGGAGGGACAAGGAGGGAAAATGAGGGACAAGGAGAGACAAGGAGGGTCACGAGGGAAAAGTAGTGACAGTGCGGGTCAAGGAGGGTCACGGAGTGTCACGGAGTGTCAATGAGGGACAAGGAGGGACAATGAGGAACAAGGAGGGACAAGAAGGCACAAGAAGGGAAAAGGAGTGCCAAGGAGGGACAAGGAGGGAAAAGGAGTGATAAGGCGGGTCACGAAGTGAAAAGTAGTGACAGGGCAGGTCAAGGAGGGTCACGGAGTGTCAAGGAGGGTCACGGAGTGTCAAGGCTGTTCAGGGAGTGTCAAGGAGGGATAAGGTTGGACAATGATGGACAAGGAGGGACAAGGAGTGACAAGGAGGGACAAGGAGTGTCAAGGAAGGTCAAGGCGAGATAAGGAGAGACAAGGAGGGAAAAGGAGTGCCAATGAGGGAAAAGGAGTGACAAGGCGGGTTAAAGAGGGTCACGAAGGGAAAAGTTGTGACAGGGCGGGTCAAGGAGGGTCACGGAGTGTCAAGGAGGGATAAGGCAATGATGGACAAGGAGGGACAAGGAGGGACAAGGAGGGACAAGGAGGGACAATGAGGTACAATGGGGTACAAGGAGGGACAAGGAGGGACAAGGAGGGACAGGGAGGGCACAGGGAGGGACAAGGAGGGACAAGGAGGTACAAGGAGGGACAATGATGGACAAGGAGGAACAAGGAGGGACTAAGAGTGACAAGGTGGGACAAGGAGTGACAAGTGGGAAAAGGAGTGACAAGGAGGGACATGTAGGGACAAGATGGGGCAATGAGGGACAAAATGGGGCAATGAGAGACGAGGAGGAGCAATGAGGGGCGATGAGAGACAAGGAGGGACAAGGAGGGACAAGGATGGACAAGGAGGGACAAGGAGGGACAAGGAGTGACAAGGAGTGACAAGGAGTGACAAGGAGTTACAAGGAGTTACAAGGAGTTACAAGGAGTTATAAGGAGTTACAAGGAGTGACAAGGAGGGAAAAGGAGTGACAAGGCGGGTCACGGAGGGTCGAGGAGGGAAAAGGAGTGACAAGGCGAGTCAAGGAGGGTCACGGAGGGTCAAGGAGGGACAAGGTTGGGCAATAATGGACAAGGAGCGACAAGAAGGGACAACGAGGGACAATGATGGACAAGGAGGAACAAGGAGGGAAAAGGAGTGACAGTGAAGGACAACAAGGACAAGGAGGGTCATGGAATGACAAGGAGGGACAATGAGGAACAAAGAGGGACAAAGAGGGACAAAGAGGGACAAAGAGGGACAAGGAGGGACAAGGGTGGACAAGGAGGGACAAGGAGTGACAAGGAGTGACAAGGAGTTACAAGGAGTTACAAGGAGTTACAAGGAGTTACAAGGAGTTACAAGGAGTTACAAGGAGTTACAAGGAGTTATAAGGAGTTACAAGGAGTGACAAGGAGGGAAAAGGAGTGACAAGGCGGGTCAAGGAGGGTCACGGAGGGTCGAGGAGGGAAAAGGAGTGACAAGGCGAGTCAAGGAGGGTCACGGAGGGTCAAGGAGGGACAAGGAGTGACAAGGATGGACAAGGAGGGACAAGGAGGGACAAGGAGTGACAAGGAGTGACAAGGAGTGACAAGGAGTTACAAGGAGTTACAAGGAGTTACAAGGAGTTACAAGGAGTTACAAGGAGTTACAAGGAGTTACAAGGAGTTACAAGGAGTTACAAGGAGTTACAAGGAGTTACAAGGAGTGACAAGGAGGGAAAAGGAGTGACAAGGCGGGTCAAGGAGGGTCACGGAGGGTCGAGGAGGGAAAAGGAGGACAAGGAGGGAGTAGCAATGAGGGACAAGGAGGGACAAAGAGGGACAAAGAGGGACAAGGAGGGACAAAGAGGGACAAAGAGGGACAAAGAGGGACAAAGAGGGACAAAGAGGGACAAAGAGGGACAAAGAGGGACAAAGAGGGACAAGGAGGGACAAGGAGTGACAAGGAGTGACAAGGAGTGACAAGGAGTTACAAGGAGTTACAAGGAGTTACAAGGAGTTATAAGGAGTTACAAGGAGTGACAAGGAGGGAAAAGGCGGGTCAAGGAGGGTCACGGAGGGTCGAGGAGGGAAAAGGAGTGACAAGGCGAGTCAAGGAGGGTCACGGAGGGTCACGGAGGGTCAAGGAGGGACAAGGTTGGGCAATAATGGACAAGGAGCGACAAGAAGGGACAACGAGGGACAATGATGGACAAGGAGGAACAAGGAGGGAAAAGGAGTGACAGTGAAGGACAACAAGGACAAGGAGGGTCATGGAATGACAAGGAGGGACAATGAGGAACAACCAGGACAATGGAGGGACAACGAGGGACAAGTACGGACATGGAGGGACAAGGAGCGGCAAGGAGGAACAAGGAGGGACCAGATTGGGCAATGAGGGACAATGAGCGAAAATGATGGACAAGGAGGAAAAAGGAGGGACAGGGAGGGACATGGAGGGACAAGATGGGGCAATGAGGGACAAGGAGGGACAAGGAGGAACAAGGTTGGGCAATGAGGAACAAGGTTGGGCAATGAGGAACAAGGAGGGACAAGAAGGGACAAGGAGTGACAAGGAGTGACAAGGAGGGACAAGGAGGGACAAGGAGGGACAAGGAGGGACATGGAGGGACATGGAGGGACAAGGAGGGACATGGAGGGACAATATGGGGCAATGAGGGAAAAGGAGGAACAAGGTTGGGCAATGAGGAACAAGGATGAACAAGGAGTGGAAATGAGGGGCAATGAGGGACAAGTAGGGACAAGGAGGGTCACGGAGTGTCAAGGAGGGTCACGGAGTGTCAAGGCTCGTCACGGAGTCTCAAGGAGGGATAAGGTTGGGCAATGATGGACAAGGAGGGACAAGGAGGGTCAAGGATGCACAAGGAAGGTCAAGGAGGGACAAGGAGGGACAAGGAGTGTCAAGGAGTGACAAGGAGTGAAAAGGCGTGTCAAGGGGGTCAATGAGGGTCACGGTGGGTCAAGGAGGGATAAGGAGTGACAAGGCGGGTCAAGGAGGGTCAAGGAGGGTCACGGAGGATCAAGGAGGGTCAAGGATGACAATGGAGGGAAAAGGAGTGACAAGGAAGGATAGTGAGGGGTAATGAGGGTCAATGACGGACAAGCAAGGACAAGGAGGGAAAAGGCGGGATAAGGAGGGACAAGGAGGGCCAAGGAGGGTCACGAGGGAAAAGTAGTGACATGGCGGGTCAAGGAGGGTCACGGAGTGTCAAGGAGGGTCACGGAGTGTCAAGGAGGGATAAGGTTGGGCGTTGATGGGTCAATGAGGGTCACGGTGGGTCAAGGAGGGATAAGGAGTGACAAGGCGGGTCAAGGAGGGTCACGGAGGATCAAGGAGGGTCAAGGATGACAATGGAGGGAAAAGGAGTGACAAGGAGGGATAATGAGGGGTAATGAGGGGCAATGACGGACAAGCAAGGACAAGGAGGGACAATAAGGCACAAGGTAGGACAAGGAGGGAAAAGAAGGGACAAGGTGGGGCAAGGAGAGAAAAGGAGGGACAAGAAGGGATAATGAGGGACAATGAGGGCCAATGAGGGACAAGAAGCGGCAAGGAGTGGCAAGGAGGGACAAGGAGGGAAAATGAGGGACAAGGAAAGACAAGGAGGGAAAAGCAGGGACAAGGAGTGACAAAGAGGGCCAAGGAGGGAAAAGGAGTGACAAAGAGGGACATGGAGGGACAGGGAGGGACAATAAGCGACAAGGCGTGACAAGGAGGGAAAAGGCGGGATAAGGAGGGGCAAGGAGGGACAAGGACGGACAAGGAGGCACAAGGAGGGAAAAGGAGTGACAAGGCGGGTCACGAAGGGAAAAGTAGTGACAGGGCAGGTCAAGGAGGGTCACGGAGTCTCAAGGAGGGTCACGGAGTTTCAAGGCTGGTCAGGGAGTGTCAAGGAGGGATAAGGTTGGGCAATGATGGACAAGGAGGGACAAGGAGTGACAAGGAGGGTCAAGGCGGGATAAGGAGGGACAAGGAGGGAAAAGGAGTGACAAGGCGGGTTAAGGAAGGTCACGATGGGAAAAGTTGTGACAGGGCGTGTCAAGGAGGGTCAAGGAGGGAAAAGGAGTGACAAGGCGGGTCAAGGAGGGACAAGGTTGGGCAATGATGGAAAAGGAGGGACAAGGAGGAACAAGGAGGGACAGGGAGGGACAATGATAGACAAGGAGGGACAAGAAGGGACAAGGAGGGAAAAGGAGGGACAATGATGGACAAGGAGGAACAAGGAGGGAAAAGGAGTGACAAGGAGTGACAAGGAGAGACAATGAGGGACAAGGAGTGACAACTAGGGTCAAGGAGGGTCAAGGTTGGGCAATGATGGAAAAGGAGGGACAATTATGGACAAGGAGGAACAAGGAGGGAGATGGAGGAACAAGGAGGGACATGGAGGGACAAGATGGGGCAATGAGGGACAAGGAGGGACAAGGAGGAACGAGGAGGGACAAAGAGGGATAAGGAATGCCAAGGAGGGACATGGAGGCACAAGATGGGGCAATGGGGGACAAGGAGGAACAAGGTTGGGCAATGAGGAACAAGGAGTGGAAATGAGGGCCAATGAGGGGCAATGAGGGACAAGGAGGGGCAATGTAAGACAAGGAGAGACAAGGAGGGGCAATGAGTGACAAGGAGCGACAAGGTTGGACAAGGAGGGAAAAGGAAGACAAGGAGAGACGGGGAGTAGCTATGAGGGACAAGGAGGGACAAGGTGGGACAAGGAGGGACAGGGAGGGACAATGAGGAACAAGGTGGGACAAGGAGGGACAAGAACGGAGGAGGAGGGACATGGAGGGGCACGGAGTGACAAGGAGGGACAATGAGGGAAAGGTGTGGCAAGGAGGGACAATGAGGGAAAAGGACGGAAAAAGAGCGACAAGGAGGGGCAAGGAGTGTCATGGAGCGTCAAGGAGGGTCATGGAGGGTCAAGGAGACACAAGGAGGGCAAGGAAGGGCAATGAGGTACAAGCAAGGACAAGGATGGAAAAGGTGGGGCAAGGAGGGAAAAGGAGTGACAAGGAGGGCTAATGAGGGGAAATGAGGGGCAATGAGGGGCAATGAGGGGCAATGAGGGACAAGCAAGGACAAGGAGGGACAATAAGGCACAAGGTAGGACAAGGAGGGAAAAGGAGGGACAAGGTGGGACAAGGTGGGGCAAGGTGTGGCAAGAAGCGGCAAGGAGGGACAAGGAGGGAAAATTAGGGACAAGCATGGACAAGGAGGGAAAAGGAGGGACAAGGAGTGACAAGGAGGGACAATAAGGGACAATAAGGGACAAGGAGTGACAAAGAGGGCCAAGGAGGGAAAAGGAGTGACAAGGAGGGACATGGAGGGACAAGGTGGGACATGGAGGGACAATAAGCGAGAAGGAGTGACAAGGAGGGAAAAGGCGGGATAAGGAGGGTTACGAGGGAAAAGTAGTGACAGGGCGGGTCAAGGAGGGTCACGGAGTGTCAAGGAGGGATAAGGTTGGGCAATGATGGAAAAGGAGGGACAAGGAGGGACAATTAGGGACAATGAGGTACAAGGAGGGACAATGAGGAACAAGGAGGGACAAGGAGGCACAAGTAGGGAAAAGGAGTGACAAGGAGGGAAAAGGAGTGACAAGGCGGGTCACGAAGGGAAAAGTAGTGGCAGGGCAGGTCAAGGAGGGTCACGGAGTGTCAAGGCTGGTCAGGGAGTGTCACGGAGTGTCAAGGCTGGTCAGGGAGTGTCAAGGAGGGATAAGGTTGGGCAATGATGGACAATGAGTGACAAGGAGTGACAAGGAGGGACAAGGAGTGACAAGGAGGGTCAATAAGGCACAAGGTAGGACAAGGAGGGACAAGGAGGGAAAAGGAGGGACAAGGAGGGAAAAGGAGGGACAAGGTGGGGCAAGGAGCGAAAAGGAGTGACAAGGAGGGACAAGAAGGGATAATGAGGGACAAGGAGAGACAAGGAGGGTCACGAGGGAAAAGTAGTGACAGTGCGGGTCAAGGAGGGTCACGGAGTGTCACGGAGTGTCAATGAGGGACAAGGAGGGACAATGAGGAACAAGGAGGGACAAGGAGGCACAAGAAGGGAAAAGGAGTGCCAAGGAGGGACAAGGAGGGAAAAGGAGTGATAAGGTGGGGCAAGGAGCGAAAAGGAGTGACAAGGAGGGACAAGAAGGGATAATGAGCGACAATGAGGGACAAGAAGCGGCAAGGAGGGGCAAGGAGGGACAAGGAGGGAAAATGAGGGACAAGGAGAGACAAGGAGGGTCACGAGGGAAAAGTAGTGACAGTGCGGGTCAAGGAGGGTCACGGAGTGTCAATGAGGGACAAGGAGGGACAATGAGGAACAAGGAGGGACAAGGAGGCACAAGAAGGGAAAAGGAGTGCCAAGGAGGGACAAGGAGGGAAAAGGAGTGATAAGGCGGGTCACGAAGTGAAAAGTAGTGACAGGGCAGGTCAAGGAGGGTCACGGAGTGTCAAGGAGGGTCACGGAGTGTCAAGGCTGTTCAGGGAGTGTCAAGGAGGGATAAGGTTGGACAATGATGGACAAGGAGGGACAAGGAGTGACAAGGAGGGACAAGGAGTGTCAAGGAAGGTCAAGGCGTGATAAGGAGAGACAAGGAGGGAAAAGGAGTGCCAATGAGGGAAAAGGAGTGACAAGGCGGGTTAAAGAGGGTCACGAAGGGAAAAGTTGTGACAGGGCGGGTCAAGGAGGGTCACGGAGTGTCAAGGAGGGATAAGGCAATGATGGACAAGGAGGGACAAGGAGGGACAAGGAGGGACAATGGGGTACAAGGAGGGACAAGGAGGGACAGGGAGGGCACAGGGAGGGACAAGGAGGGACAAGGAGGGACAAGGAGGGACAATGATGGACAAGGAGGAACAAGGAGGGACTAAGAGTGACAAGGTGGGACAAGGAGTGACAAGTGGGAAAAGGAGTGACAAGGAGGGACATGTAGGGACAAGATGGGGCAATGAGGGACAAAATGGGGCAATGAGAGACGAGGAGGAGCAATGAGGGGCGATGAGAGACAAGGAGGGACAAGGAGGGACAAGGAGGGACAAGGAGGGACAAGGAGGGACAAGGAGGGACAAGGATGGACAAGGAGGGACAAGGAGGGACAAGGAGTGACAAGGAGTGACAAGGAGTGACAAGGAGTTACAAGGAGTTACAAGGAGTTACAAGGAGTTATAAGGAGTTACAAGGAGTGACAAGGAGGGAAAAGGAGTGACAAGGCGGGTCAAGGAGGGTCACGGAGGGTCGAGGAGGGAAAAGGAGTGACAAGGCGAGTCAAGGAGGGTCACGGAGGGTCAAGGAGGGACAAGGTTGGGCAATAATAGACAAGGAGCGACAAGAAGGGACAACGAGGGACAATGATGGACAAGGAGGAACAAGGAGGGAAAAGGAGTGACAGTGAAGGACAACAAGGACAAGGAGGGTCATGGAATGACAAGGAGGGACAATGAGGAACAAAGAGGGACAAAGAGGGACAAGGAGGGACAAGGATGGACAAGGAGTGACAAGGAGTGACAAGGAGTGACAAGGAGTTACAAGGAGTTACAAGGAGTTACAAGGAGTTACAAGGAGTTATAAGGAGTTACAAGGAGTGACAAGGAGGGAAAAGGAGTGACAAGGCGGGTCAAGGAGGGTCACGGAGGGTCGAGGAGGGAAAAGGAGTGACAAGGCGAGTCAAGGAGGGTCACGGAGGGTCAAGGAGGGACAAGGAGTGACAAGGAGGGACAAGGAGGGACAAGGAGTGACAAGGAGTGACAAGGAGTTACAAGGAGTTACAAGGAGTTACAAGGAGTTACAAGGAGTTACAAGGAGTTACAAGGAGTTACAAGGAGTTACAAGGAGTTACAAGGAGTTATAAGGAGTTACAAGGAGTGACAAGGAGGGAAAAGGAGTGACAAGGCGGGTCAAGGAGGGTCACGGAGGGTCGAGGAGGGAAAAGGAGGACAAGGAGGGAGTAGCAATGAGGGACAAGGAGGGACAAAGAGGGACAAAGAGGGACAAAGATGGACAAAGAGGGACAAAGAGGGACAAAGAGGGACAAAGAGGGACAAAGAGGGACAAGGAGGGACAAGGATGGACAAGGAGGGACAAGGAGGGACAAGGAGTGACAAGGAGTGACAAGGAGTGACAAGGAGTTACAAGGAGTTACAAGGAGTTACAAGGAGTTACAAGGAGTTATAAGGAGTTACAAGGAGTGACAAGGAGGGAAAAGGAGTGACAAGGCGGGTCAAGGAGGGTCACGGAGGGTCGAGGAGGGAAAAGGAGTGACAAGGCGAGTCAAGGAGGGTCACGGAGGGTCAAGGAGGGACAAGGTTGGGCAATAATGGACAAGGAGCGACAAGAAGGGACAACGAGGGACAATGATGGACAAGGAGGAACAAGGAGGGAAAAGGAGTGACAGTGAAGGACAACAAGGACAAGGAGGGTCATGGAATGACAAGGAGGGACAATGAGGAACAACCAGGACAATGGAGGGACAACGAGGGACAAGTACGGACATGGAGGGACAAGGAGCGGCAAGGAGGAACAAGGAGGGACAAGATTGGGCAATGAGGGACAATGAGCGAAAATGATGGACAAGGAGGAAAAAGGAGGGACATGGAGGGACAAGATGGGGCAATGAGGGACAAGGATGGACAAGGAGGAACAAGGTTGGACAATGAGGAACAAGGTTGGGCAATGAGGAACAAGGAGGGACAAGAAGGGACAAGGAGTGACAAGGAGTGACAAGGAGGGACAAGGAGGGACAAGGAGGGACAAGGAGGGACAAGGAGGGACATGGAGGGACATGGAGGGACAAGGAGGGACATGGAGGGACAATATGGGGCAATGAGGGAAAAGGAGGAACAAGGTTGGGCAATGAGGAACAAGGAGGAACAAGGAGTGGAAATGAGGGGCAATGAGGGAAAAGTAGGGACAAGGAGGGGCAATGTAAGACAAGGAGTGACAAGGAGGGACAAGGAGGGGCAATGAGTGGCAAGGAACGACAAGGTTGGACAAGGAGGGAAAAGGAGGACAAGGAGGGAGTAGCAATGAGGGACAAGGAGGGACAAAGAGGGACAAAGAGGGACAAAGAGGGACAAAGAGGGACAAAGAGGGACAAAGAGGGACAAGGAGGGACATGGTGGGGCAAGGAGTGACAAGGAGGGACAATGAGGGAAAATGAGTGACAAGGAGGGACATGGTGGGACAAGGTGGAACAGGGAGGGACAATAAGCGACAAGGAGTGACAAGGAAGGAAAAGGCGGGATAAGGAGGGACAAGGAGGGTCACGAGGGAAAAGTAGAGACATGGCGGGTCAAGGAGGGTCACGGAGTGTCAAGGATGGTCACGGAGTGTCAAGGAGGGATAAGGTTGGGCATTGATGGACAAGGAGGGACAAGGAGGGACAATGAGGTACAAGGAGGGACAATGAGGAACAAGGAGGCACAAGGAGAGAAAAGGAGTGCCAAGGAGGGACCAGGAGGGAAAAGGAGTGACAAGGCGGGTCAAGGAGGGTCACGAAGGGAAATTTAGTGACAGGGCAGGTCAAGGAGGGTCACGGAGTGTCAAGGAGGGTCACGGAATGTCAAGGAGGGCCACGGAGTGTCAAGGAGGGTCACGGAGTGTCAAGGAGGGTGACGGAGTGTCAAGGCTCGTCACGGAGTCTCAAGGAGGGATAAGGTTGGGCAATGATGGACAAGGAGGGACAAGGAGGGTCAAGGATGCACAAGGAAGGTCAAGGAGGGACAAGGAGTGTCAAGGAGTGACAAGGAGTGAAAAGGCGGGTCAAGGGGGTCAATGAGGGTCACGGTGGGTCAAGGAGGGATAAGGAGTGACAAGGCGGGTCAAGGAGGGTCAAGGAGGGTCACGGAGGATCAAGGAGGGTCAAGGATGACAATGGAGGGAAAAGGAGTGACAAGGAAGGATAGTGAGGGGTAATGAGGGTCAATGACGGACAAGCAAGGACAAGGAGTGACAAGGAGGGAAAAGGCGGGATAAGGAGGGACAAGGAGGGCCAAGGAGGGTCACGAGGGAAAAGTAGTGACATGGCGGGTCAAGGAGGGTCACGGAGTGTCAAGGAGGGTCACGGAGTGTCAAGGAGGGATAAGGTTGGGCGTTGATGGGTCAATGAGGGTCACGGTGGGTCAAGGAGGGATAAGGAGTGACAAGGCGGGTCTAGGAGGGTCACGGAGGATCAAGGAGGGTCAAGGATGACAATGGAGGGAAAAGGAGTGACAAGGAGGGATAATGAGGGATAATGAGGGGCAATGACGGACAAGCAAGGACAAGGAGGGACAATAAGGCACAAGGTAGGACAAGGAGGGAAAAGAAGGGACAAGGTGGGGCAAGGAGCGAAAAGGAGGGACAAGAAGGGATAATGAGGGACAATGAGGGCCAATGAGGGACAAGAAGCGGCAAGGAGGGACAAGGAGGGAAAATGAGGGACAAGGAAAGACAAGGAGGGAAAAGCAGGGACAAGGAGTGACAAAGAGGGCCAAGGAGGGAAAAGGAGTGACAAAGAGGGACATGGAGGGACAGGGAGGGACAATAAGCGACAAGGCGTGACAAGGAGGGAAAAGGCGGGATAAGGAGGGGCAAGGAGGGACAAGGACGGACAAGGAGGGACAAGGAGGCACAAGGAGGGAAAAGGAGTGACAAGGCGGGTCACGAAGGGAAAAGTAGTGACAGGGCAGGTCAAGGAGGGTCACGGAGTCTCAAGGAGGGTCACGGAGTTTCAAGGCTGGTCAGGGAGTGTCAAGGAGGGATAAGGTTGGGCAATGATGGACAAGGAGGGACAAGGAGTGACAAGGAGGGTCAAGGCGGGATAAGGAGGGAAAAGGAGTGACAAGGCGGGTTAAGGAAGGTCACGATGGGAAAAGTTGTGACAGGGCGTGTCAAGGAGGGTCAAGGAGGGAAAAGGAGTGACAAGGCGGGTCAAGGAGGGACAAGGTTGGGCAATGATGGAAAAGGAGGGACAAGGAGGAACAAGGAGGGACAGGGAGGGACAGGGAGGGACAATGATAGACAAGGAGGGACAAGAAGGGACAAGGAGGGAAAAGGAGGGACAATGATGGACAAGGAGGAACAAGGAGGGAAAAGGAGTGACAAGGAGTGACAAGGAGAGACAATGAGGGACAAGGAGTGACAACTAGGGTCAAGGAGGGTCAAGGTTGGGCAATGATGGAAAAGGAGGGACAATTATGGACAAGGAGGAACAAGGAGGGAGATGGAGGAACAAGGAGGGACATGGAGGGACAAGATGGGGCAATGAGGGACAAGGAGGGACAAGGAGGAACGAGGAGGGACAAAGAGGGATAAGGAATGCCAAGGAGGGACATGGAGGCACAAGATGGGGCAATGGGGGACAAGGAGGAACAAGGTTGGGCAATGAGGAACAAGGAGTGGAAATGAGGGCCAATGAGGGGCAATGAGGGACAAGGAGGGGCAATGTAAGACAAGGAGAGACAAGGATGGGCAATGAGTGACAAGGAGCGACAAGGTTGGACAAGGAGGGAAAAGGAAGACAAGGAGAGACGGGGAGTAGCAATGAGGGACAAGGAGGGACAAGGTGGGACAAGGAGGGACAGGGAGGGACAATGAGGGACAAGGTGGGACAAGGAGGGACAAGAACGGAGGAGGAGGGACATGGAGGGGCACGGAGTGACAAGGAGGGACAATGAGGGAAAGGTGTGGCAAGGAGGGACAATGAGGGAAAAGGACGGAAAAAGAGCGACAAGGAGGGGCAAGGAGTGTCATGGAGCGTCAAGGAGGGTCATGGAGGGTCAAGGAGACACAAGGAGGGCAAGGAAGGGCAATGAGGTACAAGCAAGGACAAGGATGGAAAAGGTGGGGCAAGGAGGGAAAAGGAGTGACAAGGAGGGCTAATGAGGGGAAATGAGGGGCAATGAGGGGCAATGAGGGACAAGCAAGGACAAGGAGGGACAATAAGGCACAAGGTAGGACAAGGAGGGAAAAGGAGGGACAAGGTGGGACAAGGTGGGGCAAGGTGTGGCAAGAAGCGGCAAGGAGGGACAAGGAGGGACAAGGAGGGAAAATTAGGGACAAGCATGGACAAGGAGGGAAAAGGAGGGACAAGGAGTGACAAGGAGGGACAATAAGGGACAATAAGGGACAAGGAGTGACAAAGAGGGCCAAGGAGGGAAAAGGAGTGACAAGGAGGGACATGGAGGGACATGGAGGGACATGGAGGGACATGGAGGGACAAGGTGGGACATGGAGGGACAATAAGCGAGAAGGAGTGACAAGGAGGGAAAAGGCGGGATAAGGAGGGTTACGAGGGAAAAGTAGTGACAGGGCGGGTCAAGGAGGGTCACGGAGTGTCAAGGAGGGATAAGGTTGGGCAATGATGGAAAAGGAGGGACAAGGAGGGACAATTAGGGACAATGAGGTACAAGGAGGGACAATGAGGAACAAGGAGGGACAAGGAGGCACAAGGAGGGAAAAGGAGTGCCAAGGAGGGAAAAGGAGTGACAAGGCGGGTCACGAAGGGAGAAGTAGTGGCAGGGCAGGTCAAGGAGGGTCACGGAGTGTCAAGGCTGGTCAGGGAGTGTCACGGAGTGTCAAGGCTGGTCAGGGAGTGTCAAGGAGGGATAAGGTTGGGCAATGATGGACAATGAGTGACAAGGAGTGACAAGGAGTGACAAGGAGGGTCAATGCGGGATAAGGAGGGACAAGGAGGGAAAAGGAGTGCCAAGGAGGGAAAAGGAGGGACAGGGAGGGACAATGATGGACAAGGAGGGACAATGATGGACAAGGAGGAACAAGAAGGGAAAAGGAGTGACAATGAAGGACAACAAGGACAAGGAGGGTCATGGAATGACAAGGAGGGACAATGAGGAACAACCAGGACAATGGAGGGACAACGAGAGACACGGAGGGACAAGTACGGACATGGAGGGACAAGGAAGGGCAAGGAGGGACAATGATGGACAAGGAGGGACAGGGAGGGACAAGATGGGGCAATGAGGGACAAGGAGGGACAATGATGGACAAGGAGGAACAAGGAGGGACAGGGAGGGACAAGATGGGGCAATGAGTGACAAGGAGGGACAAGGAGGAACAAGGTTGGGCAATGAGGAACAAGGAGGGACAAGAAGGGACAAGGAGGGATAAGGAGTGACAAGGAGGGACAAGGAGGGACATGGAGGGACATGGAGGGACAAGATGGGGCAATGAGGGACAAGGAGGGACAAGGAGGAACAAGGTTGGGCAATGATGGAAAAGAAGGGACAAGGAGGGACAAGGAGGATCAAGGAGGGACAGGGAGGGGCAATGATGGAAAAGGAGGGACAAGGAGGTACAAGGGGGTCAAGGAGGGACAAGGAGGGACAATGATGGACAAGGAGGAACAAGGATGGAAAAGGAGTGACAATGGAGGACAACAAGGACAAGGAGGGTCATTGAACGACAAGGAGGGACAATGAGGAACAACCAGGACAATGGAGGGACAAGGAGGGACACGGAGGGACAAGTACGGACATGGAGGGACAAGGAGGTACAATGAGGGAAATGGAGTTACAAGGAGGGACAATGAGGGAAAAGGACGGAAAAGGAGCGACAAGGAGGGACAATGTGGGACATTGAGGGACTAGGAGTGTCATGGAGCGTCAAGGAGAGACAATGAGGGACAAGGAGTGACAACTAGGGTCAAGGAGGGTCAAGGAGGGACAAGGTTGGGCAATGATGGAAAAGGAGGGACAATTATGGACAAGGAGGGACATGGAGGGACAAGATGGGGCAATGAGGAACAAGTAGGGACAAGGAGGAACAAGGTTGGGCAATGAGGATCAAGGAGGGACAAGAAGCGACAAGGAGGGATAAGGAGTGACAAGGAGGGACAAGGAGGGACAAGGAGGGACAAGGAGGGACAAGGAGGAACAAGGATGGAAAAGGACTGACAATGAAGGACAACAAGGACAAGGAGGGTCATTGAACGACATGGAGGGACAATGAGGAACAACCAGGACAATGGAGGGACAAGGAGGGACACGGAGGGACAAGTACGGACATGGAGGGACAAGGAGGTACAATGAGGGAAAAGGAGTTACAAGGAGTGACAAGGAGGGACAATGAGGGAAAAGGACGGAAAAGGAGCGACAAGGAGGGACAATGTGGGACATTGAGGGACTAGGAGTGTCATGGAGCGTCAAGGAGAGACAATGAGGGACAAGGAGTGACAACTAGGGTCAAGAAGGGACAAGGAGGAACAAGGTTGGGCAATGAGTAACAAGGAGGAACAATGAGTGGAAATGAGGGCCAATGAGGGTCAATGAGGGCCAATGAGGGACAAGGAGGGGCAATGTAAGACAAGGAGTGACAAGGAGGGAAAAGGCGGGATAAGGAGGGTTACGAGGGAAAAGTAGTGACAGGGCGGGTCAAGGAGGGTCACGGAGTGTCAAGGAGGGATAAGGTTGGGCAATGATGGAAAAGGAGGGACAAGGAGGGACAATTAGGGACAATGAGGTACAAGGAGGGACAATGAGGAACAAGGAGGGACAAGGAGGCACAAGGAGGGAAAAGGAGTGCCAAGGAGGGAAAAGGAGTGACAAGGCGGGTCACGAAGGGAAAAGTAGTGGCAGGGCAGGTCAAGGAGGGTCACGGAGTGTCAAGGCTGGTCAGGGAGTGTCACGGAGTGTCAAGGCTGGTCAGGGAGTGTCAAGGAGGGATAAGGTTGGGCAATGATGGACAATGAGTGACAAGGAGTGACAAGGAGTGACAAGGAGGGTCAATGCGGGATAAGGAGGGACAAGGAGGGAAAAGGAGTGCCAAGGAGGGAAAAGGAGGGACAGGGAGGGACAATGATGGACAAGGAGGGACAATGATGGACAAGGAGGAACAAGAAGGGAAAAGGAGTGACAATGAAGGACAACAAGGACAAGGAGGGTCATGGAATGACAAGGAGGGACAATGAGGAACAACCAGGACAATGGAGGGACAACGAGAGACACGGAGGGACAAGTACGGACATGGAGGGACAAGGAAGGGCAAGGAGGGATAATGATGGACAAGGAGGGACAGGGAGGGACAAGATGGGGCAATGAGGGACAAGGAGGGACAATGATGGACAAGGAGGAACAAGGAGGGACAGGGAGGGACAAGATGGGGCAATGAGTGACAAGGAGGGACAAGGAGGAACAAGGTTGGGCAATGAGGAACAAGGAGGGACAAGAAGGGACAAGGAGGGATAAGGAGTGACAAGGAGGGACAAGGAGGGACATGGAGGGACATGGAGGGACAAGATGGGGCAATGAGGGACAAGGAGGGACAAGGAGGAACAAGGTTGGGCAATGATGGAAAAGAAGGGACAAGGAGGGACAAGGAGGATCAAGGAGGGACAGGGAGGGGCAATGATGGAAAAGGAGGGACAAGGAGGTACAAGGGGGTCAAGGAGGGACAAGGAGGGACAATGATGGACAAGGAGGAACAAGGATGGAAAAGGAGTGACAATGGAGGACAACAAGGACAAGGAGGGTCATTGAACGACAAGGAGGGACAATGAGGAACAACCAGGACAATGGAGGGACAAGGAGGGACACGGAGGGACAAGTACGGACATGGAGGGACAAGGAGGTACAATGAGGGAAATGGAGTTACAAGGAGGGACAATGAGGGAAAAGGACGGAAAAGGAGCGACAAGGAGGGACAATGTGGGACATTGAGGGACTAGGAGTGTCATGGAGCGTCAAGGAGAGACAATGAGGGACAAGGAGTGACAACTAGGGTCAAGGAGGGTCAAGGAGGGACAAGGTTGGGCAATGATGGAAAAGGAGGGACAATTATGGACAAGGAGGGACATGGAGGGACAAGATGGGGCAATGAGGAACAAGTAGGGACAAGGAGGAACAAGGTTGGGCAATGAGGATCAAGGAGGGACAAGAAGGGACAAGGAGGGATAAGGAGTGACAAGGAGGGACAAGGAGGAACAAGGATGGAAAAGGACTGACAATGAAGGACAACAAGGACAAGGAGGGTCATTGAACGACATGGAGGGACAATGAGGAACAACCAGGACAATGGAGGGACAAGGAGGGACACGGAGGGACAAGTACGGACATGGAGGGACAAGGAGGTACAATGAGGGAAAAGGAGTTACAAGGAGTGACAAGGAGGGACAATGAGGGAAAAGGACGGAAAAGGAGCGACAAGGAGGGACAATGTGGGACATTGAGGGACTAGGAGTGTCATGGAGCGTCAAGGAGAGACAATGAGGGACAAGGAGTGACAACTAGGGTCAAGAAGGGACAAGGAGGAACAAGGTTGGGCAATGAGTAACAAGGAGGAACAATGAGTGGAAATGAGGGCCAATGAGGGTCAATGAGGGCCAATGAGGGACAAGGAGGGGCAATGTAAGACAAGGAGTGACAAAGAGGGACAAGGAGGGGCAATGAGTGACAAGGAGCGACAAGGTTGGACAAGGAGGGAAAAGGAGGACAAGGAGAGACAGGGAGTAGCAATGAGGGACAAGGAGGGACAAAGAGGGACAAGGTGGGACAAGGAGGGACAGGGAGGGACAATGAGGGACAAGGAGGGACAAGAACTGAGGAGGAGGGACATGGAGGGGCAAGGAGCGACAAGGAGGGGCAAGTAGGGACAATGAGGGAAAAGGACGGAAAAAGAGCGACAAGGAGGGACAAGGAGTGTCATGGAGCGTCAAGGAGGGTCATGGAGGGTCAAGGAGACACATGAGGGACAAGGAGGGCAAGGAGGGGCAAGGACAAGGATGGACAAGGTGGGGCAAAGAGGGAAAAGGAGTGACAAGGAGGGATAATGGGGGGTAATGAGGGGCAATGAGGGGCAATGAGGGACAAGCAAGGACAAGGAGGGAAAATAAGGCACAAGGTAGGACAAGGAGGGAAAAGGAGGGACAAGGTGGGGCAAGGTGTGGCAAGAAGCGGCAAGGAGGGACAAGGAGGGAAAATTAGGGACAAGGAGGGACAAGGATGGACAAGGAGTGAAAAGGAGGGACAAGGAGTGACAAGGAGGGACAATAAGGGACAATAAGGGACAAGGAGTGACAAAGAGGGCCAAGGAGGGAAAAGGAGTGACAAGGAGGGACATGGAGGGACATGGAGGGACATGGAGGGACATGGAGGGACAAGGTGGGACATGGAGGGACAATAAGCGAGAAGGAGTGACAAGGAGGGAAAAGGCGGGATAAGGAGGGTCACGAGGGAAAAGTAGTGACAGGGCGGGTCAAGGAGGGTCACGGAGTGTCAAGGAGGGATAAGGTTGGGCAATGATGGAAAAGGAGGGACAAGGAGGGACAAGGAGGGACAAGGAGGGACAAGGAGGGACAAGGAGGGACAAGGAGGGACAATGAGGGACAATGAGGGACAATGAGGTACAAGGAGGGACAACGAGAAACAAGGAGGGACAAGGAGGCACAAGGAGGGAAAAGGAGTGCCAAGGAGGGAAAAGGAGTGACAAGGCGGGTCACGAAGGGAAAAGTAGTGGCAGGGCAGGTCAAGGAGGGTCACGGAGTGTCAAGGCTGGTCAGGGAGTGTCACGGAGTGTCAAGGCTGGTCAGGGAGTGTCAAGGAGGGATAAGGTTGGGCAATGATGGACAAAGAGTGACAAGGAGTGACAAGGAGGGACAAGGAGTGACAAGGAGGGTCAATGCGGGATAAGGAGGGACAAGGAGGGAAAAGGAGTGCCAAGGAGGGAAAAGGAGGGACAGGGAGGGACAATGATGGACAAGGAGGGACAATGATGGACAAGGAGGAACAAGGAGGGAAAAGGAGTGACAATGAAGGACAACAAGGACAAGGAGGGTCATGGAATGACAAGGAGGGACAATGAGGAACAACCAGGACAATGGAGGGACAACGAGAGACACGGAGGGACAAGTACGGACATGGAGGGACAAGGAAGGGCAAGGAGGGACAATGATGGACAAGGAGGAACAAGGAGGGACAGGGAGGGACAAGATGGGGCAATGAGGGACAAGGAGGGACAATGATGGACAAGGAGGAACAAGGAGGGACAGGGAGGGACAAGATGGGGCAATGAGGGACAAGGAGGGACAAGGAGGGACAAGGAGGAACAAGGTTGGGCAATGAGGAACAAGGAGGGACAAGAAGGGACAAGGAGGGATAAGGAGTGACAAGGAGGGACAAGGAGGGACATGGAGGGACATGGAGGGACAAGATGGGGCAAGGAGGGACAAGGAGGAACAAGGTTGGGCAATGATGGAAAAGAAGGGACAAGGAGGTACAAGGAGGGACAAGGAGGATCAAGGAGGGACAGGGAGGGGCAATGATGGAAAAGGAGGGACAAGGAGGGTCAAGGAGGGACAAGGAGGGACAATGATGGACAAGGAGGAACAAGGATGGAAAAGGAGTGACAATGGAGGACAACAAGGACAAGGAGGGTCATTGAACGACAAGGAGGGACAATGAGGAACAACCAGGACAATGGAGGGACAAGGAGGGACAAGTACGGACATGGAGGGACAAGGAGGTACAATGAGGGAAATGGAGTTACAAGGAGGGACAATGAGGGAAAAGGACGGAAAAGGAGCGACAAGGAGGGACAATGTGGGACATTGAGGGACTAGGAGTGTCATGGAGCGTCAAGGAGAGACAAGGAGTGACAACTAGGGTCAAGGAGGGTCAAGGAGGGACAAGGTTGGGCAATGATGGAAAAGGAGGGACAATTATGGACATGGAGGGACAAGATGGGGCAATGAGGAACAAGTAGGGACAAGGAGGAACAAGGTTGGGCAATGAGGATCAAGGAGGGACAAGAAGGGACAAGGAGGGATAAGGAGTGACAAGGAGGGACAAGGAGGAACAAGGATGGAAAAGGACTGACAATGAAGGACAACAAGGACAAGGAGGGTCATTGAACGACATGGAGGGACAATGAGGAACAACCAGGACAATGGAGGGACAAGTACGGACATGGAGGGACAAGGAGGTACAATGAGGGAAAAGGAGTTACAAGGAGTGACAAGGAGGGACAATGAGGGAAAAGGACGGAAAAGGAGCGACAAGGAGGGACAATGTGGGACATTGAGGGACTAGGAGTGTCATGGAGTGTCAAGGAGAGACAATGAGAGACAAGGAGTGACAACTAGGGTCAAGAAGGGACAAGGAGGAACAAGGTTGGGCAATGAGGAACAAGGAGGAACAATGAGTGGAAATGAGGGCCAATGAGGGCCAATGAGGGACAAGGAGGGGCAATGTAAGACAAGGAGTGACAAAGAGGGACAAGGAGGGGCAATGAGTGACAAGGAGCGACAAGGTTGGACAAGGAGGGAAAAGGAGGACAAGGAGAGACAGGGAGTAGCAATGAGGGACAAGGAAGGACAAGGAGGGACAAAGAGGGACAAGGTGGGGCAAGGAGGGACAGGGAGGGACAATGAGGGACAAGGTGGGACAAGGAGGGACAAGAACTGAGGAGGAGGGACATGGAGGTGCAAGGAGCGACAAGGAGGGGCAAGTAGGGACAATGAGGGAAAAGGACGGAAAAAGAGCGACAAGGAGGGACAAGGAGTGTCATGGAGCGTCAAGGAGGGTCATGGAGGGTCAAGGAGACACATGAGGGACAAGGAGGGCAAGGAGGGGCAAGGACAAGGATGGACAAGGTGGGGCAAGGAGGGAAAAGGAGTGACAAGGAGGGATAATGAGGGGTAATGAGGGGCAATGAGAGACAAGCAAGGACAAGGAGGGACAATAAGGCACAAGGTAGGACAAGGAGGGAAAAGGAGTGCCAAGGAGGGAAAAGGAGTGACTAGGCGGGTTAAGGAGGGTCACGAAGGGAAAAGTTGTGACAGGGCGGGTCAAGGAGGGTCACGGAGTGTCAAGGAGGGATAAGGCAATGATGGACAAGGAGGGACAATGAGGTACAATGGGGTACAAGGAGGGACAAGGAGGAACAAGGAGGGACAAGGAGGGACAATGAAGGACAAGGAGGAACAAGGAGGAACAAGGAGGGATAGGGAGGGACTAAGAGTGGCAAGGAGGGACTAAGAGTGACAAGGTGGGACAAGGAGTGACAAGTGGGAAAAGGAGTGACAAGGAGGGACATGTAGGGACAAGATGGGGCATTGAGGGACAAAATGGGGCAATGAGAGACAAGGAGGGGCAATGAGGGGCGATGAGGGACAAGAAGGGACATGGAGGGACAATGAGGGACAAGGAGTGACAAGGAGTGACAAGGAGTGACAAGGAGTTATAAGGAGTTATAAGGAGTTACAAGGAGTGACAAGGAGGGAAAAGGAGGGAAAAGGAGGGAAAAGGATTGACAAGGCGGGTCAAGGAGGGTCAAGGAGGGAAAATGAGTGACAAGGCGGGTCAGGGAGGGTCAAGGAGGGACAAGGTTGGGCAATGATGGAAAAGGAGGTACAAGGAGGGACAAGAAGGAACAAGGAGGGACAGGGAGGGACAGGGTGGGACAATGATGGACAAGAAGGGAAAAGGAGGACAAGAAGAGGCAGTGAGTAACAATGAGGGACAAGGAGGGACAAAGAGGGACAAGGTGGGACAAGGAGGGACAATGAGGGACAAGGTGGGACAAGGAGGGACAGGAACGGAGGAGGAGGGACATGGAGGGGCAAGGAGGGACAATGAGGGAAAAGGACGGAAAAAGAGCGACAAGGAGGGACCAGGAGTGTCATGGAGCGTCAAGGAGGGTCAAGGAGACACAATGAGGGACAAGGAGGACAAGGAGGGGCAATGAGGTACAAGCAAGGACAAGGATGGACAAGGTGGGGCAAGGAGGGAAAAGGAGTGACAAGGAGGGATAATGAGGGGTAATGAGGGGCAATGAGGGACAAGCAAGGACAAGGAGGGACAATAAGGCACAAGGTAGGACAAGGATGGAAAAGGAGGGACAAGGTTGGGCAAGAAGCGAAAAGGAGGGACAAGAAGGGATAATGAGGGACAATGAGGGGCAATGAGGGACAAGAAGCGGCAAGGAGGGACAAGGAGGGAAAATGAGGGACAAGGAGGGAAAAGGAGGGACAAGGAGTGACAAAGAGGGCCAAGGAGGGAAAAGGAGTGAAGAGGAGGGACATGGAGGGACAAGGTGGGACAGGGAGGGACAATAAGCGACAAGGAGGGAAAAGGCGGGATAAGGAGGGACAAGGAGGGTCACGAGGGAAAAGTAGTGACAGGGCGGGTCAAGGAGGGTCACGGAGTGTCAAGGAGGGATAAGTTTGGGCAATGATGGAAAAGGAGGGACAATGAGGGACAATGAGGTACAAGGAGGGACAATGAGAAACAAGGAGGGACAAGGAGGCACAAGGAGGGAAAAGGAGGGACAATGAGGGAAAAGGAGTGACAAGGCGGGTCACGAAGGGAAAAGTAGTGACAGGGCAGGTCAAGGAGGGTCATGGAGTGTCAAGGCTGGTCAGGGAGTGTCAAGGAGGGACAAGGTTGGGCAATGATGGACAAGGAGGGACAATGAGTGACAAGGAGTGACAAGGAGTGACAAGGAGGGTCAAGGCGGGATAAGGAGGGACAAGGGGGGAAAAGGAGAGCCAAGGAGGGAAAAGGAGTGACTAGGCGGGTTAAGGAGGGTCACGAAGGGAAAAGTTGTGACAGGGCGGGTCAAGGAGGGTCACGGAGTGTCAAGGAGGGATAAGGCAATGATGGACAAGGAGGGACAATGAGGTACAATGGGGTACAAGGAGGGACAAGGAGGGACAAGGAGGGACAGGGTGGGCACAGGGAGGGACAAGGAGGGAAAAGGAGTGACAATGAAGGACAAGGAGTTACAAGGAGTGACAAGGAGGGAAAAGGAGTGACAAGGCGGGTCAAGGAGGGTCACGGAGTGTCAAGGAGGGAAAAGGAGTGACAAGGCGGGTCAAGGAGGGTCAAGGAGGGACAAGGTTGGGCAATGATGGAAAAGGAGGTACAAGGATGGACAAGGAGGAACAAGGAGGGACAGGGAGGGACAATGATGGACAAGAAGGGACAATGAGGGACAATGATGGACAAGGAGGAACAAGGAGGGAAAAGGAGTGACAATGAAGGACAACAAGGACAAGGAGGGTCATGGAATGACAAGGAGGGACAATGAGGAACAACCAGGACAATGGAGGGACAACGAGGAACACGGAGGGACAAGTACGGACATGGAGGGACAATGAAGGGCAAGGAGGAACAAGGAGGGACAGGGAGGGACATGGAGGGACAAGATGGGGCAATGAGGGACAAGGAGGAACAAGGTTGGGCAATGAGGAACAAGGAGGAACATGGAGGGACATGAAGGGACAAGGAGGGATAAGGAGTGACAAGGAGTGACAAGGAGTGTCATGGAGCGTCAAGGAGGGTCATGAAGGGTCAAGGAGACACAATGAGGGACATGGAGGGCAAGGAGGGGCAAAGAGGTACAAGCAAGGACAAGGATGGACAAAGAGGGACAAGGTGTGGCAAGGAGGGAAAAGGAGTGACAAGGAGGGATAATGAGGGGTAATGAGGGACAATGAGGGCAATGAGGGACAAGCAAGGACAAGGAGGGACAATAAGGTACAAGGTAGGACAAGGAGGGACAAGGAGGGAAAAGGAGGGACAAGGAGGGAAAAGGAGGGACAAGGTGGGGCAAGGAGCGAAAAGGAGTGACAAGGAGGGACAAGAAGGGATAATGAGCGACAATGAGGGACAAGAAGCGGCAAGGAGGGGCAAGGAGGGACAAGGAGGGAAAATGAGGGACAAGGAGAGACAAGGAGGGTCACGAGGGAAAAGTAGTGACAGTGCGGGTCAAGGAGGGTCACGGAGTGTCACGGAGTGTCAATGAGGGACAAGGAGGGACAATGAGGGACAATGAGGAACAAGGAGGCACAAGAAGGGAAAAGGAGTGCCAAGGAGGGACAAGGAGGGACAAGATGGGGCAATGAGGGACAAGGAGGAACAAGGTTGGGCAATGATGGAAAAGAAGGGACAAGGAGGGACAAGGAGGATCAAGGAGGGACAGGGAGGGGCAATGATGGAAAAGGAGGGACAAGGAGGTACAAGGGGGTCAAGGAGGGACAAGGAGGGACAAGGAGGGACAATGATGGACAAGGAGGAACAAGGATGGAAAAGGAGTGACAATGGAGGACAACAAGGACAAGGAGGGTCATTGAACGACAAGGAGGGACAATGAGGAACAACCAGGACAATGGAGGGACAAGGAGGGACACGGAGGGACAAGTACGGACATGGAGGGACAAGGAGGTACAATGAGGGAAATGGAGTTACAAGGAGGGACAATGAGGGAAAAGGACGGAAAAGGAGCGACAAGGAGGGACAATGTGGGACATTGAGGGACTAGGAGTGTCATGGAGCGTCAAGGAGAGACAATGAGGGACAAGGAGTGACAACTAGGGTCAAGGAGGGTCAAGGAGGGACAAGGTTGGGCAATGATGGAAAAGGAGGGACAATTATGGACAAGGAGGGACAAGGAGTGACAACTAGGGTCAAGGAGGGGCAATGATGAACAAGTAGGGACAAGGAGGAACAAGGTTGGGCAATGAGGATCAAGGAGGGACAAGAAGGGACAAGGAGGGATAAGGAGTGACAAGGAGGGACAAGGAGGGACAAGGAGGAACAAGGATGGAAAAGGACTGACAATGAAGGACAACAAGGACAAGGAGGGTCATTGAACGACATGGAGGGACAATGAGGAACAACCAGGACAATGGAGGGACAAGGAGGGACACGGAGGGACAAGTACGGACATGGAGGGACAAGGAGGTACAATGAGGGAAAAGGAGTTACAAGGAGTGACAAGGAGGGACAATGAGGGAAAAGGACGGAAAAGGAGCGACAAGGAGGGACAATGTGGGACATTGAGGGACTAGGAGTGTCATGGAGCGTCAAGGAGAGACAATGAGGGACAAGGAGTGACAACTAGGGTCAAGAAGGGACAAGGAGGAACAAGGTTGGGCAATGAGTAACAAGGAGGAACAATGAGTGGAAATGAGGTCCAATGAGGGTCAATGAGGGCCAATGAGGGACAAGGAGGGACAAGGAGGGGCAATGTAAGACAAGGAGTGACAAAGAGGGACAAGGAGGGGCAATGAGTGACAAGGAGCGACAAGGTTGGACAAGGAGGGAAAAGGAGGACAAGGAGAGACAGGGAGTAGCAATGAGGGACAAGGAGGGACAAAGAGGGACAAGGTGGGACAAGGAGGGACAGGGAGGGACAATGAGGGACAAGGAGGGACAAGAACTGAGGAGGAGGGACATGGAGGGGCAAGGAGCGACAAGGAGGGGCAAGTAGGGACAATGAGGGAAAAGGACGGAAAAAGAGCGACAAGGAGGGACAAGGAGTGTCATGGAGCGTCAAGGAGGGTCATGGAGGGTCAAGGAGACACATGAGGGACAAGGAGGGCAAGGAGGGGCAAGGACAAGGATGGACAAGGTGGGGCAAAGAGGGAAAAGGAGTGACAAGGAGGGATAATGGGGGGTAATGAGGGGCAATGAGGGGCAATGAGGGACAAGCAAGGACAAGGAGGGAAAATAAGGCACAAGGTAGGACAAGGAGGGAAAAGGAGGGACAAGGTGGGACAAGGTGGGGCAAGGTGTGGCAAGAAGCGGCAAGGAGGGACAAGGAGGGAAAATTAGGGACAAGGAGGGACAAGGATGGACAAGGAGGGAAAAGGAGTGACAAGGAGGGACAATAAGGGACAATAACGGACAAGGAGTGACAAAGAGGGCCAAGGAGGGAAAAGGAGTGACAAGGAGGGACATGGAGGGACATGGAGGGACAAGGTGGGACATGGAGGGACAATAAGCGAGAAGGAGTGACAAGGAGGGAAAAGGCGGGATAAGGAGGGTCACGAGGGAAAAGTAGTGACAGGGCGGGTCAAGGAGGGTCACGGAGTGTCAAGGAGGGATAAGGTTGGGCAATGATGGAAAAGGAGGGACAAGGAGGGACAAGGAGGGACAAGGAGGGACAAGGAGGGACAATGAGGGACAATGAGGGACAATGAGGTACAAGGATGGACAATGAGGAACAAGGAGGGACAAGGAGGCACAAGGAGGGAAAAGGAGTGCCAAGGAGGGAAAAGGAGTGACAAGGCGGGTCACGAAGGGAAAAGTAGTGGCAGGGCAGGTCAAGGAGGGTCACGGAGTGTCAAGGCTGGTCAGGGAGTGTCACGGAGTGTCAAGGCTGGTCAGGGAGTGTCAAGGAGGGATAAGGTTGGGCAATGATGGACAATGAGTGACAAGGAGTGACAAGGAGGGACAAGGAGTGACAAGGAGGGTCAATGCGGGATAAGGAGGGACAAGGAGGGAAAAGGAGTGCCAAGGAGGGACAGGGAGGGACAGGGAGGGACAATGATGGACAATGATGGACAAGGAGGAACAAGGAGGGAAAAGGAGTGACAATGAAGGACAACAAGGACAAGGAGGGTCATGGAATGACAAGGAGGGACAATGAGGAACAACCAGGACAATGGAGGGACAACGAGAGACACGGAGGGACAAGTACGGACATGGAGGGACAAGGAAGGGCAAGGAGGGACAAGGAGGGACAATGATGGACAAGGAGGAACAAGGAGGGACAGGGAGGGACAAGATGGGGCAATGAGGGACAAGGAGGGACAATGATGGACAAGGAGGAACAAGGAGGGACAAGATGGGGCAATGAGGGACAAGGAGGGACAAGGAGGAACAAGGTTGGGCAATGAGGAACAAGGAGGGACAAGAAGGGACAAGGAGGGATAAGGAGTGACAAGGAGGGACAAGGAGGGACATGGAGGGACATGGAGGGACAAGATGGGGCAAGGAGGGACAAGGAGGAACAAGGTTGGGCAATGATGGAAAAGAAGGGACAAGGAGGTACAAGGAGGGACAAGGAGGATCAAGGAGGGACAGGGAGGGGCAATGATGGAAAAGGAGGGACAAGGAGGTACAAGGTGGGTCAAGGATGGACAAGGAGGGACAATGATGGACAAGGAGGAACAAGGATGGAAAAGGAGTGACAATGGAGGACAACAAGGACAAAGAGGGTCATTGAGCGACAAGGAGGGACAATGAGGAACAACCAGGACAATGGAGGGACAAGGAGGGACACGGAGGGACAAGTACGGACATGGAGGGACAAGGAGGTACAATGAGGGAAAAGGACGGAAAAGGAGCGACAAGGAGGGACAATGTGGGACATTGAGGGACTAGGAGTGTCATGGAGCGTCAAGGAGAGACAATGAGGGACAAGGAGTGACAACTAGGGTCAAGGAGGGTCAAGGAGGGACAAGGTTGGGCAATGATGGAAAAGGAGGGACAATTATGGACATGGAGGGACAAGATGGGGCAATGAGGAACAAGTAGGGACAAGGAGGAACAAGGTTGGGCAATGAGGATCAAGGAGGGACAAGAAGGGACAAGGAGGGATAAGGAGTGACAAGGAGGGACAAGGAGGAACAAGGATGGAAAAGGACTGACAATGAAGGACAACAAGGACAAGGAGGGTCATTGAACGACATGGAGGGACAATGAGGAACAACCAGGACAATGGAGGGACAAGGAGGGAAACGGAGGGACAAGTACGGACATGGAGGGACAAGGAGGTACAATGAGGGAAAAGGAGTTACAAGGAGTGACAAGGAGGGACAATGAGGGAAAAGGACGGAAAAGGAGCGACAAGGAGGGACAATGTGGGACATTGAGGGACTAGGAGTGTCATGGAGCGTCAAGGAGAGACAATGAGGGACAAGGAGTGACAACTAGGGTCAAGAAGGGACAAGGAGGAACAAGGTTGGGCAATGAGGAACAAGGAGGAACAATGAGTGGAAATGAGGGACAAGGAGGGGCAATGTAAGACAAGGAGTGACAAAGAGGGACAAGGAGGGGCAATGAGTGACAAGGAGTGACAAGGTTGGACAAGGAGGGAAAAGGAGGACAAGGAGAGACAGGGAGTAGCAATGAGGGACAAGGAGGGACAAAGAGGGACAAGGTGGGACAAGGAGGGACAGGGAGGGACAATGAGGGACAAGGTGGGACAATGAGGGACAAGAACTGAGGAGGAGGGACATGGAGGTGCAAGGAGCGACAAGGAGGGGCAAGTAGGGACAATGAGGGAAAAGGACGGAAAAAGAGCGACAAGGAGGGACAAGGAGTGTCATGGAGCGTCAAGGAGGGTCATGGAGGGTCAAGGAGACACATGAGGGACAAGGAGGGCAAGGAGGGGCAAGGACAAGGATGGACAAGGTGGGGCAAGGAGGGAAAAGGAGTGACAAGGAGGGATAATGAGGGGTAATGAGGGGCAATGAGAGACAAGCAAGGACAAGGAGGGACAATAAGGCACAAGGTAGGACAAGGAGGGAAAAGGAGTGCCAAGGAGGGAAAAGGAGTGACTAGGCGGGTTAAGGAGGGTCACGAAGGGAAAAGTTGTGACAGGGCGGGTTAAGGAGGGTCACGGAGTGTCAAGGAGGGATAAGGCAATGATGGACAAGGAGGGACAATGAGGTACAAGGTGGGACAAGGAGGGACAGGAACGGAGGAGGAGGGACATGGAGGGGCAAGGAGGGACAATGAGGGAAAAGGACGGAAAAAGAGCGACAAGGAGGGACAAGGAGTGTCATGGAGCGTCAAGGAGGGTCAAGGAGACACAATGAGGGACAAGGAGGGCAAGGAGGGGCAATGAGGTACAAGCAAGGACAAGGATGGACAAGGTGGGGCATGGAGGGAAAAGGAGTGACAAGGAGGGATAATGAGGGGTAATGAGGGGCAATGAGGGACAAGCAAGGACAAGGAGGGACAATAAGGCACAAGGTAGGACAAGGATGGAAAAGGAGGGACAAGGTGGGACAAGGTTGGGCAAGAAGCGAAAAGGAGGGACAAGAAGGGATAATGAGGGACAATGAGGGGCAATGAGGGACAAGAAGCGGCAAGGAGGGACAAGGAGGGAAAATGAGGGACAAGGAGGGAAAAGGAGGGACAAGGAGTGACAAAGAGGGCCAAGGAGGGAAAAGGAGTGAAGAGGAGGGACATGGAGGGACAAGGTGGGACAGGGAGGGACAATAAGCGACAAGGAGGGATAAGGAGGGACAAGGAGGGTCACGAGGGAAAAGTAGTGACAGGGCGGGTCAAGGAGGGTCACGGAGTGTCAAGGAGGGATAAGTTTGGGCAATGATGGAAAAGGAGGGACAATGAGGGACAATGAGGTACAAGGAGGGACAATGAGAAACAAGGAGGGACAAGGAGGCACAAGGAGGGAAAAGGAGGGACAATGAGGGAAAAGGAGTGACAAGGCGGGTCACGAAGGGAAAAGTAGTGACAGGGCAGGTCAAGGAGGGTCACGGAGTGTCAAGGCTGGTCAGGGAGTGTCAAGGAGGGACAAGGTTGGGCAATGATGGACAAGGAGGGACAATGAGTGACAAGGAGTGACAAGGAGGGACAAGGAGTGACAAGGAGGGTCAAGGCGGGATAAGGAGGGACAAGGAGGGAAAAGGAGTGCCAAGGAGGGAAAAGGAGTGACTAGGCGGGTTAAGGAGGGTCACGAAGGGAAAAGTTGTGACAGGGCGGGTCAAGGAGGGTCACGGAGTGTCAAGGAGGGATAAGGCAATGATGGACAAGGAGGGACAATGAGGTACAATGGGGTACAAGGAGGGACAAGGAGGGACAAGGAGGGACAGGGTGGGCACAGGGAGGGACAAGGAGGGAAAAGGAGTGACAATGAAGGACAAGGAGTTACAAGGAGTGACAAGGAGGGAAAAGGAGTGACAAGGCGGGTCAAGGAGGGTCACGGAGTGTCAAGGAGGGAAAAGGAGTGACAAGGCGGGTCAAGGAGGGTCAAGGAGGGACAAGGTTGGGCAATGATGGAAAAGGAGGTACAAGGATGGACAAGGAGGAACAAGGAGGGACAGGGAGGGACAATGATGGACAAGAAGGGACAATGAGGGACAATGAGGGACAATGATGGACAAGGAGGAACAAGGAGGGAAAAGGAGTGACAATGAAGGACAACAAGGACAATGGAGGGACAACGAGGAACACGGAGGGACAAGTACGGACATGGAGGGACAATGAAGGGCAAGGAGGAACAAGGAGGGACAGGGAGGGACATGGAGGGACAAGATGGGGCAATGAGGGACAAGGAGGAACAAGGTTGGGCAATGAGGAACAAGGAGGAACATGGAGGGACATGAAGGGACAAGGAGGGATAAGGAGTGACAAGGAGTGACAAGGAGTGTCATGGAGCGTCAAGGAGGGTCATGGAGGGTCAAGGAGACACAATGAGGGACATGGAGGGCAAGGAGGGGCAAAGAGGTACAAGCAAGGACAAGGATGGACAAGGAAGGTGGGGCAAGGAGGGAAAAGGAGTGACAAGGAGGGATAATGAGGGGTAATGAGGGACAATGAGGGCAATGAGGGACAAGCAAGGACAAGGAGGGACAATAAGGCACAAGGTAGGACAAGGAGGGACAAGGAGGGAAAAGGAGGGACAAGGAGGGAAAAGGAGGGACAAGGTGGGGCAAGGAGCGAAAAGGAGTGACAAGGAGGGACAAGAAGGGATAATGAGCGACAATGAGGGACAAGAAGCGGCAAGGAGGGGCAAGGAGGGACAAGGAGGGAAAATGAGGGACAAGGAGAGACAAGGAGGGTCACGAGGGAAAAGTAGTGACAGTGCGGGTCAAGGAGGGTCACGGAGTGTCACGGAGTGTCAATGAGGGACAAGGAGGGACAATGAGGGACAATGAGGAACAAGGAGGCACAAGAAGGGAAAAGGAGTGCCAAGGAGGGACAAGGAGGGAAAAGGAGTGATAAGGCGGGTCACGAAGTGAAAAGTAGTGACAGGGCAGGTCAAGGAGGGTCACGGAGTGTCAAGGAGGGTCACGGAGTGTCAAGGCTGTTCAGGGAGTGTCAAGGAGGGATAAGGTTGGACAATGATGGACAAGGAGGGACAAGGAGTGACAAGGAGGGACAAGGAGTGTCAAGGAAGGTCAAGGCGTGATAAGGAGAGACAAGGAGGGAAAAGGAGTGCCAATGAGGGAAAAGGAGGGAAAAGGAGTGACAAGGCGGGTTAAAGAGGGTCACGAAGGGAAAAGTTTCACAGGGCGGGTCAAGGAGGGTCACGGAGTGTCAAGGAGGGATAAGGCAATGATGGACAAGGAGGGACAAGGAGGGACAAGGAGGGACAAGGAGGGACAAGGAGGGACAATGAGGTACAATGGGGTACAAGGAGGGACAAGGAGGGACAGGGTGGGCACAGGGAGGGACAAGGAGGGACAAGGAGGTACAAGGAGGGACAAGGAGGTACAAGGAGGGACAATGATGGACAAGGAGGAACAAGGAGGGATAGGGAGGGACTAAGAGTGGCAAGGAGGGACTAAGAGTGACAAGGTGGGACAAGGAGTGACAAGTGGGAAAAGGAGTGACAAGGAGGGACATGTAGGGACAAGATGGGGCAATGAGGGACAAAATGGGGCAATGAGAGACGAGGAGGAGCAATGAGGGGCGATGAGATACAAGGAGGGACAAGGAGGGACAAGGATGGACAAGGAGGGACAAGGAGGGACAAGGAGTGACAAGGAGTGACAAGGAGTTACAAGGAGTTACAAGGAGTTACAAGGAGTTACAAGGAGTTATAAGGAGTTACAAGGAGGGAAAAGGAGTGACAAGGCGGGTCAAGGAGGGTCACGGAGGGTCGAGGAGGGAAAAGGAGTGACAAGGCGAGTCAAGGAGGGTCACGGAGGGTCAAGGAGGGACAAGGTTGGGCAATAATGGACAAGGAGCGACAAGAAGGGACAACGAGGGACAATGATGGACAAGGAGGAACAAGGAGGGAAAAGGAGTGACAGTGAAGGACAACAAGGACAAGGAGGGTCATGGAATGACAAGGAGGGACAATGAGGAACAACCAGGACAATGGAGGGACAACGAGGGACAAGTACGGACATGGAGGGACAAGGAGCGGCAAGGAGGAACAAGGAGGGACAAGATTGGGCAATGAGGGACAATGAGCGAAAATGATGGACAAGGAGGAAAAAGGAGGGACAGGGAGGGACATGGAGGGACAAGATGGGGCAATGAGGGACAAGGAGGAACAAGGTTGGACAATGAGGAACAAGGTTGGGCAATGAGGAACAAGGAGGGACAAGAAGGGACAAGGAGTGACAAGGAGGGACAAGGAGGGACAAGGAGGGACATGGAGGGACATGGAGGGACAAGGAGGGACATGGAGGGACAAGGAGGGACATGGAGGGACAATATGGGGCAATGAGGGAAAAGGAGGAACAAGGTTGGGCAATGAGGAACAAGGAGTGGAAATGAGGGGCAATGAGGGACAAGTAGGGACAAGGAGGGGCAATGTAAGACAAGGAGTGACAAGGAGGGGCAATGAGTGACAAGGAACGACAAGGTTGGACAAGGAGGGAAAAGGAGGACAAGGAGGGAGTAGCAATGAGGGACAAGGAGGGACAAAGAGGGACAAAGAGGGACAAAAAGGGACAAAGAGGGACAAAGAGGGACAAAGAGGGACAAGGAGGGACAGGGAGGGACAAGGAGGGACAGGGAGGGACAAGGAGGGACAAGAACGGACATGGAGGGACATGGTGGGGCAAGGAGTGACAAGGAGGGACAATGAGGGAAAATGAGTGACAAGGAGGGACATGGAGGGACAAGGTGGAACAGGGAGGGAAAAGGCGGGATAAGGAGGGACAAGGAGGGCCAAGGAGGGTCACGAGGGAAAAGTAGTGACATGGCGGGTCAAGGAGGGTCACGGAGTGTCAAGGAGGGTCACGGAATGTCAAGGAGGGATAAGGTTGGGCATTGATGGACAAGGAGGGACAATGAGGTACAAGGAGGGACAATGAGGAACAAGGAGGGAGAAGGAGGCACAAGGAGAGAAAAGGAGTGCCAAGGAGGGACCAGGAGGGAAAAGGAGTGACAAGGCGGGTCAAGGAGGGTCACGAAGGGAAATTTAGTGACAGGGCAGGTCAAGGAGGGTCACGGAGTGTCAAGGAGGGTCACGGAGTGTCAAGGAGGGTCACGGAGTGTCAAGGCTCGTCACGGAGTCTCAAGGAGGGATAAGGTTGGGCAATGATGGACAAGGAGGGACAAGGAGGGTCAAGGATGCACAAGGAAGGTCAAGGAGGGACAAGGAGTGTCAAGGAGTGACAAGGAGTGAAAAGGCGGGTCAAGGGGGTCAATGAGGGTCACGGTGGGTCAAGGAGGGATAAGGAGTTACAAGGCGGGTCAAGGAGGGTCAAGGAGGGTCACGGAGGATCAAGGAGGGTCAAGGATGACAATGGAGGGAAAAGGAGTGACAAGGAAGGATAGTGAGGGGTAATGAGGGTCAATGACGGACAAACAAGGACAAGGAGGGACAATAAGGCACAAGGTAGGACAAGGAGGGAAAAGAAGGGACAAGGTCGGGCAAGGAGCGAAAAGGAGGTACAATAAGGGATAATGAGGGACAATGAGGGCCAATGAGGGACAAGAAGCGGCAAGGAGGGGCAAGGAGGGGCAAGGAGGGACAAGGAGGGAAAATGAGGGACAAGGAGTGACAAGGCGGGTTAAGGAAGGTCACGAAGGGAAAAGTTGTGACAGGGCGTGTCAAGGAGGGTCAAGGAGGGAAAAGGAGTGACAAGGCGGGTCAAGGAGGGACAAGGTTGGGCAATGATGGAAAAGGAGGTACAAGGAGGGACAAGGAGGAACAAGGAGGGACAGGGAGGGACAATGATAGACAAGGAGGGACAAGAAGGGACAAGGAGGGAAAAGGAGGGACAAGGAGGAACAAGGAGGGAAAAGGAGTGACAAGGAGAGACAATGAGGGACAAGGAGTGACAACTAGGGTCAAGGAGGGACAAGGTTGGGCAATGATGGAAAAGGAGGGACAATTATGGACAAGGAGGAACAAGGAGGGAGATGGAGGAACAAGGAGGGACATGGAGGGACAATGAGGGATAAGGAGTGACAAGGAGGGACATGGAGGCACAAGATGGGCCAATGGGGGACAAGGAGGAACAAGGTTGGGCAATGAGGAACAAGGAGTGGAAATGAGGGCCACAAGGAGTGACAAGGAGGGACAAGGAGGGGCAATGAGTGACAAGGAGCGACAAGGTTGGACAAGGAGGGAAAAGGAAGACAAGGAGAGACAGGGAGTAGCAATGAGGGACAAGGAGGGACAAGGAGGGACAAAGAGGGACAAGGTGGGCCAAGGAGGGACATGGAGGGACAATGAGGGACAAGGTGGGACAAGGAGGAACAAGAACGGAGGAGGAGGGACATGGAGGGGCACGGAGTGACAAGGTGGGACAATGAGGGAAAAGGAGTGGCAAGGAGGGGCAAGGAGGGACAATGAGGGAAAAGGACGGAAAAAGAGCGACAAGGAGGGACAAGGAGTGTCATGGAGCGTCAAGGAGGGTCATGGAGGGTCAAGGAGACACAAGGAGGGCAATGAGGTACAAGCAAGGACAAGGATGGAAAAGGTGGGGCAAGGAGGGAAAAGGAGTGACAAGGAGGGATAATGAGGGGTAATGAGGGGCAATGAGGGACAAGGAGGGACAATAAGGCACAAGGTAGGACAAGGAGGGAAAAGGAGGGACAAGGTGGGACAAGGTGGGACAAGGTGGGGCAAGGTGGGACAAGAAGCGGCAAGGAGGGACAAGGAGGGAAAATGAGGGACAAGGAGGGACAAGAAGCGGCAAGGAGGGACAAGGAGGGAAAATGAGGGACAAGGAGGGACAAGGAGGGACAAGGAGTGACAAGGAGGGACAATAAGGGACAAAGAGTGACAAAGAGGGCCAAGGAGGGAAAAGGAGTGACAAGGAGGGACATGGAGGGACAAGGTGGGACAGGGAGGGACAATAAGCGAGAAGGAGTGACAAGGAGGGAAAAGGCGGGATAAGGAGGGTCACGAGGGAAAAGTAGTGACAGGGCGGGTCAAGGAGGGTCACGGAGTGTCAAGGAGGGATAAGGTTGGGCAATGATGGAAAAGGAGGGACAAGGAGGGACAAGGAGGGATAAGGAGGGACAATGAGGAACAAGGAGGGACAAGGAGGCACAAGGAGGGAAAAGGAGTGCCAAGGAGGGAAAACGAGTGACAAGGCGGGTCACGAAGGGAAAAGTAGTGACAGGGCTGGTCAAGGAGGGTCACGGAGTGTCAAGGCTGGTCAGGGAGTGTCACGGAGTGTCAAGGCTGGTCAGGGAGTGTCAAGGAGGGATAAGGTTGGGCAATGATGGACAAGGAGGGACAATGAGTGACAAGGAGTGACAAGGAGGGACAATGAGTGACAAGGAGGGTCAAGGCGGGATAAGGAGGGACAAGGAGGGAAAAGGAGTGCCAAGGAAGGAAAAGAAGGGACAGGGAGGGACAATGATGGACAAGGAGGGACAATGATGGACAAGGAGGAACAAGGAGGGAAAAGGAGTGACAATGAAGGACAACAAGGACAAGGAGGGTCATGGAATGACAAGGAGGGACAATGAGGAACAACCAGGACAATGGAGGGACAACGAGAGACACGGAGGGACAAGTACGGACATGGAGGGACAAGGAAGGGCAAGGAGGGACAAGGAGGGACAATGATGGACAAGGAGGAACAAGGAGGGACAGGGAGGGACAGGGAGGGACATGGAGGGACAAGATGGGGCAATGAGGGACAAGGAGGGACAAGGAGGGACAATGATGGACAAGGAGGAACAAGGAGGGACAGGGAGGGACATGGAGGGACAAGATGGGACAATGAGGGACAAGGAGGAACAAGGTTGGGCAATGAGGAACAAGGAGGAACAAGGAGGAACAAGGAGGGACAAGAAGGGACAAGGAGGGATAAGGAGTGACAAGGAGGGACAAGGAGGGACATGGAGGGACAAGATGGGGCAATGAGGGACAAGGAGGAACAAGGTTGGGCAATGATGGAAAAGAAGGGACAAGGAGGTACAAGGAGGGACAAGGAGGATCAAGGAGGGACAGGGAGGGGCAATGATGGAAAAGGATGGACAAGGAGGTACAAGGAGGGTCAAGGAGGGACAAGGAGGGCCAATGATGGACAAGGAGGAACAAGGATGGAAAAGGAGTGACAATGGAGGACAACAAGGACAAGGAGGGTCATTGAACGAAAAGGAGGGACAATGAGGAACAACCAGGACAATGGAGGGACAAGGAGGGACACGGAGGGACAAGTACGGACATGGAGGGACAAGGAGGTACAATGAGGGAAAAGGAGTTACAAGGAGTGACAAGGAGGGACAATGAGGGAAAAGGACGGAAAAGGAGCGACAAGAAGGGACAATGTGGGACATTGAGGGACTAGGAGTGTCATGGAGCGTCAAGGAGAGACAATGAGGGACAAGGAGTGACAACTAGGGTCAAGGAGGTTCAAGGAGGGTCAAGGAGGGACAAGGTTGGGCAATGATGGAAAAGGAGGGACAAGGAGGGACAATTATGGACAAGGAGGGACATGGAGGGACAAGATGGGGCAATGAGGAACAAGGAGGGACAAGGAGGAACAAGGTTGGGCAATGAGGATCAAGGAGGGACAAGAAGGGACAAGGAGTGACAAGGAGGGACAAAGAGGAACAAGGATGGAAAAGGACTGACAATGAAGGACAACAAGGACAAGGAGGGTCATTGAACGACAAGGAGGGACAATGAGGAACAACCAGGACAATGGAGGGACAAGGAGGGACACGGAGGGACAAGTACGGACATGGAGGGACAAGGAGGTACAATGAGGGAAAAGGAGTTACAAGGAGTGACAAGGAGGGACAATGAGGGAAAAGGACGGAAAAGGAGCGACAAGGAGGGACAATGTGGGACACTGAGGGACTAGGAGTGTCATGGAGCGTCAAGGAGAGACAATGAGGGACAAGGAGTGACAACTAGGGTCAAGAAGGGACAAGGAGGAACAAGGTTGGTCAATGAGGAACAAGGAGGAACAATGAGTGGAAATGAGGGCCAATGAGGGGCAATGAGGGACAAGGAGGGACAAGGAGGGGCAATGTAAGACAAGGAGTGACAAGGAGGGGCAATGAGTGACAAGGAGCGACAAGGTTGGACAAGGAGGGAAAAGGAGGACAAGGAGAGACAGGGAGTAGCAATGAGGGACAAGGAGGGACAAAGAGGGACAAGGTGGGACAAGGAGGGACAGGGAGGGACAATGAGGGACAAGGTGGGACAAGGAGGGACAAGGAGGGAGAAGAACGGAGGAGGAGGGACATGGAGGGGCAAGGAGCGACAAGGAGGGGCAAGTAGGGACAATGAGGGAAAAGGACGGAAAAAGAGCGACAAGGAGGGACAAGGAGTGTCATGGAGCGTCAAGGAGGGTCATGGAGGGTCAAGGAGACACAATGAGGGACAAGGAGGGCAAGGAGGGGCAAGGACAAGGATGGACAAGGTGGGGCAAGGAGGGAAAAGGAGTGACAAGGAGGGATAATGAGGGGTAATGAGGGGCAATGACGGACAAGCAAGGACAAGGAGGGACAATAAGGCACAAGGTAGGACAAGGAGGGAAAAGGAGGGACAAGGTGGGACAAGGTGGGGCAAGGAGCGAAAAGGAGGGACAAGAAGGGATAATGAGGGACAATGAGGGCCAATGAGGGACAAGAAGCGGCAAGGAGGGGCAAGGATGGAAAATGAGGGACAAGGAGGGAAAAGGAGGGACAATGAGTGACATGGAGTGACAAGGAGGGATAAGGAGGGACAATAAGGGACAAGGAGTGACAAAGAGGGCCAAGGTGGGAAAAGGAGTGACAAGGAGGGACAGGGAGGGACAATAAGCGACAAGGAGGTAAAAGGCGGGATAAGGAGGGACAATGAGGAACAAGGAGCGACAAGGAGGGACAAGGAGTGACAAGGCGGGTCACGAAGGGAAAAGTAGTGACAGGGCAGGTCAAGGAGGGTCACGGAGTGTCAAGGAGGGTCACGGAGTGTCAATGCTGGTCAGGGAGTGTCAAGTAGGTTTAAGGTTGGGCAATGATGGACAAGGAGGGACAAGGAGTGACAAGGAGGGTCAAGGCGGGATAAGGAGGGACAAGGAGGGAAAAGGAGTGCCAGGGAGGGAAAGGAGGGAAAAGGAGGGAAAAGGAGGGAAAAGGAGGGAAAAGGAGTGACAAGGCGGGTTAGGGAGGGTCACGAAGGGAAAAGTTGTGACAGGGCGGGTCAAGGAGGGAAAAGGAGTGACAAGGCGGGTCAAGGAGGGTCAAGGAGGGACAAGGTTGGGCAATGATGGAAAAGGAGGTACAAGGAGGGACAAGGAGGAACAAGGAGGGACAGGGAGGGACAATGATAGACAAGGAGGGAATGAAGGGACAAGGAGGGACAAGGAGGGACAATGATGGACAAGGAGGAACAAGGAGGGAAAAAGAGGTGACAAGGAGTGACAATGAAGGACAAAAAGGACAAGGAGGATCATGGAATGACAAGGAGGGACAATGAGGAACAACCAGGACAATGGAGGGACACGGAGGGACAAGTACGGACATGGTGGGACAAGGAGGGGCAAGGATGGAAAAGGAGTTACAAGGAGTGACAAGGAGGGACAATGAGGGAAAAGGACGGAAAAGGAGCGACAAGGAGGGACAATGTGGGACATTGGGGGACTAGGAGTGTCATGGAGCGTCAAGGAGATACAATGAGGGACAAGGAGTGACAAGGAGTGACAACTAGGGTCAAGGAGGGACACGGTTGGGCAATGATGGAAAAGGAGGGACAATTATGGACAAGGACGAACAAGGAGGGACATGGCGGGACAAGATGGGGCAATGAGGGACAAGGAGGAACAAGGTTGGGCAATGAGGAACAAGGAGGGACAAGAAGGGATAAGGAGTGACAAGGAGGGACATGGAGGCACAAGATGGGGCAATAGGGGCAAGGAGGAACAAGGTTGGGCAATGAGGAACAAGGAGTGGAAATGAGGGCCAATGAGGGGCAATGAGGGACAAGGAGGGACAAGGAGGGGCAATGTAAGACAAGGAGTGACAAGGAGGGACAAGGAGGGGCAATGTAAGACAAGGAGTGACAAGGAGGGACAAGGAGGGGCAATGAGTGACAAGGAGCGACAAGGTTGGACAAGGAGGGAAAAGGAAGACAAGGAGAGACAGGGAGTAGCAATGAGGGACAAGGAGGGACAAAGAGGGACAAGGTGGGACAAGGAGGGACAATGAGGGACAAGAACGGAGGAGGAGGGACATGGAGGGACAATGAGGGAAAAGGAGTGGCAAGGAGGGGCAAGGAGGGGCAAGGAGGGACAATGAGGGAAAAGGACGGAAAAGGAGCGACAAGGAGGGACATGGAGTGTCATGGAGCGTCAAGGAGGGTCATGGAGGGTCAAGGAGACACAATGAGGGACAAGGAGGGCAAGGAGGGGCAATGAGGTACAAGCAAGGACAAGGATGGACAAGGTGGGGCAAGGAGGGAAAAGGAGTAACAAGGAGGGATAATGAGGGGTAATGAGGGGCAATGAGGGACAAGCAAGGACAAGGAGGGACAATAAGGCACAAGGTAGGACAAGGAGGGAAAAGGAGGGACAAGGTGGGATAAGGTGGGGCAAGGTGGGGCAAGGAGGGGCAAGGAGCGAAAAGGAGGGACAAGAAGGGATAATGAGGGCAATGAGGGACAATGAGGGACAAGAATGAGGGCAATGAGGGACAAGAAGCGGCAAGGAGGGACAAGGAGGGAAAATGAGGGACAAGGAGGGACAAGGAGGGAAAAGGAGGGACAAGGAGTGACAAGGAGGGACAATAAGGGACAAGGAGTGACAAAGAGGGCCAAGGAGGGAAAAGGAGTGACAAGGAGGGACATGGAGGGACAAGGTGGGACAGGGAGGGACAATAAGCGACAAGGAGGGAAAAGGCGGGATAAGGAGGGACAAGGAGGGTCACGAGGGAAAAGTAGTGACAGGGCGGGTCAAGGAGGGTCACGGAGTGTCAAGGAGGGATAAGGTTGGGCAATGATGGAAAAGGAGTGACAAGGAGGGACAATGAGGTACAAGGAGGGACAATGAGGAACAAGGAGGGACAAGGAGGCACAAGGAGGGAAAAGGAGGGACAAGGAGGGAAAAGGAGTGACAAGGCGTGTCACGTAGGGAAAAGTAGTGACAGGGCAGGTCAAGGAGGGTCACGGAGTGTCAAGGCTGGTCAGGGAGTGTCAAGGAGTGATAAGGTTGGGCAATGATGGACAAGGAGGCACAATGAGTGACAAGGAGGGACAAGGAGTGACAAGGAGGGTCAAGGCGGGATAAGGAGGGACAAGGAGGGAAAAGGAGGGAAAAGGGGGGAAAAGGGGGAAAAGGAGTGACTAGGCGGGATAAGGAGGGTCACGCAGGGAAAAGTTGAGACAGGGCGGGTCAAGGAGGGTCACGGAGTGTCAAGGAGAGATAAGGCAATGATGGACAAGGAGGGACAATGAGGTACAATGGGGTACAAGGAGGGACAAGGAGGAACAAGGAGGGACAAGAGGGACAGGGAGGGCACAGGGAGGGCACAGGGTGGGACAAGGAGGGACAAGGAGGTACAAGGAGGGACAATGAAGGACAAGGAGGAACAAGGAGGAACAAGGAGGAACAAGGAGGAACAAGGAGGGATAGGGAGGGACTAAGAGTGGCAAGGAGGGACTAAGAGTGACAAGGTGGGACAAGGAGTGACAAGGAGGGACATGTTGGGACAAGATGGGGCAATGAGGGACAAAATGGGGCAATGAGAGACAAGGTGGGGCAATGAGGGGCGATGAGGGACAAGGAGGGACAAGGATGGACAAGGAGGGACAAGGAGGGACAAGGAGTGACAAGGAGTGACAAGGAGTGACAAGGAGTGACAAGGAGTGACAAGGAGTTACAAGGAGTGACAAGGAGTTACAAGGAGTTATAAGGAGTTACAAGGAGGGAAAAGGAGTGACAAGGCGGGTCAAGGAGGGTCACGGAGGGTCAAGGAGGGAAAAGGAGTGACAAGGCGGGTCAAGGAGGGACAAGGTTGGGCAATGATGGAAAAGGAGGTACAAGGAGGGACAAGGAGGAACAAGGAGGAACAAGGAGGGACAGGGAGAGACAATGATGGACAAGAAGGGACAAGGAGGGACAATGATGGACAAGGAGGAACAAGGAGGGAAAAGGAGTGACAATGAAGGACAACAAGGACAAGGAGGGTCATGGAATGACAAGGAGGGACAATGAGGAACAACCAGGACAATGGAGGGACAACGAGGGACACGGAGGGGCAAGTACGGACATGGAGGGACAAGGAAGGGCAAGGAGGAACAAGGAGGGACATGGAGGGACAAGATGGGGCAATGAGGGACAAGGAAGGACAATGATGGACAAGGAGGAACAAGGAGGGACAGGGAGGGACATGGAGGGACAAGATGGGGCAATGAGGAACAAGGAGGGACAAGGAGGAACAAGGTTGGGCAATGAGGAACAAGGAGGAACAAGGAGGGACAAGAAGGGACAAGAAGGGACAAGAAGGGACAAGGAGGGATAAGGAGTGACAAGGAGGGACAAGGAGGACATGGAGGGACAAGGAGGGACAAGGAGGAACAAGGTTGGGCAATGAGGAACAAGGAGGAACAAGGAGTGGAAATGAGGGGCAATGAGGGACAAGGAGGGGCAATGTAAGACAAGGAGGGGCAATGAGTGACAAGGAACGACAAGGTTGGACAAGGAGGGGAAAGGAGAGACAGGGAGTAGCAATGAGGGACAAGGAGGGACAGGGAGGGACAAGGAGGGACAATGAGGGGCAAGGTGGGACAAGGAGGGACAAGGAGGGACAAGAACGTACATGGAGGGGCAAGCAGTGACAAGGAGGGAAAAGGAGTGGCAAGGAGGGACAATGAGGGAAAAGGACGGAAAAAGAGCGACAAGGAGGGCCAAGGAGTGTCATGGAGCGTCAAGGAGGGTCATGGAGGGTCAATGAGACACAATGAGGGACATGGATGGCAAGGAGGGGCAAAGAGGTACAAGCAAAGACAAGGATGGACAAAGAGGGACAAGGTGGGACAAGGTGGGACAAGGTTGGGCAATGATGGACAAGGAGGGACAATTATGGACAACGAGGAACAAGGAGGGACATGGAGGGACAAGATGGGGCAATGAGGGACAATGAGGGACAAGGAGGAACAAGGTTGGGCAATGAGGAACAAGAAGGGACAAGGAGTGACAAGGAGGGACATGGAGGCACAAGATGGGGCAATGGGGGACAAGGTTGGGCAATGAGGAACAAGGAGTGGAAATGAGGGCCAATGGGGGGCAATGAGGGACAAGGAGGGACAAGGAGGGGCAATGTAAGACAAGGAGTGACAAGGAATGACAAGGAGGGAGTGACAAGGAGCGACAAGGTTGGACAAGGAGGGAAAAGGAAGACAAGGAGAGACAGGGAGTAGCAATGAGGGACAAGGAGGGACAATGAGGGACAAGGAGGGGCAAGGATTGACAAGGAGGGAAAATGAGGGACAAGGATTGGCAATGAGGGACTAGGAGGGACAAGAAGGAACAAGCAGGGACAGGGAGGGACAAGCAGGGACAAGGAGGGTCAAGGAGGGTCAATGATGGACAAGGGGGGTCAAGTTAGGGACATGGATGGACGCGGCAATGAGGGACACGGAGGGACAAGGTTGGGCAATGAGGGACAAGGAGTGGCAATGAGGGGCAATGAGGTACAAGGACGGACAAGGAGGGACAATGAGGACGAGGAGGGACAAGGAGAGACAAGAACGGACAAGGAGGGACCAGTAGGGACAAGGAATGACACGGAGGGTCAATGAGGGGCAATGAGTGACAAGGAGGGACAATGAGGGACAATAAGGGACAAGGAGGAACCAGCAGGGACAAGGAGGGGCAATGAGGAACCAGCAGGGACTAGGAGGGACAATGAGGGACAAGGAGAGACAATGCGGGACAAGGTGGGACCAGGAGGGAGAAGGAGGGGCAAGGAAGGACAAGGAGTGGCAATGAGGGACAAGGATTGACAAGGAGTGACAAGGAGGGATAAGGAGGGACAAGGAGTGAAAAGGAGAGACAAGGAGGGACAAGGTGGGAAACGGAGGGATAAGAAGGGACAAGGAGGGACAAGGAGGGACAAGGAGGGACAAAGAGTGACAAGGAGGGAAATGAGGGAAAAAGAGGGACAAGGAGTGGTAATGAGGGACAAGGAGGGAAAAGGAGCGACAAGCAGGGACAGGGAGAGGCAATGAGGGACAGGGAGGGGCAAGGAGGGGCAAGGAGGGACAAGGAGTGGCAACGAGGGACAAGGAGGGAAAAGGAGCGACAAGCAGGGACAAGGAGGGACAAGGAGGGACAAGGAGGGACAAGGAGTGGCAATGAGGGGCAATGAGGGACAAGAATTTACAAGAACGGACAAGAACGGACAAGGAGGGACCAGGAGGGTCAATGAGAGGCAATGAACGACAATGAGGGACAAGGAGAGGCAATGAGGAACAAGGAGGGACAAGGAGGGGCAAGGGGGGACAAGGAGGAACAAGGAGGAACAAGGTGGGACAAGGAAGGAAAAGGAGGGACAAGGAGGGACAAGGAGGGACACGGAGTGTCAGTGAGCGACAATGAGGGACAAGGTGGGGCAATGAGTGACAAGGCGGGGCAAGGAGGGACAAGAAGGGACAAGGTGGGACAATGAGGGACAAGGAGGGACAAGGAGGGACCAGGAGGGACAAGGAGGGGCAAGGAATGACAAGGAGGGAAAAGGATTGCCAATGAGGGACAAGGAGGGAAAAGGACGGAAAAATAAGGGAATACGGAGGGACAAGGAGGGGCAAGGATTGACAAGGAGGGCAATGAGGGACTAGGAGGGACAAGGAGGAACAAGCAGGGACAACGAGTGCCAAGGAGGGACAGGGAGGGACAGGGAGGGACAAGGAGGGAAATGAGGGACAAGGAGTGGTAATGAGGGACAAGGAGGGAAAAGGAGCGACAAGCAGGGGCAGGGAGAGACAATGAGGGACAAGGAGGGACAGGGAGGGGCAAGGAATGACAAGGAGGGAAAAGGATTGGCAATGAGGGACAAGGAGGGAAAAGGAGCGACAAGCAGGGACATGGAGAGACAATGAGGGACAGGGAGGGGCAAGGATTGACAAGGAGGGGCAATGAGGGACTAGGAGGGACAAGGAGGAACAAGCAGGGACAACGAGGGCCAAGGAGGGACAGGGAGGGACAGGGAGGGACAAGGTGGGGCAATCAGGCACAAGGAGTGACAAGGAAGGAAGGGCAGGGACAAGGAAGGACAAGGAGGGACACGAATGGACAAGGAGTGACAAGGAGTGACAAGGAGTGACAAGGAGTGACAAGGAGGGACAAGGAGGGAAAATGAGGGACAAGGATGGAGAATGAGGGGCAATAAGGGACAAGGAGGAACCAGCAGGGACAAGGAGGGGCAATGAGGGACAAGGAGAGACAATGCGGGACAAGGTGGGACCAGGAGGGAGAAGGAGGGGCAAGGAAGGACAAGGAGGGACAATGAGGGACAGGGAGGGGCAAGGAATGACAAGGAGGGAAAAGGATTGGCAATGAGGGACAAGAAGGGAAAAGGACGGAAAAAGAGCGACACACAGGGACAATAAGGGAAACGGAGGGACAAGGAGGGGCAAGGAATGACAAGGAGGGAAAATGAGGGACAAGGATTGGCAATGAGGGACAAGGAGGGAAAAGGACGGAAAAAGAGCGACAAGGAGGGGCAAGGATTGACAAGGAGGGGCAATGAGGGACTAGGAGGGACAAGAAGGAACAAGCAGGGACAGGGAGGGACAAGCAGGGTCAAGGAGGGTCAATGATGGACAAGGGGGTCAAGTTAGGGACATGGATGGACGCGGCAATGAGGGACACGGAGGGGCAAGGTTGGGCAATCAGGGACAAGGAGGGACAATAATGGACAAGGAGTTACAATAAGGTACAAGGAGGGTCAAGGAGTGGCAATGAGGGACAAGGAGGGACAAGGAGGAACAAAGAGGGACAAGGAGGGACATGGAGGTACAAGGAGGAACAAGGAGGGACAATTATGGACAATGAGGAACAAGGAGTGACAAGTGGGAAAAGGAGTGACAAGGAGAACAATGAGGAACAAGGAGGGACATGGAGGAACAAGGAGGGACAAGGAGGGACAAGGAGGGAAAAGGAGGGATAAGGAGTGGCAATGAGGTACAAGAACGGACACGGAGAGATACGGATGGAAAAGGAGGGACGAGGAGGGAAAAGGAGGGACAAGAACGGACAAGGAGGGACCAGTAGGGACAAGGAGGGACCAGTAGGGACATGGAGGAACAAGCAGGAACAAGGAGGGACAAGAAGGGACAAGGAGCGACACGGAGGGACAGGGAGGGACAAGGTGGGACAAGGAGGGAAAAGAATGGTCACGGAGGGTCATGCAGGAACAAGCAGGGACAAGGTGGGACAAGGTGGGACAATGAGGGTCAAGGATGGACAAGGGGGGTCAAGGAGGGACATGGATGGACGCGGCAATGAGGGACAAGGTTGGGTAATGAGGGACAAGGAGTGGCAATGATGGGCAATGAGGTACAAGGACGGACACGGATGGAAAAGGAGGGACAAGGACGGACAAGGAGGGACCAGTAATGGCAAGGAGGGACAAGGAATGACAATGAGGGTCAATGAGAGGCAATGAGCGACAATGAGGGACAAGGAGGGACAAGGAGGGAGAACGTGGGACCAGGAGGGACAATGAGGGCAATTAGGGACAAGGAGGGACAAGGAGGGAAAAGGAGAGAAAAGGAGGGAAAAGGAGTGACAAGGAGGAACACGGAGTGTCAAAGTGTGACAATGAGGGACAAGGAGGGACAAGCAGTAACAAGCAGGGACAAGGTGGGACAAGGTGGGACAAGGAGGGCCAAGGATGGACAAGGGTGGTCAAGGAGGGACATGGATGGACGCGGCAATGAGGGACAAAGTTGGGAAATGAGGGACAAGGAGGGACAAGGAGTGGCAATGAGGGGCAGGGGGGGGCAATGAGGTACAAGGACGGACAAGGAACGACAATAAGGAGGGCGAACGTGGGACCAGGAGGGACAATAACGGACAAGGAGGAACAAAGAGGGACAAGGAGGGACATGGAGGTAAAAGGAGGGACAAGGAGGGACAATGATGGACAAGGAGGAACAAGGAGGAACAAGGAGGAACAAGGAGGAGCAAGGAGGGACAAGGAGGGACAAGGAGTGACAAGGAGGGACAAGAAGGGAAAAGGATTGACAAGGAGGGGCAAGGAGGGACAATGAGGGAAAAGGACGGAAAATGAGCGACAAGGAGGGACAATGTGGGACAAGGAATGTCATGGAGCGTCAAGGAGGGTCAAGGAGAGACAATGAGGGACAAGGAGTGACAACTAGGGACAAGGATGGACAAGGAGGGACAAGGAGTGACAAGGAGTATCAAAGAGGGATAAGGTTGGGCAATGATGGACAAGGAGGGATAAGGAGTGACAAGGAGGGACAAGGAGTGACAAGGAGGGTCAAGGCGGGATAAGGAGGGACAACAAGGATAAGGAGGGAAAAGGAGTGACAAGGAGGGACAAGGAGTGCCAAGGAGGGACAAGGAGGGTCAAGGAGGGTCAAGCAGGGACAATGTGGGACAAGGAGTGACAATAATGTACAAGGTTGGGAAATGAGGGACAAGGAGGGGCGATGAGGGACAAGGAAGCACAAGGAGGGACAAGGAGGAACAAGGAGGAACAAGGAGGGACAAGGACTTAAAAGGAGGGACATGGAGGGAAAAGGAGGGACAAGGAGTGACAAGGAGGGACAAGGAGTGGTAATTAGGGACAAGGAGGGAAAAAGAGGGACAATGGTGGGACAATGAGGGACAAGGAGGGACAAGAAGGGACAAGGAGTGAAAAGGATGGTCACGGAGGGACGAGGATGGACAAGGAGGGACAAGGATGGACAAGGAAGCACAAGGAGGAACAAGGGAGGACAAGCAGGGACAAGGAGGGGCAATGAGGGACACGAAGGGACAAGGACGGGCCATGTGTGGCAATGAGGGACAATGAGGGGGAATTAGGGAGAGACAAGGACTGGCAATGTGGGGCAATGAGGTACAAGGACACCAGGAATGACAAGGAGGGTCAATGAGAGGTAATGAGGGACAAGGAGGGACAATAAGGGACAAGGAGGGACAACGTGGGACCAGGAGGGACAAGCAGGAACAAGCAGTGACAAGGTGGGACAAGGTGGGACAAGGAGGGTCAAGGATGGAAAAGGGGGGTCAAGGAGGGACATGGATGGACGCGGCAATGAGGGACAAGGAGTGGCAATGATGGGCAATGAGGTACAAATGACGGACACGGATGGAAAAGGAGGGACAAGGACGGACAAGGAGGGACCAGTAATGGCAAGGAGGGACAAGGAATGACAAGGAGGTCAATGAGAGGCAATGAGCGACAATGAGGGACAAGGAGGGACAGGGAGGGGCAAGGAATGACAAGGAGGGAAAAGGATTGGCAATGAGGGACAAGGAGGGAAAAGGAGCGACAAGCAGGGACATGGAGAGACAATGAGGGACAGGGAGGGGCAAGGATTGACAGGGAGGGGCAATGAGGGACTAGGAGGGACAAGGAGGAACAAGCAGGGACAACGAGGGCCAAGGAGGGACAGGGAGGGACAGGGAGGGACAAGGTGGGGCAATCAGGCACAAGGAGTGACAAGGAAGGAAGGGCAGGGACAAGGAAGGACAAGGAGGGACACGAATGGACAAGGAGTGACAAGGAGTGACAAGGAGGGACAAGGAGGGAAAATGAGGGACAAGGATGGAGAATGAGGGGCAATAAGGGACAAGGAGGAACCAGCAGGGACAAGGAGGGGCAATGAGGGACAAGGAGAGACAATGCGGGACAAGGTGGGACCAGGAGGGAGAAGGAGGGGCAAGGAAGGATAAGGAGGGACAATGAGGGACAGGGAGGGGCAAGGAATGACAAGGAGGGAAAAGGATTGGCAATGAGGGACAAGGAGGGAAAAGGACGGAAAAAGAGCGACACACAGGGACAATAAGGGAAACGGAGGGACAAGGAGGGGCAAGGATTGACAAGGAGGGAAAATGAGGGACAAGGATTGGCAATGAGGGACAAGGAGGGAAAAGGACGGAAAAAGAGCGACAAGGAGGGGCAAGGATTGACAAGGAGGGGCAATGAGGGACTAGGAGGGACAAGAAGGAACAAGCAGGGACATGGAGGGACAAGCAGGGACAAGGAGGGTCAAGGAGGGTCAAGGAGGGTCAATGATGGACAAGGGGGGTCAAGTTAGGGACATGGATGGACGCGGCAATGAGGAACACGGAGGGACAAGGTTGGGCAATGAGGGACAAGGAGGGAAAATAATGGACAAGGAGTTACAATAAGGTACAAGGAGGGTCAAGGAGTGGCAATGAGGGACAAGGAGGGACAAGGAGGAACAAAAAGGGACAATGAGGGACAAGGAGGGACATGGAGGTACAAGGAGGAACAAGGAGGGACAATTATGGACAATGAGGAACAAGGAGTGACAAGTGGGAAAAGGAGTGACAAGGAGAACAATGAGGAACAAGGAGGGACATGGAGGAACAAGGAGGGACAAGGAGGGAAAAGGAGGGATAAGGAGTGGCAATGAGGGGCAATGAGGTACAAGAACAGACACGGAGAGATACGGATGGAAAAGGAGGGACAATGAGGGCCGAGGAGGGAAAAGGAGGGACAAGAACGGACAAGGAGGGACCAGTAGGGACAAGGAGGGACCAGTAGGGACATGGAGGAACAAGCAGGAACAAGGAGGGACAAGAAGGGACAAGGAGCGACACGGAGGGACAGGGAGGGACAAGGTGGGACAAGGAGGGAAAAGAATGGTCACGGAGGGTCATGCAGGAACAAGCAGGGACAAGGTGGGACAAGGTGGGACAATGAGGGTCAAGGATGGACAAGGGGGGTCAAGGAGGGACATGGATGGACGCGGCAATGAGGGACAAGGTTGGGTAATGAGGGACAAGGAGTGGCAATGATGGGCAATGAGGTACAAGGACGGACACGGATGGAAAAGGAGGGACAATGACGGACAAGGAGGGACCAGTAATGGCAAGGAGGGACAAGGAATGACAAGGAGGGTCAATGAGAGGCAATGAGCGACAATGAGGGACAAGGAGGGACAATAAGGGACAAGGAGGGAGAACGTGGGACCAGGAGGGACAATGAGGGCAATTAGGGACAAGGAGGGACAAGGAGGGAAAAGGAGAGAAAAGGAGGGAAAAGGAGTGACAAGGAGGAACACGGAGTGACAAAGTGTGACAATGAAGGGCAATGAGGGACAATGAGGGACAAGCAGTAACAAGCAGGGACAAGGTGGGACAAGGTCGGACAAGGTAGGACAAGGAGGGCCAAGGATGGACAAGGGTGGTCAAGGAGGGACATGGATGGACGCGGCAATGAGGGACAAAGTTGGGAAATGAGGAACAAGGAGGGACAAGGAGTGGCAATGAGGGGCAGGGGGGGGGCAATGAGGTACAAGGACGGACAAGGAACGACAATAAGGAGGGAGAACGTGGGACCAGGAGGGACAATAACGGACAAGGAGGAACAAAGAGGGACAAGGAGGGACATGGAGGTAAAAGGAGGGACAAGGAGTGACAAGGAGGGACAAGAAGGGAAAAGGATTGACAAGGAGGGGCAAGGAGGGACAATGAGGGAAAAGGACGGAAAATGAGCGACAAGGAGGGACAATGTGGGACAAGGAATGTCATGGAGCGTCAAGGAGGGTCAAGGAGAGACAATGAGGGACAAGGAGTGACAACTAGGGACAAGAACGGACAAGGAGGGACCAGTAGGGACAAGGAGGGACCAGTAGGGACATGGAGGAACAAGCAGGAACAAGGAGGGACAAGAAGGGACAAGGTGCGACACGGAGGGACAGGGAGGGACATGGTGGGACAAGGAGGGAAAAGAATGGTCACGGAGGGTCATGCAGGAACAAGCAGGGACAAGGTGGGACAATGAGGGTCAAGGATGGACAAGGGGGGTCAAGGAGGGACATGGATGGACGCGGCAATGAGGGACAAGGTTGGGTAATGAGGGACAAGGAGTGGCAATGATGGGCAATGAGGTACAAGGACGGACACGGATGGAAAAGGAGGGACAAGGACGGACAAGGAGGGACCAGTAATGGCAAGGAGGGACAAGGAATGACAATGAGGGTCAATGAGAGGCAATGAGCGACAATGAGGGACAAGGAGGGACAATAAGGGACAAGGAGGGAGAACGTGGGACCAGGAGGGACAATGAGGCCCTAATTGCCCTCAATGAGGGACAAGGAGGGAAAAGGAGAGAAAAGGAGGGAAAAGGAGTGACAAGGAGGAACACGGAGTGACAAAGTGTGACAATGAGGGGCAATGAGGGACAATGAGGAACAAGGAGGGACAAGCAGTAACAAGCAGGGACAAGGTGGGACAAAGTGGGACAAGGAGGGCCAAGGATGGACAAGGGTGGTCAAGGAGGGACATGGATGGACGCGGCAATGAGGGACAAAGTTGGGAAATGAGGGACAAGGAGTGGCAATGAGGGGCAGGGGGGGGGCAATGAGGTACAAGGACGGACAAGGAACGACAATAAGGAGGGCGAACGTGGGACCAGGAGGGACAATAACGGACAAGGAGGAACAAAGAGGGACAAGGAGGGACATGGAGGTAAAAGGAGGGACAAGGAGGGACAATGATGGACAAGGAGGAACAAGGAGGAGCAAGGAGGGACAAGGAGTGACAAGGAGGGACAAGAAGGGAAAAGGATTGACAAGGAGGGACAATGAGGGAAAAGGACGGAAAATGAGCGACAAGGAGGGACAATGTGGGACAAGGAATGTCATGGAGCGTCAAGGAGGGTCAAGGAGAGACAATGAGGGACAAGGAGTGACAACTAGGGACAAGTATGGACAAGGAGGGACAAGGAGTGACAAGGAGTGACAAGGAGTATCAAAGAGGGATAAGGTTGGGCAATGATGGACAAGGAGGGATAAGGAGTGACAAGGAGGGACAAGGAGTGACAAGGAGGGTCAAGGCGGGATAAGGAGGGACAACAAGGATAAGGAGGGAAAAGGAGTGACAAGGAGGGACAAGGAGTGCCAAGGAGGGACAAGGAGGGTCAAGCAGGGACAATGTGGGACAAGGAGTGACAATAATGTACAAGGTTGGGAAATGAGGGACAAGGAGGGGCGATGAGGGACAAGGATGGACAAGGAAGCACAAGGAGGGACAAGGAGGAACAAGGAGGGACAAGGACTTAAAAGGAGGGACATGGAGGGAAAAGGAGGGACAAGGAGTGATAAGGAGGGACAAGGAGTGGTAATTAGGGACAAGGAGGGAAAAAGAGGGACAATGGTGGGACAATGAGGGACAAGGAGGGACAAGAAGGGACAAGGAGTGAAAAGGATGGTCACGGAGGGACGAGGATGGACAAGGAGGGACAAGGATGGACAAGGAAGCACAAGGAGGAACAAGGGAGGACAAGCAGGGACAAGGAGGGGCAATGAGGGACACGAAGGGACAAGGACGGGCCATGTGTGGCAATGAGGGACAATGAGGGGGAATTAGGGAGAGACAAGGACTGGCAATGTGGGGCAATGAGGGGCAATGAGGTACAAGGACACCAGGAATGACAAGGAGGGTCAATGAGAGGTAATGAGGGACAAGGAGGGACAATAAGGGACAAGGAGGGACAACGTGGGACCAGGAGGGACAAGCAGGAACAAGCAGTGACAAGGTGGGACAAGGTGGGACAAGGAGGGTCAAGGATGGACAAGGGGGGTCAAGGAGGGACATGGATGGACGCGGCAATGAGGGACAAGGTTGGGTAATGAGGGACAAGGAGTGGCAATGATGGGCAATGAGGTTCAAGGACGGACACGGATGGAAAAGGAGGGACAATGACGGACAAGGAGGGACCAGTAATGGCAAGGAGGGACAAGGAATGACAAGGAGGTCAATGAGAGGCAATGAGCGACAATGAGGGACAAGGAGGGACAGGGAGGGGCAAGGAATGACAAGGAGGGAAAAGGATTGGCAATGAGGGACAAGGAGGGAAAAGGAGCGACAAGCAGGGACATGGAGAGACAATGAGGGACAGGGAGGGGCAAGGATTGACAGGGAGGGGCAATGAGGGACTAGGAGGGACAAGGAGGAACAAGCAGGGACAACGAGGGCCAAGGAGGGACAGGGAGGGACAGGGAGGGACAAGGTGGGGCAATCAGGCACAAGGAGTGACAAGGAAGGAAGGGCAGGGACAAGGAAGGACAAGGAGGGACACGAATGGACAAGGAGTGACAAGGAGTGACAAGGAGTGACAAGGAGGGACAAGGAGGGAAAATGAGGGACAAGGATGGAGAATGAGGGGCAATAAGGGACAAGGAGGAACCAGCAGGGACAAGGAGGGGCAATGAGGGACAAGGAGAGACAATGCGGGACAAGGTGGGACCAGGAGGGAGAAGGAGGGGCAAGGAAGGATAAGGAGGGACAATGAGGGACAGGGAGGGGCAAGGAATGACAAGGAGGGAAAAGGATTGGCAATGAGGGACAAGGAGGGAAAAGGACGGAAAAAGAGCGACACACAGGGACAATAAGGGAAACGGAGGGGCAAGGATTGACAAGGAGGGAAAATGAGGGACAAGGATTGGCAATGAGGGACAAGGAGGGAAAAGGACGGAAAAAGAGCGACAAGGAGGGGCAAGGATTGACAAGGAGGGGCAATGAGGGACTAGGAGGGACAAGAAGGAACAAGCAGGGACAGGGAGGGACAAGCAGGGACAAGGAGGGTCAAGGAGGGTCAAGGAGGGTCAATGATGGACAAGGGGGGTCAAGTTAGGGACATGGATGGACGCGGCAATGAGGAACACGGAGGGACAAGGTTGGGCAATGAGGGACAAGGAGGGAAAATAATGGACAAGGAGTTACAATAAGGTACAAGGAGGGTCAAGGAGTGGCAATGAGGGACAAGGAGGGACAAGGAGGAACAAAGAGGGACAATGAGGGACAAGGAGGGACATGGAGGTACAAGGAGGAACAAGGAGGGACAATTATGGACAATGAGGAACAAGGAGTGACAAGTGGGAAAAGGAGTGACAAGGAGAACAATGAGGAACAAGGAGGGACATGGAGGAACAAGGAGGGAAAAGGAGGGATAAGGAGTGGCAATGAGGGGCAATGAGGTACAAGAACGGACACGGAGAGATACGGATGGAAAAGGAGGGACAATGAGGGCCGAGGAGGGAAAAGGAGGGACAAGAACGGACAAGGAGGGACCAGTAGGGACAAGGAGGGACCAGTAGGGACATGGAGGAACAAGCAGGAACAAGGAGGGACAAGAAGGGACAAGGAGCGACACGGAGGGCCAGGGAGGGACAAGGTGGGACAAGGAGGGAAAAGAATGGTCACGGAGGGTCATGCAGGAACAAGCAGGGACAAGGTGGGACAAGGTGGGACAATGAGGGTCAAGGATGGACAAGGGGGGTCAAGGAGGGACATGGATGGACGCGGCAATGAGGGACAAGGTTGGGTAATGAGGGACAAGGAGTGGCAATGATGGGCAATGAGGTACAAGGACGGACACGGATGGAAAAGGAGGGACAAGGACGGACAAGGAGGGACCAGTAATGGCAAGGAGGGACAAGGAATGACAAGGAGGGTCAATGAGAGGCAATGAGCGACAATGAGGGACAAGGAGGGACAATAAGGGACAAGGAGGGAGAACGTGGGACCAGGAGGGACAATGAGGGCAATTAGGGACAAGGAGGGACAAGGAGGGAAAAGGAGAGAAAAGGAGGGAAAAGGAGTGACAAGGAGGAACACGGAGTGACAAAGTGTGACAATGAAGGGCAATGAGGGACAATGAGGGACAAGGTGGGACAATGAGGGACAAGGTGGGACAAGGTGGGACAAGGAGGGCCAAGGATGGACAAGGGTGGTCAAGGAGGGACATGGATGGACGCGGCAATGAGGGACAAGGAGTGGCAATGAGGGACAAGGAGGGACAAGGAGTGGCAATGAGGGGCAGGGGGGGGGGGGCAATGAGGTACAAGGACGGACAAGGAACGACAATAAGGAGGGAGAACGTGGGACCAGGAGGGACAATAACGGACAAGGAGGAACAAAGAGGGACAAGGAGGGACATGGAGGTAAAAGGAGGGACAAGGAGGGACAATGATGGACAAGGAGGAACAAGGAGGAGCAAGGAGGGACAAGGAGTGACAAGGAGGGACAAGAAGGGAAAAGGATTGACAAGGAGGGGCAAGGAGGGACAATGAGGGAAAAGGACGGAAAATGAGCGACAAGGAGGGACAATGTGGGACAAGGAATGTCATGGAGCGTCAAGGAGGGTCAAGGAGAGACAATGAGGGACAAGGAGTGACAACTAGGGACAAGGATGGACAAGGAGGGACAAGGAGTGACAAGGAGTGACAAGGAGTGACAAGGAGTATCAAAGAGGGATAAGGTTGGTCAATGATGGACAAGGAGGGATAAGGAGTGACAAGGAGGGACAAGGAGTGACAAGGAGGGTCAAGGCGGGATAAGGAGGGACAACAAGGATAAGGAGGGTAAAGGAGTGACAAGGAGGGACAAGGAGTGCCAAGGAGGGACAAGGAGGGTCAAGCAGGGACAATGTGGGACAAGGAGTGACAATAATGTACAAGGAGTTACAATGAGGTACAAGGAGGGTCAAGGAGTGGCAATGAGGGACAAGGAGGGAAATGAGGGACAAGGAGTGGTAATGAGGGACAAGGAGGGAAAAGGAGCGACAAGCAGGGACAGGGAGAGACAATGAGTGACAAGGTGGGACAGGGAGGGGCAAGGAGGGGCAAGGAGTGGCAACGAGGGACAAGGAGGGAAAAGGAGCGACAAGCAGGGACAATGAGGGACAAGAAGGGGCAAGGAGCGACACGGAGGGACAAGGTGTGACAATCAGGGGCAAGGAGGTACAAGGTTGGGAAATGAGGGACAAGGAGGGGCGATGAGGGACAAGGATGGACAAGGAAGGACAAGGAGGGACAAGGAGGAACAAGGAGGGACAAGGACTTAAAAGGAGGGACATGGAGGGAAAAGGAGGGACAAGGAGTGACAAGGAGGGACAAGGAGTGGTAATTAGGGACAAGGAGGGAAAAAGAGGGACAATGGTGGGACAATGAGGGACAAGGAGGGACAAGAAGGGACAAGGAGTGAAAAGGATGGTCACGGAGGGACGAGGATGGACAAGGAGGGACAAGGATGGACAAGGAAGCACAAGGAGGAACAAGGGAGGACAAGCAGGGACAAGGAGGGGCAATGAGGGACACGAAGGGACAAGGACGGGCCATGTGTGGCAATGAGGGACAATGAGGGGGAATTAGGGAGAGACAAGGACTGGCAATGTGGGGCAATGAGGGGCAATGAGGTACAAGGACACCAGGAATGACAAGGAGGGTCAATGAGAGGTAATGAGGGACAAGGAGGGACAATAAGGGACAAGGAGGGACAACGTGGGACCAGGAGGGACAAGCAGTGACAAGGTGGGACAAGGTGGGACAAGGAGGGTCAAGGATGGACAAGGGGGGTCAAGGAGGGACATGGATGGACGCGGCAATGAGGGACAAGGTTGGGTAATGAGGGACAAGGAGTGGCAATGATGGGCAATGAGGTACAAGGACGGACACGGATGGAAAAGGAGGGACAAGGACGGACAAGGAGGGACCAGTAATGGCAAGGAGGGACAAGGAATGACAAGGAGGGTCAATGACAGGCAATGAGCGACAATGTGGGACAAGGAGGGACAATAAGGGACAAGGAGGGAGAACGTGGGACCAGGAGGGACAATGAGGGCAATTAGGGACAAGGAGGGAAAAAGAGGGACAATGGTGGGACAAGGAGGGACATGGAGGGAAAAGGAGAGAAAAGGAGGGAAAAGGAGTGACAAGGAGGAACACGGAGTGACAAAGTGGGGCAATGAGTGGCAATGAGGGACAATGAGCGACAAGGAGGGACAAGCAGGGACAAGGTGGGACAAGGTGGGACATGGAGGGCCAAAGATGGACAAGGGGGGTCAAGGAGGGACATGGATGGACGCGGCAATGAGGGACAAAGATGGGAAATGAGGGACAAGGAGTGGCAATGAGGGGCAGTGGGGGGCAATGAGGTACAAGGACGGACAAGGAACGACAATAAGGAGGGACAACGTGGGACCAGGAGGGACAACGTGGGACCAGGAGGGACAAGAACGGACAAGGAGGAACAAAGAGGGACAAGGAGGGACATGGAGGTAAAAGGAGGGACAAGGAGGGACAATGATGGACAAGGAGGAACAAGGAGGAGCAAGGAGGGACAAGGAGTGACAAGTGGGAAAAGGAGTGACAAGGAGGGACAAAAAGGGATAATGAGGGACACACTGCGGCAAGGAGGGGCAAGGAGTGACAAGGCGGGACAAGGAGTGACAAGGAGGGACAAGAAGGGAAAAGGATTTAAAAGGAGGGACAATGAGGGAAAAGGACGGAAAAGGAGCGACAAGGAGGGACAATGTGGGACAAGGAATGTCATGGAGCGTCAAGGAGGGTCAAGGAGAGACAATGAGGGACAAGGAGTGACAACTAGGGACAAGGAGGGACAAGAAGTGACAAGGAGTATCAAAGAGGGATAAGGTTGGGCAATGATGGACAAGGAGGGACAAGGAGTGACAAGGAGTGACAAGGAGTGACAAGGAGTGACAAGGAGGGACAAGGAGGGACAAGGAGTGACAAGGAGGGTCAAGGCGGGATAAGGAGGGACAACAAGGATAAGGAGGGAAAAAGAGTGACAAGGAGTGCCAAGGAGGGTCAAGCAGGGACAATGTGGGACAAGGAGTGACAATAATGTACAAGGAGTAACAATGAGGTAGAAGGTGGGTCAAGGAGTGGCAATGAGGGACAAGGAGGGAAATGAGGGACAACGAGTGGTAATGAGGGACAAGGAGGGAAAAGGAGCGACAAGCAGGGACAGGGAGAGACAATGAGTGACAAGGAGGGACAGGGAGGGGCAAGGAGGGGCAAGGAGTGGCAACGAGGGACAAGGAGGGAAAAGGAGCGACAAGCAGGGACAAGAAGGGACAAGGAGCGACACGGAGGGACAAGGTGGGACAATCAGGGACAAGGAGGTACAAAGTTGGGCAATGAGGGACAAGGAGGGGCGATGGGGGACAAGGATGGACAAGGAAGCACAAGGAGGGACATGGAGGAACAAGGAGGGACAAGGCGGGGCAAGGAGGGGCAATGAGAGACAAGGAGGGACAAGGACTTAAAAGGAGGGACAAGGAGGGAAAAGGAGGGACAAGGAGTGACAAGGAGGGACAAGGAGTGGTAATTAGGGACAAGGAGGGAAAAAGAGGGACAATGGTGGGACAAGGAGGGACAAGGAGTGAAAAGGATGGTCACGGAGGGACCAGGATGGACAAGGAGGGACAAGGATGGACAAGGAAGCACAAGGAGGGACAAGGAGGAACAAGGGGGGACAAGGAGGGACAAGGAGGGGCAATGAGGGACACGAAGAGACAAGGACGGGCCATGTGTGGCAATGAGGGACAATGAGGGGGAATTAGGGAGAGACAAGGACTGGCAATGTGGGGCAATGAGGGGCAATGAGGTACAAGGACGGACACGGAGGGACACGGTGGAATAGGAAGGAGTGACAAGGAGGGACAATGATGGACTAGGAGGAACAAAGACGGACAAGGAGGGACAAGGAGGGACAAGGAGGAACAATGAGGGACAAGGAGGGACATGGAGGAACAAGGAGGGATAATGAGTGGCAATGAGGTACAAGGACGGACACGGAGGGACACGGATGGAAAAGGAGGGACAATGAGGGACGAGGAGGGATAAGGAGGGACAAGAACGAACAAGGACGGACAAGGAGGGACCAGTAGGGACAAGGAGGGGCCAGTAGGGACATGGAGGTACAAGCAGGGACAAGCAGGGACAATGAGGGACAAGAAGGGACAAGGAGCGACACGGAGGGACAGGGAGGGAAAAGGAGGGGCAAGGAGGGAAAAGAATGGTCACGGAGGGTCAAGCAGGGACAAGGATGAACATGGAGGAACAAGGAGGGATAATGAGGGAAAAGGAGGGACAAGCAGTGGCAAGGAGTGGCAATGAGGGACAAAGAGGGACAGGGAGGAACAAGGAGGGACAAGAAGGGAAAAGGAGGGCCAAGGAGTGGCAATGAGGGAAAAGGAGCGACAAGCAGGGACAAAGAGGGGCAATGAGGGATAAGGAGGGACAAGGAGGAACAAGGTGGGGCAATGAGGGACACGGAGGACAAGGTTGGACAAGGAGGAACCAGTAGGGACATGGAGGAACAAGCTGGAACAAGCAGGGACAATGAGGGACAAGAAGGGACAAGGAGCGACATGGAGGGGCAGGGAGGGAAAAGGAGGGCCAAGGAGTGAAAAGAATGGTCACGGAGGGTCAAGCAGGGACGAGGATGAACATGGTGGGAGAAGGAGGGACAAGGAGTGGCAAGGAGTGGCAATGAGGGACAAGGAGGGACAGGAGGAACAAGGAGGGAAAAGGAGGGCCAAGGAGTGGCAATGAGGGAAAAGGAGCGACAAGCAGGGACAAAGAGGGGCCATGAGGGACAAGGAGGAACAAGGTGGGGCAATGAGGGACACGGAGGACAAGGTTGGACAATGAGGGACAAGGAGTGGCAATGAGGGACAAGGAGGAGCAAGGAGGGACTAGGAGTGACAAGGGGGAAAAGGAGTGACAAGGAGGGACAATGACGGACAAGGAGGTACAAGGAGGAACAGGGAGGGACAAGGAGTGGCAATGAGTGGCAATGAGGGACAAGGAGGAACAAAGAGGGTCAAGGCGCGATAAGGAGGGACAACAAGGATAAGGAGGGAAAAGGAGTGACAAGGAGTGACAAGGTTGGATAATGAGGGACAAGGAGTGGCAATGAGGTACAAGGACGGACACGGATGGAAAAGGACGGACAATGAGGGACAAGAACGGACAAGGAGGGACCAGTAGGGGCAAGGAGGGACAAGGCATGACAAGGAGGGTCAATGAGAGGCAATGAGGGACAAGGAGGGACAATAAGGGACAAGGAGGGACAACGTGGGACCAGGAGGGACAAGCAGGAACAAGGTGGGACCAGGAGGGACAAGCAGGAACAAGCAGGGACAAGGTGGGTCAAGGAGGGTCAAGGATGGACAAGGGGGTCAAGGAGGGACATGGATGGACGCGGCAATGAGGGACACGGAGGGACAAGGTTGGGCAATGAGGGACAAGGAGTGGCAATGAGGGGCAATGAGGTACAAGGACGGACAAAGAGGGACCAGTAGGGGCAAGGAGGGACAAGGAATGACAAGGAGGGTCAATGAAAGGCAATGAGCGACAAGGAGGGACAAGAAGGGAAAAGGATTGACAAGGAGGGGCAAGGACGGACAATGAGGGAAAAGGAAGAGGAGCGACAAGGAGGGACAATGTGGGACAAGGAATGTCATGGAGCGTCAAGGAGGGTCAAGGAGAGACAATGAGGGACAAGGAGTGACAACTAGGGACAAGGATGGACAAGGAGGGACAAGGAGTGACAAGGAGTATCAAGGAGGGATAAGGTTGGGCAATGATGTACAAGGAGGGACAAGGAGTGACAAGGAGGGTCAATGCGGGATAAGGAGGGACAACCAGGATAAGGAGGGAAAAGGAGTGACAAGGAGGGACAAGGAGTGCCAAGGAGGGACAAGGAGGGTCAAGCAGGGACAATGTGGGACAAGGAGTGACAATAATGTACAAGGAGTTACAATGAGGTACAAGGAGGACCAAGGAGTGGCAATGAGGGACAAGGAGGGAAATGAGGGACAAGGAGGGACAAGGAGTGGTAATGAGGGACAAGGAGGGAAAAGGAACGACAAGCAGGGACAGGGAGAGACAATGAGTGACAAGGAGGGGCAAGGAGGGACAAGGAGTGGCAACGAGGGACAAGGAGGGAAAAGCAGCGACAAGCAGGGACAATGAGGGACAAGGAGCAACACAGAGGGACAAGGTGGGACAATCAGGGACAAGGAGGTACAAGGTTGGGCAATGAGGGACAAGGAGGGGCGATGAGGGACAAGGATGGACAAGGAAGCACAAGGAGGGACAAGGAGGGACAAGGAGGGGCAATGCGAGACAATGAGGAACAAGGAGGGACAAGGAGTGACAAGGAGGGCCAAGGAGTGGTAATTAGGGACAAGGAGGGAAAAAGAGGGACAATGGTGGGACAAGGAGAGACAAGGAGGGACAAGGAGTGAAAAGGATGGTCACGGAGGGACGAGGATGGACAAGGAGAGACAAGGAGGGAAAAGGATGGTCACGGAGGGACGAGGATGAACAAGGAGGGACAAGGTTGGGCAATGAGGGACAAGGAGGGACAAGGAGGGTGATGAGGGACAAGGATGGACAAGGAAGCACAAGGAGGGACAAGGAGGAACAAGGGGGGACAAGGAGGGATAAGCAGGGACAAGGAGGGGCAATGAGGGACACGAAGCGACAAGGACGGGCCATGTGTGGCAATGAGGGACAATGAGGGGGAATTAGGGAGAGACAAGGACTGGCAATGTGGGACAATGAGGGGCAATGAGGTACAAGGACGGACACGAAGGGACACGGAGGGACACGGAGGGACACGGATGGAATAGGAGGGAAAAGGAGGGACAATAACGGATAAGGAGGGACCAGTAGGGACGAGGAGGAACCAGTAGGGACAAGGAGGAACAAGCATTATCAATGAGGGACAAGGAGCGACACGGAGGGACAGGGAGGGAAAAGGATGGTCACGGAGGGTCACGGAGGGTCAAAGAGAGGCGAGGATGAACAAGGAGGGACAAGGAGTGGCAATTAGGGACAAGGAGGGAAAAAGAGGGACAATGGTGGGACAAGGAGGGACAAGGAGGGACAAGGAGTGACAAGGAGGGAAAAGGATGGTCACGGAGGGACGAGGATGGACAAGGAGGGACAAGGTTGGGCAATGAGGGACAAGGAAGGGCGATGAGGGACAAGGATGGTCAAGGAAGCTCAAGGAGGGACAATGAGGAACAAGGAGTGAAAAGGTGGGGCAGGGAGGGACAATGAGGGACAACGACGGACAAGCAGGGACAAGGTGGGACAAGGAGGGTCAATGATGGACAAGGGGGGTCAAGTTAGGGATATGGATGGACGCGGCAATGAGGGACACGGAGGGACAAGGTTGGACAATGAGGGACAAGGAGTGGCAATGAACAAGGATAAGGAGGGAAAAGGAGTGACAAGGAGGGAGAAGGAGGGGCAATGAGGGACAAGGAGGGTCAAGCAGGGACAATATGGGACAAGGAGTGACAATAATGAACAAGGAGTTACAATGAGGTACAAGGAGGGTCAAGGAGTGGCAATACAAGAGGGACAAGAACGGACAAGGAGGAACAAAGAGGGACATGGAGGTACAAGGAAGGACAAGGAGGGACAAGGAGGGACAAGGGGGGACAAGGAGGGACAATGATGGACAATGAGGAACAAGGAGGGACAAGAACGGACAAGGAGGAACAAAGTGGGAAAAGGAGTGACAAGGAGGGACAATGATGGACTAGGAGGAACAAAGACGGACAAGGAGGGACAAGGAGGAACAATGAGGGACAAGGAGGGACATGGAGGAACAAGGAGAGAAAAGGAGGGATAAGGAGTGGCAATGAGGTACAAGGACAGACACGGAGGGACACGGATGGAAAAGGAGGGACAAGGAGGGACAAGGAGGGGCAATGAGGGACAAGGAGGGTCAAGCAGGGACAATATGGGACAAGGAGTGACAATAATGAACAAGCAGTTACAATGAGGTACAAGGAGGGTCAAGGAGTGGCAATGAGGGACAAGGAGGGACAAGAACGGACAAGGAGGAACAAAGAGGGACAAGGAGGGACATGGAGGTACAAGGAAGGACAAGGAGGGACAAGGAGGGACAAGGAGGGACAAGGAGGGACAAGGGGGGACAAGGAGGGACAATGATGGACAATGAGGAACAAGGAGGAACAAGGAGGGACAAGGAGGGACAAGAACGGACAAGGAGGAACAAAGTGGGAAAAGGAGTGACAAGGAGGGACAATGATGGACTAGGAGGAACAAAGACGGACAAGGAGGGACAAGGAGGGACAAGGAGGAACAAGGAGGGACAAGGAGGGACAAGGAGGAACAATGAGGGACAAGGAGGGACATGGAGGAACAAGGAGGGAAAAGGAGGGATAAGGAGTGGCAATGAGGTACAAGGACGGACACGGAGGGACACGGATGGAAAAGGAGGGACAATGAGGGACGAGGAGGGATAAGGAGGGACAAGAACGAACAAGGACGGACAAGGAGGGACCAGTAGGGACAAGGAGGGGCCAGTAGGGACATGGAGGTACAAGCAGGAACAAGCAGGGACAATGAGGGACAAGAAGGGACAAGGAGCGACACGGAGGGACAGGGAGGGAAAAGGAGGGACAAGGAGGGAAAAGAATGGTCACGGAGGGTCAAGCAGGGACGAGGATGAACATGGAGGAACAAGGAGGGATAATGAGGGAAAAGGAGGGACAAGCAGTGGCAAGGAGTGGCAATGAGGGACAAAGAGGGACAGGGAGGAACAAGGAGGGACAAGAAGGGAAAAGGAGGGCCAAGGAGTGGCAATGAGGGAAAAGGAGCGACAAGCAGGGACAAAGAGGGGCAATGAGGGATAAGGAGGGACAATGAGGGACACGGAGGGCAAGGTTGGAGAAGGAGGGACAAGGAGGAACCAGTAGGGACATGGAGGAACAAGCTGGAACAAGCAGGGACAATGAGGGACAAGAAGGGACAAGGAGCGACACGGAGGGGCAGGGAGGGAAAAGGAGGGCCAAGGAGGGAAAAGAATGGTCACGGAGGGTCAAGCAGGGACGAGGATGAACATGGTGGGAGAAGGAGGGACAAGGAGTGGCAATGAGGGACAAGGAGGGACAGGAGGAACAAGGAGGGAAAAGGAGGGCCAAGGAGTGGCAATGAGGGAAAAGGAGCGACAAGCAGGGACAAAGAGGGGCCATGAGGGACAAGGAGGAACAAGGTGGGGCAATGAGGGACACGGAGGACAAGGTTGGACAATGAGGGACAAGGAGTGGCAATGAGGGACAAGGAGGAGCAAGGAGGGACTAGGAGTGACAAGTGGGAAAATGAGTGACAAGGAGGGACAATGACGGACAAGGAGGTACAAGGAGGAACAGGGAGGGACAAGGAGTGGCAATGAGGGAAAAGGAGGAACAAAGAGGGTCAAGGCGGGATAAGGAGGGACAACAAGGATAAGGAGGGAAAAGGAGTGACAAGGAGGGACAAGGTTGGACAAGGAGTGGCAATGAGGAGCAATGAGGTACAAGGACGGACACGGATGGAAAAGGACGGACAATGAGGGACAAGAACGGACAAGGAGGGACCAGTAGGGGCAAGGAGGGACAAGGCATGACAAGGAGGGTCAATGAGACGCAATGAGGGACAAGGAGGGACAATAAGGGACAAGGAGGGACAACGTGGGACCAGGAGGGACAAGCAGGAACAAGCAGGGACAAGGTGGGACCAGGAGGGACAAGCAGGAACAAGCAGGGACAAGGTGGGACAAGGTGGGACAAGGAGGGTCAAGGATGGACAAGGGGGTCAAGGAGGGACATGGATGGACGCGGCAATGAGGGACACGGAGGGACAAGGTTGGGCAATGAGGGACAAGGAGTGGCAATGAGGGGCAATGAGGTACAAGGACGGACACGGATGGAAAAGGAGGGACAAGGACGGACAAGGAGGGACCAGTAGGGGCAAGGAGGGACAAGGAATGACAAGGAGGGTCAATGAGAGGCAATGAGCGACAAGGAGGGACAAGAAGGGAAAAGGATTGACAAGGAGGGGCAAGGACGGACAATGAGGGAAAAGGACGGAAGAGGAGCGACAAGGAGGGACAATGTGGGACAAGGAATGTCATGGAGCGTCAAGGAGGGTCAAGGAGAGACAATGAGGGACAAGGAGTATCAAGGAGGGATAAGGTTGGGCAATGATGTACAAGGAGGGACAAGGAGTGACAAGGAGGGTCAATGCGGGATAAGGAGGGACAACAAGGATAAGGAGGGAAAAGGAGTGACAAGGAGGGACAAGGAGTGCCAAGGAGGGACAAGGAGGGTCAAGCAGGGACAATGTGGGACAAGGAGTGACAATAATGTACAAGGAGTTACAATGAGGTACAAGGAGGACCAAGGAGTGGCAATGAGGGACAAGGAGGGAAATGAGGGACAAGGAGGGACAAGGAGTGGTAATGAGGGACAAGGAGGGAAAAGGAGCGACAAGCAGGGACAGGGAGAGACAATGAGTGACAAGGAGGGGCAAGGTGGGACAAGGAGTGGCAACGAGGGACAAGGAGGGAAAAGGAGCGACAAGCAGGGACAATGAGGGACAAGGAGCAACACAGAGGGACAAGGTGGGACAATCAGGGACAAGGAGGTACAAGGTTGGGCAATGAGGGACAAGGAGGGGCGATGAGGGACAAGGATGGACAAGGAAGCACAAGGAGGGACAAGGAGTAACAAGGACTTAAAAGGAGGGACAAGGAGGGACAAGGAGTGACAAGGAGGGCCAAGGAGTGGTAATTAGGGACAAGGAGGGACAATGGTGGGACAAGGAGGGATAAGGAGGGACAAGGAGGGACAAGAAGGGACAAGGAGGGATAAGGAGTGAAAAGGACGGTCACGGAGGGACGAGGATGGACAAGGAGAGACAAGGAGGGAAAAGGATGGTCACGGAGGGACGAGGATGAACAAGGAGGGACAAGGTTGGGCAATGAGGGACAAGGAGGGCGATGAGGGACAAGGATGGACAAGGAAGCACAAGGAGGGACAAGGAGGAACAAGGGGGGACAAGGAGGGGCAATGAGGGACACGAAGGGACGAGGACGGGCCATGTGTGGCAATGAGGGACAATGAGGGGGAATTAGGGAGAGACAAGGACTGGCAATGTGGGGCAATGAGGTACAAGGACGGACACGGAGGGACACGGATGGAATAGGAGGGACGAGGAGCGAAAAGGAGGGACAAGAACGGATAAGGAGGGACCAGTAGGGACGAGGAGGAACCAGTAGGGACAAGGAGGAACAAGCATTATCAATGAGGGACAAGGAGCGACACGGAGGGACAGGGAGGGAAAAGGAGGGAAAAGGATGGTCACGGAGGGTCAAGGAGAGGCGAGGATGAACAAGGAGGGACAAGGAGTGGCAATTAGGGACAAGGAGGGAAAAAGAGGGACAATGGTGGGACAAGGTGGGACAAGGAGGGACAAGGAGTGACAAGGAGGGACAAGGAGGGAAAAGGATGTTCACGGAGGGACGAGGATGGACAAGGAGGGACAAGGTTGGGCAATGAGGGACAAGGATGGACAAGGAAGCACAAGGAGGGACAATGAGGAACAAGGAGTGAAAAGGTTGGGCAGGGAGGGACAATGAGGGACAATGAGGGACAAGGAGGGACAAGGAGGGACAAGGAGGGACAAGCAGGGACAAGGTGGGACAAGGAGGGTCAATGATGGACAAGGGGGGTCAAGTTAGGGATATGGATGGACGCGGCAATGAGGGACACGGAGGGACAAGGTTGGACAATGAGGGACAAGGAGTGGCAATGAGGTACAAGGACGGACAAGGAGGGACAATGAGGGACGAGGAGGGACAAGAACGGACAAGGAGGGACCAATAGGGACAAGGAGGGACAAGGAATGACACGGAGAGTCAATGAGGGGCAATGAGCGACAATGAGGGGCAATGAGTGACAAGGAGGGACAATGAGGGGCAAGGAATGACAAGGAGGGAAAATGAGGGACAAGGATTGGTAATGAGGGACAAGGAGGGAAAAGGACGGAAAAAGAGCGACAAGCAGGGACAATAAGGGAAACGGAGGGACAAGGAGGGGCAAGGATTGACAAGGAGGGGCAATGAGGGACTAGGAGGGACAAGAAGGAACAAGCAGGGACAGGGAGGGACAGGGAGGGACAAGCAGGGACAAGGAGGGTCAAGGAGGGTCAATGATGGACAAGGGGGGTCAAGTTAAGGACATGGATGGACGCGGCAATGAGGGACACGGAGGGACAGGGAGGGGCAAGGAGGGAAAAGGAGCGACAAGCAGGGACAGGGAGAGACAATGAGTGACAAGGAGGGACAGGGAGGGGCAAGGAGGGGCAAGGAGGGGCAAGGAGTGGCAACGAGGGACAAGGAGCGACACGGAGGGACAAGGTGGAACAATCAGGGACAAGGAGGTACAAGGTTGGGCAATGAGGGGCAAGGAGGGGCGATGAGGGACAAGGATGGACAAGGAAGCACAAGGAGGGACAAGGAGGAACAAGGAGCGACAAGGATGGGCAATGAGAGACAAGGAGGGACAAGGACATAAAAGGAGGGACAAGGAGGGACAAGGAGTGGTAATTAGGGACAAGGAGGGAAAAAGAGGGACAATGGTGGGACAAGGAGGGACAAGAAGGGACAAGGAGTGAAAAGGATGGTCACGGAGGGACGAGGATGGACAAGGAGGGACAAGTATGGACAAGGAAGCACAAGGAGGGACAAGGAGGAACAAGGGGGGACAAGGAGGGGCAAGGAGGGGCAATGAGGGACACGAAGGGACAAGGACGGGCCATGTGTGACAATGAGGGACAATGAGGGGGAATTAGGGAGAGACAAGGACTGGCAATGTGGGGCAATGAGGGGCAATGAGGTACAAGGACGGATACGGAGGGACACGGATGGAATAGGAGGGACAATGAGGGACGAGGAGGGAAAAGGAGGGACAAGAACGGATAAGGAGGGACCAGTAGGGACCAGTAGGGACAAGGAGGAACCAGTAGGGACAAGGAGGGACAAGGAGGAACAAGCATGGACAATGAGGGACAAGGAGCGACACGGAGGGACAGGGAGGGAAAAGGATGGTCACGGAGGGTCAACGAGGGGCGAGGATGAACAAGGAGGGACAAGGAGTGGCAATTAGGGACAAGGAGACAAGGGACAAGGTGGGACAATCAGGGACAAGGAGGTACAAGGTTGGGCAATGAGGGACAAGGATGGACAAGGAAGCACAAGGAGGGACAAGGAGGAACAAGGAGGGGCAATGAGAGACAAGGAGGGACAAGGACTTAAAAGGAGGGACAAGGAGGGAAAAGGAGGGACAAGGAGTGGTAATTAGGGACAAGGAGGGAAAAAGAGGGACAATGGTGGGACAAGGAGGGACAAGGAGGGACAATAAGGGACAAGGAGGGACAAGTAGGGACAAGGAGTGAAAAGGATGGTCACGGAGGGACGAGGATGGACAAGGAGGGAAAAGGATGGTCACGGAGGGACGAGGATGAACAAGGAGGGACATGGAGGTACAAGGAGGGAAAAGGAGGGACAATGATGGACAAGGAGTAGCAAGGAGTGACAAGTGGGAAAAGGAGTGGCAAGGAGGGACAATGACGGACAAGGAGGAACAAGGAGTGACAGGGAGGGACAAGGAGTGGCAATGAGGGAGAAGGAGGAACAAAGAGGGACAAGGAGGGACATGTTGGTACAAGGAGGGACAATGATGGACAAGGAGGAGCAAGGAGGGACAAGGAGGGACAAGGAGGGACAAGGAGGGACAAGGAGTGACAAGGAGTGACAAGGAGGGACAAGGAGGGACAAGGAGGGTCAAGGCGGGATAAGGAGGGACAACAAGGATAAGGAGGGAAAAGGAATGACAAGGAGGGAGAAGGAGGGGCAATGAGGGACAAGGAGGGTTAAGCAGGGACAATATGGGACAAGGAGTGACAATAATGAACAAGGAGTTACAATGAGGTACAAGGAGGGTCAAGGAGTGGCAATGAGGGACAAGGAGGGACAAGAACGGACAAGGAGGAACAAAGAGGGACAAGGAGGGACATGGAGGTACAAGGAAGGACAAGGAGGGACAAGGAGGGACAAGAGGGGACAAGGAGGGACAATGATGGACAATGAGGAACAAGGAGGAACAAGGAGGGACAAGAACGGACAAGGAGGAACAAAGTGGGAAAAGGAGTGACAAGGAGGGACAATGATGGACTAGGAGGAACAAAGACGGACAAGGAGGGTCAAGGAGGGACAAGGGGGAACAATGAGGGACAAGGAGGAACAATGAGGGACAAGGATGGACATGGAGGAACAAGGAGTGGCAATGAGGTACAAGGACGGACACGGAGGGACACGGATGGAAAAGGAGGGACAATGAGGGACGAGGAGGGATAAGGAGGGACAAGAACGAACAAGGACGGACAAGGAGGGACCAGTAGGGACAAGGAGGGACAAGGAGGGGCCAGTAGGGACATGGAGGTACAAGCAGGAACAAGCAGGGACAAAGAGGGACAAGAAGGGACAAGGAGCGACACGGAGGGACAGGGAGGGAAAAGGAGGGACAAGGAGGGAAAAGAATGGTCACGGAGGGTCAAGCAGGGACGAGGATGAACAAGGAGGGATAATGAGGGAAAAGGAGGGACAAGCAGTGGCAAGGAGTGGCAATGAGGGACAAAGAGGGACAGGGAGGAACAAGGAGGAACAAGGAGGGACAAGAAGGGAAAAGGAGGGCCAAGGAGTGGCAATGAGGGAAAAGGAGCGACAAGCAGGGACAAAGAGGGGCAATGAGGGATAAGGAGGGACAAGGAGGAACAAGGTGGGGCAATGAGGGACACGGAGGACAAGGTTGGACAAGGAGGGACAAGGAGGAACCAGTAGGGACATGGAGGAACAAGCTGGAACAAGCAGGGACAATGAGGGACAAGAAGGGACAAGGAGCGACACGGAGGGGCAGGGAGGGAAAAGGAGGGAAAAGAATGGTCACGGAGGGTCAAGCAGGGACGAGGATGAACATGGTGGGACAAGGAGGGAAAAGGAGGGACAAGGAGGGACAAGGAGTGGCAAGGAGTGGCAATGAGGGACAAGGAGGGACAGGAGGAACAAGGAGGGAAAAGGAGGGCCAAGGAGTGGCAATGAGGGAAAAGGAGCGACAAGCAGGGACAAAGAGGGGCCATGAGGGACAAGGAGGGACAAGGAGGAACAAGGTGGGGCAATGAGGGACACGGAGGACAAGGTTGGACAATGAGGGACAAAGAGTGGCAATGAGGGACAAGGAGGAGTAAGGAGGGACTAGGAGTGACAAGTGGGAAAAGGAGGGAAAAGGAGTGACAAGGAGGGACAATGACGGACAAGGAGGTACAAGGAGGACCAGGGAGGGACAAGGAGTGGCAATGAGTGGCAATGAGGGACAAGGAGGAACAAAGAGGAACAAAGAGGGTCAAGGCGGGATAAGGAGGGTCAACAAGGATAAGGAGGGAAAAGGAGTGACAAGGAGGGACAAGGTTGGACAATGAGGGACAAGGAGTGGCAATGAGGGGCAATGAGGTACAAGGACGGACACGGATGGAAAAGGACGGACAATGAGGGACAAGAACGGACAAGGAGGGACCAGTAGGGGCAAGGAGGGACAAGGCATGACAAGGAGGGTCAATGAGAGGCAATGAGGGACAAGGAGGGACAATAAGGGACAAGGAGGGACAACGTGGGACCAGGAGCGACAAGCAGGAACAAGCAGGGACAAGGTGGGACAAGGACGACCAGGAGGGACAAGCAGGGACAAGGTGGGACAAGGAGGGTCAAGGATGGACAAGGGGGTCAAGGAGGGACATGGATGGACGCGGCAATGAGGGACATGGAGTGGCAATGAGGGGCAATGAGGTACAAGGACGGACACGGATGGAAAAGGAGGGACAAGGACGGACAAGGAGGGACCAGTAGGGGCAAGGAGGGACAAGGAATGACAAGGAGGGTCAATGAGAGGCAATGAGTGACAAGGAGGGACAAGAAGGGAAAAGGATTGACAAGGAGGGGCAAGGACGGACAATGAGGGAAACGGACGGAAGAGGAGCGACAAGGAGGGACAATGTGGGACAAGGAATGTCATGGAGCGTCAAGGAGGGTCAAGGAGAGACAATGAGGGACAAGGAGTGACAACTAGGGACAAGGATGGACAAGGAGGGACATGGAGTGACAAGGAGTATCAAGGAGGGATAAGGTTGGGCAATGATGTACAAGGAGGGACAAGGAGTGACAAGGAGGGTCAATGCGGGATAAGGAGGGACAACAAGGATAAGGAGGGAAAAGGAGTGACAAGGAGGGACAAGGAGTGCCAAGGAGGGACAAGGAGGGACAAGGAGGGTCAAGCAGGGACAATGTGGGACAAAGAGTGACAATAATGTACAAGGAGTTACAATGAGGTACAAGGAGGACCAAGGAGTGGCAATGAGGGACAAGGAGGGAAATGAGGGACAAGGAGGGACAAGGAGTGGCAACGAGGGACAAGGAGGGAAAAGGAGGGAAAAGGAGCGACAAGCAGGGACAATGAGGGACAAGAAGGGACAAGAAGGGACAAGGAGCAACACAGAGGGACAAGGTGGGACAAGGAGGTACAAGGTTGGGCAATGAGGGACAAGGAGGGGCGATGAGGGACAAGGATGGACAAGGAAGCACAAGGAGGGACAAGGAGGAACAAGGAGGGAAAAGGAGGGGCAATGAGAGACAAGGAGGGACAAGGACTTAAAAGGAGGGACAAGGAGGGAAAAGGAGGGACAAGGAGTTACAAGTAGGGCCAAGGAGTGGTAATTAGGGACAAGGAGGGAAAAAGAGGGACAATGGTGGGACAAGGAGGGACAAGGAGGGACAAGAAGGGACAAGGAGGGACAAGGAGTGAAAAGGATGGTCACGGAGGGACGAGGATGGACAAGGAGAGACAAGGAGGGAAAAGGATGGTCACGGAGGGACGAGGATGAACAAGGAGGGACAAGGTTGGGCAATGAGGGACAAGGAGGGCGATGAGGGACAAGAATGGACAAGGAAGCACAAGGAGGGACAAGGAGGAACAAGGGGGGACAAGGAGGGACAAGCAGGGACAAGGAGGGACAAGCAGGGACAAGGAGGGGCAATGAGGGCCACGAAGGGACAAGGACGGGCCATGTGTGGCAATGAGGGACAATGAGGGGGAATTAGGGAGAGACAAGGACTGGCAATGTGACAAGGAGGGACAAGGAGGGACAATGAGGGACACGGAGGGACAAGGAGGGACCAGGAGGGACAAGGACGGGCAAGGAATGACAAGGAGGGAAAAGGATTGGCAATGAGGGACAAGGAGGGAAAAGGACGGAAAAAGAGCGACACGCAGGGACAATAAGGGAAACGGAGGGACAAGGAGGGGCAATGAGGGACTAGGAGGGACAAGGAGGAACAAGCAGGGACAACGAGGGCCAAGGAGGGACAAGGTGGGGCAATCAGGCACAAGGAGTGACAAGGAGGGAAGGGCAGGGACAAGGTAGGACAAAGAGGGACAAGGAGGGACAAGGAGGGACAAGGAGTGATAAGGAGGGCTAAGGAGGGACAAGGAGTGAAAAGGAGAGACAAGGAGGGACAAGGAGGGAAAAGGAGGGAAAAGGAGGGAAAAGGAGGGATAAGGAGGGACAAGGAGTGACAAGGAGGGACAAGGAGAGACAAGGAGGGACAAGGAGGGACAAAGAGTGACAAGGAGGGAAATGAGGGACAAGAATGGACAAGGAAGCACAAGGAGGGACAAGGAGGAACAAGGGGGGACAAGGAGGGACAAGCAGGGACAAGGAGGGGCAATGAGGGCCACGAAGGGACAAGGACGGGCCATGTGTGGCAATGAGGGACAATGAGGGGGAATTAGGGAGAGACAAGGACTGGCAATGTGACAAGGAGGGACAATGAGGGACACGGAGGGACAAGGAGGGACCAGGAGGGACAAGGACGGGCAAGGAATGACAAGGAGGGAAAAGGATTGGCAATGAGGGACAAGGAGGGAAAAGGACGGAAAAAGAGCGACACGCAGGGACAATAAGGGAAACGGAGGGACAAGGAGGGGCAATGAGGGACTAGGAGGGACAAGGAGGAACAAGCAGGGACAACGAGGGCCAAGGAGGGACAAGGTGGGGCAATCAGGCACAAGGAGTGACAAGGAGGGAAGGGCAGGGACAAGGTAGGACAAAGAGGGACAAGGAGTGACAAGGAGGGACAAGGAGGGACAAGGAGGGACAAGGAGTGATAAGGAGGGCTAAGGAGGGACAAGGAGTGAAAAGGAGAGACAAGGAGGGACAAGGAGGGAAAAGGAGGGATAAGGAGGGACAAGGAGTGACAAGGAGGGACAAGGAGGGACAAGGAGGGACAAGGAGGGACAAAGAGTGACAAGGAGGGAAATGAGGGACAAGGAGTGGTAATGAGGGACAAGGAGGGAAAAGGAGCGACAAGCAGGGACAGGGAGAGACAATGAGGGACAAGGAGGGTCAGGGAGGGGCAAGGAATGACAAGGAGGGAAAAGGATTGGCAATGAGGGACAAGGAGGGAAAAGGAGCGACAAGCAGGGACATGGAGAGACAATGAGGGACAAGGAGGGACAGGGAGGGGCAAGAATTGACAAGGAGGGGCAATGAGGGACTAGGAGGGACAAGCAGGGACAACGAGGGCCAAGGAGGGACAGGGAGGGACAAGGTGGGGCAATCAGGCACAAGGAGTGACAAGGAAGGAAGGGCAGGGACAAGGAAGGACAAAGAGGGACAAGGAGGGACACGAATGGACAAGGAGTGACAAGGAGGGACAAGGAGTGACAAGGAGGGAAAATGAGGGACAAGGATGGAGAATGAGGGGCAATAAGGGACAAGGAGGAACCAGCAGGGACAAGGAGGGGCAATGAGGGACAAGGAGAGACAATGCGGGACAAGGTGGGACCAGGAGGGAGAAGGAGGGGCAAGGAAGGACAATGAGGGACAGGGAGGGCCAAGGAATGACAAGGAGGGAAAAGGATTGGCAATGAGGGACAAGGAGGGAAAAGGACGGAAAAAGAGCGACACGCAGGGACAATAAGGGAAACGCAGGGACAAGGAGGGGCAAGGATTGACAAGGAGGGAAAATGAGGGACAAGGATTGGCAATGAGGGACAAGGAGGGAAAAGGACGGAAAAAGAGCGACAAGCAGGGACAATAAGGGAAACGGTGGGACAAGGAGGGGCAAGGATTGAGAAGGAGGGGCAATGAGGGACTAGGAGGGACAAGAAGGAACAAGCAGGGACAGGGAGGGACAAGCAGGGACAAGGAGGGTCAATGATGGACAAGGGGGGTCAAGTTAGGGACATGGATGGACGCGGCAATGAGGGACACGGAGGGACAAGGTTGGGCAATGAGGGACAAGGAGGGACAAGGAGTGGAAATGAGGGGCAATGAGGTACAAGGACGGACAAGGAGGGACAATGAGGGACGAGGAGGGACAAGGAGAGATAAGAACGGACAAGGAGGGACCAGTAGGGACAAGGAGGGACAAGGAATGACACGGAGGGCCAATGAGGGGCAATGAGCGACAATGAGGGGCAATGAGTGACAAGGAGGGACTATGAGGGACAATGAGGGACACGGAGGGACCAGGAGGGACAAGGAGGGGCAAGGAATGACAAGGAGGGAAAAGGATTGGCAATGAGGGACAAGGAGGGAAAAGGACGGAAAAAGAGCGACACGCAGGGACAATAAGGGAAACGGAGGGACAAGGAGGGGCAAGGATTGACAAGGAGGGGCAATGAGGGACTAGGAGGGACAAGGAAGAACAAGCAGGGACAACGAGGGCCAAGGAGGGACAGGGAGGGACAAGGTGGGGCAATCAGGCACAAGGAGTGACAAGGAGGGAAGGGCAGGGACAAGGAAGTACAAAGAGGGACAAGGAGGGACAAGGAGGGACAAGGAGTGACAAGGAGGGACAAGGAGTGAAAAGGAGAGACAAGGAGGGAAAAGGAGAGACAAGGAGGGAAAAGGAGGGATAAGGAGGGAAAAGGAGGGATAAGGAGGGACAAGGAGGGACAAGGAGGGACAAGGAGGGACAAGGAGGGACAAGGAGGGACAAGGAGGGACAAAGAGTGACAAGGAGTGGTAATGAGGGACAAGGAGCGACAAGCAGGGATAGGGAGAGACAATGAGGGACAAGGAGGGACAGGGAGGGGCAAGGAATGACAAGGAGGGAAAAGGATTGGCAATGAGGGACAAGGAGGGAAAAGGAGCGACAAGCAGGGACATGGAGAGACAATGAGGGACAGGGAGGGGCAAGGATTGACAAGGAGGGGCAATGAGGGACTAGGAGGGACAAGGAGGAACAAGCAGGGACAACGAGGGCCAAGGAGGGACAGGGAGGGACAAGGTGGGGCAATCAGGCACAAGGAGTGACAAGGAAGGAAGGGCAGGGACAAGGAAGGACAAGGAGGGACACGAATGGACAAGGAGTGACAAGGGGTGACAAGGAGGGACAAGGAGGGAAAATGAGGGACAAGGATGGAGAATGAGGGGCAATAAGGGACAAGGAGGAACCAGCAGGGACAAGGAGAGACAATGCGGGACAAGGTGGGACCAGGAGGGAGAAGGAGGGGCAAGGAAGGACAAGGAGGGACAATGAGGGACAGGCAGGGACAGGGAGGGACAAGGAGTGAAAAGGAGAGACAAGGAGGGACAAGGAGGGAAAAGGAGGGATAAGGAGGGACAAGGAGTGACAAGGAGGGACAAGGAGGGACAAGGAGGGACAAGGAGGGACAAGGAGGGACAAAGAGTGACAAGGAGGGAAATGAGGGACAAGGAGTGGTAATGAGGGACAAGGAGGGAAAAGGAGCGACAAGCAGGGACAGGGAGAGACAATGAGGGACAAGGAGGGTCAGGGAGGGGCAAGGAATGACAAGGAGGGAAAAGGATTGGCAATGAGGGACAAGGAGGGAAAAGGAGCGACAAGCAGGGACATGGAGAGACAATGAGGGACAAGGAGGGACAGGGAGGGGCAAGAATTGACAAGGAGGGGCAATGAGGGGCAATGAGGGACTAGGAGGGACAAGCAGGGACAACGAGGGCCAAGGAGGGACAGGGAGGGACAAGGTGGGGCAATCAGGCACAAGGAGTGACAAGGAAGGAAGGGCAGGGACAAGGAAGGACAAAGAGGGACAAGGAGGGACACGAATGGACAAGGAGTGACAAGGAGGGACAAGGAGTGACAAGGAGGGAAAATGAGGGACAAGGATGGAGAATGAGGGGCAATAAGGGACAAGGAGGAACCAGCAGGGACAAGGAGGGGCAATGAGGGACAAGGAGAGACAATGCGGGACAAGGTGGGACCAGGAGGGAGAAGGAGGGGCAAGGAAGGACAAGGAGGGACAATGAGGGACAGGGAGGGCCAAGGAATGACAAGGAGGGAAAAGGATTGGCAATGAGGGACAAGGAGGGAAAAGGACGGAAAAAGAGCGACACGCAGGGACAATAAGGGAAACGCAGGGACAAGGAGGGGCAAGGATTGACAAGGAGGGAAAATGAGGGACAAGGATTGGCAATGAGGGACAAGGAGGGAAAAGGACGGAAAAAGAGCGACAAGCAGGGACAATAAGGGAAACGGTGGGACAAGGAGGGGCAAGGATTGAGAAGGAGGGGCAATGAGGGACTAGGAGGGACAAGAAGGAACAAGCAGGGACAGGGAGGGACAAGCAGGGACAAGGAGGGTCAATGATGGACAAGGGGGGTCAAGTTAGGGACATGGATGGACGCGGCAATGAGGGACACGGAGGGACAAGGTTGGGCAATGAGGGACAAGGAGGGACAAGGAGTGGAAATGAGGGGCAATGAGGTACAAGGACGGACAAGGAGGGACAATGAGGGACGAGGAGGGACAAGGAGAGATAAGAACGGACAAGGAGGGACCAGTAGGGACAAGGAGGGACAAGGAATGACACGGAGGGCCAATGAGGGGCAATGAGCGACAATGAGGGGCAATGAGTGACAAGGAGGGACTATGAGGGACAATGAGGGACACGGAGGGACCAGGAGGGACAAGGAGGGGCAAGGAATGACAAGGAGGGAAAAGGATTGGCAATGAGGGACAAGGAGGGAAAAGGACGGAAAAAGAGCGACACGCAGGGACAATAAGGGAAACGGAGGGACAAGGAGGGGCAAGGATTGACAAGGAGGGGCAATGAGGGACTAGGAGGGACAAGGAAGAACAAGCAGGGACAACGAGGGCCAAGGAGGGACATGGAGGGACAAGGTGGGGCAATCAGGCACAAGGAGTGACAAGGAGGGAAGGGCAGGGACAAGGAAGTACAAAGAGGGACAAGGAGGGACAAGGAGGGACAAGGAGTGACAAGGAGGGACAAGGAGTGAAAAGGAGAGACAAGGAGGGAAAAGGAGGGATAAGGAGGGAAAAGGAGGGATAAGGAGGGACAAGGAGGGACAAGGAGGGACAAGGAGGGACAAAGAGTGACAAGGAGGGAAATGAGGGACAAGGAGTGGTAATGAGGGACAAGGAGCGACAAGCAGGGATAGGGAGAGACAATGAGGGACAAGGAGGGACAGGGAGGGGCAAGGAATGACAAGGAGGGAAAAGGATTGGCAATGAGGGAAAAGGAGCGACAAGCAGGGACATGGAGAGACAATGAGGGACAGGGAGGGGCAAGGATTGACAAGGAGGGGCAATGAGGGACTAGGAGGGACAAGGAGGAACAAGCAGGGACAACGAGGGCCAAGGAGGGACAGGGAGGGACAAGGTGGGGCAATCAGGCACAAGGAGTGACAAGGAAGGAAGGGCAGGGACAAGGAAGGACAAGGAGGGACACGAATGGACAAGGAGTGACAAGGGGTGACAAGGAGGGAAAATGAGGGACAAGGATGGAGAATGAGGGGCAATAAGGGACAAGGAGGAACCAGCAGGGACAAGGAGAGACAATGCGGGACAAGGTGGGACCAGGAGGGAGAAGGAGGGGCAAGGAAGGACAAGGAGGGACAATGAGGGACAGGCAGGGACAGGGAGGGGCAAGGAATGACAAGGAGGGAAAAGGATTGGCAATGAGGGACAAGGAGGGAAAAGGACGGAGAAAGAGCGACACACAGGGACAATAAGGGAAACGGAGGGACAAGGATGGGCAAGGATTGACAAGGAGGGAAAATGAGGGACAAGGATTGGCAATGAGGGACAAGGAGGGAAAAGGACGGAAAAAGAGCGACAAGGAGGGGAAGGATTGACAAGGAGGGGCAATGAGGGACTAGGAGGGACAAGAAGGAACAAGCAGGGACAGGGAGGGACAAGCAGGGACAAGGAGGGTCAAGGAGGGTCAATGATGGACAAGGGGGGTCAAGTTAGGGACATGGATGGACGCGGCAATGAGGGACACGGAGGGACAAGGTTGGGCAATGAGGGACAAGGAGTGGCAATGAGGGGCAATGAGGGGCAATGAGGTACAAGGACGGACAGGGAGGGACAATGAGGGACGAGGAGGGACAAGGAGAGACAAGAACGGACAAGGAGGGACCAGTAGGGACAAGGAATGACACGGAGGGTCAATGAGGGGCAATGAGCGACAATGAGGGGCAATGAGTGACAAGGAGGGACAATGAGGGACAATAAGGGACAAGGAGGAACCAGCAGGGACAAGGAGGGGCAATGAGGAACCAGCAGGGACAAGGAGGGACAATGAGGGACAAGGAGAGACAATGCGGGACAAGGTGGGACCAGGAGGGAGAAGGAGGGGCAAGGAAGGACAAGGAGTGGCAATGAGGGACAAGGATTGACAAGGAGTGACAAGGAGGGATAAGGAGGGACAAGGAGTGAAAAGGAGAGACAAGGAGGGACAAGGTGGGAAACGGAGGGATAAGAAGGGACAAGGAGGGACAATGAGGGACAAAGAGTGACAAGGAGGGAAATGAGGGAAAAAGAGGGACAAGGAGTGGTAATGAGGGACAAGGAGGGAAAAGGAGCGACAAGCAGGGACAGGGAGAGGCAATAAGGGACAGGGAGGGGCAAGGAGGGACAAGGAGGGACAAGGAGGGACAAGGAGTGGCAATGAGGGGCAATGAGGGACAAGAATTGACAAGAACGGACAAGAACGGACAAGGAGGGACCAGGAGGGTCAATGAGAGGCAATGAACGACAATGAGGGACAAGGAGGGGCAATGAGGAACAAGGAGGGACAAGGAGGGGCAAGGGGGGACAAGGAGGAACAAGGAGGAACAAGGTGGGACAAGGAAGGAAAAGGAGGGACAAGGAGGGACACGGAGGGTCAGTGAGCGACAATGAGGGACAAGGTGGGGCAATGAGTGACAAGGCGGGGCAAGGAGGGACAAGAAGGGACAAGGTGGGGCAATGAGTGACCAGGAAGGACAAGGTGGAACCAGGCTGGACAAGGACGGAAAAGGAGGGACAAGCAGGGACAAGGTGGGAAAAGGAGGGACAGGATGGGACAATGAGGGACAAGATGGGACAAGTGGGGACAAGGACGGACAAGGATTGACAAGGAGGGGCAATGAGGGACATGGAGGAAAGAGCAGGGTCAATGAGGGACAAGAAGGGACAAGGAGCGACACGGAGGGACAGGGAGGGAAAAGGAGGGACAAGGTGGGACAATCAGGGACAAGGAGGTACAAGGTTGGGCAATGAGGGACAAGGAGGGGCGATGAGGGACAAGGATGGACAAGGAAGCACAAGGAGGGACAAGGAGGAACAGGGAGGGACAAGGAAGGGCAATGTGAGACAAGGAGGGACAAGGACTTAAAAGGAGGGACAAGGAGTGACTAGGAGGGAAAACGAGGGAAATGGAGGGAAAAGGAGGGACAATGACTGACAAGGTTGGGGAATGAGGGACAAGGAGTGGTAACTAGGGACAGGGAGGGAAAAAGAGAGACAATGGTGGGACAAGGAGGGACAAGGATGGACAAGGATGGACAAGGAGGGACAAGGAGGGACAAGAAGGGACAAGGAGTGACAAGGAAGGAAGGGCAGGGACAAGGAAGGACAAAGAGGGACAAGGAGGGACACGAATGGACAAGGAGTGACAAGGAGTGACAAGGAGGGACAAGGAGTGACAAGGAGGGACAAGGAAGGAAAATGAGGGACAAGGATGGAGAATGAGGGGCAATAAGGGACAAGGAGGAACCAGCAGGGACAAGGAGGGGCAATGAGGGACAAGGAGAGACAATGCGGGACAAGGTGGGACCAGGAGGGAGAAGGAGGGGCAAGGAAGGACAAGGAGGGACAATGAGGGACAGGGAGGGCCAAGGAATGACAAGGAGGGAAAAGGATTGGCAATGAGGGACAAGGAGGGAAAAGGACGGAAAAAGAGCGACACGCAGGGACAATAAGGGAAACGCAGGGACAAGGAGGGGCAAGGATTGACAAGGAGGGAAAATGAGGGACAAGGATTGGCAATGAGGGACAAGGAGGGAAAAGGACGGAAAAAGAGCGACAAGCAGGGACAATAAGGGAAACGGAGGGACAAGGAGGGGCAAGGATTGACAAGGAGGGGCAATGAGGGACTAGGAGGGACAAGAAGGAACAAGCAGGGACAGGGAGGGACAAGCAGGGACAAGGAGGGTCAAGGAGGGTCAATGATGGACAAGGGGGTTCAAGTTAGGGACATGGATGGACGCGGCAATGAGGGACACGGAGGGACAAGGTTGGGCAATGAGGGACAAGGAGGGACAAGGAGTGGAAATGAGGGGCAATGAGGTACAAGGACGGACAAGGAGGGACAATGAGGGACGAGGAGGGACAAGGAGAGACAAGAACGGACAAGGAGGGACCAGTAGGGACAAGGAGGGACAAGGAATGACACGGAGGGTCAATGAGGGGCAATGAGCGACAATGAGGGGCAATGAGTGACAAGGAGGGACAAGGAGGGACAATGAGGGACAATGAGGGACACGGAGGGACAAGGAGGGACCAGGAGGGACAAGGAGGGGCAAGGAATGACAAGGAGGGAAAAGGATTGGCAATGAGGGACAAGGAGGGAAAAGGACGGAAAAAGAGCGACACGCAGGGACAATAAGGGAAACGGAGGGACAAGGAGGGGCAAGGATTGACAAGGAGGGGGCAATGAGGGACTAGGAGGGACAAGGAGGAACAAGCAGGGACAACGAGGGCCAAGGAGGGACAGGGAGGGACAAGGTGGGGCAATCAGGCACAAGGAGTGACAAGGAGGGAAGGGCAGGGACAAGGAAGGACAAAGAGGGACAAGGAGGGACAAGGAGGGACAAGGAGGGACAAGGAGTGACAAGGAGGGACAAGGAGTGAAAAGGAGAGACAAGGAGGGACAAGGAGGGAAAAGGAGGGATAAGGAGGGAAAAGGAGGGATAAGGAGGGACAAGGAGTGACAAGGAGGGACAAGGAGGGACAAAGAGTGACAAGGAGGGAAAGGAGGGACAAGGAGTGGTAATGAGGGACAAGGAGGGAAAAGGAGCGACAAGCTGGGACAGGGAGAGACAATGAGGGACAAGGAGGGACAGGGAGGGACAGGGAGGGGCAAGGAATGACAAGGAGGGAAAAGGACTGGCAATGAGGGACAAGGAGGGAAAAGGAGGGAAAAGGAGCGACAAGCAGGGACATGGAGAGACAATGAGGGACAGGGAGGGGCAAGGATTGACAAGGAGGGGCAATGAGGTACTAGGAGGGACAAGGAGGAACAAGCAGGGACAACGAGGGCCAAGGAGGGACAGGGAGGGACAAGGTGGGGCAATCAGGTACAAGGAGTGACACGGAAGGAAGGGCAGGGACAAGGAAGGACAAGGAGGGACACGAATGGACAAGGAGTGACAAGGAGTGACAAGGAGGGACAAGGAGGGAAAATGAGGGACAAGGATGGAGAATGAGGGGCAATAAGGGACAAGGAGGAACCAGCAGGGACAAGGAGGGGCAATGAGGGACAAGGAGAGACAATGCGGGACAAGGTGGGACCTGGAGGGAGAAGGAGGGGCAAGGAAGGACAAGGAGGGACAATGAGGGACAGGGAGGGGCAAGGAATGACAAGGAGGGAAAAGGATTGGCAATGAGGGACAAGGAGGGAAAAGGACGGAAAAAGAGCGACACACAGGGACAATAAGGGAAACGGAGGGACCAGGAGGGGCAAGGATTGACAAGGGGGGAAAATGAGGGACAAGGATTGGCAATGAGGGACAAGGAGGGGCAATGAGGGACTAGGAGGGACAAGAAGGAACAAGCAGGGACAGGGAGGGACAAGCAGGGACAAGGAGGGTCAAGGAGGGTCAATGATTGACAAGGGGGGTCAAGTTAGGGACATGGATGGACGCGGCAATGAGGGACACGGAGGGACAAGGTTGGGCAATGAGGGACAAGGAGGGACAAGGAGTGGCAATGAGGGGCAATGAGGTACAAGGACGGACAAGGAGGGACAATGAGGGACGAGGAGGGACAAGGAGAGACAAGAACGGACAAGGAGGGACCAGTAGGGACAAGGAGGGACAAGGAATGACACGGAGGGTCAATGAGGGGCAATGAGCGACAATGAGGGGCAATGAGTGACAAGGAGGGACAATGAGGGACAATAAGGGACAAGGAGGAACCAGCAGGGACAAGGAGGGGCAATGAGGAACCAGCAGGGACAAGGAGGGGCAATGAGGGACAAGGAGAGACAATGCGGGACAAGGTGGGACCAGAAGGGAGAAGGAGGGGCAAGGAAGGACAAGGAGTGGCAATGAGGGACAAGGATTGACAAGGAGTGACAAGGAGGGATAAGGAGGGACAAGGAGTGAAAAGGAGAGACAAGGAGGGACAAGGTGGGAAACGGAGGGATAAGAAGGGACAAGGAGGGACAATGAGGGACAAAGAGTGACAAGGAGGGAAATGAGGGAAAAAGAGGGACAAGGAGTGGTAATGAGGGACAAGGAGGGAAAAGGAGCGACAAGCAGGGACAGGGAGAGGCAATGAGGGACAGGGAGGGGCAAGGAGGGGCAAGGAGGGACAAGGAGTGGCAACGAGGGAAAAGGAGCGACAAGCAGGGACAAGGAGGGACAAGGTGGGACAAGGAGGGACAAGGAGTGGCAATGAGGGGCAATGAGGGACAAGAATTGACAAGAACGGACAAGGAGGGACCAGGAGGGTCAATGAGAGGCAATGAACGACAATGAGGGACAAGGAGGGGCAATGAGGAACAAGGAGGGGTAAGGGGGGACAAGGAGGGGCAAGGAGGAACAAGGTGGGACCAGGTGGGACAAGGAAGGAAAAGGAGGGACAAGGAGGGACACGGAGGGTCAGTGAGCGAAACGGAGGGACTAGGAGGGGCAAGGATTGAAAAGGAGGGGCAATGAGGGACTAGGAGGGACAAGGAGGAACAAGCAGGGACAACGAGGGCCAAGGAGGGACAGGGAGGAACAAGGTGGGGCAATCAGGCACAAGGAGGGGCAATGAGGGAAAAGGAGGGACATGAATGGACAAGGAGTGACAAGGAGGGACAAGGAGGGAAAATGAGGGACAAGGAGTGACAAGGAGGGACAAGGAGGGAAAATGAGGGACAAGGATGGAGAATGAGGGGCAATAAGGGACAAGGAGGAACCAGCAGGGACAAGGAGGGGCAATGAGGGACAAGGAGAGACAATGCGGGACAAGGTGGGACCAGGAGGGATAAGGAGGGGCAAGGAAGGACAAGGAGGGACAATGAGGGACAGGGAGGGCCAAGGAATGACAAGGAGGGAAAAGGATTGGCAATGAGGGACAAGGAGGGAAAAGGACGGAAAAAGAGCGACACGCAGGGACAATAAGGGAAACACAGGGACAAGGAGGGGCAAGGATTGACAAGGAGGGAAAATGAGGGACAAGGATTGGCAATGAGGGACAAGGAGGGAAAAGGACGGAAAAAGAGCGACAAGCAGGGACAATAAGGGAAACGGAGGGACAAGGAGGGGCAAGGATTGACAAGGAGGGGCAATGAGGGACTAGGAGGGACAAGAAGGAACAAGCAGGGACAGGGAGGGACAAGCAGGGACAAGGAGGGTCAAAGAGGGTCAATGATGGACAAGGGGGGTCAAGTTAGGGACATGGATGGACGCGGCAATGAGGGACACGGAGGGACAAGGTTGGGCAATGAGGGACAAGGAGGGACAAGGAGTGGAAATGAGGGGAAATGAGGTACAAGGACGGACAAGGAGAGACAAGAACGGACAAGGAGGGACCAGTAGGGACAAGGAGGGACAAGGAATGACACGGAGGGTCAATGAGGGGCAATGAGCGACAATGAGGGGCAATGAGTGACAAGGAGGGACAATGAGGGACAAGGAGGGACCAGGAGGGACAAGGAGGGGCAAGGAATGACAAGGAGGGAAAAGGATTGGCAATGAGGGACAAGGAGGGAAAAGGACGGAAAAAGAGCGACACGCAGGGACAATAAGGGAAACGGAGGGACAAGGAGGGGCAAGGATTGACAAGGAGGGGCAATGAGGGACTAGGAGGGACAAGGAGGAACAAGCTGGGACAACGAGGGCCAAGGAGGGACAAGGTGGGGCAATCAGGCACAAGGAGTGACAAGGAGGGAAGGGCAGGGACAAGGAAGGACAAAGAGGGACAAGGAGGGACAAGGAGGGACAAGGAGGGACAAGGAGGGACAAGGAGTGACAAGGAGGGACAAGGAGTGAAAAGGAGAGACAAGGACGGACAAGGAGGGAAAAGGAGGGATAAGGAGGGATAAGGAGGGACAAGGAGTGACAAGGAGGGACAAGGAGGGACAAGGAGGGACAAAGAGTGACAAGGAGGGAAATGAGGGACAAGGAGTGGTAATGAGGGACAAGGAGGGAAAAGGAGCGACAAGCAGGGACAGGGAGAGACAATGAGGGACAAGGAGGGACAGGGAGGGGCAAGGAATGACAAGGAGGGAAAAGGATTGGCAATGAGGGACAAGGAGGGAAAAGGAGCGACAAGCAGGGACATGGAGAGACAATGAGGGACAGGGAGGGGCAAGGATTGACAAGGAGGGGCAATGAGGGACTAGGAGGGACAAGGAGGAACAAGCAGGGACAACGAGGGCCAAGGAGGGACAGGGAGGGACAAGGTGGGGCAATCAGGCACAAGGAGTGACAAGGAAGGAAGGGCAGGGACAAGGAAGGACAAGGAGGGACACGAATGGACAAGGAGTGACAAGGAGGGACAAGGAGGGAAAATGAGGGACAAGGATGGAGAATGAGGGGCAATAAGGGACAAGGAGGAACCAGCAGGGACAAGGAGGGGCAATGAGGGACAAGGAGAGACAATGCGGGACAAGGTGGGACCAGGAGGGAGAAGGAGGGACAAGGATGGACAAGGATGGACAAGGATGGACAAGGAGGGACAAGGAGGGACAAGGAGTGGTAATGAGGGACAAGGAGGGAAAAGGAGCGACAAGCAGGGACAGGGAGAGGCAATGAGGGACAGGGAGGGGCAAGGAGGGACAAGGAGTGGCAACGAGGGACAAGGAGGGAAAAGGAGCGACAAGCAGGGACAAGGAGGGACAAGGAGGGACAAGGAGTGGCAATGAGGGGCAATGAGGGACAAGAATTGACAAGAACGGACAAGGAGGGACCAGGAGGGTCAATGAGAGGCAATGAACGACAATGAGGGACAAGGAGGGGCAATGAGGAACAAGGAGGGACAAGGAGGGGCAAGGGGGAACAAGGAGGAACAAGGTGGGACCAGGTGGGACAAGGAAGGAAAAGGAGGGACAAGGAGGGACACGGAGGGTCAGTGAGCGACAATGAGGGACAAGGTGGGGCAATGAGTGACAAGGCGGGGCAAGGAGGGACAAGAAGGGACAAGGTGGGGCAATGAGTGACCAGGAAGGACAAGGTGGAACCAGGCTGGACAAGGACGGAAAAGGAGGGACAAGCAGGGACAAGGAGGGAAAAGGAGGGACAGGATGGGACAATGAGGGACAAGGATTTACAAGGAGGGACAAGATGGGACAAGTGGGGACAAGGATGGACAAGGATTGACAACGAGGGGCAATGAGGGACATGGAGGAACAAGCAGGGTCAATGAGGGACAAGAAGGGACAAGGAGCGACACGGAGGGACAGGTAGGGAAAAGGAGGGACAAGGTGGGACAATCAGGGACAAGGAGGTACAAGGTTGGGCAATGAGGGACAAGGAGGGGCGATGAGGGACAAGGATGGACAAGGAAGCACATGGAGGGACAAGGAGGAACAGGGAGGGACAAGGAAGGGCAATGTGAGACAAGGAGGGACAAGGACTTAAAAGGAGGGACAAGGAGTGACTAGGAGGGAAAACGAGGGAAATGGAGGGAAAAGGAGGGACAATGACTGACAAGGTTGGGCAATGAGGGACAAGGAGTGGTAACTAGGGACAGGGAGGGAAAAAGAGAGACAATGGTGGGACAAGGAGGGACAAGAAGGGACAAGGAGGGACAAGGAGTGACAAGGGGGGAAAAGAATGGTCACGGAGGGACGAGGATGGACAAGGAGGGACAAGGTTGGGCAATGAGGGACAAGGAGTGGTAACTAGGGACAGGGAGGGAAAAAAAGAGACAATGGTGGGACAAGGAGGGACAAGAAGGGACAAGGAGGAACAAGCAGGGACAACGAGGGCCAAGGAGGGACAGGGAGGGACAAGGTGGGGCAATCAGGCACAAGGAGTGACAAGGAAGGAAGGGCAGGGACGAGGATGGACAAGGAGGGGCAAGGTGGGGCAATGAGGGACACTGAGGGACACGAAGGGACAAGGAGGGAAAAGGAGGGGCAAGGATGGGCAATGAGGGACATGGAGGAACAAGCAGGGACAAGGAGGGGCCATGTGTGACAATGAGGGGGAATTAGGGACAAGGATGGTCAAGGAGGGAAAAAGAGGGACAATGAGGGACAAAGAATGTCAACGAGGGTGAAGGAGGGTCAATGAGGGTCAAGGAGGGATAAGGAGAGACAAGGAGTGGCAATGTGGGGCAATGAGGTTCAAGGACGGACACTGATGGAATAGGAGGGACAATGAGGTACGAGGAGGGAAAAGAAGAGACAAGAACGGATAAGGAGGGACCAGTAGGGACAAGGAGGACAAGGAGGGACCAGTAGGGACAAGGAGGAACAATGAGGGACAAGGAGTGGCAATGAGGGGCAATGAGTAACAAGGAGGGACAAGGAGGGACCAGGAGGGACCAGGAGGAACAAGGAGGGACAAGGAGGGGCAAGGAATGACAAGGAGGGAAAATGAGGGACAAGGATTGGCAATGAGGGACAAGGAGGGAAAAGGACGGAAAAAGAGCGACACGCAGGGACAATAAGCGAAACGGAGGGACAAGGAGGGGCAAGGATTGAAAAGGAGGGGCAATGAGGGACTAGGAGGGACAAGGAGGAACAAGCAGGGACAACGAGGGCCAAGGAGGGACAGGGAGGGACAAGGTGGGGCAATCAGGCACAAGGAGGGGCAATGAGGGAAAAGGAGGGACATGAATGGACAAGGAGTGACAAGGAGGGACAAGGAGGGAAAATGAGGGACAAGGATGGAGAATGAGGGGCAATAAGGGACAAGGAGGAACCAGCAGGGACAATGAGGGGCAATGAGGGACAAGGAGTGACAATGCGGGACAAGGTGGGACCAGGAGGGAGAAGGAGGGGCAAGGAAGGACAAGGAGTGGCAATGAGGGACAAGGATTGACAAGGAGGGATAAGGAGGGACAAGGAGGGACAAGGAAGGACAAAGAGGGACAAGGAGGGACAAGGAGTGACAAGGAGGGATAAGGAGGGACAAGGAGTGAAAAGGAGAGACAAGAAGGGACAAGGAGGGACAAGGTGGGAAAAGGAGGGATAAGGAGGGACAAGGAGTGACAAGGAGGGACAAAGAGTGACAAGGAGGAAAATGAGGGACAAGGAGTGGTAATGAGGGACAAGGAGCAAAAAGGCGCGACAAGCAGGGACAGGGAGAGACAATGAGGGACAAGGAGGGACAGGGAGGGACAGGGAGGGGCAAGGAGGGACAAGGAGTGGCAACGAGGGACAAGGAGGGAAAAGGAGCGACAAGCAGGGACAAGGAGGGACAAGAAGGAACAAGGAGTGGCAATGCGGGGCAAGGAGGGGTAAGGGGGGAAAAGGAGGAACAAGGTGGGACCAGGAGGGACAAGGCGGGAGAAGGAAGGAAAAGGAGGGACACGGAGGGTCAGTGAGCGACAATGAGGACAAGGTGGGGCAATGAGTGACAAGGAGGGACAAGGCGAGACAAGGAGGGACAAGAAGGGACAAGGTGGGGCAATGAGTGACAAGGAGGGACAAGGCGAGACAAGGAGGGACAAGAAGGGACAAGGTGGGGCAATGAGTGACCAGGAGGGACAAGGAGGGGCAAGGAGGGACAAGGTGGGACCAGGCTGGACAAGGACGGAAAAGGAGGGACAAGGAGGGAAAAGGAGGGACAAGATGGGACAATGAGGGACAAGGATTGACAAGGAGGGACATGATGGGACAAGTGGGGACAAGGACGGACAAGGAGGGACAAGGATTGACAAGGAGGGGCAATGAGGGACAAGGAGGAACAATCAGGGACAATGAGGGACAAGAAGGGACAAGGAGCGACACGGAGGGACAGGGAGGGACAAGGTGGGACAATCAGGGACAAGGAGGTACAAGGTTGGGCAATGAGGGGCAAAGAGGGGCGATGAGGGACAAGAATGGACAAGGAAGCACAAGGAGGGACTAGGAGGGACAAAGAAGGGCAATGAGAGACAAGGAGGGACAAGGACTTAAAAGGAGGGACAAGGAGTGACAAGGAGGGAAATGGAGGGAAAAGGAGGGACAAGGAGGGACAAGGTTGGGCAATGAGGGACAAGGAGTGGCAACTAGGGACAAGGAGGGAAAAAGAGGGACAAGGAGTGACAAGGAGGGACAAGGAGGGACAAGGTTGGGCAATGAGGGACAAGGAGTGGCAACTAGGGACAAGGAGGGAAAAAGAGGGACAATGGTGGGACAATGAGGGACAAAGAATGTCAACGAGGGTGAAGGAGGGTCAATGAGGGTCAAGGAGGGTCAAGGAGGGACAAGGAGTGGCAATGTGGGGTATTGAGGTACAAGGACGGATACGGTGGGACACGGATGGAATAGGAGGGACAATGAGGGAAAAGGAGGGACAATAACGGATAAGGGTTGACCAGTAGGGACAAGGAGGGACCAGTAGGGACAAGGAGGAACAAGCATGGACAATGAGGGACAAGGAGCGACACGTAGGGATTGGGCGGGAAACGAGGGAAAAGGATGGTCACGGAGGGTCAAGGAGGGGCGAGGATGAACAAGGAGGGACACGGAGGGACAAGGTTGGGCAATGAGGGACAAGGAGGGACAAGGAGTGGCAATTAGGGACAAGGAGGGAAAAAGACAAGAAGGAACAAGGAGTGGCAATGCGGGGCAATGAGGGACAAGAACGGACAAGGAGGGGCAAGGAGGGGTAAGGGGGGAAAAGGAGGAACAAGGTGGGACCAGGAGGGACAAGGTGGGAGAAGGAAGGAAAAGGAGGGACACGGAGGGTCAGTGAGCGACAATGAGGACAAGGTGGGGCAATGAGTGACAAGGAGGGACAAGGCGAGACAAGGAGGGACAAGAAGGGACAAGGTGGGGCAATGAGTGACAAGGAGGGACAAGGCGAGACAAGGAGGGACAAGAAGGGACAAGGTGGGGCAATGAGTGACCAGGAGGGACAAGGAGGGGTAAGGAGGGACAAGGTGGGACCAGGCTGGACAAGGACGGAAAAGGAGGGACAAGGAGGGAAAAGGAGGGACAAGATGGGACAATGAGGGACAAGGATTGACAAGGAGGGACATGATGGGACAAGGACGGACAAGGAGGGACAAGGATTGACAAGGAGGGGCAATGAGGGACAAGGAGGAACAATCAGGGACAATGAGGGACAAGAAGGGACAAGGAGCGACACGGAGGGACAAGGAGGGACAAGGTGGGACAATCAGGGACAAGGAGGTACAAGGTTGGGCAATGAGGGGCAAGGAGGGGCGATGAGGGACAAGGATGGACAAGGAAGCACAAGGAGGGACTTGGAGGGACAAAGAAGGGCAATGAGAGACAAGGAGGGACAAGGACTTAAAAGGAGGGACAAGGAGTGACAAGGAGGGAAAAGGAGGGAAAAGGAGGGACAAGGAGGGACAAGGAGGGACAAGGTTGGGCAATGAGGGACAAGGAGTGGCAACTAGGGACAAGGAGGGAAAAAGAGGGACAAGGAGTGACAAGGAGGGAAAAGGAGGGACAAGGAGGGACAAGGTTGGGCAATGAGGGACAAGGAGTGGCAACTAGGGACAAGGAGGGAAAAAGAGGGACAATGGTGGGACAAGGAGGGACAAGGATGGACAAGGAGGGACAAGGAGGGACAATGAGGGCCAATGACGGACAAGGTTGGGCAATGAGGGACAAAGAGTGGCTATGAGGGGCAATGAGGTACAAGGACGGACAAGGAGTGACACGGATGGACAATGAGGGACGAGGAGGGACATGGAGCGACAACAACGGAAAAGAAGGGATAAGGAGGGACAACGAGGGACAAGGAATGACAAGGATGGGAAATGAGGGAGAAGGAGGGACAATGCGGGACAAGGTGGGACCAGGAGGGAGAAGGAGGGGCAAGGAAGGACAAGGAGTGACAAGAAGGGACAAGGAGCGACACGGAGGGACAAGGAGGGACAAGGTGGGACAATCAGGGACAAGGAGGTACAAGGTTGGGCAATGAGGGGCACGGAGGGGCGATGAGGGACAAGGATGGACAAGGAAGCACAAGGAGGGACTAGGAGGGACAAAGAAGGGCAATGAGAGACAAGGAGGGACAAGGACTTAAAAGGAGTGACAAGGAGTGACAAGGAGGGAAAAGGAGGGAAATGGAGGGAAAAGGAGGGACAAGGAGGGATAAGGTTACGCAATGAGGGACAAGGAGTGGCAACTAGGGACAAGGAGGGAAAAAGAGGGACAAGGAGTGACAAGGAGGGAAAAGGAGGGACAAGGAGGGACAAGGAGGGACAAGGTTGGGCAATGAGGGACAAGGAGTGGCAACTAGGGACAAGGAGGGAAAAAGAGGGACAATGGTGGGACAAGGAGGGACAAGAATGGACAAGGAGGGACAAGGAGGGACAAGGGGGGAAGGATGGTCACGGAGGGACGAGGATGGACAAGGAGGGACAAAGTTGGGCAATGAGGGACAAGGAGGGGCGATGAGGAACAAGGATGGACAAGGAAGCACAAGGAGGACAAGGAGGAAGAAGGGGGGACAAGGAGGGACAAGGAGGGGCAAGGTGGGGCAATGAGGGACACTGAGGGACACGAAGGGTCAAGGAGGGAAAAGGAGGGGCAAGGATGGGCAATGAGGGGCAATGAGGGACATGGAGGAACAAGCAGGGACAAGGAGGGGCCATGTGTGACAATGAGGGGGAATTAGGGATAAGGATGGTCAAGGAGGGAAAAAGAGGGACAATGAGGGACAAAGAATGTCAACGAGGGTGAAGGAGGGTCAATGAGGGTCAAGGAGGGTCAAGGAGGGTCAAGGAGGGACAAGGAGTGGCAATGTGGGGTATTGAGGTACAAGGACGGACACGGAGGGACACGGATGGAATAGGAGGGACAATGAGGGACGAGGAGGGAAAAGGAGGGACAATAACGGATAAGGGTTGACCAGTAGGGACAAGGAGGGACCAGTAGGGACAAGGAGGGACCAGTAGGGACAAGGAGGAACAAGCATGGACAATGAGGGACAAGGAGCGACACGGAGGGACAGGGCGGGAAACGAGGGAAAAGGATGGTCACGGAGGGTCAAGGAGGGGCGAGGATGAACAAGGAGGGACACGGAGGGACAAGGTTGGGCAATGAGGGACAAGGAGTGGCAATTAGGGACAAGGAGGGAAAAAGAGGGACAATGGTGGGACAAGGAGGGACAAGGAGGGATAAGGAGTGACAAGGACGGACAATGAGGGAAAATGATGGTCACGGAGGGACGAGGATGGACAAGGAGGGACAAGGTTGGGTAAGGAGGGGTGATGAGGGACAAGGATGGACAAGGAAGCACAAGGAGGGACAAGGAGTGAAAAGGTGGGACAATGAGGGACAAGCAGGGACAAGGTGGGACAAGGAGGGTCAAGGATGGACAAGGGGGGTCAAGTTAGGGACATGGATGGACGCGGCAATGAGGGACATGGAGGGACAAGGTTGGGCAATGAGGGACAAGGAGTGGCAATGAGGGGCAATGAGGGCCATGAGGTACAAGGACGGACAAGGAGCGACAATGAGGGACGAGGAGGGACAAGGAGAGACAAGAACGGACAAGGAGGGACCAGTAGGGACAAGGAATGACACGGAAGGTCAATGAGGGGCAATGAGCGACAATGAGGGGCAATGAGTGACAAGTAGGGACAAGGAGGGACAAGAAGGGACAAGGAGGGACAAGGAGGGACAAGGAGGGACAAGGAGGGACAATGAGGGACACGGAGGGACAAGGAGGGACCAGGAGGGACAAGGAGGGGCAAGGAATGACAAGGAGGCAAAATGAGGGACAAGGAGGGAAAAGGACGGAAAAAGAGCGACAAGCATGGATGGACAAGAAGTGACAAGGAGGGAAAATTAGGGACAAGGATGGAGAATGAGGGGCAATGAGGGTCAATGAGGGGCAATGAGGGACAATGAGGGACAATGAGGGCCAAGGACGGACAAGGTTGGGCAATGAGGGACAAAGAGTGGCTATGAGGGGCAATGAGGTACAAGGACGGACAAGGAGTGACACGGATGGACAATGAGGGACGAGGAGGGACAAGGAGCGACAACAACGGAAAAGAAGGGATAAGGAGGGACAACGAGGGACAAGGAATGACAAGGATGGGAAATGAGGGAGAAGGAGGGGCAATGAGGGACAAGGAGGAACAAGCAGGGACAATGAGGGACAAGAAGGTACAAGGAGCGACACGGAGGGACAGGGAGGGACAATCAGGACAAGGAGGTACAAGGTTGGGAAATGACGGACAAGGAGGGGCGATGAGGGACAAGGAGGAACAAGGAGGGACAAGGAAGGGCAATGAGAGACAAGGAGGGACAAGGACTTAAAAGGCGGGACAAGGTGTGACAAGGAGGGAAAAGTAGGGAAAAGGAGGGAAAAGGAGGGACAAGGTTGGGCAATGAGGGACAAGGAGGGACAAGGAGGGAAAAAGAGGGACAATGGTGGGACAAGGAGTGACAAGGAGGGACAATGAGGGACAAGGAGGGAAAAGGATGGTCACGGAGGGACGAGGATGGACAAGGAGGGACAAGGTTGGGCAATGAGGGACAAGGAGGGACAAGGAGTGGCAATGAGGGGCAATGAGGGACAAGAACTGACAAGAACGGACAAGAACGGACAAGGAGGGACCAGGAGGGTCAATGAGAGGCAATGAACGACAATGAGGGACAAGGAGGAACAAGGAGGGACAAGGAGGGGCAAGGAGGGGCAAGGGGGGACAAGGAGGAACAAGGTGGGACCAGGTGGGACAAGGAAGGAAAAGGAGGGACAAGGAGGGACACGGAGGGTCAGTGAGCGACAATGAGGGACAAGGTGGGGCAATGAGTGACCAGGAAGGACAAGGAGGGACAAGGTGGAACCAGGCTGGACAAGGACGGAAAAGGAGGGACAAGCAGGGACAAGGAGGGAAAAGGAGGGACAGGATGGGACAATGAGGGACAAGGATTAACAAGGAGGGACAAGATGGGACAAGTGGGGACAAGGACGGACAAGGAGGGACAAGGATTGACAAGGAGGGGCAATGAGGGACACGGAGGAACAAGCAGGGTCAATGAGGGACAAGAAGGGACAAAGAGCGACACGGAGGGACAGGGAGGGAAAAGGAGGGACAAGGTGGGACAATCAGGGACAAGGAGGTACAAGGTTGGGCAATGAGGGACAAGGAGGGGCGATGAGGGACAAGGATGGACAAGGAAGCACAAGGAGCAACAAGGAGGGACAAGGAAGGGCAATGAGACACAAGGAGGGACAAGGACTTAAAAGGAGGGACCAGGAGTGACAAGGAGGGAAAAGGAGGGAAATGGAGGGAAAAGGAGGGACAATGACTGACAAGGTTGGGCAATGAGGGACAAGGAGTGGTAACTAGGGACAGGGAGGGAAAAAGAGAGACAATGGTGGGACAAGGAGGGACAAGGAGCGACAAGGAGGGACAAGGAGGGACAAGGATGGACAAGGATGGACAAGGATGGACAAGGAGGGACAAGGAGGGACAAGAAGGGACAAGGAGGGACAAGGAGTGACAAGGGGGGAAAAGAATGGTCACGGAGGGACCAGGATGGACAAGGAGGGACAAGGTTGGGTAATGAGGCACAAGGAGGGGCGATGAGGAACAAGGATGGACAAGGAAGCACAAGAAGGGACAAGGGGGGGCAAGGAGGGGCAAGGTGGGGCAATGAGGGACACTGAGGGACACGAAGGGAAAAGGAGGGGCAAGGATGGGCAATGAGGGACATGGAGGAACAAGCAGGGACAAGGAGGGGCCATGTGTGACAATGAGGGGGAATTAGGGACAAGGATGGTCAAGGAGGGAAAAAGAGGGACAATGAGGGACAAAGAATGTCAACGAGTGTGAAGGAGGGTCAATGAGGGTCAAGGAGGGACAAGGAGTGGCAATGAGGTACAAGGACGGACACGGAGGGACACTTATGGAATAGGAGGGACAATGAGGGACGAGGAGGGAAAAGAAGGGACAAGAACGGATAAGGAGGGACCAGTAGGGACAAGGAGGACAAGGAGGGACCAGTAGGGACAAGGAGGAACAAGGAGGGACAAGGAGTGGCAATGAGGGGCAATGAGGTACAAGGAGTGACAATGAGGGACGACGAGAGACAAGAACGGACAAGGAGGGACCAGTAGGGACAAGGAGGGACAAGGAATGACACGGAGGGTCAATGAGGGGCAATGAGCGACAATGAGGGGCAATGAGTGACAAGGAGGGACAATGAGGGACAAGGATGGACAAGGAGGGACAATGAGGGACAAGGAGGGACCAGGAGGAACAAGGAGGGGCAAGGAGGGACAAGGAGTGGCAAAGGAGGGAAAATTCGCGACAAGCAGGGACAGGGAGAGACAATGAGGGACAAGGAGGGACAGGGAGGGGCAAGGAGGGACAAGGAGTGGCAACGAGGGACAAGGAGGGTAAAGGAGCGACAAGCAGGGACAAGGAGGGACAAGAAGGAACAAGGAGTGGCAATGCGGGGCAATGAGGGGCAATGAGGGGCAATGAGGGGCAATGAGGGACAAGAACGGACAAGAACGGACAAGGAGGGTCAATGAGGGGCAATGAACGACAATGAGGGACAAGGAGGGGCAATGTGGGACAAGGAGGGACAAGGTGGGGCAAGAAGGGGCAAGGGGGGACAAGGAGGAACAAGGTGGGGCCAGGAGGGACAAGGTGGGAGAAGGAAGGAAAAGGAGGGACACGGAGGGTCAGTGAGCGACAATGAGGACAAGGTGGGGCAATGAGTGACAAGGAGGGACAAGGCGAGACAAGGAGGGACAAGAAGGGACAAGGTGGGGCAATGAGTGACCAGGTGGGACAAGGAGGGACAAGGTGGGACCAGGCTGGACAAGGACGGAAAAGGAGGGACAAGGAGGGACAAGGAGGGAAAATGAGGGACAAGATGGGACAATGCGGGACAAGGATTGACAAGGAGGGACATGATGGGACAAGTGGGGACAAGGACGGACAAGGAGGGACAAGGATTGACAAGGAGGGGCAATGAGGGACAAGGAGGAACAATCAGGGACAATGAGGGACAAGAAGGGACAAGGAGCGACACGGAGGGACAGGGAGGGACAAGGTGGGATAATCAGGGACAAGGAGGTACAAGGTTGGGCAATGAGGGGCAAGGAGGGGCGATGAGGGACAAGGATGGACAAGGAAGCACAAGGAGGGACTAGGAGGGACAAAGAATGGCAATGAGAGACTAGGAGGGACAAGGACTTAAAAGGAGGGACAAGGAGTGACAAGGAGGGAAATGGAGGGACAAGGAGGCACAAGGTTGGGCAATGAGGGACAAGGAGTGGCAACTAGGGACAAGGAGGGAAAAAGAGGGACAAGGAGTGACAAGGAGGGAAAAGGTGGAACAAGAAGGGACAAGGTTGGGCAATGAGGGACAAGGAGTGGCAACTAGGGACAAGGAGGGAAAAAGAGGGACAATGGTGGGACAAGGAGGGACAAGGAGGGACAAGGAGGGACAAGGATGGACAAGGATGGACAAGGAGGGACAAGGGGGGAAAAGGATGGTCACGGAGGGACGAGGATGGACAAGGAGGGACAAGGTTGGGCAATGAGGGACAAGGAGGGGCGATGAGGAACAAGGATGGACAAGGAAGCACAAGGAGGACAAGGAGGAAGAAGGGGTGACAAGGAGGGACAAGGAGGGGCAAGGTGGGGCAATGAGGGACACTGAGGGACACGAAGGGACACGAAGGGTCAAGGAGGTAAAAGGAGGGGCAATGAGGGACATGGAGGAACAAGCAGGGACAAGGAGGGGCCATGTGTGACAATGAGGGGGAATTAGGGAAAAAGAGGGACAATGAGGGACAAAGAATGTCAACGAGGGTGAAGGAGGGTCAATGAGGGTCAAGGAGGGTCAAGGAGGGACAAGGAGTGGCAATGTGGGGTATTGAGGTACAAGGACGGACACGGAGGGACACGGATGGAATAGGAGGGACAATGAGGGACGAGGAGGGAAAAGGAGGGACAAGAACGGATAAGGAGGGACCAGTAGGGACAAGGAGGTCAAGGAGGGACCAGTAGGGACAAGGAGGAACAAGCATGGACAATGAGGGACAAGGAGCGACACGGATGGACAGGGGGGGAAAGGAGGGAAAAGGATGGTCACGGAGGGTCAAGGAGGGGCGAGGATGAACAAGGAGGGACACGGAGGGACAAGGTTGGGCAATGAGGGACAAGGAGGGACAAGGAGTGGCAATTAGGGACAAGGAGGGAAAAAGAGGGACAATGGTGGGACAAGGAGGGACAAGGAGGGATAAGGAGTGACAAGGACGGACAATGAGGGAAAATGATGGTCACGGAGGGACGAGGATGGACAAGGAGGGACAAGGTTGGGCAAGGAGGGGTGATGTGGGACAAGGATGGACAAGGAAGCACAAGGAGGGACAAGGAGTGAAAAGGTGGGACAATGAGGGACAAGCAGGGACAAGGTGGGACAAGGAGGGTCAAGGATGGACAAGGGGGGTCAAGTTAGGGACATGGATGGACGCGGCAATGAGGGACACGGAGGGACAAGGTTGGGCAATGAGGGACAAGGAGTGGCAATGAGGGGCAATGAGGTACAAGGACGGACAAGGAGGGACAAGGAGAGACAAGAACGGAAAAGAACGGACAAGTAGGGACAAGGAATGACACGGAAGGTCAATGAGGGGCAATGAGCGACAATGAGGGGCAATGAGTGACAAGTAGGGACAAGAAGAGACAAGGAGGGACAATGAGGGACACGGAGGACAAGGAGGGACCAGTAGGGACAAGGAGGAACAATGAGGGACAAGGAGGGACAAGGAGTGGCAATGAGGGGCAATGAGGTACAAGGACGGACAAGGAGGGACAATGAGGGACGAGGAGGGACAAGGAGAGACAAGAACGGACAAGGAGGGACCAGTAGGGACAAGGAGGGACAAGGAATGACACGGAGGGTCAATGAGCGACAATGAGGGGCAATGAGTAACAAGGAGGGACAAGGAGGGACCAGGAGGAACAAGGAGGGGCAAGGAATGACAATGAGTGAAAATGAGGGACAAGGATTGGCAATGAGGGACAAGGAGGGAAAAGGACGGAAAAAGAGCGACACGCAGGGACAATAAGCGAAACGGAGGGACAAGGAGGGGCAAGGATTGAAAAGGAGGGGCAATGAGGGACAAGGATTGGCAATGAGGGACAAGGAGGGAAAAGGACGGAAAAAGAGCGACACGCAGGGACAATAAGCGAAACGGAGGGACAAGGAGGGGCAAGGATTGAAAAGGAGGGGCAATGAGGGACTAGGAGGGACAAGGAGGAACAAGCAGGGACAACGAGGGCCAAGGAGGGACAGGGAGGGACAAGGTGGGGCAATCAGGCACAAGGAGGGGCAATGAGGGAAAAGGAGGGACATGAATGGACAAGGAGTGACAAGGAGGGACAAGGAGGGAAAATGAGGGACAAGGATGGAGAATGAGGGGCAATAAGGGACAAGGAGGAACCAGCAGGGACAATGAGGGGCAATGAGGGGCAATGAGGGACAAGGAGTGACAATGCGGGACAAGGTGGGACCAGGAGGGAGAAGGAGGGGCAAGGATGGACAAGGAGTGGCAATGAGGGACAAGGATTGACAAGGAGGGATAAGGAGGGACAAGGAAGGACAAAGAGGGACAAGGAGGGACAAGGAGTGACAAGGAGGGATAAGGAGGGACAAGGAGTGAAAAGGAGAGACAAGAAGGGACAAGGAGGGACAAGGTGGGAAAAGGAGGGATAAGGAGGGACAAGGAGTGACAAGGAGGGACAAAGAGTGACAAGGAGGAAAATGAGGGACAAGGAGTGGTAATGAGGGACAAGGAGGGAAAAGGCGCGACAAGCAGGGACAGGGAGAGACAATGAGGGACAAGGAGGGACAGGGAGGGGCAAGGAGGGACAAGGAGTGGCAACGAGGGACAAGGAGGGAAAAGGAGCGACAAGCAGGGACAAGAAGGAACAAGGAGTGGCAATGCGGGGCAATGAGGGGCAATGAGGGGCAATGAGGGACAAGAACGGACAAGAACGGACAAGGAGGGGCAAGGAGGGGTAAGGGGGGAAAGGAGGAACAAGGTGGGACCAGGAGGGACAAGGTGGGAGAAGGAAGGAAAAGGAGGGACACGGAGGGTCAGTGAGCGACAATGAGGACAAGGTGGGGCAATGAGTGACAAGGAGGGACAAGGCGAGACAAGGAGGGACAAGAAGGGACAAGGTGGGGCAATGAGTGACAAGGAGGGACAAGGCGAGACAAGGAGGGACAAGAAGGGACAAGGTGGGGCAATGAGTGACCAGGAGGGACAAGGAGGGGCAAGGAGGGACAAGGTGGGACCAGGCTGGACAAGGACGGAAAAGGAGGGACAAGGAGGGAAAAGGAGGGACAAGATGGGACAATGAGGGACAAGGATTGACAAGGAGGGACATGATGGGACAAGTGGGGACAAGGACGGACAAGGAGGGACAAGGATTGAAAGGAGGGGCAATGAGGGACAAGGAGGAACAATCAGGGACAATGAGGGACAAGAAGGGACAAGGAGCGACACGGAGGGAAAAGGAGGGAAATGGAGGGAAAAGGAGGGACAAGGAGGGACAAGGTTGGGCAATGAGGGACAAGGAGTGGCAACTAGGGACAAGGAGGGAAAAAGAGGGACAAGGAGTGACAAGGAGGGAAAAGGAGGGACAAGGTTGGGCAATGAGGGACAAGGAGTGGCAACTAGGGACAAGGAGGGAAAAAGAGGGACAATGGTGGGACAATGAGGGACAGAGAATGTCAACGAGGGTGAAGGAGGGTCAATGAGGGTCAAGGAGGGTCAAGGAGGGTCAAGGAGGGACAAGGAGTGGCAATGAGGGACAAGGAGAGACAATGCGGGACAAGGTGGGACCAGGAGGGAGAAGGAGGGGCAAGGAAGGACAAGGAGGGACAATGAGGGACAGGGAGGGGCAATGAGGGACATGGAGGAACAAGCAGGGTCAATGAGGGACAAGAAGGGACAAGGAGCGACACGGAGGGACAGGGAGGGAAAAGGAGGGACAAGGTGGGACAATCAGGGACAAGGAGGGGCGATGAGGGACAAGGATGGACAAGGAAGCACATGGAGGGACAAGGAGGAACAGGGAGGGACAAGGAAGGGCAATGTGAGACAAGGAGGGACAAGGACTTAAAAGGAGGGACAAGGAGTGACTAGGAGGGAAAACGAGGGAAATGGAGGGAAAAGGAGGGACAATGACTGACAAGGTTGGGCAATGAGGGACAAGGAGTGGTAACTAGGGACAGGGAGGGAAAAAGAGAGACAATGGTGGGACAAGGAGGGACAAGGATGGACAAGGATGGACAAGGAGGGACAAGGAGGGACAAGGAGTGGTAATGAGGGACAAGGAGGGAAAAGGAGCGACAAACAGGGACAGGGAGAGGCAATGAGGGACAGGGAGGGGCAAGGAGGGACAAGGAGTGGCAACGAGGGACAAGGAGGGAAAAGGAGCGACAAGCAGGGACAAGGAGGGACAAAGAGGGACAAGGAGTGGCAATGAGGGGCAATGAGGGACAAGAATTGACAAGAACGGACAAGGAGGGACCAGGAGGGTCAATGAGAGGCAATGAACGACAATGAGGGACAAGGAGGGGCAATGAGGAACAAGGAGGGATAAGGAGGGGCAAGGGGGGACAAGGAGGAACAAGGAGGAACAAGGTGGGACCAGGTGGGACAAGGAAGGAAAAGGAGGGACAAGGAGGGACACGGAGGGTCAGTGAGCGACAATGAGGGACAAGGTGGGGCAATGAGTGACAAGGCGGGGCAAGGAGGGACAAGAAGGGACAAGGTGGGGCAATGAGTGACCAGGAAGGACAAGGTGGAACCAGGCTGGACAAGGACGGAAAAGGAGGGACAAGCAGGGACAAGGAGGGAAAAGGAGGGACAGGATGGGACAATGAGGGACAAGGATTTACAAGGAGGGACAAGATGGGACAAGTGGGGACAAGGACGGACAAGGATTGACAAGGAGGGGCAATGAGGGACATGGAGGAACAAGCAGGGTCAATGAGGGACAAGAAGGGACAAGGAGCGACACGGAGGGACAGGTAGGGAAATGGAGGGACAAGGTGGGACAATCAGGGACAAGGAGGTACAAGGTTGGGCAATGAGGGACAAGGAGGGGCGATGAGGGACAAGGATGGACAAGGAAGCACATGGAGGGACAAGGAGGAACAGGGAGGGACAAGGAAGGGCAATGTGAGACAAGGAGGGACAAGGACTTAAAAGGAGGGACAAGGAGTGACTAGGAGGGAAAACGAGGGAAATGGAGGGAAAAGGAGGGACAATGACTGACAAGGTTGGGCAATGAGGAACAAGGGGTGGTAACTAGGGACAGGGAGGGAAAAAGAGAGACAATGGTGGGACAAGGAGGGACAAGAAGGGACAAGGAGGGACAAGGAGGGACAAGGAGTGACAAGGGGGGAAAAGAATGGTCACGGAGGGACGAGGATGGACAAGGAGGGACAAGGTTGGGCAATGAGCCACAAGGAGGGGCGATGAGGAACAAGCATGGACGAGGAAGCACAAGGAGTGACAAGGGGGGACAAGGAGGGGCAAGGTGGGGCAATGAGGGACACTGAGGGTCACGAAGGGACAAGGAGGGAAAAGGAGGGGCAAGGATGGGCAATGAGGGACATGGAGGAACAAGCAGGGACAAGGAGGGGCCATGTGTGACAATGAGGGGGAATTAGGGACAAGGATGGTCAAGGAGGGAAAAAGAGGGACAATGAGGGACAAAGAATGTCAACGAGGGTGAAGGAGGGTCAATGAGGGTCAAGGAGGGACAAGGAGAGACAAGGAGTGGCAATGTGGGGCAATGAGGTACAAGGACGGACACTGATGGAATAGGAGGGACAATGAGGGACGAGGAGGGAAAAGAAGAGACAAGAACGGATAAGGAGGGACTAGTAGGGACAAGGAGGACAAGGAGGGACCAGTAGGGACAAGGAGGAACAATGAGGGACAAGGAGGGACAAGGAGTGGCAATGAGGGGCAATGAGGTACAAGGACGGACAAGGAGGGACAATGAGGGACGAGGAGGGACAAGGAGAGACAAGAACGGACAAGGAGGGACCAGTAGGGACAAGGAGGGACAAGGAATGACACGGAGGGTCAATGAGCGACAATGAGGGGCAATGAGTAACAAGGAGGGACCAGGAGGGACCAGGAGGAACAAGGAGGGGCAAGGAATGACAAGGAGGGAAAATGAGGGACAAGGATTGGCAATGAGGGACAAGGAGGGAAAAGGACGGAAAAAGAGCGACACGCAGGGACAATAAGCGAAACGGAGGGACAAGGAGGGGCAAGGATTGAAAAGGAGGGGCAATGAGGGACTAGGAGGGACAAGGAGGAACAAGCAGGGACAACGAGGGCCAAGGAGGGACAGGGAGGAACAAGGTGGGGCAATCAGGCACAAGGAGGGGCAATGAGGGAAAAGGAGGGACATGAATGGACAAGGAGTGACAAGGAGGGACAAGGAGGGAAAATGAGGGACAAGGATGGAGAATGAGGGGCAATAAGGGACAAGGAGGAACCAGCAGGGACAATGAGGGGCAATGAGGGACAAGGAGTGACAATGCGGGACAAGGTGGGACCAGGAGGGAGAAGGAGGGGCAAGGAAGGACAAGGAGTGGCAATGAGGGACAAGGATTGACAAGGAGGGATAAGGAGGGACAAGGAGGGACAAGGAAGGACAAAGAGGGACAAGGAGGGACAAGGAGTGACAAGGAGGGATAAGGAGGGACAAGGAGTGAAAAGGAGAGACAAGAAGGGACAAGGAGGGACAAGGTGGGAAAAGGAGGGATAAGGAGGGACAAGGAGTGACAAGGAGGGACAAAGAGTGACAAGGAGGAAAATGAGGGACAAGGAGTGGTAATGAGGGACAAGGAGCGAAAAGGCGCGACAAGCAGGGACAGGGAGAGACAATGAGGGACAAGGAGGGACAGGGAGGGGCAAGGAGGGACAAGGAGTGGCAACGAGGGACAAGGAGGGAAAAGGAGCGACAAGCAGGGACAAGGAGGGACAAGAAGGAACAAGGAGTGGCAATGCGTGGCAAGGAGGGGTAAGGGGGGAAAAGGAGGTACAAGGTGGGACCAGGAGGGACAAGGTGGGAGAAGGAAGGAAAAGGAGGGACACGGAGGGTCAGTGAGCGACAATGAGGACAAGGTGGGGCAATGAGTGACAAGGAGGGACAAGGCGAGACAAGGAGGGACAAGAAGGGACAAGGTGGGGCAATGAGTGACAAGGAGGGACAAGGCGAGACAAGGAGGGACAAGAAGGGACAAGGTGGGGCAATGAGTGACCAGGAGGGACAAGGAGGGGCAAGGAGGGACAAGGTGGGACCAGGCTGGACAAGGACGGAAAAGGAGGGACAAGGAGGGAAAAGGAGGGACAAGATGGGACAATGAGGGACAAGGATTGACAAGGAGGGACATGATGGGACAAGTGGGGACAAGGACGGACAAGGAGGGACAAGGATTGACAAGGAGGGGCAATGAGGGACAAGGAGGAACAATCAGGGACAAGAAGGGACAAGGAGCGACACGGAGGGACAGGGAGGGACAATCAGGGACAAGGAGGTACAAGGTTGGGCAATGAGGGGCAAGGAGGGGCGATGAGGGACAAGAATGGACAAGGAAGCACAAGGAGGGACTAGGAGGGACAAAGAAGGGCAATGAGAGACAAGGAGGGACAAGGACTTAAAAGGAGGGACAAGGAGTGACAAGGAGGGAAATGGAGGGAAAAGGAGGGACAAGGAGGGACAAGGTTGGGCAATGAGGGACAAGGAGTGGCAACTAGGGACAAGGAGGGAAAAAGAGGGACAAGGAGTGACAAGGAGGGAAAAGGAGGGACAAGGAGGGACAAGGTTGGGCAATGAGGGACAAGGAGTGGCAACTAGGGACAAGGAGGGAAAAAGAGGGACAATGGTGGGACAATGAGGGACAAAGAATGTCAACGAGGGTGAAGGAGGGTCAATGAGGGTCAAGGAGGGTCAAGGAGGGACAAGGAGGGACAAGGAGTGGCAATGTGGGGTATTGAGGTACAAGGACGGACACGGAGGGACACGGATGGAATAGGAGGGACAATGAGGGAAAAGGAGGGACAATAACGGATAAGGGTTGACCAGTAGGGACAAGGAGGGACCAGTAGGGACAAGGAGGAACAAGCATGGACAATGAGGGACAAGGAGCGACACGTAGGGACAGGGCGGGAAACGAGGGAAAAGGATGGTCACGGAGGGTCAAGGAGGGGCGAGGATGAACAAGGAGGGACACGGAGGGACAAGGTTGGGCAATGAGGGACAAGGAGGGACAAGGAGTGGCAATTAGGGACAAGGAGGGAAAAAGACAAGAAGGAACAAGGAGTGGCAATGCGGGGCAATGAGGGGCAATGAGGGACAAGAACGGACAAGGAGGGGCAAGGAGGGGTAAGGGGGGAAAGGAGGAACAAGGTGGGACCAGGAGGGAGAAGGAAGGAAAAGGAAGGACACGGAGGGTCAGTGAGCGACAATGAGGACAAGGTGGGGCAATGAGTGACAAGGAGGGACAAGGCGAGACAAGGAGGGACAAGAAGGGACAAGGTGGGGCAATGAGTGACAAGGAGGGACAAGGCGAGACAAGGAGGGACAAGAAGGGACAAGGTGGGGCAATGAGTGACCAGGAGGGACAAGGAGGGGCAAGGAGGGGCAAGGAGGGGCAAGGAGGGACAAGGTGGGACCAGGCTGGACAAGGACGGAAAAGGAGTGACAAGGAGGGAAAAGGAGGGACAAGATGGGACAATGAGGGACAATGATTGACAAGGAGGGACATGATGGGACAAGGACGGACAAGGAGGGACAAGGATTGACAAGGAGGGGCAATGAGGGACAAGGAGGAACAATCAGGGACAATGAGGGACAAGAAGGGACAAGGAGCGACACGGAGGGACAAGGAGGGACAAGGTGGGACAATCAGGGACAAGGAGGTACAAGGTTGGGCAATGAGGGGCAAGGAGGGGCGATGAGGGACAAGGATGGACAAGGAAGCACAAGGAGGGACTAGGAGGGACAAAGAAGGGCAATGAGAGACAAGGAGGGACAAGGACTTAAAAGGAGGGACAAGGAGTGACAAGGAGGGAAAAGGAGGGAAATGGAGGGAAAAGGAGGGACAAGGAGGGACAAGGTTGGGCAATGAGGGACAAGGAGTGGCAACTAGGGACAAGGAGGGAAAAAGAGGGACAAGGAGTGACAAGGAGGGAAAAGGAGGGACAAGGAGGGACAAGGTTGGGCAATGAGGGACAAGGAGTGGCAACTAGGGACAAGGAGGGAAAAAGAGGGACAATGGTGGGACAAGGAGGGACAAGGATGGACAAGGAGGGACAAGGAGGGACAAGGAGGGACAAGGAGGGACAAGGAGGGACAAGGAGGGACAAGGAGGGACAAGGAGGGACGAGGATGGACAAGGAGGGACAAAGTTGGGCAATGAGGGACAAGGAGGGGCGATGAGGAACAAGGAAGCACAAGGAGGACAAGGAGGAAGAAGGGGGGACAAGGAGGGACAAGGAGGGGCAAGGTGGGGCAATGAGGGACACGAAGGGTCAAGGAGGGAAAAGGAGGGGCAAGGATGGGCAATGAGGGACATGGAGGAACAAGCAGGGACAAGGAGGGGCCATGTGTGACAATGAGGGGGAATTAGGGATAAGGATGGTCAAGGAGGGAAAAAGAGGGACAATGAGGGACAAAGAATGTCAACGAGGGTGAAGGAGGGTCAATGAGGGTCAAGGAGGGTCAAGGAGGGACAAGGAGTGGCAATGTGGGGTATTGAGGTACAAGGACGGACACGGAGGGACACGGATGGAATAGGAGGGACGAGGAGGGAAAAGGAGGGACAATAACGGATAAGGGTTGACCAGTAGGGACAAGGAGGGACCAGTAGGGACAAGGAGGGACCAGTAGGGACAAGGAGGAACAAGCATGGACAATGAGGGACAAGGAGCGACACGGAGGGACAGGGCGGGAAACGAGGGAAAAGGATGGTCACGGTGGGTCAAGGAGGGGCGAGGATGAACAAGGAGGGACACGGAGGGACAAGGTTGGGCAATGAGGGACAAGGAGGGACAAGGAGTGGCAATTAGGGACAAGGAGGGAAAAAGAGGGACAATGGTGGGACAAGGAGGGACAAGGAGGGATAAGGAGTGACAAGGACGGACAATGAGGGAAAATGATGGTCACGGAGGGACGAGGATGGACAAGGAGGGACAAGGTTGGGCAAGGAGGGGTGATGAGGGACAAGGATGGACAAGGAAGCACAAGGAGGGACAAGGAGTGAAAAGGTGGGACAATGAGGGACAAGCAGGGACAAGGTGGGACAAGGAGGGTCAAGGATGGACAAGGGGGGTCAAGTTAGGGACATGGATGGACGCGGCAATGAGGGACATGGAGGGACAAGGTTGGGCAATGAGGGACAAGGAGTGGCAATGAGGGGCAATGAGGGGCCATGAGGTACAAGGACGGACAAGGAGCGACAATGAGGGACGAGGAGGGACAAGGAGAGACAAGAACGGACAAGGAGGGACCAGTAGGGACAAGGAATGACACGGAAGGTCAATGAGGGGCAATGAGCGACAATGAGGGGCAATGAGTGACAAGTAGGGACAAGAAGGGACAAGGAGGGACAAGGAGGGACAAGGAGGGACAAGGAGGGACAAGGAGGGACAAGGAGGGACAATGAGGGACACGGAGGGACAAGGAGGGACCAGGAGGGACAAGGAGGGGCAAGGAATGACAAGGAGGGAAAAGGACGGAAAAAGAGCGACAAGCATGGATGGACAAGAAGTGACAAGGAGGGAAAATTAGGGACAAGGATGGAGAATGAGGGGCAATGAGGGTCAATGAGGGGCAATGAGGGACAATGAGGGACAATGAGGGCCAAGGACGGACAAGGTTGGGCAATGAGGGACAAAGAGTGGCTATGAGGGGCAATGAGGTACAAGGACGGACAAGGAGTGACACGGATGGACAATGAGGGACGAGGAGGGACAAGGAGCGACAACAACGGAAAAGAAGGGATAAGGAGGGACAACGAGGGACAAGGAATGACAAGGATGGGAAATGAGGGAGAAGGAGGGACAATGCGGGACAAGGTGGGACCAGGAGGGAGAAGGAGGGGCAAGGAAGGACAAGGAGTGACAAGAAGGGACAAGGAGCGAAAAGGCGCGACAAGCAGGGACAGGGAGAGACAATGAGGGACAAGGAGGGACAGGGAGGGGCAAGGAGTGGCAACGAGGGACAAGGAGGGAAAAGGAGCGACAAGCAGGGACAAGGAGGGACAAGAAGGAACAAGGAGTGGCAATGCGGGGCAAGGAGGGGTAAGGGGGGAAAAGGAGGAACAAGGTGTGACCAGGAGGGACAAGGTGGGAGAAGGAAGGAAAAGGAGGGACACGGAGGGTCAGTGAGCGACAATGAGGACAAGGTGGGGCAATGAGTGACAAGGAGGGACAAGGCGAGACAAGGAGGGACAAGAAGGGACAAGGTGGGGCAATGAGTGACAAGGAGGGACAAGGCGAGACAAGGAGGGACAAGAAGGGAAAATGATGGTCACGGAGGGACGAGGATGGACAAGGAGGGACAAGGTTGGCAAGGAGGGGTGATGAGGGACAAGGATGGACAAGGAAGCACAAGGAGGGACAAGGAGGGGCAAGGAGGGACAAGGTGGGATCAGGCTGGACAAGGACGGAAAAGGAGGGACAAGGAGGGAAAAGGAGGGACAAGATGGGACAATGAGGGACAAGGATTGACAAGGAGGGACATGATGGGACAAGTGGGGACAAGGACGGACAAGGATTGACAAGGAGGGGCAATGAGGGACAAGGAGGAACAATCAGGGACAATGAGGGACAAGAAGGGACAAGGAGCGACACGGAGGGACAGGGAGGGACAAGGTGGGACAATCAGGGACAAGGAGGTACAAGGTTGGGCAATGAGGGGCAAGGAGGGGCGATGAGGGACAAGAATGGACAAGGAAGCACAAGGAGGGACTAGGAGGGACAAAGAAGGGCAATGAGAGACAAGGAGGGACAAGGACTTAAAAGGAGGGACAAGGAGTGACAAGGAGGGAAAAGGAGGGAAATGGAGGGAAAAGGAGGGACAAGGTTGGGCAATGAGGGACAAGGAGTAGCAACTAGGGACAAGGAGGGAAAAAGAGGGACAAGGAGTGACAAGGAGGGAAAAGGAGGGACAAGGAGGGACAAGGTTGGGCAATGAGGGACAAGGAGTGGCAACTAGGGACAAGGAGGGAAAAAGAGGGACAATGGTGGGACAATGAGGGACAAAGAATGTCAACGAGGGTGAAGGAGGGTCAATGAGGGTCAAGGAGGGTCAAGGAGGGTCAAGGAGGGTCAAGGAGGGACAAGGAGTGGCAATGTGGGGTATTGAGGTACAAGGACGGACACGGAGGGACACGGATGGAATAGGAGGGACAATGAGGGACGAGGAGGGAAAAGGAGGGACAATAACGGATAAGGGTTGACCAGTAGGGACAAGGAGGGACCAGTAGGGACAAGGAGGAACAAGCATGGACAATGAGGGACAAGGAGCGACACGTAGGGACAGGGCGGGAAACGAGGGAAAAGGATGGTCACGGAGGGTCAAGGAGGGGCGAGGATGAACAAGGAGGGACACGGAGGGACAAGGTTGGGCAATGAGGGACAAGGGGGGACAAGGAGTGGCAATTAGGGACAAGGAGGGAAAAAGACAAGAAGGAACAAGGAGTGGCAATGCGGGGCAATGAGGGACAAGAACGGACAAGGAGGGGCAAGGAGGGGTAAGGGGGGAAAAGGAGGGACAAGATGGGACAATGAGGGACAAGGATTGACAAGGACGGACAAGGAGGGACAAGGATTGACAAGGAGGGGCAATGAGGGACAAGGAGGAACAATCAGGGACAATGAGGGACAAGAAGGGACAAGGAGCGACACGGAGGGACAAGGAGGGACAAGGTGGGACAATCAGGGACAAGGAGGTACAAGGTTGGGCAATGAGGGGCAAGGAGGGGCGATGAGGGACAAGGATGGACAAGGAAGCACAAGGAGGGACTAGGATGGACAAAGAAGGGCAATGAGAGACAAGGAGGGACAAGGACTTAAAAGGAGGGACAAGGAGTGACAAGGAGGGAAAAGGAGGGAAATGGAGGGAAAAGGAGGGACAAGGAGGGACAAGGAGGGACAAGGTTGGGCAATGAGGGACAAGGAGTGGCAACTAGGGACAAGGAGGGAAAAAGAGGGACAAGGAGTGACAAGGAGGGACAAGGAGGGACAAGGTTGGGCAATGAGGGACAAGGAGTGGCAACTAGGGACAAGGAGGGAAAAAGAGGGACAATGGTGGGACAAGGAGGGACAAGGATGGACAAGGAGGGACAAGGAGGGACAAGGAGGGACAAGGTGGGACAAGGAGGGACAAGGGGGGAAGGATGGTCACGGAGGGACGAGGATGGACAAGGAGGGACAAAGTTGGGCAATGAGGGACAAGGAGGGGCGATGAGGAACAAGGATGGACAAGGAAGCACAAGGAGGACAAGGAGGAAGAAGGGGGGACAAGGAGGGACAAGGAGGGGCAAGGTGGGGCAATGAGGGACACTGAGGGACACGAAGGGTCAAGGAGGGAAAAGGAGGGGCAAGGATGGGCAATGAGGGGCAATGAGGGACATGGAGGAACAAGCAGGGACAAGGAGGGGCCATGTGTGACAATGAGGGGGAATTAGGGATAAGGATGGTCAAGGAGGGAAAAAGAGGGACAATGAGGGACAATGAGGGACAAAGAATGTCAACGAGGGTGAAGGAGGGTCAATGAGGGTCAAGGAGGGTCAAGGAGGGTCAAGGAGGGACAAGGAGTGGCAATGTGGGGTATTGAGGTACAAGGACGGACACGGAGGTACACGGATGGAATAGGAGGGACAATGAGGGACGAGGAGGGAAAAGGAGGGACAATAACGGATAAGGGTTGACCAGTAGGGACAAGGAGGGACCAGTAGGGACAAGGAGGCACCAGTAGGGACAAGGAGGAACAAGCATGGACAATGAGGGACAAGGAGCGACACGGAGGGACAGGGCGGGAAACGAGGGAAAAGGATGGTCACGGAGGGTCAAGGAGGGGCGAGGATGAACAAGGAGGGACACGGAGGGACAAGGTTGGGCAATGAGGGACAAGGAGGGACAAGGAGTGGCAATTAGGGACAAGGAGGGAAAAAGAGGGACAATGGTGGGACAAGGAGGGACAAGGAGGGATAAGGAGTGACAAGGACGGACAATGAGGGAAAATGATGGTCACGGAGGGACGAGGATGGACAAGGAGGGACAAGGTTGGGCAAGGAGGGGTGATGAGGGACAAGGATGGACAAGGAAGCACAAGGAGGGACAAGGAGTGAAAAGGTGGGACAATGAGGGACAAGCAGGGACAAGCAGGGACAAGGTGGGACAAGGAGGGTCAAGGATGGACAAGGGGGGTCAAGTTAGGGACATGGATGGACGCGGCAATGAGGGACATGGAGGGACAAGGTTGGGCAATGAGGGACAAGGAGGGGCAATGAGGGGCCATGAGGTACAAGGACGGACAAGGAGCGACAATGAGGGACGAGGAGGGACAAGGAGAGACAAGAACGGACAAAGAGGGACCAGTAGGGACAAGGAATGACACGGAAGGTCAATGAGGGGCAATGAGCGACAATGAGGGGCAATGAGTGACAAGTAGGGACAAGGAGGGACAAGAAGGGACAAGGAGGGACAAGGAGGGACAAGGAGGGACAAGGAGGGACAAGGAGGGACAAGGAGGGACAAGGAGGGACAAGGAGGGACAATGAGGGACACGGAGGGACAAGGAGGGACCAGGAGGGACACGGAGGGACAAGGAGGGACCAGGAGGGACAAGGAGGGGCAAGGAATGACAAGGACGGAAAAAGAGCGACAAGCATGGATGGACAAGAAGTGACAAGGAGGGAAAATTAGGGACAAGGATGGAGAATGAGGGGCAATGAGGGTCAATGAGGGGCAATGAGGGACAATGAGGGACAATGAGGGCCAAGGACGGACAAGGTTGGGCAATGAGGGACAAAGAGTGGCTATGAGGGGCAATGAGGTACAAGGACGGACAAGGAGTGACACGGATGGACAATGAGGGACGAGGAGGGACAAGGAGCGACAACAACGGAAAAGAAGGGATAAGGAGGGACAACGAGGGACAAGGAATGACAAGGATGGGAAATGAGGGAGAAGGAGGGGCAATGAGGGACAAGGAGGAACAAGCAGGGACAATGAGGGACAAGAAGGTACAAGGAGCGACACGGAGGGACAGGGAGGGACAATCAGGACAAGGAGGTACAAGGTTGGGAAATGACGGACAAGGAGGGGCGATGAGGGACAAGGAGGAACAAGGAGGGACAAGGAAGGGCAATGAGAGACAAGGAGGGACAAGGACTTAAAAGGCGGGACAAGGTGTGACAAGGAGGGAAAAGTAGGGAAAAGGAGGGAAAAGGAGGGACAAGGTTGGGCAATGAGGGACAAGGAGGGACAAGGAGGGAAAAAGAGGGACAATGGTGGGACAAGGAGTGACAAGGAGGGACAAGGAGGGAAAAGGATGGTCACGGAGGGACGAGGATGGACAAGGAGGGACAAGGTTGGGCAATGAGGGACAAGGAGGGACAAGGAGTGGCAATGAGGGGCAATGAGGGACAAGAACTGACAAGAACGGACAAGAACGGACAAGGAGGGACCAGGAGGGTCAATGAGAGGCAATGAACGACAATGAGGGACAAGGAGGAACAAGGAGGGACAAGGAGGGGCAAGGAGGGGCAAGGGGGGACAAGGAGGAACAAGGAGGAACAAGGTGGGACCAGGTGGGACAAGGAAGGAAAAGGAGGGACAAGGAGGGACACGGAGGGTCAGTGAGCGACAATGAGGGACAAGGTGGGGCAATGAGTGACCAGGAAGGACAAGGAGGGACAAGGTGGAACCAGGCTGGACAAGGACGGAAAAGGAGGGAAAAGCAGGGACAAGGAGGGAAAAGGAGGGACAGGATGGGACAATGAGGGACAAGGATTAACAAGGAGGGACAAGATGGGACAAGGACGGACAAGGAGGGACAAGGATTGACAAGGAGGGGCAATGAGGGACACGGAGGAACAAGCAGGGTCAATGAGGGACAAGAAGGGACAAAGAGCGACACGGAGGGACAGGGAGGGAAAAGGAGGGACAAGGTGGGACAATCAGGGACAAGGAGGTACAAGGTTGGGCAATGAGGGACAAGGAGGGGCGATGAGGGACAAGGATGGACAAGGAAGCACAAGGAGGGACAAGGAGCAACAAGGAGGGACAAGGAAGGGCAATGAGACACAAGGAGGGACAAGGACTTAAAAGGAGGGACCAGGAGTGACAAGGAGGGAAAAGGAGGGAAATGGAGGGAAAAGGAGGGACAATGACTGACAAGGTTGGGCAATGAGGGACAAGGAGTGGTAACTAGGGACAGGGAGGGAAAAAGAGAGACAATGGTGGGACAAGGAGGGACAAGGAGGGACAAGGAGGGACAAGGAGGGACAAGGATGGACAAGGATGGACAAGGATGGACAAGGAGGGACAAGAAGGGACAAGGAGGGACAAGGAGGGACAAGGAGTGACAAGGAGTGACAAGGGGGGAAAAGAATGGTCACGGAGGGACCAGGATGGACAAGGAGGGACAAGGTTGGGTAATGAGGCACAAGGAGGGGCGATGAGGAACAAGGATGGACAAGGAAGCACAAGAAGGGACAAGGGGGGGCAAGGAGGGGCAAGGTGGGGCAATGAGGGACACTGAGGGACACGAAGGGAAAAGGAGGGGCAAGGATGGGCAATGAGGGACATGGAGGAACAAGCAGGGACAAGGAGGGGCCATGTGTGACAATGAGGGGGAATTAGGGACAAGGATGGTCAAGGAGGGAAAAAGAGGGACAATGAGGGACAAAGAATGTCAACGAGGGTGAAGGAGGGTCAATGAGGGTCAAGGAGGGACAAGGAGTGGCAATGTGGGGCAATGAGGTACAAGGACGGACACGGAGGGACACTTATGGAATAGGAGGGACAATGAGGGACGAGGAGGGAAAAGAAGGGACAAGAACGGATAAGGAGGGACCAGTAGGGACAAGGAGGACAAGGAGGGACCAGTAGGGACAAGGAGGAACAAGGAGGGACAAGGAGTGGCAATGAGGGGCAATGAGGTACAAGGAGTGACAATGAGGGACGAGGAGAGACAAGAACGGACAAGGAGGGACCAGTAGGGACAAGGAGGGACAAGGAATGACACGGAGGGTCAATGAGGGGCAATGAGCGACAATGAGGGACAATGAGTGACAAGGAGGGACAAGGAGGGACAAGGATGGACAAGGAGGGACAATGAGGGACAATGAGGGACAAGGAAGGACCAGGAGGAACAAGGAGGGGCAAGGAATGACAAGGAGGGAAAATGAGGGACAAGGATTGGCAATGAGGGACAAGGAGGGAAAAGGACGGAAAAAGAGCGACACGCAGGGACAATAAGCGAAACGGAGGGACAAGGAGGGGCAAGGATTGAAAAGGAGGGGCAATGAGGGACTAGGAGGGACAAGGAGGAACAAGCAGGGACAACGAGGGCCAAGGAGGGACAGGGAGGGACAAGGTGGGGCAATCAGGCACAAGGAGGGGCAATGAGGGAAAAAGAGGGACATGAATGGACAAGGAGTGACAAGGAGGGACAAGGAGGGAAAATGAGGGACAAGGATGGAGAATGAGGGGCAATAAGGGACAAGGAGGAACCAGCAGGGACAATGAGGGGCAATGAGGGACAAGGAGTGACAATGCGGGACAAAGTGGGACCAGGAGGGAGAAGGAGGGGCAAGGAAGGACAAGGAGTGGCAATGAGGGACAAGGATTGACAAGGAGTGATAAGGAGGGACAAGGAGGGACAAGGAAGGACAAAGAGGGACAAGGAGGGACAAGGAGGGACAAGGAGGGACAAGGAGGGACAAGGAGGGACAAGGAGTGACAAGGAGGGATAAGGAGGGAAAAGGAGTGAAAAGGAGAGACAAGAAGGGACAAGGAGGGACAAGGTGGGAAAGGAGGGATAAGGAGGGACAAGGTGGGACAAGGAGGGACAAAGAGTGACAAGGAGGGAAATGAGGGACAAGGAGTGGTAATGAGGGACAAGGAGGGAAAAGGCGCGACAAGCAGGGACAGGGAGAGACAATGAGGGACAAGGAGGGACAGGGAGGGGCAAGGAGGGACAAGGAGTGGCAACGAGGGACAAGGAGGGTAAAGGAGCGACAAGCAGGGACAAGGAGGGACAAGAAGGAACAAGGAGTGGCAATGCGGGGCAATGAGGGGCAATGAGGGACAAGAACGGACAAGAACGGACAAGGAGGGTCAATGAGGGGCAATGAACGACAATGAGGGACAAGGAGGGGCAATGTGGGACAAGGAGGGACAAGGTGGGGCAAGAAGGGGCAAGGGGGGACAAGGAGGAACAAGGTGGGGCCAGGAGGGACAAGGTGGGAGAAGGAAGGAAAAGGAGGGACACGGAGGGTCAGTGAGCGACAATGAGGACAAGGTGGGGCAATGAGTGACAAGGAGGGACAAGGCGAGACAAGGAGGGACAAGAAGGGACAAGGTGGGGCAATGAGTGACCAGGTGGGACAAGGAGGGACAAGGTGGGACCAGGCTGGACAAGGACGGAAAAGGAGGGACAAGGAGGGAAAATGAGGGACAAGATGGGACAATGCGGGACAAGGATTGACAAGGAGGGACATGATGGAACAAGTGGGGACAAGGACGGACAAGGAGGGACAAGGATTGACAAGGAGGGGCAATGAGGGACAAGGAGGAACAATCAGGGACAATGAGGGACAAGAAGGGACAAGGAGCGACACGGAGGGACAGGGAGGGACAAGGTGGGACAATCAGGGACAAGGAGGTACAAGGTTGGGCAATGAGGGGCAAGGAGGGGCGATGAGGGACAAGGATGGACAAGGAAGCACAAGGAGGGACTAGGAGGGACAAAGAAGGGCAATGAGAGACTAGGAGGGACAAGGACTTAAAAGGAGGGACAAGGAGTGACAAGGAGGGAAAAGGAGGGAAATGGAGGGAAAAGGAGGGACAAGGAGGCACAAGGTTGGGCAATGAGGGACAAGGAGTGGCAACTAGGGACAAGGAGGGACAAAGAGTGACAAGGAGGGAAATGAGGGACAAGGAGTGGTAATGAGGGACAAGGAGGGAAAAGGCGCGACAAGCAGGGACAGGGAGAGACAATGAGGGAAAAGGAGGAACAAGAAGGGACAAGGTTGGGCAATGAGGGACAAGGAGTGGCAACTAGGGACAAGGAGGGAAAAAGAGGGACAATGGTGGGACAAGGAGGGACAAGGAGGGACAAGGATGGACAAGGATGGACAAGGATGGACAAGGAGGGACAAGGAGGGACAAGGGGGGAAAAGGATGGTCACGGAGGGACGAGGATGGACAAGGAGGGACAAGGTTGGGCAATGAGGGACAAGGACGGGCGATGAGGAACAAGGATGGACAAGGAAGCACAAGGAGGACAAGGAGGAAGAAGGGGTGACAAGGAGGGACAAGGAGGGGCAAGGAGGGGCAATGAGGGACACTGAGGGACACGAAGGGACACGAAGGGTCAAGGAGGTAAAAGGAGGGGCAAGGATGGGCAATGAGGGGCAATGAGGGACATGGAGGAACATGAGGGGGAATTAGGGATAAGGATGGTCAAGGAGGGAAAAAGAGGGACAATGAGGCACAAAGAATGTCAACGAGGGTGAAGGAGGGTCAATGAGGGTCAAGGAGTGGCAATGTGGGGTATTGAGGTACAAGGACGGACACGGAGGGACACGGATGGAATAGGAGGGACAATGAGGGACGAGGAGGGAAAAGGAGGGACAAGAACGGATAAGGAGGGACCAGTAGGGACAAGGAGGACAAGGAGGGACCAGTAGGGACAAGGAGGAACAAGCATGGACAATGAGGGACAAGGAGCGACACGGATGGACAGGGGGGGAAAGGAGGGAAAAGGATGGTCACGGAGGGTCAAGGAGGGGCGAGGATGAACAAGGAGGGACACGGAGGGACAAGGTTGGGCAATGAGGGACAAGGAGGGACAAGGAGTGGCAATTAGGGACAAGGAGGGAAAAAGAGGGACAATGGTGGGACAAGGAGGGATAAGGAGTGACAAGGACGGACAATGAGGGAAAATGATGGTCACGGAGGGACGAGGATGGACAAGGAGGGACAAGGTTGGGCAAGGAGGGGTGATGAGGGACAAGGATGGACAAGGAAGCACAAGGAGTGAAAAGGTGGGACAATGAGGGACAAGCAGGGACAAGCAGGGACAAGGTGGGACAAGGAGGGTCAAGGATGGACAAGGGGGGTCAAGTTAGGGACATGGATGGACGCGGCAATGAGGGACACGGAGGGACAAGGTTGGGCAATGAGGGACAAGGAGTGGCAATGAGGGGCAATGAGGTACAAGGACGGACAAGGAGGGACAAGGAGAGACAAGAACGGAAAAGAACGGACAAGTAGGGACAAGGAATGACACGGAAGGTCAATGAGGGGCAATGAGCGACAATGAGGGGCAATGAGTGACAAGTAGGGACAATAAGGGACAAGGAGGGACAATGAGGGACACGGAGGACAAGGAGGGACCAGTAGGGACAAGGAGGAACAATGAGGGACAAGGAGGGACAAGGAGTGGCAATGAGGGGCAATGAGGTACAAGGACGGACAAGGAGGGACAATGAGGGACGAGGAGGGACAAGGAGAGACAAGAACGGACAAGGAGGGACCAGTAGGGACAAGGAGGGACAAGGAATGACACGGAGGGTCAATGAGCGACAATGAGGGGCAATGAGTAACAAGGAGGGACAAGGAGGGACCAGGAGGAACAAGGAGGGGCAAGGAATGACAAGGAGGGAAAATGAGGGACAAGGATTGGCAATGAGGGACAAGGAGGGAAAAGGACGGAAAAAGAGCGACACGCAGGGACAATAAGCGAAACGGAGGGACAAGGAGGGGCAAGGATTGAAAAGGAGGGGCAATGAGGGACTAGGAGGGACAAGGAGGAACAAGCAGGGACAACGAGGGCCAAGGAGGGACAGGGAGGGACAAGGTGGGGCAATCAGGCACAAGGAGGGGCAATGAGGGAAAAGGAGGGACATGAATGGACAAGGAGTGACAAGGAGGGACAAGGAGGGAAAATGAGGGACAAGGATGGAGAATGAGGGGCAATAAGGGACAAGGAGGAACCAGCAGGGACAATGAGGGGCAATGAGGGACAAGGAGTGACAATGCGGGACAAGGTGGGACCAGGAGGGAGAAGGAGGGGCAAGGATGGACAAGGAGTGGCAATGAGGGACAAGGATTGACAAGGAGGGATAAGGAGGGACAAGGAAGGACAAAGAGGGACAAGGAGGGACAAGGAGTGACAAGGAGGGATAAGGAGGGATAAGGAGGGACAAGGAGTGAAAAGGAGAGACAAGAAGGGACAAGGAGGGACAAGGTGGGAAAAGGAGGGATAAAGAGGGACAAGGAGTGACAAGGAGGGACAAAGAGTGACAAGGAGGAAAATGAGGGACAAGGAGTGGTAATGAGGGACAAGGAGGGAAAAGGCGCGACAAGCAGGGACAGGGAGAGACAATGAGGGACAAGGAGGGACAGGGAGGGGCAAGGAGGGACAAGGAGTGGCAACGAGGGACAAGGAGGGAAAAGGAGCGACAAGCAGGGACAAGGAGGGACAAGAAGGAACAAGGAGTGGCAATGCGGGGCAATGAGGGGCAATGAGGGACAATGAGGGACAAGAACGGACAAGAACGGACAAGGAGGGGCAAGGAGGGGTAAGGGGGGAAAAGGAGGAACAAGGTGGGACCAGGAGGGACAAGGTGGGAGAAGGAAGGAAAAGGAGGGACACGGAGGGTCAGTGAGCGACAATGAGGACAAGGTGGGGCAATGAGTGACAAGGAGGGACAAGGCGAGACAAGGATAAGGGATAAGGATGGTCAAGGAGGGAAAAAGAGGGACAATGAGGGACAAAGAATGTCAACGAGGGTGAAGGAGGGTCAATGAGGGTCAAGGAGGGTCAAGGAGGGACAAGGAGTGGCAATGTGGGGTATTGAGGTACAAGGACGGACACGGAGGGACACGGATGGAATAGGAGGGACAATGAGGGACGAGGAGGGAAAAGGAGGGACAAGAACGGATAAGGAGGGACCAGTAGGGACAAGGAGGGACCAGTAGGGACAAGGAGGAACAAGCATGGACAATGAGGGACAAGGAGCGACACGGATGGACAGGGGGGGAAAGGAGGGAAAAGGATGGTCACGGAGGGTCAAGGAGGGGCGAGGATGAACAAGGAGGGACACGGAGGGACAAGGTTGGGCAATGAGGGACAAGGAGTGGCAATTAGGGACAAGGAGGGAAAAAGAGGGACAATGGTGGGACAAGGAGGGACAAGGAGGGATAAGGAGTGACAAGGACGGACAATGAGGGAAAATGATGGTCACGGAGGGACGAGGATGGACAAGGAGGGACAAGGTTGGGCAAGGAGGGGTGATGAGGGACAAGGATGGACAAGGAAGCACAAGGAGGGACAAGGAGTGAAAAGGTGGGACAATGAGGGACAAGCAGGGACAAGCAGGGACAAGGTGGGACAAGGAGGGTCAAGGATTGACAAGGGGGGTCAAGTTAGGGACATGGATGGACGCGGCAATGAGGGACACGTAGGGACAAGGTTGGGCAATGAGGGACAAGGAGTGGCAATGAGGGGCAATGAGGTACAAGGACGGACAAGGAGGGACAAGGAGAGACAAGAACGGAAAAGAACGGACAAGTAGGGACAAGGAATGACACGGAAGGTCAATGAGGGGCAATGAGCGACAATGAGGGGCAATGAGTGACAAGTAGGGACAAGAAGGGACAAGAAGGGACAATGAGGGACACGGAGGACAAGGAGGGACCAGTAGGGACAAGGAGGAACAATGAGGGACAAGGAGGGACAAGGAGTGGCAATGAGGGGCAATGAGGTACAAGGACGGACAAGGAGGGACAATGAGGGACGAGGAGGGACAAGGAGAGACAAGAACGGACAAGGAGGGACCAGTAGGGACAAGGAGGGACAAGGAATGACACGGAGGGTCAATGAGCGACAATGAGGGGCAATGAGTAACAAGGAGGGACAAGGAGGGACCAGGAGGAACAAGGAGGGGCAAGGAATGACAAGGAGGGAAAATGAGGGACAAGGATTGGCAATGAGGGACAAGGAGGGAAAAGGACGGAAAAAGAGCGACACGCAGGGACAATAAGCGAAACGGAGGGACAAGGAGGGGCAAGGATTGAAAAGGAGGGGCAATGAGGGACTAGGAGGGACAAGGAGGAACAAGCAGGGACAACGAGGGCCAAGGAGGGACAGGGAGGGACAAGGTGGGGCAATCAGGCACAAGGAGGGGCAATGAGGGAAAAGGAGGGACATGAATGGACAAGGAGTGACAAGGAGGGACAAGGAGGGAAAATGAGGGACAAGGATGGAGAATGAGGGGCAATAAGGGACAAGGAGGAACCAGCAGGGACAATGAGGGGCAATGAGGGGCAATGAGGGACAAGGAGTGACAATGCGGGACAAGGTGGGACCAGGAGGGAGAAGGAGGGGCAAGGATGGACAAGGAGTGGCAATGAGGGACAAGGATTGACAAGGAGGGATAAGGAGGGACAAGGAAGGACAAAGAGGGACAAGGAGGGACAAGGAGTGACAAGGAGGGATAAGGAGGGACAAGGAGTGAAAAGGAGAGACAAGAAGGGACAAGGAGGGACAAGGTGGGAAAAGGAGGGATAAGGAGGGACAAGGAGTGACAAGGAGGGACAAAGAGTGACAAGGAGGAAAATGAGGGACAAGGAGTGGTAATGAGGGACAAGGAGGGAAAAGGCGCGACAAGCAGGGACAGGGAGAGACAATGAGGGACAAGGAGGGACAGGGAGGGGCAAGGAGGGACAAGGAGTGGCAACGAGGGACAAGGAGGGAAAAGGAGCGACAAGCAGGGACAAGGAGGGACAAGAAGGAACAAGGAGTGGCAATGCGGGGCAATGAGGGGCAATGAGGGACAAGAACGGACAAGAACGGACAAGGAGGGGCAAGGAGGGGCAAGGAGGGGTAAGGGGGGAAAAGGAGGAACAAGGTGGGACCAGGAGGGACAAGGTGGGAGAAGGAAGGAAAAGGAGGGACACGGAGGGTCAGTGAGCGACAATGAGGACAAGGTGGTGCAATGAGTGACAAGGAGGGACAAGGCGAGACAAGGAGGGACAAGAAGGGACAAGGTGGGGCAATGAGTGACAAGGAGGGACAAGGCGAGACAAGGAGGGACAAGAAGGGACAAGGTGGGGCAATGAGTGACCAGGAGGGACAAGGAGGGGCAAGGAGGGACAAGGTGGGACCAGGCTGGACAAGGACGGAAAAGGAGGGACAAGGAGGGAAAAGGAGGGACAAGATGGGACAATGAGGGACAAGGATTGACAAGGAGGGACATGATGGGACAAGGACGGACAAGGAGGGACAAGGATTGACAAGGAGGGGCAATGAGGGACAAGGAGGAACAATCAGGGACAATGAGGGACAAGAAGGGACATGGAGCGACACGGAGGGACAGGGAGGGACAAGGTGGGACAATCAGGGACAAGGAGGTACAAGGTTGGGCAATGAGGGGCAAGGAGGGGCGATGAGGGACAAGAATGGACAAGGAAGCACAAGGAGGGACTAGGAGGGACAAAGAAGGGCAATGAGAGACAAGGAGGGACAAGGACTTAAAAGGAGGGACAAGGAGTGACAAGGAGGGAAAAGGAGGGAAATGGAGGGAAAAGGAGGGACAAGGAGGGACAAGGTTGGGCAATGAGGGACAAGGAGTGGCAACTAGGGACAAGGAGGGAAAAAGAGGGACAAGGAGTGACAAGGAGGGAAAAGGAGGGACAAGGTTGGGCAATGAGGGACAAGGAGTGGCAACTAGGGACAAGGAGGGAAAAAGAGGGACAATGGTGGGACAATGAGGGACAAAGAATGTCAACGAGGGTGAAGGAGAGGGTCAATGAGGGTCAAGGAGGGTCAAGGAGGGTCAAGGAGGGACAAGGAGTGGCAATGTGGGGTATTGAGGTACAAGGACGGACACGGAGGGACACGGATGGAATAGGAGGGACAATGAGGGACGAGGAGGGAAAAGGAGGGACAATAACGGATAAGGGTTGACCAGTAGGGACAAGGAGGGACCAGTAGGGACAAGGAGGAACAAGCATGGACAATGAGGGACAAGGAGCGACACGTAGGGACAGGGCGGGAAACGAGGGAAAAGGATGGTCACGGAGGGTCAAGGAGGGGCGAGGATGAACAAGGAGGGACACGGAGGGACAAGGTTGGGCAATGAGGGACAAGGAGGGACAAGGAGTGGCAATTAGGGACAAGGAGGGAAAAAGACAAGAAGGAACAAGGAGTGGCAATGCGTGGCAATGAGGGGCAATGAGGGACAAGAACGGACAAGGAGGGGCAAGGAGGGGCAAGGAGGGGTAAGGGGGGAAAAGGAGGAACAAGGTGGGACCAGGAGGGACAAGGTGGGAGAAGGAAGGAAAAGGAGGGACACGGAGGGACACGGAGGGTCAGTGAGCGACAATGAGGACAAGGTGGGGCAATGAGTGACAAGGAGGGACAAGGCGAGACAAGGAGTGACAAGAAGGGACAAGGTGGGGCAATGAGTGACAAGGAGGGACAAGGCGAGACAAGGAGGGACAAGAAGGGACAAGGTGGGGTAATGAGTGACCAGGAGGGACAAGGAGGGGCAAGGAGGGGCAAGGAGGGGCAAGGAGGGGCAAGGAGAGGACAAGGTGGGACCAGGCTGGACAAGGACGGAAAAGGAGGGACAAGGAGGGAAAAGGAGGGACAAGATGGGACAATGAGGGACAAGGATTGACAAGGAGGGACATGATGGGACAAGTGGGGACAAGGACGGACAAGGAGGGACAAGGATTGACAAGGAGGGGCAATGAGGGACAAGGAGGAACAATCAGGGACAATGAGGGACAAGAAGGGACAAGGAGCGACACGGAGGGACAAGGAGGGACAAGGTGGGACAATCAGGGACAAGGAGGTACAAGGTTGGGCAATGAGGGGCAAGGAGGGGCGATGAGGGACAAGGATGGACAAGGAAGCACAAGGAGGGACTAGGAGGGACAAAGAAGGGCAATGAGAGACAAGGAGGGACAAGGACTTAAAAGGAGGGACAAGGAGTGACAAGGAGGGAAAAGGAGGGAAATGGAGGGAAAAGGAGGGACAAGGAGGGACAAGGAGGGACAAGGTTGGGCAATGAGGGACAAGGAGTGGCAACTAGGGACAAGGAGGGAAAAAGAGGGACAAGGAGTGACAAGGAGGGAAAAGGAGGGACAAGGAGGGACAAGGTTGGGCAATGAGGGACAAGGAGTGGCAACTAGGGACAAGGAGGGAAAAAGAGGGACAATGGTGGGACATGGAGGGACAAGGATGGACAAGGAGGGACAAGGAGGGACAAGGAGGGACAAGGAGGGACAAGGAGGGACAAGGGGGGAAGGATGGTCACGGAGGGACGAGGATAGACAAGGAGGGACAAAGTTGGGCAATGAGGGACAAGGAGGGGCGATGAGGAACAAGGATGGACAAGGAAGCACAAGGAGGACAAGGAGGAAGAAGGGGGGACAAGGAGGGGCACGAAGGGTCAAGGAGGGAAAAGGAGGGGCAAGGATGGGCAATGAGGGGCAATGAGGGACATGTGAGGAACAAGCAGGGACAAGGAGGGGCCATGTGTGACAATGAGGGGGAATTAGGGATAAGGATGGTCAAGGAGGGAAAAAGAGGGACAATGAGGGACAAAGAATGTCAACGAGGGTGAAGGAGGGTCAATGAGGGTCAAGGAGGGTCAAGGAGGGTCAAGGAGGGACAAGGAGTGGCAATGTGGGGTATTGAGGTACAAGGACGGACACGGAGGGACACGGATGGAATAGGAGGGACAATGAGGGACGAGGAGGGAAAAGGAGGGACAATAACGGAAAAGGGTTGACCAGTAGGGACAAGGAGGGACCAGTAGGGACAAGGAGGAACAAGCATGGACAATGAGGGACAAGGAGCGACACGGAGGGACAGGGCGGGAAACGAGGGAAAAGGATGGTCACGGAGGGTCAAGGAGGGGCGAGGATGAACAAGGAGGGACACGGAGGGACAAGGTTGGGCAATGAGGGACAAGGAGGGACAAGGAGTGGCAATTAGGGACAAGGAGGAAAAAAGAGGGACAATGGTGGGACAAGGAGGGACAAGGAGGGATAAGGAGTGACAAGGACGGACAATGAGGGAAAATGATGGTCACGGAGGGACGAGGGTGGACAAGGAGGGACAAGGTTGGGCAAGGAGGGGTGATGAGGGACAAGGATGGACAAGGAAGCACAAGGATGGACAAGGAGTGAAAAGGTGGGACAATGAGGGACAAGCAGGGACAAGGTGGGACAAGGAGGGTCAAGGATGGACAAGGGGGGTCAAGTTAGGGACATGGATGGACGCGGCAATGAGGGACATGGAGGGACAAGGTTGGGCAATGAGGGACAAGGAGTGGCAATGAGGGGCAATGAGGGGCCATGAGGTACAAGGACGGACAAGGAGCGACAATGAGGGACGAGGAGGGACAAGGAGAGACAAGAACGGACAAGGAGGGACCAGTAGGGATAAGGAATGACACGGAAGGTCAATGAGGGGCAATGAGCGACAATGAGGGGCAATGAGTGACAAGTAGGGACAAGGAGGGACAAGAAGGGACAAGGAGGGACAAGGAGGGACAAGGAGGGACAAGGAGGGACAAGGAGGGACAAGGAGGGACAAGGAGGGACAAGGAGGGACAATGAGGGACACGGAGGGACAAGGAGGGGCAAGGAATGACAAGGAGGCAAAATGAGGGACAAGGAGGGAAAAGGACGGAAAAAGAGCGACAAGCATGGATGGTCAAGAAGTGACAAGGAGGGAAAATTAGGGACAAGGATGGAGAATGAGGGGCAATGAGGGTCAATGAGGGGCAATGAGGGACAATGAGGGCCAAGGATGGACAAGGTTGGGCAATGAGGGACAAAGAGTGGCTATGAGGGGCAATGAGGTACAAGGACGGACAAGGAGTGACACGGATGGACAATGAGGGACGAGGAGGGACAAGGAGCGACAACAACGGAAAAGAAGGGATAAGGAGGGACAACGAGGGACAAGGAATGACAAGGATGGGAAATGAGGGAGAAGGAGGGACAATGCGGGACAAGGTGGGACCAGGAGGGAGAAGGAGGGACAACGAGGGACAAGGAATGACAAGGATGGGAAATGAGGGAGAAGGAGGGACAATGCGGGACAAGGAGGGACAAGGAGGGACAAGGAGGGACAAGGAGGGAAAAGGGTGGTCACGGAGGGACGAGGATGGACAAGGGTGGTCACGGAGGGACGAGGATGGACAATGAGGGACAAGGAGGGGCAATGAGGAACAAGGATGGATAATGAAGCACAAGGAGGAACAAGGGGGGCAAGGAGGGACAAGCAGGGACAAGGTGGGGCAATGAGGGACACTGAGGGACAAGCAGGGACAAGGAGGGACAAGATGGGACAAGATGGGACAATGAGGGACAAGATGAGACAAGTGGGGAGAAGGACGGACAAGGAGGGACAAGGATTGACAAGGAGTGGCAATGAGGGACAAGGAGGAACAAGCAGGGACAATGAGGGACAAGAAGGTACAAGGAGCGACACGGAGGGACAGGGAGGGACAATCAGGACAAGGAGGTACAAGGTTGGGAAATGACGGACAAGGAGGGCCGATGAGGGACAAGGAGGAACAAGGAGGGACAAGGAAGGGCAATGAGAGACAAGGAGGGACAAAGACTTAAAAGGCGGGACAAGGTGTGACAAGGAGGGAAAAGTAGGGAAAAGGAGGGACAAGGTTGGGCAATGAGGGACAAGGAGGGACAAGGAGTGGCAATGAGGGGCAATGAGGGACAAGAACTGACAAGAACGGACAAGAACGGACAAGAACGGACAAGGAGGGACCAGGAGGGTCAATGAGAGGCAATGAACGACAATGAGGGACAAGGAGGAACAAGGAGGAACAAGGAGGGACAAGGAGGGGCAAGGAGGGGCAACGGGGGACAAGGAGGAACAAGGAGGAACAAGGTGGGACCAGGTGGGACAAGGAAGGAAAAGGAGGGACAAGGAGGGACACGGAGGGTCAGTGGGCGACAATGAGGGCCAAGGTGGGGCAATGAGTGACAAGGCGGGACAAGGAGGGACAAGAAGGGACAAGGTGGGGCAATGAGTGACCAGGAAGGACAAGGAGGGACAAGGTGGAACCAGGCTGGACAAGGACGGAAAAGGAGGGACAAGCAGGGACAAGGAGGGAAAAGGAGGGACAGGATGGGACAATGAGGGACAAGGATTAACAAGGAGGGACAAGATGGGACAAGTGGGGACAAGGACGGACAAGGAGGGACAAGGATTGACAAGGAGGGGCAATGAGGGACACGGAGGAACAAGCAGGGTCAATGAGGGACAAGAAGGGACAAAGAGCGACACGGAGGGACAGGGAGGGAAAAGGAGGGAAAAGGAGGGACAAGGTGGGACAATCAGGGACAAGGAGGTACAAGGTTGGGCAATGAGGGACAAGGAGGGGCGATGAGGGACAAGGATGGACAAGGAAGCACAAGGAGGGACAAGGAGCAACAAGGAGGGACAAGGAAGGGCAATGAGACACAAGGAGGGACAAGGACTTAAAAGGAGGGACAAGGAGTGACAAGGAGGGAAAAGGAGGGAAATGGAGGGAAAAGGAGGGACAATGACTGACAAGGTTGGGCAATGAGGGACAAGGAGTGGTAACTAGGGACAGGGAGGGAAAAAGAGAGACAATGGTGGGACAAGGAGGGACAAGGATGGACAAGGATGGACAAGGATGGACAAGGAGGGACAAGAAGGGACAAGGAGGGACAAGGAGGGACAAGGAGTGACAAGGGGGGAAAAGAATGGTCACGGAGGGACCAGGATGGACAAGGAGGGACAAGGTTGGGTAATGAGGCACAAGGAGGGGCGATGAGGAACAAGGATGGACAAGGAAGCACAAGAAGGGACAAGGGGGGGCAAGGAGGGGCAAGGTGGGGCAATGAGGGACACTGAGGGACACGAAGGGACACGAAAGGAAAAGGAGGGGCAAGGATGGGCAATGAGGGACATGGAGGAAACAGGCGGGGACAAGGAGGGGCCATGTGTGACAATGAGGGGGAATTAGGGACAAGGATGGTCAAGGAGGGAAAAAGAGGGACAATGAGGGACAAAGAATGTCAACGAGGGTGAAGGAGGGTCAATGAGGGACAAGGAGTGGCAATGTGGGGCAATGAGGTACAAGGACGGACACGGAGGGACACTTATGGAATAGGAGGGACAATGAGGGACGAGGAGGGAAAAGAAGGGACAAGAACGGATAAGGAGGGACCAGTAGGGACAAGGAGGACAAGGAGGGACCAGTAGGGACAAGGAGGAACAAGGAGGGACAAGGAGTGGCAATGAGGGGCAATGAGGTACAAGGAGGGACAATGAGGGACGAGGAGAGACAAGAACGGACAAGGAGGGACCAGTAGGGACAAGGAGGGACAAGGAATGACACGGAGGGTCAATGAGGGGCAATGAGCGACAATGAGGGGCAATGAGTGACAAGGAGGGACAAGGAGGGACAAGGATGGACAAGGAGGGACAAGGAGGGACAATGAGGGACAATGAGGGACAATGAGGGACAAGGAGGGACCAGGAGGAACAAGGAGGGGCAAGGAATGACAAGGAGGGAAAATGAGGGACAAGGATTGGCAATGAGGGACAAGGAGGGAAAAGGACGGAAAAAGAGCGACACGCAGGGACAATAAGCGAAACGGAGGGACAAGGAGGGGCAAGGCTTGAAAAGGAGGGGCAATGAGGGACAAGGAGGAACAAGCAGGGACAACGAGGGCCAAGGAGGGACAGGGAGGGACAAGGTGGGGCAATCAGGCACAAGGAGGGGCAATGAGGGAAAAGGAGGGACATGAATGGACAAGGAGTGACAAGGAGGGACAAGGAGGGAAAATGAGGGACAAGGATGGAGAATGAGGGGCAATAAGGGACAAGGAGGAACCAGCAGGGACAATGAGGGGCAATGAGGGACAAGGAGTGACAATGCGGGACAAAGTGGGACCAGGAGGGAGAAGGAGGGGCAAGGAAGGACAAGGAGTGGCAATGAGGGACAAGGATTGACAAGGAGGGATAAGGAGGGACAAGGAGGGACAAGGAAGGACAAAGAGGGACAAGGAGGGACAAGGAGGGACAAGGAGTGACAAGGAGGGATAAGGAGGGACAAGGAGTGAAAAGGAGAGACAAGAAGGGACAAGGAGGGACAAGGTGGGAAAGGAGGGATAAGGAGGGACAAGGAGTGAAAAGGAGGGACAAGGAGGGACAAGGTGGGACAAGGAGGGACAAAGAGTGACAAGGAGGGAAATGAGGGACAAGGAGTGGTAATGAGGGACAAGGAGGGAAAAGGCGCGACAAGCAGGGACAAGGAGAGACAATGAGGGACAAGGAGGGACAGGGAGGGGCAAGGAGGGACAAGGAGTGGCAACGAGGGACAAGGAGGGTAAAGGAGCGACAAGCAGGGACAAGAAGGAACAAGGAGTGGCAATGCGGGGCAATGAGGGGCAATGAGGGACAAGAACGGACAAGAACGGACAAGGAGGGTCAATGAGGGGCAATGAACGACAATGAGGGACAAGGAGGGGCAATGTGGGACAAGGAGGGACAAGGTGGGGCAAGAAGGGGCAAGGGGGGACAAGGAGGAACAAGGTGGGGCCAGGAGGGAGAAGGTGGGAGAAGGAAGGAAAAGGAGGGACACGGAGGGTCAGTGAGCGACAATGAGGACAAGGTGGGGCAATGAGTGACAAGGAGGGACAAGGCGAGACAAGGAGGGACAAGAAGGGACAAGGTGGGGCAATGAGTGACCAGGTGGGACAAGGAGGGACAAGGTGGGACCAGGCTGGACAAGGACGGAAAAGGAGGGACAAGGAGGGAAAATGAGGGACAAGATGGGACAATGCGGGACAAGGATTGACAAGGAGGGACATGATGGGACAAGTGGGGACAAGGACGGACAAGGAGGGACAAGGATTGACAAGGAGGGGCAATGAGGGACAAGGAGGAACAATCAGGGACAATGAGGGACAAGAAGGGACAAGGAGCGACACGGAGGGACAGGGAGGGACAGGGAGGGACAAGGTGGGACAATCAGGGACAAGGAGGTACAAGGTTGGGCAATGAGGGGCAAGGAGGGGCGATGAGGGACAAGGATGGACAAGGAAGCACAAGGAGGGACTAGGAGGGACAAAGAAGGGCAATGAGAGACTAGGAGGGACAAGGACTTAAAAGGAGGGACAAGGAGTGACAAGGAGGGAAAAGGAGGGAAATGGAGGGAAAAGGAGGGACAAGGAGGCACAAGGTTGGGCAATGAGGGACAAGGAGTGGCAACTAGGGACAAGGAGGGAAGAAGAGGGACAAGGAGTGACAAGGAGGGAAAAGGAGGAACAAGAAGGGACAAGGTTGGGCAATGAGTGGCAACTAGGGGCAAGGAGGGAAAAAGAGGGACAATGGTGGGACAAGGAGGGACAAGGAGGGACAAGGATGGACAAGGATGGACAAGGAGGGACAAGGAGGGACAAGGGGGGAAAAGGATGGTCACGGAGGGACGAGGATGGACAAGGAGGGACAAGGTTGGGCAATGAGGGACAAGGAGGGGCGATGAGGAACAAGGATGGACAAGGAAGCACAAGGAGGACAAGGAGGAAGAAGGGGTGACAAGGAGGGACAAGGAGGGGCAAGGTGGGGCAATGAGGGACACTGAGGGACACGAAGGGACACGAAGGGTCAAGGAGGGAAAAGGAGGGGCAAGGATGGGCAATGAGGGGCAATGAGGGACATGGAGGAACAAGCAGGGACAAGGAGGGGCCAAGTGTGACAATGAGGGGGAATTAGGGATAAGGATGGTCAAGGAGGGAAAAAGAGGGACAATGAGGGACAAAGAATGTCAACGAGGGTGAAGGAGGGTCAATGAGGGTCAAGGAGGGTCAAGGAGGGACAAGGAGTGGCAATGTGGGGTATTGAGGTACAAGGACGGACACGGAGGGACACGGATGGAATAGGAGGGACAATGAGGGACGAGGAGGGAAAAGGAGGGACAAGAACGGATAAGGAGGGACCAGTAGGGACAAGGAGGACAAGGAGGGACCAGTAGGGACAAGGAGGAACAAGCATGGACAATGAGGGACAAGGAGCGACACGGATGGACAGGGGGGGAAAGGAGGGAAAAGGATGGTCACGGAGGGTCAAGGAGGGGCGAGGATGAACAAGGATGGACACGGAGGGACAAGGTTGGGCAATGAGGGACAAGGAGGGACAAGGAGTGGCAATTAGGGACAAGGAAGGAAAAAGAGGGACAATGGTGGGACAAGGAGGGACAAGGAGGGATAAGGAGTGACAAGGACGGACAATGAGGGAAAATGATGGTCACGGAGGGACGAGGATGGACAAGGAGGGACAAGGTTGGGCAAGGAGGGGTGATGAGGGACAAGGATGGACAAGGAAGCACAAGGAGGGACAAGGAGTGAAAAGGTGGGACAATGAGGGACAAGCAGGGACAAGGTGGGACAAGGAGGGTCAAGGATGGACAAGGGGGGTCAAGTTAGGGACATGGATGGACGCGGCAATGAGGGACACGGAGGGACAAGGTTGGGCAATGAGGGACAAGGAGTGGCAATGAGGGGCAATGAGGTACAAGGACGGACAAGGAGGGACAAGGAGAGACAAGAACGGAAAAGAACGGACAAGTAGGGACAAGGAATGACACGGAAGGTCAATGAGGGGCAATGAGCGACAATGAGTGACAAGTAGGGACAAGAAGGGACAAGGAGGGACAATGAGGGACACGGAGGGACAAGGAGGGACAAGGATGGACAAGGAGGGGCAAGGAATGACAAGAAGGCAAAATGAGGGACAAGGAGGGAAAATGACGGAAAAAGAGCGACAAGCATGGACAATAAGGGAAACGGAGGGAAAAGGAGGGGCACGAATGGACAAGAAGTGACAAGGAGGGAAAATGAGGGACCAGGATGGAGAATGAGGGGCAATAAGGGACAGAGAGGAAGAAGCAGGGACAAGGAAGGGCAATGAGGGACAATGAGGGCCAAGGATGGACAAGGTTGGGCAATGAGGGACAAGGAGTGGCTATGAGGGTCAATGAGGTACAAGGACGGACAAGGAGTGACACGGATGGACAATGAGCGACGAGGAGGGACAAGGAGCGACAACAACGGAAAAGAAGGGATAAGGAGGGACAAGGAATGACAAGGATGGGAAATGAGGGAGAAGGAGGGACAATGCGGGACAAGGTGGGACCAGGAGGGAGAAGGAGGGGCAAGGAAGGACAAGGAGTGACAAGAAGGGACAAGGAGGGACAAGGAGCGACAAGGAGGGACAAGGAGGGACAAGGAGTGACAAGGAGGGACAAGGAGGGACAAGTAGGGAAAAGGATGGTCACGGAGGGACGAGGATGGACAAGGAGGGACAAGGTTGGACAATGAGGGACAAGGAGGGGCAATGAGGAACAAGGATGGACAAGGAGGGAAAAGTAGGGAAAAGGAGGGAAAAGGAGGGACAAGGTTGGGCAATGAGGGACAAGGAGGGAAAAGAGGGACAATGGTGGGACAAGGAGGGAAAAGGATGGTCACGGAGGGCGAGGATGGACAAGGAGGGACAAGGTTGGGCAATGAGGGACAAGGAGGGGCGATGAGGAACAAGGATGGACAAGGAAGCACAAGGAGGACAAGGAGGAACAAGGGGGGACAAGCAGGGACAAGCAGGGACAAGGAGGGGCAATGAGGGACACTGAGGGACACGAAGGGACAAGCAGGGATAAGGAGGGGCCATGTGTGGCAATGAGGGACAATGAGGGGGAATTAGGGACAAGGATGGTCAAGGAGGGAAAAAGAGGGACAAAGAATGTCAAGGAGGGTGAAGGAGGGTCAATGAGGGTCAAGGACGGTCAAGGAGGGACAAGGAGAGACAAGGAGTGGCAATGTGGGGCAATGAGGTACAAGGACGGACACGGATGGAATAGGAGGGACAATGAGGGACGAGGAGGGAAAAGGAGGGACAAGAACGGATAAGGAGGGACCAGTAGGGACAAGGAGGACAAGGTGGGACCAGTAGGGACAAGGAGGACAAGGTGGGACCAGTAGTGACAAGGAGGAACAAGCATGGACAATGAGGGACAAGGAGCGACACGGAGGGACAGGGAGGGAAAAGGAGTGACAATGAGGGACGAGGAGGGACAAGAACGGACAAGGAGGAACAAACAGGGACAAGGAGGGACATGGATGTACAAGGAGGGACAAGGAGGGACATTGATGGACAATGAGGAACAAGGAGGGACAAGTGGGAAAAGGAGTGACAAGGAGGGACAATGATGGACTAGGAGGAACAAGGACGGACAAGGAGGGACAAGGAGGAACAATGAGGGACAAGGAGGGACATGGAGGAACAAGGAGGAACAATGAGGGACAAGGAGGGACATGGAGGAACAAGGAGTGACAAGGAGGGAAAAGGAGGGATAAGGAGTGGCAATGAGGTACAAGGACGGACACGGAGGGACACGGATGGAAAAGGAGGGACGATGAGGGACGAGGAGGGAAAAGGAGGGACAAGAACGAACAAGGACGGACAAGGAGGGACCAGTAGGGACAAGGAGGGACAAGGAGGGACCAGTAGGGACATGGAGGAACAAGCAGGGACAAGAAGGGACAAGGAGCGACACGGAGGGACAAGGAGGGAAAAGAATGGTCACGGAGGGTCAAGCAGGGACGAGGATGAACATGGAGGGACAAGGAGGGACAAGGAGGGAAAAGAATGGTCACGGAGGGTCAAGCAGGGACGAGGATGAACATGGAGGGACAAGGAGGGATAATGAGGGAAAAGGAGGGAAAAGGAGGGCCAAGGAGTGGTTATGAGGGAAAAGGAGCGACAAGCAGGGACAAAGAGGGGCAATGAGGGATAAGGAGGGACAAGGAGGGACAAGGAGGGACTAGGAGGAACAAGGCGGGGCAATGAGGGACACGGAGGACAAGGTTGGACAATGAAGGACAAGGAGTGGTAATGAGGGACAAGAAGGAGCAAGGAGGGACTAGGAGTGACAAGTGGGAAAAGGAGGGAAAAGGAGTGACAAGGAGGGACAATGACGGACAAGGAGGTACAAGGAGGAACAGGGAGGGACAAGGAGTGGCAATGAGGGACAAGGAGGAACAAAGAGGGTCAAGGCGGGATAAGGAGGGACAACAAGGATAAGGAGGGAAAAGGAGTGACACGGAGGGACACGGAGGGACAAGGTTGGACAATGAGGGACAAGGGGTGGCAATTAGATACAAGGACGGACACGGATGGAAAAGGAGGGACAATGAGGGACAAGAACGGACAAGGAAGGACCAGTAGGGGCAAGGAGGGACAAGGAATGACAAGGAAGGTCAATGAGAGGCAATGAGGGACAAGGAGGGACAATAAGGGACAAGGAGGGACAACGTGGGACCAGGAGAGACAAGGAGGGACAAGCAAGGACAAGGTGGGACAAGGAGGGTCAAGGATGGACAAGGGGGGTCAGAGTGACATGGATGGACGCGGCAATGAGGGACACGGAGGGACAAGGTTGGGCAATGAGGGACAAGGAGTGGCAATGAGGGGCAATGAGGTACAAGGACGGACATTGACGGACACGGACGGACACGGATGGAAAAGGAGGGACAATGAGGGACAAGGACGCACAAGGAGGGACCAGTAGGGGCAAGGAGGGACAAGGAATGACAAGGAGGGTCAATGAGAGGCAATGGGCGACAATGAGGGACAAGGAGGGACAATAAGGGACAAGGAGGGACAACATGGGACCAGGAGGGACAATGAGGGCAATTAGGGACAAGGAGGGAAAAATAGGGACAATGGTGCGACAAGGAGGGACAAGGAGGGAAAAGGAGTGACAAGGAGGAACACGGAGTGACAAAGTGGGGCAATGAGGGACAATGAGGGACAAGGAGGGACAAGGAGGGACAAGGAGGGACAAGGAGGGACAAGGTGGGACAACGTGGGACAAGCTGGGACAAGGAGGGTCAAGGATGGAAAAGGGGGGTCAAGGAGGGACATGGATGGACGCGGAAATGAGGGACACGGAGTGACAACGTTAGGAAATGAGGGACAAGGAGTGGCAATGAGGGGCAGTGGGGGACAATGAGGTACAAGGTCGGGCAATGAGGGACAAGGAGGGAAAGGCAGGACAAGGAGTGGAAATGAGGTGCAATGAGGGACAAGGAGGGTCAAGGAGAGACAATGATGGAAAAGGATGGGGCAATGATGGACAAGGAGGGCAAGGAGTGGCAATGGTGGGCAATGAGGTTCAAGCAGGGACAAATAGGGACAAGGATGGACAAGGGGGGACAAGGAGTGACAAGGAGGGACAAGGAGGTACAATGAGGGACATGGATTGACAATGATGGACAAGGAGGAAGAAGGAGGAACAAGGAGGGACAAGGAGGAGCAAGGAGGGACAAGGAGTGACAAGTGGAAAAAGGAGGGAAAAGGAGTGACAAGGAGGGACAATGATGGACAAGGAGGAACAAGGAGGGACAGGGAGGGACAAGGAGTGACAATGAGTGGCAATGAGGGACAAGGAGGGACAAGAACGGACAAGGAGGAACAAAGAGGGACATGGAGGTACAAGTAGGGACAATGATGGACAAGGAGGAAAGAGGAGGAGCAAGGAGGGACAAGGAGTGACAAGTGGGAAAAGGAGCGAAAAGGAGTGATAAGGAAGGACAAGAAGGGATAATGAGGGACACGCAGCGGCAAGGAGGGGCAAGGAGGGACAAGGAGTGACAAGTAGTGACAAGAAGGGAAAAGGATTGACAAGGAGGGGAAAGGAGGGACAACGAGGGAAAAGGACGGAAAAGGAGCGACAAGGAGTGACAAGGAGGGACAAGGAGGGAAAAGGATGGTCACGGAGGGACAAGGATGGACAAGGAGGGACAAGGTTGGGCAATGAGGGACAAGGAGGGGCGATGAGGAACAAGGATGGACAAGGAAGCACAAGGAGGACAAGGAGGAACAAGGGGGAACAAGGAGGGACAAGGAGGGGCAATGAGGGACACTGAGGGACAAGCAGGGACAAGGAGGGACAAGATGGGACAATGAGGGACAAGGATTGACAAGGAGGGACAAGATGGGACAAGTGGGGACAAGGACGGACAAGGAGGGACAAGGAGGGGCAATGAGGGACAAGGAGGAACAAGCAGGGACAATGAGGGACAAGAAGGGACAAGGAGCGACACGGAGGGACAGGGTGGGAAAAGGAGGGACAAGGTGGGACAATCAGGGACAAGGAGGTACAATGAGGGACAAGGAGGGGCGATGATTGACAAGGAGGGACAAGGAGGAACAAGGAGGGACAAGGAAGGGCAATGAGAGACAAGGACGGACAAGGACTTAAAAGGAGGGACAAGGAGTGACAAGGAGGGAAAAGGAGGGACAAGGTTGGGCAATGAGGGACAAGGAGTGGCAATCAGGGACAAGGAGGGAAAAAGAGGGACAATGGTGGGACAAGGAGTGGCAATTAGGGACAAGAAGGGACAAGGAGTGACAAGGAGGGAAAAGGATGGTCACGGAGGGACGAGGATGGACAAGGAAGCACAAGGAGGACAAGGAGGAACAAGGAGGAACAAGGGGGGACAAGGAGGGACAAGGAGGGGCAATGAGGGACACGAAGGGACAAGGAGGGAAAAGGAGGGGCAAGGATGGGCAATGAGGGGCAATGAGGGACAAGGAGGAACAAGCAGGGACAAGGAGGGGGAATTAGGGACAAGGATGGTCAAGGAGGGAAAAAGAGGGACAATGAGGTACAATGAGTTACAAAGAATGTCAAGGAGGGTGAAGGAGGGTCAATGAGGGTCAAGGAGGGTCAAGGAGGGACAAGGGGAGACAAGGAGTGGCAATGTGGGGCAATGAGGGGCAATGAGGTACAAGGACGGACACGGAGGGGCACGGATGGAATAGGAGGGACAATGAGGGACGAGGAGGGACAAGAACAGATAAGGAGGGACCAGTAGGGACAAGGAGGAACAAGGAGGGACCAGTAGGGACAAGGAGGAACAAGGAGCGACAGGGAGGGAAAAGGAGGGAAAAGGAGTGACAAGGAGGGACATGGAGGGACAAGGTGGGACAAGGAGGGACAAGGATGAACAAGGAGGCACAAGGAGTGTCAAGGAGGGAAAAGGAGTGACAAGGCGGGTCAAGGAGGGTCACGAAGGGAAAGTAGTGGCAGGGCGTGTCAAGGAGGGTCACGGAGTATCAAGGAGGGATAAGGTTGGGCAATGATGGACAAGGAGGGACAAGGAGAGACAAGGAGAGACAAGGAGTGGCAAGGAGTGACAAGGAGGGACATGGAGTGACAAGGAGGTTCAAGGCGGGATAAGGAGGGACAACAAGGATAAGGAGGGAAAAGGAGTGACAAGGAGGGACAAGGAGGGACAAGGAGTGCCAAGGAGGGACAAGGAGGGTCAAGCAGGGACAATGTGGGACAAGGAGTGACAATAATGGACAAGGAGTTACAATGAGGTACAAGGAGGTTCAATGAGTGGCAATGAGGGACAAGAACGGACGAGGAGGAACAAAGAGGGACAATGAGGTACAAGGAGGGACATGGAGGGACAATGATGGACAATGATGGACAATGAGGTACAAGCAGGGACATGGAGGGACAAGTGGGAAAAGGAAGGAAAAGGAGAGACAAGGAGGGACAATGACGGACAGGAACAAGGAGGGACAGGGAGGGACAAGGAGTGGCAATGAGGGACAAAGAGGGACAAGGAGGGACAATGATGGACAAGGAGGAACAAGGAGGGACTAGGAGGGACAAGGAGGGACAATGAGGAACAAAGAGGGACAAGGAGGGCCAGGGAGGGTCACGAAGGAAAAAGTAGTGACAGGGCGGGTCAAGGAGGATCACGGAGTGTCAAGGAGGGTCAAGAAGGGATAAGGTTGGGCAATGATGGACAAGGAGGGACAAGCAGAGACAAAGAGGGACAATGAGGTACAAGGAGGAACAAGGAGGCACAAGGATGGAAAAGGAGTGCCAAGGAGGGACAAGGAGTGACAGGGCGGGTCAAGGAGGGTCACGAAGGGAAAAGTAGTGACGGGGCGAGTCAAGGAGGGTCACGGAGTGTCAAGGAGGGTCACGGAGTATCAAGGAGGGATTAGGTTGGGCAATGATGGACAAGGAGTGACAGGGAGTGACAAGGAGGGACAAGGAGTGACAAGGAGGGTCAAGGCGGGATAAGGAGGGACAACAAGGATAAGGAGGGAAAAGGAGTGACAAGGAGGGACAAGCCGGGACAAGGAGTGACAATAATGGACAAGGAGTTACAATGAGGGACAAGGAGGGTCAAGGAGTGGCAATGAGTGGCAATGAGTGGCAATGACGGGCAAGGAGGGACAAGAACCGACAAGGAGGAACAAAGAGGGACAAGGAGGGACCAGTAGGGACATGTAGGAACAAGCAGGAACAAGCAGGGACAAGAAGGGAAAGGAGCGACACGGAGGGACAGGGAGGGATAATGAGGGAAAAGGAGGGACAAGGAGTGGCAAGGAGTGGCAATGAGGGACAAGGAGGGACAGGGAGGAACAAGGAGGGACAAGGAGGGAAAAGGAGGGGCAAGGAGTGGCAATGAGGGACAAGGAGGGACAGGGAGGAACAAGGAGGGACAAGGAGTGAAAAGGAGGGCCAAGGAGTGGCAATGAGGGAAAAGGAGCGACAAGCAGGGACAAAGAGGGGCAATGAGGGATAAGGAGGGACAAGGAGGAACAAGGTGGGGCAATGAGGGACACGGAGGACAAGGTTGGACAATGAGGGACAAGGAGGGACCAGTAGGAACATGGAGGAACAAGCAGGGACAATGAGGGACAAGAAGGGACAAGGAGCGACAGGGTGGGAAAGGAGGGACAAGAAGGGAAAAGAGTGGTCACGGAGGGTCAAGCAGGATGAACATGGAGGGACAAGGAGGGATAATGAGGGAAAAGGAGGGCCAAGGAGTGGCAATGAGGGAAAAGCAAGCAGGGACAAAGAGGGGCAATGAGGGATAAGGAGGGACAAGGAGGGACAAGGAGGAACAAGGCGGGACAATGAGGGACACGGAGGGACAAGGTTGGACAATGAGGGACAAGGAGTGGCAATGAGGTACAAGGACGGACACGGATGGAAAAGGAGGGACAATGAGGGACAAGAACGGACAATGACGGACAAGGAGGGACCAGTAGGGGCAACGTGGAACCAGGAGGGACAAGGAGGGACAAGCAGGAACAAGCAGGGACAAGGTGGGACAAGGAGGATCAAGGATGGACAAGGGGGGTCAAGGAGGGACATGGATGGACGCGGCAATGAGGGACACGGAGGGACAAGGAGTGGCAATGAGGGACAATAAGGGACAAGTAGGGACAACGTGGGACCAGGAGGGACAAGGAGGGACAAGCAGGAACAAGCAGGGACAAGGTGGGACAAGGATGGACAAGGGGGTTCAAGGAGGGACATGGATGGACGCGGCAATGAGGGACACGGAGGGACAAGGAGTGGCAATGAGGGGCAATGAGGTACAAGGACGGACATGGACGGACACGGACGGACACGGATGGAAAAGGAGGGACAATGAGGGACAAGGACGGACAAGGAGGGACCAGTAGGGGCAAGGAGGGACAAGGAATGACAAGGAGGGTCAATGAGAGGCAATGAGCGACAATGAGGGACAAGGAGGGACAATAAGGGAAAAGGTGGGACCAGGAGGGACAATGAGGGCAATTATGGACAAGGAGGGAAAAGTAGGGACAATGGTGGGACATGGAGGGACAAGGAGGGAAAAGGAGTGACAAAGAGGGAAAAGGAGTGACAAGGAGGAACATGGAGTGACAAAGTGGGGCAATGAGGGACAAGGAGGGACAAACAGTAACAAGCAGGGACAAGGTGGGACAAGGAGGGTCAAGGATGGACAAGGAGGGACATGGATGGGCAATGAGGGACAAGGAGGGCGATGAGGGACAAGGAAGCACAAGGAGGAACAAGGGGGGACAAGGAGGGACTAGCAGGGACAAGGAGGGGCAATGAGGGACACGAAGGGACAAGGACGGGCCATGTGTGGCAATGAGGGGGAATTAGGGAGAGACAAGGACTGGCAATGTGGGGCAATGAGGGGCAATGAGGTACAAGGAGGGGCAAGGAGTGACAAGGAGGGACAAAGAGGGACAAGGAGGGACAAGAAGGGACAAGGAGGGACAAGGAGGGAAAAGGATGGTCACGGAGGGACGAGGATGGACAAGGAGGGACAAGGTTGAGCAATGAGGGACAAGGAGGGGCGATGAGGAACAAGGATGGACAAGGAAGCACAAGGAGGACAAGGAGGAACAAGGGGGAACAAGGAGGGACAAGGAGGGGCAATGAGGGACACTGAGGGACAAGCAGGGACAAGATGGGACAATGAGGGACAGGGATTGACAAGGAGGGACAAGATGGGACAAGTGGGGACAAGGACGGACAAGGACGGACAAGGAGTGACAAGGAGGGGCAATGAGGGACAAGGAGGAACAAGCAGGGACAATGAGGGACAAGAAGGGACAAGGAGCGACACGGAGGGACAGGGAGGGAAAAGGAGGGACAAGGTGGGACAATCAGGGACAAGGAGGTACAATGAGGGACAAGGAGGGGCGATGAGGGACAAGGAGGAACAAGGAGGGACAAGGAAGGGCAATGAGAGACAAGGACGGACAAGGACTTAAAAGGAGGGACAAGGAGGGAAAAGGAGGGACAAGGTTGGGCAATGAGGGACAAGGAGTGGCAATTAGGGACAAGGAGGGAAAAAGAGGGACAATGGTGGGACAAGGAGGGACAAGAAGAGACAAGGAGGGACAAGGAGGGACAAGGAGGGACCAGGAGGGACAAGAAGGGACAAGGAGGGTCAAGGATGGACAAGGAGGGACATGGATGGGCAATGAGGGACAAGGAGGGCGATGAGGGACAAGGAAGCACAAGGAGGGACAAGGAGGAACAAGGGGGGACAAGGAGGGACTATCAGGGACAAGGAGGGGCAATGAGGGACACGAAGGGACAAGGACGGGCCATGTGTGGCAATGAGGGGGAATTAGGGAGAGACAAGGACTGGCAATGTGGGGCAATGAGGGGCAATGAGGTACAAGGAGGGGCAAGGAGTGACAAGGAGGGACAAAGAGGGACAAGGAGGGACAAGAAGGGACAAGGAGGGACAAGGAGGGAAAAGGATGGTCACAGAGGGACGAGGATGGACAAGGAAGCACAAGGAGGACAAGGAGGAACAAGGGGAGACAAGGAGGAACAAGGGGGGGACAAGGAGGGGCAATGAGGGACACTGAGGGACACGAAGGGACAAGGAGGGAAAAGGAGGGGCAAGGATGGGCAATGAGGGGCAATGAGGGACAAGGAGGAACAAGCAGGGACAAGGAGGGGGAATTAGGGACAAGGATGGTCAAGGAGGGAAAAAGAGGGACAATGAGGGACAAAGAATGTCAAGGAGGGTGAAGGAGGGTCAATGAGGGTCAAGGAGGGTCAAGGAGGGACAAGGGGAGACAAGGAGTGGCAATGTGGGGCAATGAGGGGCAATGAGGTACAAGGACGGACACGGAGGGACACGGATGGAATAGGAGGGACAATGAGGGACGAGGAGGGAAAAGGAGGGACAAGAACGGATAAGGAGGGACCAGTAGGGACAAGGAGGACAAGGAGGGACCAGTAGGGACAAGGAGCGACAGGGTGGGAAAAGGGGTGACAAGGAGGGACATGGAGGGACAAGGAGGAACAAGGAGGCACAAGGAGTGTCAAGGAGGGAAAAGGAGTGACAAGGCGGGTCAAGGAGGGTCACGAAGGGAAAAGTAGTGACAGGGCGTGTCAAGGAGGGTCACGGAGTATCAAGGAGGGATAAGGTTGGGCAATGATGGACAAGGAGGGACAAGGAGAGACAAGGAGAGACAAGGAGTGGCAAGGAGTGACAAGGAGGGACATGGAGTGACAAGGAGGTTCAAGGCGGGATAAGGAGGGACAACAAGGATAAGGAGGGAAAAGGAGTGACAAGGAGGGACAAGGAGTGCCAAGGAGGGACAAGGAGGGGCATGGAGGGTCAAGCAGGGACAATGTGGAAAAAGGAGTGACAATAATGGACAAGGAGTTACAATGAGGTACAAGGAGGTTCAATGAGTGGCAATGAGGGACAAGAACGGACAAGGAGGAACAAAGAGGGACAAGGAGGTACAAGGAGGGACATGGAGGGACAATGATGGACAAGGAGGAACATGGAGGGACTAGGAGTGACAAGTGGGAAAAGGAAGGAGAAGGAGAGACAAGGAGGGACAATGACGGACAAGGAGGAACAAGGAGGGACAGGGAGGGACAAGGAGTGGAAATGAGGGACAAAGAGGGACAAGGAGGGACAATGATGGACAAGGAGGAACAAGGAGGAACAAGGAGGGACTAGGAGGGACAAGGAGGGATTAGGAGGGACAAGGAGGGACAAGGAGGGACAAGGAGGGACAATGAGGAACAAAGAAGGACAAGGAGGGCCAGGGAGGGTCACGAAGGAAAAAGTAGTGACAGGGCGGGTCAAGGAGGATCACGGAGTGTCAAGGAGGGTCAAGGAGGGATAAGGTTGGGCAATGATGGACAAGGAGGGACAAGCAGAGACAAGGAGGGACAATGACGTACAAGGAGGAACAAGGAGGCACACGGATGGAAGAGGAGTGCCAAGGAGGGACAAGGAGTGACAAGGCGGGTCAAGGAGGGTCACGAAGGGAAAAGTAGTGACGGGGCGGGTCAAGGAGGGTCACGGAGTGTCAAGGAGGGTCACGGAGTATCAAGGAGGGATTAGCTTGGGCAATGATGGACAAGGAGGGACAAGGAGTGACAGGGAGTGACAAGGAGGGACAAGGAGTGACAAGGAGGGTCAAGGCGGGATAAGGAGGGACAACAAGGATAAGGAGGGAAAAGGAGTGGCAAGGAGGGACAAGCAGGGACAAGGAGTGACAATAATGGACAAGGAGTTACAATGAGGGACAAGGAGGGTCAAGGAGTGGCAATGAGTGGCAATGACGGGCAAGGAGGGCAAGGAGGGACAAGAACCGACAAGGAGGACAAGGAGGGACAAGAAGGGACATGGAGGTACAAGGAGGGAAAAGGAGGGACAATGATGGACAAGGAGGAGCAAGGAGGGACAAGGAGTGACAAGTGGGAAAATGAGTGACAAGGAGGAACAAGGAGGGACAGGGAGGGACAAGGAGTGGCAATGAGGGAGAAGGAGGAACAAAGAGGGACAAGGAGGGACATGGTGGTACAAGGAGGAACAAGGAGGGACAATGATGGACAAGGAGGAACAAGGAGGAGCAAGGAGGAGCAAGGAGGGACAAGGAGGGACAAGGAGTGACAAGGAGGGACAAGGAGGGTCAAGGCGGGATAAGGAGAGACAACAAGGATAAGGAGGGAAAAGGAGTGCCAAGGAGGGACGAGGAGGGGCAATGAGGGACAAGGAGGGTCAAGCAGGGACAATGTGGGACAAGGAGTGACAATAATGCACAAGGAGTTACCATGAAGTACAATGAGGGTCAAGGAGTGGCAATTAGTGGCAATGAGGGACAAGGAGGGACAAGAACGGACAAGAAGGAACAAATTGGGACAAGGAGGGACATGGTGGTACAAGGAGGGACAAGGAGGGACATTGATGGACTATGAGGAACAAGGAGGAACAAGGAGGGACAAGGAGTGACAAGGAGTGACAAGTGGGAAAAGGAGTGACAAGGAGGGACAATGATGGACTAGGAGGAACAAGTACGGACAAGGAGGGACAAGGAGGGACAAGGAGGAACAATGAGGGACAAGGAGGGACATGGATGGAAAAGGAGGGACAATGAGGGACGAGGATGGAAAAGGAGGGACAAGAACGAACAAGGACGGACAAGGAGGGACCAGTAGGGACAAGGAGGGACCAGTAGGGACAAGGAGGGACCAGTAGGGACAAGGAGGGACCAGTAGGGACATGTAGGAACAAGCAGGAACAAGCAGGGACAATGAGGGACAAGAAGGGAAAGGAGCGACACGGAGGGACAGGGAGGGATAATGAGGGAAAAGGAGGGACAAGGAGTGGCAAGGAGTGGCAAGGAGTGGCAATGAGGGACAAGGAGGGACAGGGAGGAACAAGGAGGGACAAGGAGGGAAAAGGAGGGACAAGGAGGGGCAAGGAGTGGCAATGAGGGACAGGGAGGAACAAGGAGGGACAAGGAGTGAAAAGGAGGGCCAAGGAGTGGCAATGAGGGAAAAGGAGCGACAAGCAGGGACAAAGAGGGGCAATGAGGGATAAGGAGGGACAAGGAGGAACAAGGTGGGGCAATGAGGGACACGGAGGACAAGGTTGGACAATAAGGGGCAAGGAGGGACAAGGAGGGACAAGAAGGGACAAGGAGGGACAAGGAGGGAAAAGGATGGTCACGGAGGGACGAGGATGGACAAGGAGGGACAAGGTTGGGCAATGAGGGACAAGGAGGGCGATGAGGGACAAGGAAGCACAAGGAGGAACAAGGGGGGACAAGGAGGGACAAGGAGGGAAGGGCAGTGACAAGGAGGGGCAATGAGGGACACGAAGGGACAAGGACGGGCCATGTGTGGCAATGAGGGGGAATTAGGGAGAGACAAGGACTGGCAATGTGGGGCAATGAGGGGCAATGAGGTACAAGGAGGGGCAAGGAGTGACAAGGAGGGACAAAGAGGGACAAGGAGGGATAAGGATGGTCACGGAGGGACGAGGATGGACAAGGAGGGACAAGGTTGGGCAATGAGGGACAAGGAGGGCGATGAGGGACAAGGATGGACAAGGAAGCACAAGGAGGAACAAGGGGGGACGAGGATGGACAAGGAGGGACAAGGTTGGGAAATGAGGGACAAGGAGTGGCAATGAGGGAAAAGCAAGCAGGCACAAAGAGGGGCAATGAGGGATAAGGAGGGACAAGGAGGGCCAAGAAGGATCAAGGCGGGACAATGAGGGACACGGAGGGACAAGGTTGGCCAATGAGGGACAAGGAGTGGCAATGAGGTACAAGGACGGACACGGATGGAAAAGGAGGGACAATGAGGGACAAGAACGGACAAGGAGGGACCAGTAGGGGCAACGTGGGACCAGGAGGGACAAGGAGGTACAAGCAGGAACAAGCAGGGACAAGGTGGGACAAGGAGGATCAAGGATGGACAAGGGGGGTCAAGGAGGGACATGGATGGACGCGGCAATGAGGGACACGGAGGGACAAGGAGTGGCAAGGAGTGGCAATGAGGGGCAATGAGGGACAATAAGGGACAAGTAGGGACAACGTGGGACCAGGAGGGACAAGGAGGGACAAGCAGGGACAAGGTGGGACAAGGAGGATCAAGGATGGACAAGGGGGTTCAAGGAGGGACATGGATGGACGCGGCAATGAGGGACACGGAGGGACAAGGAGGGTCAATGAGAGGCAATGAGCGACAATGAGGGACAAGGAGGGACAATAAGGGAAAAGGTGGGACCAGGAGGGACAATGAGGGCAATTAGGGACAAGGAGGGAAAAATAGGGACAATGGTGGGACAAGGAGGGACAAGGAGGGAAAAGGAGTGACAAAGAGGGAAAAGGAGTGACAAGGAGGAACACGGAGTGACAAAGTGGGGCAATGAGGGACAAGGAGGGACAAACAGTAACAAGCAGGGACAAGGTGGGACAAGGAGGGTCAAGGATGGACAAGGAGGGACATGGATGGGCAATGAGGGACAAGGAGGGCGATGAGGGACAAGGATGGACAAGGAAGCACAAGGAGGGACAAGGAGGAACAAGGGGGGACAAGGAGGGACTAGCAGGGACAAGGAGGGGCAATGAGGGACACGAAGGGACAAGGACGGGCCATGTGTGGCAATGAGGGGGAATTAGGGAGAGACAAGGACTGGCAATGTGGGGCAATGAGGGGCAATGAGGTACAAGGAGGGGCAAGGAGTGACAAGGAGTGACAAGGAGGGACAAAGAGGGACAAGGAGGGAAAAGGATGGTCACGGAGGGACGAGGATGGACAAGAAGGGACAAGGTTGGGCAATGAGGGACAAGGAGGGCGATGAGGGACAAGGAAGCACAAGGAGGGACAAGGAGGAACAAGGGGGGACAAGGAGGGACAAGGAGGGAAGGGCAGTGACAAGGAGGGGCAATGAGGGAAAAGGAGGGACACGAATGGACAAGGAGTGACAAGGAGGGACAAGGACGGACAAGGAGGGACCAGTAGGGGCAAGGAGGGACAAGGAATGACAAGGAGGGTCAATGAGAGGCAATGAGCGACAATGAGGGACAAGGAGGGACAATAAGGGAAAAGGTGGGACCAGGAGGGACAATGAGGGCAATTAGGGACAAGGAGGGAAAAATAGGGACAATGGTGGGACAAGGAGGGACAAGGAGGGAAAAGGAGTGACAAAGAGGGAAAAGGAGTGACAAGGAGGAACACGGAGTGACAAAGTGGGGCAATGAGGGACAAGGAGGGACAAACAGTAACAAGCAGGGACAAGGTGGGACAAGGAGGGTCAAGGATGGACAAGGAGGGACATGGATGGGCAATGAGGGACAAGGAGGGCGATGAGGGACAAGGATGGACAAGGAAGCACAAGGAGGGACAAGGAGGAACAAGGGGGGACAAGGAGGGACTAGCAGGGACAAGGAGGGGCAATGAGGGACACGAAGGGACAAGGACGGGCCATGTGTGGCAATGAGGGGGAATTAGGGAGAGACAAGGACTGGCAATGTGGGGCAATGAGGGGCAATGAGGTACAAGGAGGGGCAAGGAGTGACAAGGAGTGACAAGGAGGGACAAAGAGGGACAAGGAGGGACAAGGAGGGAAAAGGATGGTCACGGAGGGACGAGGATGGACAAGGAGGGACAAGGTTGGGCAATGAGGGACAAGGAGGGCGATGAGGGACAAGGATGGACAAGGAAGCACAAGGAGGAACAAGGGGGGACGAGGATGGACAAGGAGGGACAAGGTTGGGAAATGAGGGACAAGGAGTGGAAATGAGGGGCAGTGGGGGAAATGAGGTACAAGGACGGACAAGGAACGACAATTAGGGGCGAGGAGGGAAAAGGAGAGAAAAGAACGGACAAGGAGGGACCAGTAGGGACAAGGAAGGACAAGGAATGACACGGAGGGTCAATGAGGGACAAGGAGGGGCAAGGAGTGACAAGGAGAGACAAGGAGTGACAAGGAGTGACAAGGAGGGACAAAGAGGGACAAGGAGGGACAAGGAGGGACAAGAAGGGACAAGGAGGGAAAAGGATGGTCACGGAGGGACGAGGATGGACGAGGATGGACAAGGAGGGACAAGGTTGGGCAATGAGGGACAAGGAGGGCGATGAGGGACAAGGAAGCACAAGGAGGGACAAGGAGGAACAAGGGGGGACAAGGAGGGACAAGGAGGGAAGGGCAGTGACAAGGAGGGGCAATGAGGGAAAAGGAGGGACACGAATGGACAAGGAGTGACAAGGAGGGAAAATGAGGGACAAGGATGGAGAATGAGGGGCAATAAGGGACAAGGAGGAACCAGCAGGGACCAGCATGGACAAGGAGGGGCAATGAGGGACCATGATGGACAATGAGGGACAAGGATGACAAGGTTGGCCAATGAGGGACAAGGAGTGGCTATGAGGGGCAATGAGGTACAAGGACGGACAAGGAGTGACACGGATGGACAATGAGGGACGAGGAGGGACAAGGAGCGACAACAACGGAAAAGAAGGGATAAGGAGGGACAACGAGGGACAAGGAATGACAAGGAGGGTCAATGAGGGGCAATGAGCGAAAATGAGGGACAAGGAGGGGCAATGAGGGACAAGGAGGGACAATGCGGGACAAGGTGGACCAGGAGGGAGAAGGAGGGGCAAGGAAGGACAGGGAGGACAAGGAGGGACAAGGAGGGACAAGGAGTGGCAATGAGGGACAAGGATTGACAAGGATTGACAAGGAGGGATAAGGAGGGACAAGGAGGGACAGGGAGGGACAAGGAGGGACAAAGAGGGACAAGGAGGGACAGGGAGGGACAGGGAGGGACAAGGAGGGACAAAGAGGGACAAGGAGGGACAAGGAGTGACAAGGAGGGACAAGGAGTGAAAAGGAGAGACAAGGAGGGACAAGGTGGGAAAAGGAGGGATAAGGAGAGACAATGAGGGACAAAGAGTGACAAGGAGGGGCAAGGAGGGGCAAGGAGGGGCAAGGAGTGGCAATGAGGGACAAGGAGGGACAGGGAGGAACAAGGAGGGACAAGGAGTGAAAAGGAGGGCCAAGGAGTGGCAATGAGGGAAAAGGAGCGACAAGCAGGGACAAAGAGGGGCAATGAGGGATAAGGAGGGACAAGGAGGAACAAGGTGGGGCAATGAGGGACACGGAGGACAAGGTTGGACAATGAGGGGCAAGGAGGGACAAGGAGGGACAAGAAGGGACAAGGAGGGACAAGGAGGGAAAAGGATGGTCACGGAGGGACGAGGATGGACGAGGATGGACAAGGAGGGACAAGGTTGGGCAATGAGGGACAAGGAGGGCGATGAGGGACAAGGAAGCACAAGGAGGGACAAGGAGGAACAAGGGGGGACAAGGAGGGACAAGGAGGGAAGGGCAGTGACAAGGAGGGGCAATGAGGGACACAAAGGGACAAGGACGGGCCATGAGTGGCAATGAGGGGGAATTAGGGAGAGACAAGGACTGGCAATGTGGGGCAATGAGGGGCAATGAGGTACAAGGAGGGGCAAGGAGTGACAAGGAGTGACAAGGAGGGACAAAGAGGGACAAGGAGGGACAAGGAGGGACAAGGAGGGAAAAGGATGGTCACGGAGGGACGAGGATGGACAAGGAGGGACAAGGTTGGGCAATGAGGGACAAGGAGGGCGATGAGGGACAAGGATGGACAAGGAAGCACAAGGAGGAACAAGGGGGGACGAGGATGGACAAGGAGGGACAAGGTTGGGAAATGAGGTACAAGGACGGACACGGATGGAAAAGGAGGGACAATGAGGGACAAGAACGGACAAGGAGGGACCAGTAGGGGCAACGTGGGACCAGGAGGGACAAGGAGGTACAAGCAGGGACAAAGTGGGACAAGGAGGATCAAGGATGGACAAGGGGGGTCAAGGAGGGACATGGATGGACGCGGCAATGAGGGACACGGAGGGACAAGGAGTGGCAATAGGGGCAATGAGAGACAATAAGGGACAACGTGGGACCAGGAGGGACAAGGAGGGACAAGCAGGAACAAGCAGGGACAAGGTGGGACAAGGAGGATCAAGGATGGACAAGGGGGTTCAAGGAGGGACATGGATGGACGCGGCAATGAGGGACACGGAGGGACAAGGAGTGGCAATGAGGGGCAATGAGGTACAAGGACGGACATGGACGGACACGGACGGACACGGATGGAAAAGGAGGGACAATGAGGGACAAGGACGGACAAGGAGGGACCAGTAGGGGCAAGGAGGGACAAGGAATGACAAGGAGGGTCAATGAGAGGCAATGAGCGACAATGAGGGACAAGGAGGGACAATAAGGGAAAAGGTGGGACCAGGTGGGACCAGGAGGGACAATGAGGGCAATTAGGGACAAGGAGGGAAAAATAGGGACAATGGTGGGACAAGGAGGGAAAAGGAGTGACAAAGAGGGAAAAGGAGTGACAAGGAGGAACACGGAGTGACAAAGTGGGGCAATGAGGGACAAGGAGGGACAAACAGTAACAAGCAGGGACAAGGTGGGACAAGGAGGGTCAAGGAGGGACATGGATGGGCAATGAGGGACAAGGTGGGCGATGAGGGACAAGGATGGACAAGGAAGCACAAGGAGGGACAAGGAGGAACAAGGGGTGACAAGGAGGGACTAGCAGGGACAAGGAGGGACAAGGACGGGCCATGTGTGGCAATGAGGGGGAATTAGGGAGAGACAAGGACTGGCAATGTGGGGCAATGAGGGGCAATGAGGTACAAGGAGGGGCAAGGAGTGACAAGGAGGGACAAAGAGGGACAAGGAGGGAAAAGGATGGTCACGGAGGGACGAGGATGGACAAGAAGGGACAAGGTTGGGCAATGAGGGACAAGGAGGGCGATGAGGGACAAGGATGGACAAGGAAGCACAAGGTGGAACAAGGGGGGACGAGGAAGGACAAGGAGGGACAAGGAGGGACAAGGTTGGGAAATGAGGGACAAGGAGTGGAAATGAGGGGCAGTGGGGGAAATGAGGTACAAGGACGGACAAGGAACGACAATTAGGGGCGAGGAGGGAAAAGGAGAGAAAAGAACGGACAAGGAGGGACCAGTAGGGACAAGGAAGGACAAGGAATGACACGGAGGGTCAATGAGGGACAAGGAGGGGCAAGGAGTGACAAGGAGAGACAAGGAGTGACAAGGAGGGACAAGGAGGGACAAGAAGGGACAAGGAGGGACAAGGAGGGAAAAGGATGGTCACGGAGGGACGAGGATGGACAAGGAGGGACAAGGTTGGGCAATGAGGGACAAGGAGGGCGATGAGGGACAAGGAAGCACAAGGAGGGACAAGGAGGAACAAGGGGGGACAAGGAGGGACAAGGAGGGAAGGGAAGTGACAAGGAGGGGCAATGAGGGAAAAGGAGGGACACGAATGGACAAGGAGTGACAAGGAGGGAAAATGAGGGACAAGGATGGAGAATGAGGGGCAATAAGGGACAAGGAGGAACCAGCAGGGACCAGCATGGACAAGGAGGGGCAATGAGGGACAATGATGGACAATGAGGGACAAGGATGACAAGGTTGGCCAATGAGGGACAAGGAGTGGCTATGAGGGGCAATGAGGTACAAGGATGGATAAGGAGTGACACGGATGGACAATGAGGGACGAGGAGGGACAAGGAGCGACAACAACGGAAAAGAAGGGATAAGGAGGGACAACGAGGGACAAGGAATGACAAGGAGGGTCAATGAGGGGCAATGAGCGAAAATGAGGGACAAGGAGGGACAAGGAGGGGCAATGAGGGACAAGGAGGGACAATGCGGGACAAGGTGGACCAGGAGGGAGAAGGAGGGGCAAGGAAGGACAGGGAGGACAAGGAGGGACAAGGAGTGGCAATGAGGGACAAGGATTGACAAGGAGGGATAAGGAGGGACAAGGAGGGACAGGGAGGGACAAGGAGGGACAAAGAGGGACAAGGAGGGACAGGGAGGGACAAGGAGGGACAAAGAGGGACAAGGAGGGACAAGGAGTGACAAGGAGGGACAAGGAGTGAAAAGGAGAGACAAGGAGGGACAAGGAGGGACAAGGTGGGAAAAGGAGGGATAAGGAGAGACAATGAGGGACAAAGAGTGACAAGGAGGGAAATGAGGGCAAAGGAGGGACAAGGAGTGGTAATGAGGGACAAGGAGGGAAAAGGAGCGACAAGCAGGGACAGGGAGGGATAATGAGGGACAAGGAGGGACAAGGAGGGACAAGGAGGGACAAGGAGGGACAAGGAGGGACAAGGAGGGACAAGGAGGGACAAGGAGTGGCAACGAGGGACAAGGAGGGAAAAGGAGCGACAAGCAGGGACAAGGAGGGGCAATGAGGGACAAGGAGGGACAAGGAGGGACAAGGAGTGGCAATGAGGGGCAAGGAGTGGCAATGAGGGCAATGAGGGACAAGGAGGGACAAGAACGGACAAGGAGGGACAAGAACGGACAAGGAGGGACCAGGAGGGTCAATGAGGGGCAATGAACGACAATGAGGGACAAGGAGGGATAAGGAGTGGCAAGGGGGGACAAGGAGGAACAAGGTGGGACCAGGAGGGACAAGGTGGGACAAGGAAGGAAAAGGAGGGACACGAAGAGTCAGTGAGCGACAATGAGGGACAAGGTGGGGCAATGAGTGACAAGGAGGGGCAAGGCGGGACAAGAAGGGACAAGGTGGGGCAATGAGTGACCAGGCGGGACAAGGAGGGACAAGGAGAGACAAGGAGTGACAGTGTGGGGCAATGAGGGGCAATGAGGTACAAGGACGGACACGGAGGGACACGGATGGAATAGGAGGGACAATGAGGGACGAGGAGGGAAAAGGAGGGACAAGAACGGATAAGGAGGGACCAGTAGGGACAAGGAGGAACAAGCATGGACAATGAGGGACAAGGAGGGACAAGGAGCGACACGGAGGGAAAAGGAGGGAAAAGGATGGTCACGGAGGGTCAAGGAGGGGCGAGGATGAACAAGGAGGGACACGGAGGGACAAGGTTGGGCAAAGAGGGACAAGGAGTGGCAATTAGGGACAAGGAGGGAAAAAGAGGGACAATGGTGGGACAAGGAAGGACAAGGAGGGACAAGGAGTGACAAGGAGGGAAAAAGAGGGACAATGGTGGGTCAAGGAGGGACAAGGACGGACAATGAGATGGTCACGGAGGGACGAGTTTGGACAAGGAGGGGCGATGAGGGACAAGGATGGACAAGGAAGCACAAGGAGGGACAAGGAGTGAAAAGGTGGGTAGGACAATGAGGGACGAGGAGGGACAAGGAGAGACAAGAACGGAAAAGAACGGACAAGGAGGGACCAGTATGGACAAGGAATGACACGGAAGGTCAATGAGGGGCAATGAGCGACAATGAGGAGCAATGAGTGACAAGTAGGGACCAGAAGGGACAAGGAGGGACAATGAGGGACAAGGAGGGACAAGGAGGGACAAGGAGGGACAAGGAGGGACAAGGAGGGACAAGGAGGGACAAGGAGGGACAAGGAGGGACAAGGAGGGACAAGGAGGGACAAGGAGGGACAAGGAGGGACAAGGAGGGACAAGGAGGGACAAGGAGGGGCCAGGAGGGACAAGGAGGGGCAAGGAATGACAAGGAGGGAAAATGAGGGACAAGAATTGGCAATGAGGGAGAAGGAGGGAAAAGGACGGAAAAAGAGCGACAAGCAGGGACAATAAGGGAAACGGAGGGGCAAGGATTGACAAGGAGGGGCAATGAGGGACTAGGAGGGACAAGGAGGAACAAGCAGCGACAATGAGGGACAAGGCAGGGACAAGGAGGGGCAATGAGGGAAAAGGAGGGGCACGAATGGACAAGGAGTGACAAGGAGGGACAAGGAGGGAAAATGAGGGACAAGGATGGATAATGAGGGGCAATAAGGGACAGAGAGGAACAAGCAGGGACAAGGAGGGGCAGTGAGGGGCAATTAGGGACAATGAAGGCCAAGGGTGGACAATGTTGGGCAATGAAGGACAAGGAGTGGCTATGAGGGGCAATGAGGTACAAGGACGGACAAGGAATGACACGGATGGACAATGAGGGACGAGGAGGGACAAGGAGCGACAACAACGGAAAAGAAGGAATAAGGAGGGACAACGAGGGACAAGGAATGACAAGGAGGGTCAATGAGGGGCAATGAGCGAAAATGAGGGACAAGGAGTGACAATGAGGGGCAGTGAGGGACAAGGAGGGACAATGCGGGACAAGGTGGGACCAGGAGGGAGAAGGAGGGGCAAGGAAGGACAAGGAGGGTCAAGGAGGGACAAGGTTGGGCAATGAGGGACAAGGAGGGGCGATGAGGAACAAGAATGGACAAGGAAGCACAAGGAGGAATAAGGGGTGACAAGGAGGGACAAGCAGGGACAAGGAGGGACAAGGAGGGGCAATGAGGGACACTGAGGGACAAGCAGGGACAAGGAGGGAAAAGATGGGACAATGAGGGAGAAGGATTGACAAGGAGGGACAAGTGGGGACAAGGACGGACAAGGAGGGACAATGAGGGACAAGGAGGAACAAGCAGGGACGATGAGGGACAAGAAGGGACAAGGAGCGACACGGAGGGACAGGGAGGGAAAAGGAGGGACAAGGTGGGACAATCAGGGACAAGGAGGTACAAGGTTGGGCAATGAGGGACAAGGAGGGGCGATGAGGGACAAGGATGGACAAGGAAGCACAAGGAGGAACAAGGAGGGACAAGGAAGGGCAATGAAAGACAAGGAGGGACAAGGACTTAAAAGGAGGGACAAGGGAGACAAGGAGGGAAAAGGAGGGACAAGGTTGGGCAATGAGGGACAAGGAGGGACAAGGAGTGGCAATTAGGGACAAGGAGGGAAAAAGAGGGACAAGGAGGGACAAGGAGTGACTAGGAGAGACAAGGAGGGACAAGGAGGGACAAGGAGGGACAAGGAGGGACAAGAAGGGACAAGGAGGGACAAGAAGGGGCAAGGAGTGACAAGGAGGGAAAAGGATGGTCACAGAGAAACGAGGATGGACAAGGAGGGACAAGGTTGGGCAATGAGGGACAAGGAGGGGCGATGAGGAACCAGGAGGGACAAGCAGGGACAAGGAGGGGCAATGAGGTACAAGGACGGACACGGAGGGACACGGATGGAATAGGAGGGACAATGAGGGACGAGGAGGGAAAAGGAGGGACAAGAACGGATAAGGAGGGACCAGTAGGGACACGGAGGACAAGGAGGGACACGGAGGGACAGGGAGGGAAAAGGATGGTCACGGAGGGTCAAGGAGGGGCGAGGATGAACAAGGAGGGACACGGAGGGACAAGGTTGGGCAATGAGGGACAAGGAGTGGCAATTAGGGACAAGGAGGGAAAAAGAGGGACAATGGTGGGACAAGGAGTGACAAGGACGGACAATGAGGGAAAAGGATGGTCACGGAGGGACGAGGATGGACAAGGAGGGACAAGGTTGGGCAAGGAGGGACAAGGTTGGGCAATGAGGGAGAAGGAGGGACAAGGACGGACCAGGAGGGAACAGTAGGGGCAAGGAGGGACAAGGAGGGTCAATGAGAGGCAATGAGCGACAATAAGGGACAAGGTGGGACCAGGAGGGACAAGGATGGAAAAGGAGGGACAAGGAAGGCAAGATGGGTCAAATAGGGGCAATGAGGTACAAGGACGGACACGGAGGGACCCGGATGGAAAAGGAGGGACAGTGAGGGACGAGGAGGGGCAATTAGGGACAAGGAGTTAAAAGGATGGACAAGGAGGGAAAAGGAGGGACAAGGAGTGACAAGGACGGACAAGGTTGGGCAATGAGCGACAAGGAGGGACAAGGAGTGGCAATTAGGGACAAGGAGGGAAAAAGAGGGACAATGGTGGACAAGGAGGGACAAAAAGGGACAAGGAGGGACAAGGAGTGTCAATGAGGGACAATGACGGAAAAGGAGTGACAAGGAGGGACAAGGACGGAAAAGGAGGGACAAGCAGGGACAAGGAGGGAAAAGGAGGAAAAAGGAGGGACAAGGATTGACAAGGAGGGACAAGATGGGACAAGTGGGGACAAGAACGGACAAGATGGGACAAGTGGGGACAAGAACGGACAAGGAGGGACCAGGAGGGTCAATGGACAAGGAGGGACAAGGTGGGGCAATGAGTGACAACAAGGGACAAGAAGGGACAAGGTGGGGCAATGAGTGACCAGGAGGGACAAGGTGGGACCAGGCTGGACAAGGATGGAAAAGGAGGGACAAGCAGGGACAAGGAGGGGCAAGGAGGGAAAAGGAGGGACAAGATGGCACAATGAGGGACAAGGACTGACAAGATGGGACAAGTGGGGACAAGGACGGACAAGGAGGGGCAAGGATTGACAAGGAGGGGCAATGAGGGACAAGCAGGGACAATGAGGGACAAGAAGGGACAAGGAGCGACACGGAGGGACAGGGAGGTACAATGTTGGGCAATGAGGGACAAGGAAGAACAAGGAGGGACAAGGAGTGACAAGTGGGAAAAGGAGCGAAAAGGAGTGACAAGGAGGGACAAGAAGGGATAATGAGGGACACGCAGCGGCAAGGAGGGACAAGGACTTAAAAGGAGGGACAAGGAGTGACAAGGAGGGAAAATTAGGACAAGGAGGGACAAGGTTGGGCAATGAGGGACAAGTAGGGACAAGGACTGGCAATTAGGGACAAGGAGGGAAAAAGAGGGACAAGGAGGGACTAGTAGGGACAAGGAGGGACAAGGATGGATAAGGAGGGACCAGTAGGGACAAGGAGGACAAGGAGGGACCAGTAGGGACAAGGAGGAACAAGCATGTACAATGAGGGACAAGGAGTGACACGGAGGGACAGGGAGGGAAAAGGAGGGAAAAGGATGGTCACGGAGGGTCAAGGAGGGGCGAGGTTGAACAAGGAGGGACACGGAGGGACAAGGTTGGGCAATGAGGGACAAGGAGGGACAAGGAGTGACAATTAGGGACAAGGAGGGAAAAAGAGGGACAATGGTGGGACAAGGAGGAACAAGGAGGTACAAGGAGGAACAATGAGGGACAAGGAGGGACATGGAGAAACAAGGAGTGACAAGGAGAGATAAGGAGTGGCAATGAGGTACAAGGACGGACACGGAGGGACACGAATGGAAAAGGAGGGTCAATGAGGAACTAGGAGGGAAAAGGAGGGACAAGAACGAACAAGGAGGGACCAGTAGGGACAAGGAGGGACAAGGAGGGACAAGAAGGGACCAGTAGGGACATGGAGGATCAAGCAGGAACAAGCAGGGACAAGGAGCGACACGGAGGGGCAGGGAGGGAAAAGGAGGGACAAGGAGGGAAAAGAATGGTCACGGAGGGTCAAGCAGGATCGAGGATGAACATGGAGGGACAAGGAGGGATAATGAGGGAAAAGGAGGGACAAGGAGTGGCAAGGAGTGGCAATAAAGGACAAGGAGGGACAGGGATGAACAAGGAGGGACAAGGAGGGAAAAGGAGGGCCAAGGAGTGGCAATGAGGGAAAAGGAGCGACAAGCAGGGACAAAGAGGGGTGTTTAGCATTGCGCTAAACTTATTGCGAGCACTGTTGCTCAAGTTTACATGACAGCGCAGTAGCCAAAAGGGCATGTGTGTAGTCATATGTACATTAGGGCGTACCTCAAAAAAAAAGTTCGCCGTACACCTTCGAATATGAAGTATTATTGAAAGGTAGTTTCAAAAAAAAAAAATTTATTTTTTTATGCCGAACGTAGGGGTTTTTTTTTACATTTTTCTATATAACTTGTATTTATAAACGGATTTTAAAGTGTGATACATCGATGTTTTTGTCTCGACGAGGCCGATTTTTTTGTCTTTGAAGTCATTGAGCTCAAGCACCCCCTTCTGGTACTTACCCATCATTTCTCAGTTGCTACTACCCTAATGTACCACTCTAATAATCGAAAATTAAAGCTCGCATAAAATCATGAATCATGTTTGAGCTCAATGACTTCAAAGACAAAAAAATCGGACAAAAACATCGATGTATCACACTTTAAAATCCGTTTATAAATGCAGAAGTTATATAGAAAAATGTAAAAGCGCGACCCCTACGTTCGGCATAAAAAAATAAAAAAAATTTTTTTGAAACTACCTTTCAATAATACTTCATATTCGAAGGTGTACGGCGAACTTTTTTTTTTGACTTGTAACCTGGTACGCTCTAATGTACATGCATGTACATACATACACACACGTACACACATGCCCTGGAAGCTACCTGCTAGTTGTCTGTTCTGCTTTGTGCTTGCTGAATATCGTTTGGCTGCCGCGATGGAGAAGCCTAAGCGATATTCAAGCAGGACAAAGCATATTTACTCTCGTTCTAACATTCAAACCGTCGACCCGCACCAGCCCCCGTGACAAAGTGAAAAGTGGTAAAGTTATAAATTGAAAAGTGAAATACTAATAATTACAAATTATAAGTGAAATACACATTTACAAACACATACAAATTAAATTTAAAGAATTTGAACAAAACATTTTGAAACGAACCAAAAGAAAAAAAACTCATACATACATGTACATTAGTGTGGTTCGAATAAAAATAGACACATGAATTTCAAATGTTAATTGAATTAATATTAAATCATTAAAATTACAAATTAAGCGAAAGTGTACAACAACAACAAAATTGAAAAAAGAAAAAAATACAAACTACTGAAATTGAAACAAAACCCCCAAACTAATTAATTAAAAAACAAAAGGCACAAAAAAAAAGGTTCGATACAAAACATTATGGTCCTAGTCGAACCGGAGGTTTTTTAAATAACTAAAAATAGACCAAGTTTAAAAAGTGTTTGTGACAAAAAGTGACATTGTGAGTTTAGTGAACAAATACAAAACAAAACCAACTAACACAAAAAATCTCATCCCCGGTTAAAACATTGAAAAAAAGTAACGGTACGGCACGGTAACTACAACAACATCAAAATTACAAAAACGAACATTTTTGCAGAATCTGCAAAACAAGGTACCGTAATAACGGTCAACAACAGCGACAGCATCAACAGCAGCGACAGCGTCACCAGCAGCAGCATTCTCAAACCGCCTAGCAACAAGACGAAAAGAAGGAAGAGGACGCAGGTACCCAACACACACACACACCCACCCATACACAAACCTTGAACAACAAGTAGTAAGTCCCGTTTTTATATTATTTTACATCACGCAACAACCAGAGAAGAATAGAGGGTGCTCGAACTTTTGTGACTCCGCCTCATACTATCGTATTGAAGGAAAGTCTTGTTGTTTTACAAAGCGATATGACCCTGGATGCTCTTGGCTAGTTGTTACGTGCATTTCTTCTTGGTAGATTTGGAACATCTCTTGGAAAATTATTTGACACTTATTTGCCGCGACCCCCCAAGTTAACATTCTATTTTTTTTGAGGAAAAAATTTGACTTGCGAGACAATAGACTTTTGCCGCTGGAAAAGTTTATCGGTCAAATTTTATAATACAACATTCTGGGATACTCCTTTTTGGATCAACATAAAAGCGTTCTTACAAAATTTGACTTGCGAGACAATAGACTTTTGCCGCTGGAAAAGTTTATAGGTCAAATTTTATAAAACAACATTCCGAGACACTCCTTTTTCGATCAAACTAGATTTTTTTTTAACAAAATTTTGGCTTGCGAGACAATAGACTTTGCCGCTGGAAAAGTTTATCGGCCAAATTGTACGGTTCAACACAATTATTGTTGTAAAATTAATTGGTTCTTGACAATAGACCCCAAATACACTCGTCCCAGTATTTTATTGATATAAAAACTTACGTGGTATCCTGGTAAAAGACCCCAACTCCGAGATTTTTGGAAATACTATTTTTTCTGGGTAATTTTGTTGCATTCACAAGATAAACTCAAGAATTTGGCAAAAATTAAAGTGGGCGTTTCAAATTTTCTTTACGTTTTTGACGGGCTCAAGGACTTTATAACAGAAAAGTACGAAAATTTGCCATGGATACAATTTTATGTGAAAAGTTTGCTAATTGCGTGAACGATTTAGTCGATTTCGAGTGCGTCTTCTCCGTCTCGAAGACCGAGGACAGCGTTCATGGGCTCGAAATTCTGAGGGTTGAACTCAATTCACTATGGGACCAAGTCAAACGGGCGTATTTGGAGTGCCGCGATCGAGTGGCGGAAGCAGGAGAGAAACCAATTGACAAAACGAAACTTAGGAACCACTATAAGGAATCACTAACCAGCTACACCAGAGTTTTAAGCGCACTAAATGATGAGATTCAGACGATTAAGGATCGGCTAGCGGAAGAAAAACAGGAGCGTGTATCAGCGGCGGCAGAGAAAAAGACGGAGTCTGAATTTGCACCAATATCGAGGTTACCACCCTGTGACACGGACACCTTCCGTGGAGGATACACCGCCTGGCCGACATTTAGAGACCTTTTTTCTGCCATCTACATCAAAAACTCCAAATTGAGCAAAGTCGAGAAATTACTCCACCTGACCCAGAAAACTGCGGGAGAAGCGAGGGAAATCATTAACCACGTACCCCTAACCAATGATGGATTCGACATTGCCTGGAGAAACTTAGTGGCCAGATATGAAAATAAGAGGATGCAGGTTAATGATGCAGGTTAATGAACAGCTGAAGACTCTATTTAATTTGCCCCATGTTTCCGCAGATTCAGGGTGTTCGATACAAAAAATGCAGCGAACAATTAATAGTTTAATTCAAACGTTGAATACATTAAATATTGACACCGGGGGATGGGACCCAATTTTAGTATTCCTTAGCTCAACAAAGCTACCTAGAAATTTCCTAGAAGAATTTGAAAATTCTCTAAAAGATTGTACGACACTTCCTACTTGGGCAGAATTTGATATGTTCTTGACACACAAGTTCAAGACCCTAGAGTCGGTCGGAAATATAAAACCGAGCGCATCAAAAAATATTCAGCCTGGATCTGATCATAATAAAAAAGACAGGCGTTTTAATTCGTTTCAAACAAATATTTCACAAAATCCAACAAGCACGGGAACAAAGCACAAACTCAGCAATAATTCAACAAATTCGTTTAACAAGAATGATCAGAGTTGTCAACTCTGCAAGGAAAATCATTTTATCCGAGATTGTCCAAAATTCCTTGAAAAGAGTATAAATGACAGAATTCACATTGTAAAGACTTCATATTTATGCTACAACTGTCTCTCCTCAAAGCATAGCGTCAAGGATTGTAGAAGCCCCTATAAATGTCGAGAGTGTCAACTAAAGCATCACACCGTGTTGCATAAGGCAAATGGGACCCAATCTTCAATGGACAGTCAAACTTTAGAAAGAGATAATGCACGACCTAGTACTAGTGCTGCAGCTCTTACAACGTTAATACAGTCCACATCAAACCTAGAACCTCCTAGCCTCACAACTTTGACTCTTCAATAGTGCAAACCACCTTGTCTACTACAAAGTAGAGAAACTTTGCTGTTCACTGCCATAGTTCAAGTCGAGTCTCGAGGGCAGAAATACGATGCCAGAGCAATCATTGACCCTGGATCTCAATCTACTTTCATTTCGGAAAAACTTAAGAATTTTTTAAGACTTCCTACGAGGCGCAACATAGTTCATGTGACCGGTATAAATCAGGCCGTGTCAGAAACCTCTATAAAAACTTGTCTTTTCAACCTTTGCTCACGAACAGACCCTAGATTTAAATTAGAAGTTTGGGCACCGGTCTTGAAGACCTTACATTCTAATTTACCACCTAGAACACTGGAAAAAACTCAAATTATTGATGCTTCCAAACTTGAACTGGCAGACCCTCGTTTTTACGCAAGCCGACCTATTGATCTTCTGATTGGAATGGATATCGGACCTCTAATTTTCGCAATTGGCGTTCCTATGCAGTCTATCGGGTCACTATTAGCTCAAAAAACCGTATTTGGATGGATTATCGGTGGACCCATTACTCAGGAGACTCAAGTCGAAAACCGCATTTCACTTTGTAACACCGTCTCGATTGAAAAAATCCTCACACGTTTTTGGGAGGTGGAGGAGACCCCAAAAAAGATTTTGCGGTCAGAAGAGGATACATTTTGTGAACAAAATTTTAAATCTGCAACTCGTCGACACAAAACTGGAAGGTACATTGTGACTCTCCCATTCAAAACTTGCGAAGAATTGGGAGCTTCCAGGAACATTGCTATGGCGCAGTTTCATCGAATGGAGAAAAAGTTACTAAAAACGCCGGACATCAAGCAACAGTATGATCAGACCATTTTAGAATACTTGGAATTGGGTCATATGAGAAGGATCACAGCGCAGGAGGTAGATAATACACCACACTATTACCTGCCACATCATGCCGTCATTAAGCCAGATAGGGTAACGACAAAACTGAGAGTTGTTTTCAACGCATCCAGCCCCTCGTCTAACAAAAAAAGGCTTAACGATAATTTGTTCCCGGGACCCATTCTTCAACAAGATCTTATTTTACAAATACTAAAATGGAGATTTTATAGGTACGTTTTTAACGCCGACGTCACGAAAATGTACAGGCAGATTCTTTTAGACCCTAGGCAGACCAAATACCAAAGAATTCTCTTTAGGAAATCTCCAAATGATCCTATAGAGGACTTTGAACTCCTAACTGTAACTTTTGGAGTTAATTGCGCACCATTCCTTGCCATTCGGACACTTCTTCAACTTGCCGAAGACGTGAAAGACACACACCCCCTAGCCGCAGATATAATTCCACAGAATTTGTATGTTGACGACGTCCTAGCGGGAGGTCACACAATAAAAGAGGCCATCACATCAAGAAAAGAATTGGTATCGGCCTTGGATTCAGCCGGTTTCGAGTTACGGAAGTGGACATCAAATGACCCACTTGTAATTCAAGATTTACCTCCAGACTCACTTCTTCCTGTCAATTGGTTAGACTTATCTGAGGGAACATCAACGAAAACCCTAGGTATCAGGTGGAACATATCAAGTGACTCCTTTACATTCACTTCACCACCGATTGAGGAAAGTATAACGCACACGAAGAGATCAGTCCTTTCCACAATTGCCAAGTTTTTCGACCCTTGCGGATGGTTGGCACCAGTAATTGTGATAGCTAAACTAATAATGCAACAAGTCTGGCTGGATCAAATTGATTGGGATGACATTTTGAAACCCATAACTAACATAAACTGGCAGAATTTCATTAAAACTTGTCCATCAATTGATACTGTCGCGATGCCAAGGTGGGTTCAGTTCAGACACTCTAGTTCCATCGAAATCCATGGATTTTGCGACGCATCGGAAAGTGCATACGCTGCCACATTGTATATACGAGTCCAACATTCCGATAATAGCATAGACACTTTTCTACTGGCAGCCAAGACACGTGTGGCCCCCATTAAGAAAATTTCGCTACCTCGTTTAGAGTTATGTGGAGCTGTCCTTTTATCAAAATTAGCTTCAGCAATAATTCCACAGCTTCGAATCTCAAACTTTTCGACGCAATACTGGACCGATTCAACAATTGTTCTCGCATGGCTGAAAAAACCACCTTGTGCCTGGAGCACTTTTGTCGGAAATCGAGTATCTGATATTCTGGAAGGTATTGGAAATGAACGGTGGCGACATGTGGACTCTGAAAGCAATCCCGCAGACATTGCCAGTCGGGGCTGTTCACCAAACGACTTAAAGTCACATCATTTGTGGTGGCATGGACCCCCATGGCTCAAATTTCCGCAAGACCGATGGCCAAAGTACGAAGTTCAAGAAGACACCAATTTGGAAGCCAAATCTGTCAAAGTATTTGCAACCTCAACCTTTGACGACCCACTTTTGAGATTTTCTTCCCTTTCTCATGCATATAAGGTTTTAGCATACGCACTTCGTTTTTGGAGAAACACCGGCATAAATAGGACACTACTTACAATTTCATCCGTAGAAATTACCGCTGAAGAGATTCGGGACATTAAAGTCCGTCTTATAATCATCACTCAAAAACACTATTTTGCCCTTGAACATCGGGCTCTAGCGCAAAAAACTCATATTTCACCTAGCAGTAGTCTCTTATCTCTTAATCCGTTTCTGGATTCCAAGGGGGTCATGAGAGCGAACGGTCGACTTGTTCAATCGCCTGCCTTAACGTATAATGAACGTCATCCAATACTCTTACCATACGAGGCAAGATTAACTCAACTTTTGGTAGAATTCACGCACAAGGTCACAATTCATGGAGGAAACCAACTTATGACACGAGTATTGAGAACTGAATTTTGGATATTCAGATTGAAACCCTTAGTAAAAAAGGTTATACACAACTGCAAGACATGTATACTGTATAAACGACACACTCAAACTCAGATTATGTCATCTCTTCCTCCAGAACGTACCATGCCATCTCGACCCTTCAACAACACAGGAGTCGATTTTGCTGGGCCCTTTAGCATCAAAAATTTCACTGGTCGAGCTTGCCTTATTACAAAAGGATATGTATGCATATTTGTCTGTTTTGCCACAAAAGCCATTCACCTGGAAGCCACAAGCGACTTGTCGACACAATCTTTCCTCGCCGCCCTTGCACGGTTTATCGGCCGAAGAGGTTGTCCTGCCAGGATTTACTCTGATAATGGCACAAATTTCGTGGGAGCAGCTGAAATGATGCGAAAAGACAGACTCGAGTTCCTCAAGACTCTTCAAAGTAACGCCATTCAACAGAATGCACATCACGAACTTGACTGGAAATTCATACCTCCTGGCGCACCTCATATGGGTGGTCTGTGGGAGGCGGGCGTAAAGTCATTCAAAACACATTTGAGAAAATTAATACCAAAAATGAATTTCACCTTTGAAGAGCTCTCAACAATCTTAGCCCGAATTGAGGCTTGTCTGAACTCGAGACCCTTGAGCGCTGCTAGCGATGACCCTGACGATTTGTCCCCTTTAACTCCTGGACACTTTCTTATTGGGACGTCCATGCTGGCACCTGCCGAATCGGACATATCTGACGACGATTTAACTTACGCCAATAGATGGAAACGTCTAAAAATAATTTCCCAATATTTTTGCCAGCGTTGGAAGTCCGAATATTTGAATGAACTCCACCGTAGAACAAAATGGAAGTACCAAAGGGAAAATGTCAAAGACAATGATCTCGTCATTTCAAGGACGAAAAATTGTCCCCTACTGAGTGGCGAATGGGGCGAATAGTAAAAACGTATCCTGGACTCGACCAGAATACCAGGGTTGTAGATATTAAAACGTCCCACGGCATAATTAGTCGACCCATTACCAAAGTTGTCAAACTATTTTCCGATTGACTAGATCCTAGTTTTATTTTCAACAGAACACACATTCACATTTATTGTTTTCTAGTTATGGCTGCATATCTACCCCGAGAGGACTGGCAACATGAGCGGCGCACTGAACCAAACGAAAGGCCGGCCCCAAGCAATGAACGGCGTAGTCGGTCCGGCGAGCGGCCCAGTCAACAGCGTGACCGGCGGCCCAACGACTGGCAGTACTCTTGCGGTCTGTGCCAAGAAGACCACGCCCTCAGCTCCTGCCGCCGTTTCCGAGAGCTAACACCGTACCAGCGGTACGAGGCAGTTGAGCGTCGGGGCTATTGCCGGAATTGCCTGGCCAGGAGCCACTTAGCGCCAGACTGTACCTGTCTGGTTGGTTGCCGTCGGTGCACCGAACGCCATCACACGCAGCTACATGGGCCCCGCAACTGCAGGACTCCTTACAAAGGGCCACCGTGCCGGCACCTGTTTACAGATGGGCTATGGTTTTTGTGCCGACTGCCATGGTCAGAATAGCTGCGGAGACGGGGGACACTTGGTCAACTATGCGGGCCCTCGTTAGCCAGTCCTCCCCAATGTCGAGGATAGCAACATCCACCTTCAAGCGGCTGAGCCTGCGGTCCTTCTTGCACGAAGGCCAACGTTTCACAACCTTTAAAGTAAGGCCGCGGCATGACAGAAACGTTTGGGCATTGAAGGTGCATGCTCTTATCACGGACGAATTGCCAAGACGACCCTACTCTGACCCCATCCTAGAAGACCCGACCCGCGATTTTGCCGCTGCCACTACCGCCGATGTGGATCCCCGAGGAAACACCCCCCTAGATGTCGAGCTGGGCGCCGATGTGTACTCCGCAATAAGGTGCGAGGGTGCTCTCTTTGCCGGAATTGGGGATGTGTACGCGTACCAAACTGCGCTGGGCTATGTTTTCTCGGGGCCCACCCAAAATTTATTTAAACGCTAGGTTAAGTCTTATGTTTGTAAATTTTCACTGAGTCACGGGGAGGCGGAATGTTTAGCATTGCGCTAAACTTATTGCGAGCACTGTTGCTCAAGTTTACATGACAGCGCAGTAGCCAAAAGGGCATGAGTGTAATCATATGTACATGCATGTACATACATACACACACGTACACACATGCCCTGGAAGCTACCTGCTAGTTGTCTGTTCTGCTTTGTGCTTGCTGAATATCGTTTGGCTGCCGCGATGGGGAAGCCTAAGCGATATTCAAGCAGGACAAAGCAGATTTACTCTCGTTCTAACATTCAAACCGTCGACCCGCACCAGCCCCCGTGACAAAGTGAAAAGTGGTAAAGTTATAAATTGAAAAGTGAAATACTAATAATTACAAATTATAAGTGAAATACACATTTACAAACACATACAAATTAAATTTAAAGAATTTGAACAAAACATTTTGAAACGAACCAAAAGAAAAAAAAAACTCATACATACATTGAATTAATATTAAATCATTAAAATTACAAATTAAGCGAAAGTGTACAACAACAACAAAATTGAAAAAAGAAAAAAATACAAACTACTGAAATTGAAACAAAACCCCCAAACTAATTAATTAAAAAACAAAAGGCACAAAAAAAGGTTCGATACAAAACAAGGGGCAATGAGGGATAAGGAGGGACAAGGAGGAACAAGGTGGGGCAATGAGGGACACGGAGGACAAGGTTGGACAATGGGGGACAATGAGGGACCAGTAGGGACATGGAGGAACAAGCAGGAACAATCAGGGACAATGAGGGACAAGAAGGGACAAGGAGCGACAGGGAGGGAAAGGAGGAAAATAATGGTCACGGAGGGTCAAGCAGGGACGAGGATGAACATGGAGGGACAAGGAGGGATAATGAGGGAAAAGGAGGGACAAGGAGTGGCAATGAGGGACAAGGAGGGACAGGGAGGGACAGGGAGGAACAAGGAGGGAAAAGGAGGGCCAAGGAGTGGCAATGAGGGAAAAGGAGCGACAAGCAGGGACAAAGAGGGGCAATGAGGGATAAGGAGGGACAAGGAGGGACAAGGAGGAACAAGGTGGGGCAATGAGGGACACGGAGGACAAGGTTGGACAATGAAGGACAAGGAGTGGCAATGAGGGACAGGAGGAGCAAGGAGGGACTAGGAGTGACAAGTGGGAAAAGGAGTGACAAGGAGGGACAATGACGGACAAGGAGGTCCAAGGAGGAACAGGGAGGGACAAGGAGTGGCAATGAGGGACAAGGAGGAACAAAGAGGGTCAAGGCGGGATAAGGAGGGACAACAAGGATAAGGAGGGAAAAGGAGTGGCAAGGAGGGACAATGAGGGACAAGAACGGACAAGGAGGGACCAGTAGGGGTAAGGAGGGACAAGGAATGACAAGGGGGGTCAATGAGAGGCAATGAGGGACAATAAGGGACAAGGAGGGACAACGTGGGACCAGGAGGGACAAGGAGGGACAAGCAGGAAAAAGTAGGGACAAGCAGGGACAAGGTGGGACAAGGAGGGTCAAGGATGGGCAAGGGGGGTCAAGGAGGGACATGGATGGACGCGGCAATGAGGACACTGATGGACAAGGTTGGGCAATGAGGGACAAGGAGTGGCAATGAGGTACAAGGAGGGACACGGACGGACACGGATGGAAAAGGAGGGAAAAGGAGAGAAAAGAACGGACAAGGAGGGACCAGTAGGGACCAGTAGGGACAAGGAATGACACGGAGGGTCAATGAGGGACAAGGATTGACAATGAGGGACAAGGAGGGACAAGGAGGGACAAGGAGGGACAAGGAGTGACAAGGAGTGACAAGGAGTGACAAGGAGGGACAATGAGAGACAAGGTCGGGCAATGAGGGACAAGGAGGGAAAGGCAGGACAAGGATGGACAAGGAGTGGAAATGAGGTGCAATGAGGGACAAGGAGGGTCAAGGAGAGACAATGATGGAAAAGGATGGGGCAATGATGGACAAGGAGTGGCAATGGTGGGCAATGAGGTTCAAGCAGGGACAAAGAGGGACAAGGAGTGACAAGGAGGGACAAGGAGGTACAATGAGGTACAATGAGGGACAAGGAGGGACAATGATGGACAAGGAGGAAGAAGGAGGAACAAGGAGGGACAAGGAGGAACAAGGAGGAGCAAGGAGGAGCAAGGAGGGACAAGGAGTGACAAGTGGGAAAAGGAGCGAAAAGGAGTGACAAGGAGGGACAAGAAGGGATAATGAGGGACACGCAGCGGCAAGGAGGGGCAAGGAGTGACAAGGAGGGACAAGGAGTGACAAGTAGGAACAAGAAGGGAAAAGGATTGACAAGGAGGGGCAAGGAGGGACAATGAGGGAAAAGGACGGAAAAGGAGCGACAAGGAGGGACAATGTGGGACGAGGAATGTCATGGAGCGTCAAGGAGGGTCAAGGAGAGACAATGAGGGACAAGGAGTGGCAACTAGGGACAAGGAGGGACAAGGAGTGACAAGGATGGTCAATGAGAGGCAATGAGGGACAAGGAGGGACAACGTGGGACAAGGTGGGACAAGGTGGGACAAGGAGTGGCAATGAGGGAAAAGGAGCGACAAGCAGGGACAAAGAGGGGCAATGGGGGATAAGGAGGGACAAGGAGGGACAAGGAGGAACAAGGTGGGGCAATGAGGGACAAGGATGGACAGGGAGGGACAAGGAGTGGCAATGAGTGGCAATGAGGGACAAGGAGGGACAATAACGGACAAGGAGGAACAAAGAGGGACATGGTGGTACAAGGAGGGACAAGGAGCGACAATGATGGACAAGGAGGAGCAAGGAGGGACAAGGAGGGACAAGGAGTGACAAGTGGGAAAAGGAGCGAAAAGGAGTGACAAGGAGGGACAAGAAGGGATAATGAGGGACACGCAGCGGCAAGGAGGGGCAAGGAGGGACAAGGAGTGACAAGTAGGAACAAGAAGGGAAAAGGATTGACAAGGAGGGGCAAGGAGGGACAATGAGGGAAAAGGACGGAAAAGGAGCGACAAGGAGGGACAATGTGGGACGAGGAATGTCATGGAGCGTCAAAGAGGGTCAAGGAGAGACAATGAGGGACAAGGAGTGACAACTAGGGACAAGGATGGACAAGGAGTGACAAGGAGGGTCAATGAGAGGCAATGAGGGACAAGGAGGGACAATAAGGGACAAGGAGGGACAACGTGGGACAAGGTGGGACAAGGATGGTCAAGGATGGACAAGGGGGGTCAAGGAGGCGCAAGGAGGGACAGGGAGGGACAAGGAGTGGCAATGAGTGGCAATGATGGACAAGGAGGGACAAGAATGGACAAGGAGGAACAAAGTGGGACAAGGAGGGACATGGAGGTACAAGGAGGGACAATGATGGACAAGGAGGAACAAGGAGGAGCAAGGAGGGACAAGGAGTGACAAGTGGGAAAAGGAGCGAAAAGGAGTGACAAGGAGGGACAAGAAAGGATAATGAGGGACACGCAGCGGCAAGGAGGGGCAAGGAGTGACAAGGAGGGACAAGGAGTGACAAGAAGGGAAAAGGATTGACAAGGAGGGGCAAGGAGGGACAATGAGGGAAAAGGACGGAAAAGGAGCGACAAGGAGGGACAATGTGGGACAAGGAATGTCATGGAGCGTCAAGGAGGGTCAAGGAGAGACAATGAGGGACAAGGAGTGACAACTAGGGACAAGGAGGGACAAGGAGTGTCAAGGAGGGACAAGGAGTGACTAGGAGGGTCAAGGCGGGATAATGAGGGACAAGGAGGGACAATGAGGGACAAAGAGTGACAAGGAGGGAAAAGGAGCGACAAGCAGGGACAAGGAGGGGCAATGAGGGACAAGGAGTGGCAATGAGGGCCAAGGAGTGGCAATGAGGGCCAAGGAGTGGCAATCAGGGGCAAGAACGGACAAGGAGGGACAAGAACGGACAAGGAGGGACCAGGACGGTCAATGAGGGGCAATGACCGACAATGAGGGACAAGGAGGGGCAATGAGGGACAAGGAGGGACAAGGAGTGGCAAGGAGGGGCAAGGGGGGACAAGGAGGAACAAGGAGGGACAAGGTTGGGCAATGAGGGACAAGGAGGGTCAAGAAGGGACAAGGAGGTACAAGGTTGGGCAATGAGGGACAAGGAGGGGCGATGAGGGACAAGGATGGACAAGGAAGCACAAGGAGGGACAAGGAAGGGCAATGAGAGACAAGGAGGGTCAAGGACTTAAAAGGAGGGACAAGGAGTGACAAGGAGGAAAAGGAGGGAAAAGGAGGTACAAGGAGGGACAAGGTTGGGCAATGAGGGACAAGGAGGGTCAAGAAGGGACAAGGAGGGAAATTGATGGTCACGGAGGGACGGGGATGGACAAGGAGGGACAAGGTTGGGCAATGAGGGACAAGGAGGGACGATGAGGGACAAGGAAGCACAAGGAGGACAAGGAGGAACAAGGGGGACAAGGTGGGACAAGGAGGGGCAATGAGGGTCACTGAGGGACACGAAGGGACAAGGAGGGAAAAGGAGGGGCAAGGATGGGCAATGAGGGACAATGAGGGACAAGGAGGGGCCATGTGTGGCAATGAGGGACAATGAGGGGGAATTAGGGACAAGGATGGTCAAGGAGGGAAAAAGAGGGACAATGAGGGACAAAGAATGTCAACGAGGGTGAAGGAGGGTCAATGAGGGTCAAGGAGGGTCAATGAGGGTCAAGGAGGGTCAATGAGGGTCAAGGAGGGACAAGGAGAGACAAGGAGTGGCAATGTGGGGCAATGAGGTACAAGGACGGACACGGAGGGACACGGATGGAATAGGAGGGAGGGACAAGGAGGGAACAGGAGGTACAAGGTTGGGTAATGAGGGACAAGGAGTGGCAATTAGGAACAAGGAGGGAAAAAGAGGGACAATGGTGGGACAATGAGGGACGAGGAGGGAAAAGGAGGGACAAGAACAGATAAGGAGGGACCAGTAGGGACAAGGAGGGACCAGTAGGGACAATGAGGAACAAGCATGGACAATGAGGGATAAGGAGCGACACGGAGGGAAAAGGATGGTCACGAAGGGTCAAGGAGGGGCGAGGATGAACAAGGAGGGACAAGGTTGGGCAATGAGGGACAAGGAGTGGCAATTAGGGACAAGGAGGGAAAGGACGGAAAAAGAGCGACAAGCAGGGACAATAAGGGAAACGGTGGGACAAGGAGGGGCAAGGATTAACAAGGGGGGCAATGAGGGACTAGGAGGGACAAGAACGGATAAGGAGTTACCAGTAGCGACAAGGAGGACAAGGAGGGACCAGTAGGGACAAGGAGGAGCAAGCAGGGACAAGAACGGATAAGGAGGGACCAGTAGGGACAAGGAGGATCAAGCAGGGACAATGAGGGACAAGGAGCGACAAGCAGGGACAGGGAGAGACAATGAGTGGCAAGGAGGGACAGGGAAGGGCAACGAGGGACAAGGAGTGGCAACGAGGGACAAGGAGGGAAAAGGATCGACAAGCAGGGACAATGAGGGACACGGAGGGACAAGGTGGGACAATCAGGGACAAGGAGGTACAAGGTTGGGCAATGAGGGACAAGGAGGGGCGATGAGGGACAAGGATGGACAATGAAGCACAAGGAGGGACAAGGAGGAACAAGGAGTGACAAGGAGGGACAATGAGGGAAAAGGATGGTCATGGAGGGACGAGGATGGACAAGGAGGGACAAGGTTGGACAATGAGGGACAAGGAAGGGCGATGAGGGACAAGGATGGACAAGGAAGCACAAGGAGGGACAAGGAGGAACAAGGAGTGAAAAGGTGGGGCAGGGAGGGACAATGAGGGACAATCAGGGACAAGGAGGATCAATTATGGACAAGGGGGTCAAGTTAGGGACATGGATGGACGCGGCAATGAGGGACACGGTTGGGCAATGAGGGACAAGGAGTGGCAATGAGGGGCAATGAGGTACAAGGACGGACAAGGAGGGACAATGAGGGACGAGGAGGGACAAGGAGAGACAAGAACGGACAAGGAGGGACCAATAGGGACAAGGAATGACACGGAGGGTCAATGAGGGGCAATGAACGACAATGAGGGACAAGGAGGGGCATTGAGGGACAAGGAGGGACAAGGAGTGGCAAGGAGGGGCAAGGGGGGACAAGGAGGAACAAGGAGGGACAAGAAGGGACAAGGTGGGGCAATAAGTGACCAGGAGGGACAATGAGGGACAAGGTGGGACAAGGTGGGACAAGGTGGGACCAGGCGGGAAAAGGACGGAAAAGGAGGGACAAGCAGGGACAATCAGGGACAAGGAGGTACAAGGTTGGGCAATGAGGGACAAGGAGGGGCGATGAAGGACAAGGATGGACAAGGAAGCACAAGGAGGGACAAGGAAGGGCAATGAGAGACAAGGAGGGACAAGGACTTAAAAGGAGGGACAAGGAGTGACAAGGAGGAAAAGGAGGGAAAAGGAGGGACAAGGTTGGGCAATGAGGGACAAGGAGGGTCAAGAAGGGACAAGGAGGGACAAGGAGTGACAAGGAGGGAAATGGATGGTCACGGAGGGACGAGGAGGGACAAGGTTGGCAATGCGGGACAAGGAGGGGCGATGAGGGACAAGGAAGCACAAGGAGGACAAGGAGGAACAAGGGGGGACAAGGTTGGACAAGGAGGGGCAATGAGGGTCACTGAGGGACACGAAGGGACAGGGAGGGAAAAGGAGGGGCAGGGATGGGCAATGAGGGGCAATGAGGGACAATGAGGAACAAGCAGGGACAAGGAGGGGCCATGTGTGGCAATGAGGGACAATGAGGGGGAATTAGGGACAAGGATGGTCAAGGAGGGAAAAAGAGGGACAATGAGGGACAAAGAATGTCAACGAGGGTGAAGGAGGGTCAATGAGGGTCAAGGAGGGTCAATGAGGGTCAAGGAGGGACAAGGAGAGACAAGGAGTGGCAATGTGGGGCAATGAGGTACAAGGACGGACACGGATGGAATAGGAGGGAGGGACAAGGAGGGAACAGGAGGTACAAGGAGGGACAAGGTTGGGTAATGAGGGACAAGGAGGGACAAGGAGGAACAAGGAGGGACAAGGAGTGACAAGGACGGACAATGAGGGAAAAGGATGGTCACGGAGGGACTAGGATGGACAAGGAGGGACAAGGTTGGGCAAGGAGGGGCGATGAGGGACAAGGATGGACAAGGAAGCACAAGGAGGGACAAGGAGTGAAAAGGTGGCGCAATGAGGGACAAGCAGGGACAAGGTGGGACAAGGAGGGTCAAGGATGGACAAGGGGGGTCAAGTTAGGGACATGGATGGACGCGGCAATGAGGGACAAGGTTGGGCAATGAGGGACAATTAGTGGCAATGAGGTACAAGGACGGACAATGAGGAAGGAGGAGGGACAATGAGGGACAAGGAGAGACAAGAACGGAAAAGAACGGACAAGGAGGGACAAGGAATGACACGGAAGGTCAATGAGGGGCAATGCGCGACAATGAGAGGCAATGAGTGACAAGTAGGGACAAGGAGGGACCAGAAGGGACAAGGAGTGACACGGAGGGACAAGGAGGGGCAAGGAATGACAAGGATGGGAAATGAGGGACAAGGATTGGCAATGTGGGACAAGGAGGGAAAAGGACGGAAAAAGAGCGACAAGCAGGGACAATAAGGGAAACGGAGGGACAAGGAGGGGCAAGGATTGACAAGGAAGGGCAATGAGGGACTAGGAGGAACAAGCAGGGACAATGAGGGACAAGGCAGGGACAAGGAGGGGCAATGAGGGAAAAGAGGGCACGAATGGACAAGGAGTGACAAGGAGGGAAAATGAGGGACAAGGATGGAGAATGAGGGGCAATAAGGGACAGAGAGGAACAAGCAGGGACAAGGAGGGGCAATGAGGGGCAATAAGGGACAATGAGGGCCAAGGTTGGGCAATGAGGGACAAGGAGTGGTTATGAGGGGCAATGAGGTACAAGGACGGACAAGGAGTGACACGGATGGACAATGAGGGACGAGGAGGGACAAGGAGCGACAACAACGGAAAAGAAGGGATAAGGAGGGACAACGAGGGACAAGGAGGGTCAATGAGGGCAATGAGCGAAAATGAGAGACAAGGAGGGACAAGGAGGGACAAGGAGGGACAAGGAGGGACAAGGAGGTACAAGGAGTGACAATGAGGGGCAATGAGGGACAATGCGGGACAAGGTGGGACCAGGAGGGAGAAGGAGGGGCAAGGAAGGACAAGGAGGGACAAGAAGGGACAAGGAGTGGCAAGGAGGGACAAGGAGGGAAAAGGATGGTAACGGAGGGACGAGGATGGACAAGGAGGGACAAGGTTGGGTAATGAGGGGCAAGGAGGGGCGATGAGGAACAAGGATGGACATGGAAGCACAAGGAGGAACAAGAGGGGACAAGCAGGGACAAGGAGGGGCAATGAGGGACAAGCAGGGACAAGGAGGGACAAGGATTGATAAGGCGGGACAAGATGGGACAAGGACGGACAAGGAGGGACAAGGATTGACAAGTAGGGGCAATGAGGGACAAGGAGGAACAAGCAGGGACAAGGACTTAAAAGGAGGGACAAGGAGGGAAAAGGAGGGACAAGGTTGGGCAATGAGGGACAAGGAGGGACAAGGAGTGGCAATTAGGGACAAGGATGGAAAAAGAGGGACAATGGTGGGACAAGGAGGGACAAGAAGGGACAAGGAGGGACAAGGAGGGACAAGAAGTGACAAGGAGGGACAAGGAGGGACAAGGAGGGACAAGGAGGGACAAGGAGTGACAAGGAGGGAAAAGGATGGTCACGGAGGGACGAGGATGGACAAGGAGGGACAAGGTTGGGCAATGAGGGACAAGGAGGGGCGATGAGGAACAAGGATGGACAAGGAAGCACAATGAGGACAAGGGTGGACAAGGAGGGGCACTGAGGGACACGAAGGGACAAGGAGGGGCAAGGATGGGCAATGAGGGACAAGGAGGAACAAGCAGAGACAAGGAGGGGCCATGTGTGGCAACGAGGGACAATGAGGGGGAATTAGGGACAGGGATGGTCAAGGAGGGAAAAAGAGGGACAATGAGGGACAAAGAATGTCAACGAGGGTGAAGGAGGGTCAATGAGGTTCAAGGAGGGTCAATGAGGTTCAAGGAGGGTCAAGGAGGGACAAGGAGAGACAAGGAGTGGCAATGAGGGGCAATGAGGTACAAGGACGGACACGGAGGGGACACGGATGGAATAGGAGGGACAATGAGGGACGAGGAGGGAAAAGGAGGGACAAGAACGTATAAGGAGGGACCAGTAGGGACAAGGAGGACAAGGAGGGACCAGTAGGGACAAGGAGGAACAAGCATGGGCAATGAGGGACAAGGAGTGGCAATTAGGGACAAGGAGGGAAAAAGAGGGACAATGGTGTGACAAGGAGGGAAAAAGAGGGACAAGGAGGGATAAGGAAGGACAAGGAGTGACAAGGACGGACAATGAGGGAAAAGGATGGTCACGGAGGGACTAGGATGGACACGGAGGGACAAGGTTGGGCAATGAGGGACAAGGAGTGGCAATTAAGGACAAGGAGGGAAAAAGAGGGACAATGGTGGGACAAGAGGGACAAGGAGTGTCAAGGACGGACAATGAGGGAAAAGGATGGTCACGGAGGGACGAGGATGGACAAGGAGGGACAAGGTTGGGCAAGGAGGGACAAGGTTGGGAAAGGAGGGGCGATGAGGGACAAGGATGGACAAGGAAGTACAAGGAGGGACAAGGAGTGAAAAGGTGGTGCAATGAGGGACAAGCAGGGACAAGGTGGGACAAGGAGGGTCAAGGATGGACAAGGAGGGTCAAGTTAGGGACATGGATGGACGCGGCAATGAGGGACACGGAGGGACAAGGTTTGGCAATGAGGGACAAGGAGTGGCAATGAGGGGCAATGAGGTACAAGGACGGACAAGGAGCGACAATGAGGGACGAGGGGGGACAAGGAGAGACAAGAACGGAAAAGAACGGACAAGGAGGGACCAGTAGGGACAAGGAATGAAATGACACGGAAGGTCAATGAGGGGCAATGAGTGGCAAGGTTGGGAAAGGAGGGGCGATGAGGGACAAGGATGGACAAGGAAGCACAAGGAGGGACAAGGAGTGAAAAGGTGGGGCAATGAGGGACAAGGAGGGACTAGGAGAGGCAAGGAATGACAAGGAGGGAAAATGAGGGACAAGGATTGGCAATGAGGGACAAGGAGGGAAAAGGACGGAAAAAGAGCGACTAGCAGGGACAATAAAGGAAACGGAGGGACAAGGAGGGGCAAGGATTGACAAGGCGGGGCAACGAGGGACTAGGAGGGACAAGGAGGAACAAGCAGGGACAATGAGGGACAAGGCAGGGACAAGGAGGGGCAATGAGGGAAAAGGAGGGCACGAATGGACAAGGAGTGACAAGGAGGGAAAATGAGGGACAATGAGGGCCAAGGATGGACAAGGTTGGGCAATGAGGGACAAGGAGTGGCTATGAGGGGCAATGAGGTACAAGGACGGAGAGGAGTGACACGGATGGACAATGAGGGGCAATGAGGGACACGGAGGGACAATCCGGGACAAGGATTGAAAAGGAGGGGCACTGAGGGACAAGGAGGCACAAGGAGGAACAAGCAGGGACAAGGAGGGACAAGGAGGGACAAGGTAGGGCAATGAGGGACAAGGAGGGGCGATGAGGGACAAGGAAGCAAAAGGAGGAACAAGTAGTGGCGATGAGGGACAAGCATGGACAAGGAAGCAAAAGGAGGGACAAGGTGGAACAAGGAGGGACAAGGAGTGACAAGGAGGGAAAAGGAGGGGACAAGGGGTGACAAGGAGGGACAAGGTTGGGCAATGAGGGACAAGGTTGGGCAATGAGGGACAAGGAGCGGCAATTGGGGACAAGGAGGGAAAAAGAGGGACAAGGAGGGACAAGAAGGCACAAGGAGGAACAAGGGGGGACAATCAGGGACAAGGAGGGGCAATGAGGGACAAGGAGGGACACGAAGGGACAAGGAGGGAAAAGGATGGGCAAGGATGGGCAATGAGGGAAAAGGAGGATAATGAGGGACAATGATGGACAAGGAGGGACAAGGAGAGACAATGAGAGACAAGGTCGGGCAATGAGGGACAAGGAGGGAAAGGCAGGACAAGGATTGACAAGGAGTGGAAATGAGGTGCAATGAGGGACAAGGAGGGTCAAGGAGAGACAATGAGGGAAAAGGATGGGGCAATGATGGACAAGGAGTGGCAATGGTGGGCAATGAGGTTCAAGCAGGGACAAAGAGGGACAAGGATGGACAAGGAGGAACAAGGAGGTACAATGAAGGACAATGATGGACAAGGAGGAAGAAGGATGAACAAGGAGAGACAAGGAGGAACAAGGAGGAGCAAGGAGGGACAAGGAGTGATAAGTGGGTAAAGGAGGGAAAAGGAGTGACAAGGAGGGACAATGATGGACAAGGAGGAACAAGGAGGGACAAGGAGTGGCAATGAGGGACAATGATGGACAAGGAGGAACAAGGAGGAGCTACGAGTGACAAGTGGGAAAAGGAGCGAAAAGGAGTGACAAGGAGGGACAAGAAGGGATAATGAGGGACACGCAGCGGCAAGGAGTGACAAGGAGGGACAAGTAGAGAAAAGGAGGGACAAGGAGTGACAAGGAGGGAAAAGGAGTGACAAGGAGGGAAAAGGAGTGGCAAGGAGGGAAAAGGAGTGACAAGGAGGGGCAAGGAGGGACAATGAGGGAAAAGGAGGGACAATGTGGGACAAGGAGGGACAAGGAGTGTCATGGAGCGTCAAGGAGAGACAATGAGGGACAAGGAGTGACAACAAGGGACAAGGATGGACAAGAAGTGACAAGGAGTGACAAGGAGTGACAAGGAGTGACAAGGAGTGACAAGGAGTGACAAGGAGTGACAAGGAGTGACAAGGAGTGACAAGGAGTGGCAAGGAGGGAAAATGAGGGAGAAGGAGGGACAATGTGGGAAAAGGACGGAAAGGAGCGAAAGGAGTGACAAGGAGGGACAAGAAGGGATAATGAGGGACAATGAGGGGCAATGTGGGACACGCACCGGCAAGGAGTGACAAGGAGGGAAAAGGAGGGACAAGGAGTGACAATGAGTGACAAGGAGGGAAAATGAGGGAGATGGAGGGACAATGTGGGAAAAGGACGGAAAGGAGCGAAAAGGAGTGACAAGGAGGGACAAGAAGGGATAATGAGGGACAATGAGGGGCAATGTGGGACACGCAGCGGCAAGGAGGGAAAATGAGGGACAAGGAGTGACAAGGAGGGAAAAGGAAGGACAAGGAGTGACAAGGAGGGAAAAGGAGTGACAAGGAGGGATAATGAGGGGCAATGAGAGACAATGAGGGGCAATGAGGGAAAAGCAAGGACAAGCAGGGATAAGGAGGGACAAGGAGGGACATTAAGGGACAAGGAGTGACAAGGAGGGCCAAGGAGGGAAAAGGATTGACAAGGAGGGACAATAAGGTACAGTAAGGGACAATGAGTGACAAGGAGGGAAAATGAGTGACAAGGAGGGACAAGGAGGGAGAAGGAGGGACATGGAGGGACCTGGAGGGACAAGGTGGGACAAGGAGGGACAAGGAGTGGCAATGAGTGGCAATGAGGGACAAGGAGGAACAAAGAGGAACAAGGCAGAGGGAAAAGGAGTGCCAACGAGGGAAAAGCCACGATTGACAAGGCGGGTCAAGGAGGGTCACGGAGTGTCAAGGAGGGTCACGAGTATCAAGGAGGGATAAGGTTAGGCAATGATGGACCAGGAGGTACAAGCAGAGACAAGGAGGGACAATGAGGTACAAGGAGGGACAAGGAGGAACAGGAGTGCCAAGGAGGGACAAGGAGTGACCAAGGCGGGTCAAGGAGGGTCGCGAAGGGAAAAGTAGCGACAGGGCGGGTCACGTAGTGTCAAGGAGGGATTAAGGTTGAGCAATGATGGACAAGGAGGGACAAGGAGTGACAAGGAGGGTCAAGGCGGGATAAGGAGGGACCAACAAGGATAAGGAGGGAAAATGAGTGACAAGGAGTGCCAAGGAGGGACAAGCAGGGACAATGCGGGACAAGGAAGTGACAATAATGGACATAGGAGTTACAATGATGTACAAGGAGGGTCAAGAGTGGCAATGACGGACAAGGAGGACAAGAACGGACAAGGAGGGACAAGGAGGGACAAGAAGGGACACGGAGGTACAATGATGGACAAGGAGGAGCAATGAGAGGACAAGGGAGTGACAAGTGGAAAAGGAGGGACAAGGAGGGACACGGAGGGACAAGAACGGTCATGGAGGACAAGGAGGGGACAGAAGGGACAATGATGACAAGGAGGAAAAGGAGTGACAATGAAGGACACAAAGGGACAAGAAGGGACATGGAATGACAAGGAGTTACAAAGAGTGACAAGGAGGGAAAAGGAGTGGCAAGGCGGGTCAAGGAGGGAAAAGGAGTGACAAGGTGGGTCAAGGAGGTCAAGGAATGGACAAGGAGGTACAAGGAGGGACAATGATGGACAGGAGGAACAAGGAGGAACAAGGAGGACAATGATGGACAATGATGGACAAGGAGGAACAAGGAGGGAAAAGGAGTGACAATGAAGGACACCAAGGACAATGAGGGACAAGGAGGAACAAGGTTGGGCAATGAGGAACAAGGAGGGACAAGGAGTGGCAATGAGGGACAAGGAGGGGCAATGTGGGACAAGGAGGGGCAATGTGGGTCAAGGAGTGACAAGGAGCGGCAATGAGTGACAAGGAGCGACAAGGAGGGAAAAGGAGGACAAGGACAGACATGGAGGGACATGGAGGGGCAAGGAGGGGCAAGGAGTGAAAAGGAGGGACAATGAGGGAAAAGGAGTGGCAAGGAGGGACAAGGAGGGTCAATGAGGGAAAAGGACGGAGAAGGAGCGACAAGGTGGGACAAGGAGTGTCATGGAGCGTCAGGGAGCGTCAGGGAGGGTCATGGAGGGTCAAGTAGGGTCAAGGAGACACAATGAGGGACAAGGAGACACAATGAGGGACAAGGAGGGGCAATGAGGTACAAGCAAGGACAAGGATGGAAAAAGAGGGACAAGGTGGGGCAAGGAGGGAAAAGGAGAGGCAATGAGGGACAAGGAGGGATAATGAGGGGTAATGAGGGACAAGGAGTGGCAATGAGTGGCAATGAGTGGCAATGAGGGACAAGGAGGGACAAGGAGGAACAAGGAGGGACAGGGAGGGACAATGAGGGACAAGGAGGGACAAGGAGTGGCAATGAGGAACAAAGAGGGACAAGGAGGGACATGGAGGGACATGGAGGGACAAGAACGGACAAGGAGGAACAAAGAGGGACAAGGAGGGACATGGAGGTACAAGGAGGGACAAGGAGGGACAATGATGGACAATGAGGAACAAGGAGGGACAAGGAGTGACAAGTGGGAAAAGGAGGGACAAGGAGTGACAAGTGGGAAAAGGAGGGAAAAGGAGTGACAAGGAGGGACAATGATGGACAAGGAGGAACAAGGAGGGAAAAGGAGTGACAATGAAGGACACCAAGGACAAGAAGGGACATGGAGTGACAAGGAGGGAAAGGAGGGAAGAGGAGTGACAAGGAGGGACAATGAGGGACAACAAGGACAATGGAGGGACAAGGAGGGACACGGAGGGACAAGAACGGACATGGAGGGACAAGGAGGGACATGAAGGGACAATGAGGGACAATGATGGACAAGGAGGGAAAAGGAGTGACAAGGAGTGACAATGAAGGACACCAAGGACAAGAAGGGACATGAAATGACAAGGAGTTACAAAGAGTGACAAGGGAAAAGGAGTGGCAAGGCGGGTCAAGGAGGGAGAAGGAGTGACAAGGTGGGTCAAGGAGGGTCAAGGAGGGACAAGGAGGTACAAGGAGGGACAATGATGGACAAGGAGGAACAAGGAGGGACAATGATGGACAATGATGGACAAGGAGGAACAAGGATGAACAAGGAGGAACAAGGAGGGAAAAGGAGTGACAATGAAGGACACCAAGGACAAGGAGGGACAATGAGGGACAAGGAGGAACAAGGTTGGGCAATGAGGAACAAGGAGGGACAAGGAGTGGCAATGAGGGACAAGGAGGGGCAATGTGGGACAAGGAGGGGCAATGTGGGACAAGGAGTGACAAGGAGCGGCAATGAGTGACAAGGAGCGACAAGGAGGTTAAAGGAGGACAAGGACAGACATGGAGGGACATGGAGGGGCAAGGAGTGAAAAGGAGGGACAATGAGGGAAAAGGAGGGAAAAGGAGGGAAAAGGAGTGGCAAGGAGGGACAATGAGGGAAAAGGACGGAGAAGGAGCGACAAGGTGGGACAAGGAGTGTCATGGAGCGTCAGGGAGGGTCATGGAGGGTCAAGTAGGGACAAGGAGACACAATGAGGGACAAGGAGGGCAAGGAGGGGCAATGAGGTACAAGCAACGACAAGGATGGAAAAAGAGGGACAAGGTGGGGCAAGGAGGGAAAAGGAGAGGCAATGAGGGACAAGCAAGGACAAGGAGGGACAATAAGGCACAATGTAGGACAAGGAGGGACAAGGAGGGACAAGGAGGGAAAAGGAGTGACAAGGAGGGACAAGGTGGGGCAAAGAGCGAAAAGGAGGGACAAGAAGGGATAATGAGGGACAATGAGGTGCAATGAGGGACAAGAAGCGGAAAGGAGTGGCAAGTAGCGGCAAGGAGGGAAAATGAGGGACAAGGAGTGACCAGGAGTGACCAGGAGTGACAAGGAGGGATAAGGAGGGACAGTAAGGGACAAGGAGTGACAAGAAGAGCCAAGGAGGGAAAAGGACTGACAAGGAGGGACAAGGTGGGACAGGGAGGGACAATAAGCGACAAGGAGTGACAAGGAGGGAAAAGGAGGGCCAAGGAGGGTCACAAGGGAAAAGTAGTGACAGGGCGGGTCAAGGAGGGTCACGGAGTGTCAAGGAGGGATAAGGTTGGGCAATGATGGACAATTAGGGACAAGGAGGGACAATGAGGTACAAGGAGGGACAAGGAGGGACAATGAGGTACAAGGAGGGACAAGGAGTGACAAGGAGGGAAAAGGAGTGCCAAGGAGGAACAAGGAGTGACAAGGAGGGACATGGAGGGACATGGAGGGACAAGATGGGGCAATGAGGGACAAGGAGGGACAATGAATGACAAGGAGGAAAAAGGAGGAACAAGGAGGGACAAGGAGGAACAAGGAGTGACAAGGAGGGACATGGAGGGACAAGATGGGGCAATGAGGGACAAGGAGGACAAGGATGGACAAGGAGGAACAAGGTTGTGCAATGAGGAACAAGGAGGGATAAGGAGTGACAAGGAGGGACATGGAGGGACAAGATGGGCAATGTGGGACAAGGAGTGACAAGGAGGGGCAATGAGCGACAAGGTTGGACAAGGAGGGAAAAGGAGGACAAGGACAGATAGGGAGTAGCAATGAGGGACAAGGAGGGACAAAGAGGGACAGGGAGGGACAAGTAGGGACATTGAGGGACAAGGTGGGACAAGGAGGGACAAGGAGGGGCAAGGAGGGATAAGGTGGGACAAGTACGGAAAAGGAGTGTCATGGAGGGTCAGGGAGGGTCTCGGAGGGTCATGGAGCGTCAAGTAGGGTCAAGGAGACACAATGAGGGACAAGGAGGGCAAGGAGGGGAAATGAGGTACAAGCAAGGACAAGGATGGCAAAAGAGGGACAAGGTGGGGCATGGAGGGAAAAGGAGTGACAAGGAGGGATAATGATTGGTAATGAGGGACAATGAGGGGCAATGAGGGACAAGCAAGGACAAGGAGGGACAATAAGGCACAAGGTAGGACAAGGAGGGAAAAGGAGGGACAAGGTGGGGCAAAGAGCGAAAAGGAGTGACAAGGAGGGACAAGAAGGGATAATGAGGTGCAATGAGGGACAAGAAGCGGCAAGGATGGGCAAGGAGGGGCAAGGATGGGCAAGGAGTGGCAAGGAGGGAAAATGAGGGACAAGGAGTGACCAGGAGGGATAAGGAGGAACAGTAAGGGACAAGGAGTGACAAAAAGGGCCAAGGAGGGAAAAGGAGTGACAAGGAGGGACAAGGTGGGACAGGGAGGGTCAATAAGCGACAAGGAGTGACAAGGAGGGAAAAGGAGTGATAAGGAGGGCCAGGGAGGGTCACGAGGGAAAAGTAGTGACAGGGAGGGTCAAGGAGGGTCACGGAGTGTCAAGGAGGGATAAGGTTGGACAATGATGGACAAGGAGGGACAAGGAGGGACAAGGAGGGACAAGGAGGGACAATGAGGTACAAGGAGGGACAAGGAGTGACAAGGAGGCACAAGGAGGGAAAAGGAGTGCCAAGGAGGGAAAAGGAGTGACAAGGCGGGTCAAGGAGGGTCACGAAGGGAAAAGTAGTGACAGGGCAGGTCAAGGAGTGTCACGGAGTGTCAAGGAGTGTCAAGGAGGGATAAGGCAATGATGGGCAAGGAGGGACAATGAGGTACAAGGAGGGACAAGGAGGGACAAGGAGGAACAAGGAGGGACAAGGAGGGACAGGGAGGGACAGGAGGGACAGGGAGGTACAAGGAGGAAAAAGGAGGAACAAGGTTGGGCAATGAGGAACAAGGAGTGGCAATGAGTGACAAGGAGGGGCAATGTGGGACAAAGAGTGACAAGGAGGGGCAAGGAGCGACAAGGTTGGACAATGAGGGACAAGGAGGGAAAAGGAGGACAAGGAGAGACAGGGAGTGGCAATGAGGACAAGAAGGGACAAGGAGGGACAAAGAGGGACAAGGAGGGACAATGAGGGACAAGGTGGGACAAGGAGGGACAAGAACGGACATGGAGGGACAAGAAGGCACAAGGAGGGGCAATGAGTGACAAGGCGGGGACAATGAGGGAAAAGGAGTGACAAGGAGGGTCACGAAGGGAAAAGTAGTGACAGGGCAGGTCAAGGAGTGTCACGGAGTGTCAAGGAGCGTCAAGGAGGGTTAAGGAAAGACAATGAGGGACAAGGAGTGACAACTATGGACTAGGAGGGACAACAAGGATAAGGAGGGAAAAGGAGTGACAAGGAGGGGCAAGGAGGGACAAGGCGGGATAAGGAGGGACAACAGGGATAAGAAGGGAAAAGGAGTGACAAGGAGGGACAAGGAAGGGCAAGGAGGGACAAGGAGGGACAATGTGGGACAAGGAGTGACAATAATGGAAAAGGAGTTACAATGAGGTACAAGGAGGGTCAAGGTGTGGCAATGAGGGACAAGGAGGAACAAAGAGGGACAAGGAGGGACATTGTGGGACAAGGAGGGAAAAGGAGTGACAAGGAGGGACATGGATGGACAAGATGGGGCAATGAGGGACAAGGAGGACAAGGAGGGACAAGGAGGGACAAGGAGGGACAAGGAGGGACAAGGAGGGACAAGGAGGGTCAAGGAGGGACAAGGAGGGACAAGGAGGGACCAGGAGGGACAAGGAGGGATAACGAGTGACATGGAGAGACAAGATGGGGCAATAAGGGACAAGGAGGAACAAGGTTGGGCAATGAGGAACAAGGAGTGGAAATGAGGGGCAATGAGGGACAAGGAGGGGCAATGTGGGACAAGGTGGGTCAAGGAGTGACAAGGAGGGACAAGGAGGGGCAATGAGTGACAAGGAGCGACAAGGTTGGACAAGGAGGGAAAAAGAGGACAAGGAGAGACAGGGAGTAGCAATGAGGGACAAGGAGGGACAAGGAGGGACAGGGAGGGACAAGTAGGGACAATGAGGGACAAGGTGGGACAAGGAGGGACAAGGACGGACAAGGAAGGACAAGAACGGACATGGAGGGACATGGAGGGAAAAGGAGTGGTATGGAGGGACAATGGAGGGACAATGAGGGAAAAGGAGCGACAAGGAGGGACAAGGAGTGTCATGGAGCGTCAAGGAGGGTCATGGAGGGTCAAGTAGGGTCAAGGAGACACAATGAGGGCAAGGAGGGGCAATGAGGTAGAAGCAAGGGCAAGGATGGACAAAGAGGGACAAGGTGGGGCAAGGAGGGAAAAGGAGTGACAAGGAGGGATAATGAGGGACAATGAGGGGCAGTGAGGGACAAGCAAGGACAAGGAGGGACAATAAGGCACAAGGTAGGACAAGGAGGGACAAGCAGGGAAAAGGAGCGACAAGGAGTGTCATGGAGCGTCAAGGAGGGTCATGGAGGGTCAAGTAGGGTCAAGGAGACCCAATGAGGGACAAGGAGGGCAATGAGGTACAAGCAAGGACAAGGTGGGGCAAGGAGGGAAAAGGAGTGACAAAGAGGGACAAGGAGGGATAATGAGGGGTAATGAGGGACAATGAGGGGCAATGAGGGACAAGGGGGGACAATAAGGCACAAGGTAGGACAAGGAGGGGCAAGGAGGGACAATTAGGGGCAACAAAGACAATGGAGGGACAAGGATGGGCACGGAGGGACAAGAACGGTCATGGAGGGACAGGGAGGGACAAGAACGGACATGAAGGGAAAAGTAGTGACAAGGAGTGACAAAGAGGGAAAAGGAGTGACAAGGCGGGTCAAGGAGGGTCAAGGAGGTACAAGGAGGGACAATGATGGAGAAGGAGGAACGAGGAGGGACAATGATGGACAAGGTGGGACAAGTAGGGACAAGGAGGAACATGGATGGAAAAGGAGTGACAATGAAGGACACCAATGACAAGGAGGGACATGGAGTGACAAGGAGGGAAGAGGAGTGACAAGGAGGGGCAATGAGGGACAAGGAGGGACAGAATGGGGCAATGAGGGACAAGGAGGTACAAGAACGGACAAGGAGGAACAAAGAGGGACAAGGAGGGACATGGAGGTACGAGGAGGGACAATAAGGGACAATGAGGGTCAAGGATGGACAGGAGGGTCAAGGAGTGACAAGGGGTGGTAATGAGGGACAAGGAGGGACAAGGAGGGACAAGGTGGGATAAGGAGGGACAACAAGGATAAGGAGGGAAAAGGAGTGACAAGGAGGGACAAGGAGTGACAAGCAGGGACAATGTGGGGCTAGGAGTGCCAAGGAGTGACAAGCAGGGACAATGTGGGACAAGGAGCGACAATAATGGACAAGGAGTTACAATGAGGTACAAGGAGGGTCAAGGAGTGGCAATGAGTGGCAAGGAGGGACAAGGAGGGTCATGGAGGTACAAGGAGGGACAAGGAGGGACAATGATGGACAATGAGGAACAAGGGGGAGCAAGGAGGGACAAGGAGTGACAAGTGGGAAAAGGAGGGAAAAGGAGTGACAAAGAGGGACAATGATGGACAAGGAGGGACAGGGAGGGGCAAGGAAGGACAAGGAGGGTCAAGCAGGGACAATGTGGGACAAGGAGCGACAGTAATGGACAAGGAGTTACAATGAGGTACAAGGAGGGTCAAGGAGTGGCACTGAGGGACAAGGAGGGACAAAGAGGGACAATGAGGGACAATGAGGGAAAAGGAGTGGCATGGAGGGACAATGGAGGGACAATGAGGGAAAAGGACGGAAAAGGAGCGACAAGGAGGGACAAGGAGTGTCATGGAGCGTCAAGGAAGGTCATGGAGGGTCAAGTAGGGTCAAGGAGACACAATGAGGGCAAGGAGGGCAATGAGGTACAAGCAAGGACAAGGATGGACAAAGAGGGACAAGGTGGGGCAAGGAGGGAAAAGGAGTGACAAAGAGTGACAAGTAGGGGTAATGAGGGACAATGAGGGGCAATGAGGGACAAGCAAGGACAAGGAGGGACAATAAGGCACAAGGTAGGACAAGGAGGGACAAGCAGGGAAAAGGAGCGACAAGGAGTGTCATGGAGCGTCAAGGAGGGTTATGGAGGGTCAAGTAGGGTCAAGGAGACACAATGAGGGACAAGGAGGGCAATGAGGTACAAGCAAGGACAAGGTGGGGCAAGGAGGGAAAAGGAGTGACAAAGAGGGACAAGGAGGGATAATGAGGGGTAATGAGGGGCAATGAGGGACAAGGAGGGACAAGGAGGGACAATAAGGCACAAGGTAGGACAAGGAGGGGCAAGGAGTGACAAGGAGGGACAATAAGGGGCGACAAAGACAATGGAGGGACAAGGATGGACAAGAACGGTCATGGAGGGACAAGAACGGACATGAAGGGAAAAGTAGTGGCAAGGAGTGACAATGAGTTACAAGGAGTTACAAGGAGTGACAAAGAGGGAAAAGGAGTGACAAGTCGGGACAAGGAGGGAAATGGAGTGACAAGGCGGGTCAAGGAGGTACAAGGAGGGACAATGATGGAGAAGGAGGAACAAGGAGGGACAATGATGGACAAGGTGGGACAAGGAGGGACAAGGAGGGACAATGATGGACAAGGAGGAACAAGGATGGAAAAGGAGTGACAATGAGTGACAATGAAGGACACCAATGACAAGGAGGGACATGGAGTGACAAGGAGGGAAAGGAGGGAAGAGGAGGGACAAGGAGTGACAATGAAGGACACCAAGGACAAGGAGGGAAAGGAGGGAAGAGGAGTGACAAGAAGGGACAACAAGGACAATGGAGGGACAAGGAGGGACACGGAGGGACAAGTAGGGACAAGAACAGACATTAAGGGACAAGGAGGGACTATGAGGGAAAAGGAGTTACAAGGAGGGGCAAGGAGGGACAATGAGGGAAAAGGACGGAAAATGAGCGACAAGGAGGGACAAGGAGGGACTAGGAGTGTCATGGAGCGTCAAGGAGGGTCAAGGAGAGACAATGAGGGACAAGGAGTGACAACTAGGGACAAGGTGGGACAAGGAGGGACAAGGAGTGACAAGGAGAGACAGGGAGGGACAAGGATGTACAAGGAAGGACAAAGAGGGACATGAGCGACGAGGAGCGAAAAGAAGGATAATGAGGGACAATGATGGACAAGGAGTGGCAAGGAGAGACAATGAGGGACAAGGTGGGACAAGGTCGCGCAATGAGGGACAAGGAGGGAAAGGCAGCACAAGGATGGACAAGAAGTGGAAATGAGGTGCAAAGAGGGACAAGGAGGGTCAAGGAGAGACCCTCCTTGGGCAATGAGGGACAAGGAGGGACAGAATGGGGCAATGAGGACAAGGAGGGAAAAGAACGGGAAAAAGGGAGCGACAAGGAGGGACAATGTGGGACAAGGAGGGACAAGGAGTGTCATGGAGCGTGAAGGAGGGTTAAGGAGAGACAATGAGGGACAAGGAGTGACAACTAGGGACAAGGAGGTACAACAAGGATAAGGAGGGAAAATGAGTGACAAGGAGGGACAAGGAGGGACAAGAAGGGACAAGGAGGGGCAAGGAGGGACAAGGCGGGATAAGGAGGGACAACAAGGATAGGGAGGGAAAAGGAGTGACAAGGAGGGACAAGGAGGGGCAAGGAGGGACAAGGAGGGTCAATCAGGGACAATGTGGGACAAGGAGTGACAATAATGGACAAGGAGTTACAATGAGGTACAAGGAGGGTCAAGGAGTGACAATGAGGGACATGGAGGGACAAGAACGGACAAGGAGGGACATGGAGGTACAAGGAGGGACAAGGAGGGACAAGAAGGGACAAAGGAGGGACAACGAGGGACAAGGAGGAAAAAGGTTGGGCAATGAGGGACAAGGAGTGGAAATGAGGGGCAATGAGGGACAAGGAGGGGTAATATGGGACAAGGAGGGGCAATGAGTGACAAGGAGCGACAAGGTTGGACAATGAGGGAAAAGGAGAGACAAGGAGGACAATGTGGGACAAGGAGTGACAATAATGGACAAGGAGTTACAATGAGGTACAAGGAGGGTCAAGGAGTGGCAATGAGGGACAAGGAGGGACAAGAACGGACAAGGAGGAACAAAGAGGGACAAGAAGGGACATGGAGGTACAAGGAGGGACAAGGAGGGACAAGGAGGGTCAAGGATGGACAGTAGGGTCAAGGAGTGACAAGGGGTGGTAATGAGGGACAAGGAGGGACAAGGCGGGATAAGGAGGGACAACAAGGATAAGGAGGGAAAAGGAGTGACAAGGAGGGGCAAGGAGTGACAAGGAGGGACAACAAGGACAATGGAGGGACAAGGAGGGACAAGGAGTGACAAGGAGTGACAAGGAGGGACAAGGAGGGACAAGGAGTGACAATGAAGGACACCAAGGACAAGGAGGGAAGAGGAGTGACAAGAAGGGACAATGAGGGACAACAAGGACAATGGTGGGACAAGGAGGGACACGGAGGGACAAGTAGGGACAAGAACAGACATTAAGGGACAAGGAGGGACTATGAGGGAAAAGGAGTTACAAGGAGGGGCAAGGAGGGACAATGAGGGAAAAGGACGGAAAATGAGCGACAAGGAGGGACAAGGAGGGACTAGGAGTGTCATGGAGCGTCAAGGAGGGTCAAGGAGAGACAATGAGGGACAAGGAGTGACAACTAGGGACAAGGTGGGACAAGAAGGGAGAAGGAGAGACAGGGAGGGACAAGGATGTACAAGGAAGGACAAAGAGGGACATGAGCGACGAGGAGCGAAAAGAAGGATAATGAGGGACAATGATGGACAAGGAGAGACAATGAGGGACAAGGTGGGACAAGGTCGCGCAATGAGGGACAAGGAGGGAAAGGCAGCACAAGGATGGACAAGAAGTGGAAATGAGGTGCAAAGAGGGACAAGGAGGGTCAAGGAGAGACCCTCCTTGGGCAATGAGGGACAAGGAGGTACAGAATGGGGCAATGAGGACAAGGAGGGAAAAGAACGGGAAAAAGGGAGCGACAAGGAGGGACAATGTGGGACAAGGAGGGAGGGACAAGGAGGGTCAATCAGGGACAATGTGGGACAAGGAGTGACAATAATGGACAAGGAGTTACAATGAGGTACAAGGAGGGTCAAGGAGTGACAATGAGGGACAAGGAGGGACAAGAACGGACAAGGAGGGACATGGAGGTACAAGAAGGGACAAGGAGGGACAAGAAGGGACAAAGGAGGGACAACGAGGGACAAGGAGGAACAAGGTTGGGCAATGAGGGACAAGGAGTGGAAATGAGGGGCAATGAGTGACAAGGAGCGACAAGGTTGGACAATGAGGGAAAAGGAGAGACAAGGAGGGTCAAGCAGGGACAATGTGGGACAAGGAGTGACAATAATGGACAAGGAGTTACAATGAGGTACAAGGAGGGTCAAGGAGTGGCAATGAGGGACAAGGAGGGACAAGAAGGGACAAGGAGGGACAAGGAAGGACAAGGAGGGACACGGAGGGACAATAAGGGACAAGGAGGGTCAAGGATGGACAGGAGGGACAAGGAGTGACAAGGGGTGGTAATGAGGGACAAGGAGGGACAAGGCGGGATAAGGAGGGACAACAAGGATAAGGAGGGAAAAGGAGTGACAAGGAGGGGCAAGGAGTGACAAGGAGTGACAAGCAGGGACAATGTGGAGCTAGGAGTGCCAAGGAGTGACAAGCAGGGACTATGTGGGACAAGGAGCGACAATAATGGACAAGGAGTTACAATGAGGTACAAGGAGGGTCAAGGAGTGGCAATGAGTGGCAAGGAGGGACAAGGAGGGGCATGGAGGTACAAGGAGGGACAATGAGGAACAAGGGGGAGCAAGGAGGGACAAGGAGTGACAAGTGGGAAAAGGAGGGACAGGGAGGGACAATGATGGACAAGGAGGGACAGGGAGGGGCAAGGAGGGACAAGGAGGGTCAAGCAGGGACAATGTGGGACAAGGAGCGACAGTAATGGACAAGGAGTTACAATGAGGTACAAGGAGGGTCAAGGAGGGTCAAGGAGTGGCACTGAGGGACAAGGAGGGACAAGAACGGACAAGGAGGAACAAAGAGGGACAAGGAGGGACATGGAGGTACAAGGAGGGACAAGGAGGGACCATGATGGACAATGAGGAACAAGGAGGAGCAAGGAGGGACAAGGAGTGACAAGTGGGAAAAGGAGGGAAAAGGAGTGACAAGGAGGGCCAATGATGGACTAGGACGAACAAGGAGGGACAGGGAGGGACAAGGAGTGGCAATGAGTGTCAATGAGGGACAAGGAGGGACATGGAGGTACAAGGAGGGACAATGATGGACAAGGAGTGACAAGTGGGAAAAGGAGTGACACGGAGAGTCAATGATGGACAAGGAGGAACATGGAGTGGCAATGATTGACAAGAACGGACAAGGAGGGACATGGAGGTACAAGGAGGGACAATGATGGACAAGGAGGGACAAGCAGGGACAATGTGGGACAGGGAGTGACAATAATGGACAAGGAGTTACAATGAGGTACAAGGAGGGTCAAGGAGTGGCAATGAGGGACAAGGAGGAACAAAGAGGGACAAGGAGGGACAAGGAGTGACAAGGAGGGACATGGAGGGACAAGATGGGGCAATGAGGGACAAGGAGGAACAAGGTTGGGCAATGAGGAACAAGGAGGAACAAGGAGGGACAAGGAGGGACAAGGAGGGATAAGGAGTGACAAGGATGGACAAAGAGGGACAAGGTGGGGCAAGGAGGGAAAAGGAGTGACAAAGAGGGACAAGGAGGGATAATGAGGGACAAGGAGGAACAAGGTTGGGCAATGAGGAACAAGGAGGAACAATGAGGGACAAGCAAGGACAAGGAGGGACAATAAGGCACAAGGGAGGACAAGGAGGGACAATGATGGACAAGGAGGGACAAGTAGGGGCAAGGAGGGACAATGAGGTACAACAAGGACAATGGAGGGACAATGAGGGACAAGGGGGACACGGAGGGACAAGAACGGACATGGAGGGACAAGGAGGGACAAGAACGGACATGAAGGGACAAGGAGGGACTAGGAGGGACAATGATGGACAAGGAGGAACAAGGAGTGACAATGAAGGACACCAAGGACAAGGAGGGACATGGAGTGACAAGGAGATACAAGGAGTGACAAGGAGGGATAAAGAGGGAAAAGGAGTGACAAGGCGGGTCAAGGACGGAAAAGGAGTGACAAGGCGGGTCAAGGAGGGCCAAGGAGGGACAAGGAGGGATAATGATGGACAAGGAGGGACAATGATGGACAAGGAGGAACAAGGAGGGACAATGATGGACAAGGAGGGACAATGGTGGACAAGGAGGAACAAGGAGGGAAAAGGAGTGAGAAGGAGTGACAATGAAGGACTCCAAGGACAAGGAGGGACATGGAGTGACAAGGAGGGAAAGGAGGGAAGAGGAGTGACAAGGAGGGATAATGATGGACAAGGAGGGAAAAGGAGTGACAATGAAGGACACCAAGGACAAGGAGGGACATGGAGTGACAAGGTGGGAAAGGAGGGAAGAGGAATGACAAGGAGGGACAATGAGGGGCAACAAAGACAATGGAGGGACAAGGAGGGACAAGAATGGACATGAAGGGAAAAGGAGTGACAAGGAGTTACAAGGAGTTACAAGGAGTGACTAGGAGTGAAAAGGAGTGACAAGGCGGGTCAAGGAGGGTCAAGGAGGGTCAAGGAGGGACAATGATGGACAAGGAGGAACAAGGAGGGACAATGATGGACAAGGTGGGACAAGGAGGGACAATGATGGACAAGGAGGGAAAAGAAGTGGCAAGGAGTGACAATGAAGGACACCAAGGACAAGGAGGGACATGGAGTGACAAGGAGGGAAAGGAGGGAGAGGAGGGAAGAGGAGTGACAAGGAGGGATAATGAGGGACAGCAAGGACAATGGTGGGACAAGGAGGGACAAGGAGGGACAAGGAGGGACAAGGAGGGAAAGGAGGGAAGAGGAGTGACAAGGAGGGACAATGAGGGACAACAAGGACAATGGAGGGACAAGGAGTGACAAGGAGGGACAATGAGGGACAACAAGGACAATGGAGGGACAAGCGACAAAGAGGGAAAAGAAGGATAATGAGGGACAAGGAGGGACAAGAACGGACATGGAGGGACAGGGAGGGACAAGAACGGACATTAAGGGACAAGGAGGGACAATGAGGGAAAAGGAGTTACATGGAGGGGCAAGGAGGGACAATGAGGGAAAAGGACGGAAAATGAGCGACAAGAAGGGACAATGTGGGACAAGGAGGGACTAGGAGTGTCATAGAGCGTCAAGGAGGGTCAAGGAGAGTGACAACTAGGGACAAGGAGGGACAAGGAGTGGCATGGAGGGACATGGAGGGACAAGGAGAGACAAGGAGGGACAAGGATGTACAAGGAAGGACAAAGAGGGACATGAGCGACAAGGAGGGAAAAGAAGGATAATGAGGGACAATGATGGACAAGGAGGGACAAGAAGAGACAATGAGGGACAAGGTGGGACAAGGTCGCGCAATGACGGACAAGGAGGGAAAGGCAGCACAAGGATGGGCAAGGAGTGGAAATGAGGTGCAAAGAGGGACAAGGGGGGTCAAGGAGAGACAATGAGGGACAATGTGGGACAAGGAGGGACAAGGAGTGTCATGGAGCGTCAAGGAGGGTTAAGGAAAGACAATGAGGGACAAGGAGTGACAACTAGGGACAAGGAGGGACAACAAAGAAAAGGAGGGAAAAGGAGTGGCAAGGAGGGACAAGGAGTGACAAGGAGGGACAAGGAAGGGCAAGGAGGGACAATGATGGACAAGGAGGGACAATGATGGACAAGGAGGAACAAGGAGGGACAATGATGGACAAGGAGGGACAATAATGGACAAGGAGGGACAAGAACGGACAAGGAGGAACAAAGAGGGACAAGAAGGGACATGGAGGTACAAGGAGGGACAAGGAGCGACAAGGTTGGACAATGAGGGAAAAGGAGAGACAAGGAGGGGTAATGTGGGACAAGGAGGGGCAATGAGTGACAAGGAGCGACAAGGTTGGACAATGAGGGAAAAGGAGGGTCAAGCAGGGACAATGTGGGACAAGGAGTGACAATAATGGACAAGGAGTTACAATGAGGTACAAGGAGGGTCAAGGAGTGGCAATGAGGGACAAGAACGGACAAGGAGGAACAAAGAGGGACAAGGAGGGACAAGAAGGGACATGGAGGTACAAGGAGGGACAATAAGGGACAAGGAGGGTCAAGGATGGACAGGAGGGTCAAGGAGTGACAAGGGGTGGTAATGAGGGACAAGGAGGGACAAGGAGGGACAAGGAGGGACAAGGCGGGATAAGGAGGGACAACAAGGATAAGGAGGGAAAAGGAGTGACAAGGAGGGGCAAGGAGTGACAAGGAGTGACAAGCAGGGACAATGTGGGGCTAGGAGTGACAAGCAGGGACAATGTGGGACAAGGAGCGACAATAATGGACAAGGAGTTACAATGAGGTACAAGGAGGGTCAAGGAGGGTCAAGGAGTGGCAATGAGTGGCAAGGAGGGACAAGGAGGAACATGGAGGTACAAGGAGGGACAAGGAGGGACAATGATGGACAATGAGGAACAAGGGGGAGCAAGGAGGGACAAGGAGTGACAAGTGGGAAAAGGAGGGAAAAGGAGTGACAAGGAGGGACAATGAGGAACAAGGGGGAGCAAGGAGGGACAAGGAGTGACAAGTGGGAAAAGGAGGGAAAAGGAGTGACAAGGAGGGACAATGATGGACAAGGAGGGACAGGGATGGGCAAGGAGGGACAAGGAGGGTCAAGCAGGGACAATGTGGGACAAGGAGCGACAGTAATGGACAAGGAGTTACAATGAGGTACAAGGAGGGTCAAGGAGGGTCAAGGAGTGGCACTGAGGGACAAGGAGGGACAAGAACGGACAAGGAGGAACAAAGAGGGACAAGGAGGGACATGGAGGGACAAGGAGGGACAAGAAGGGACAAGGAGGGACAAGGAGGGACAAGGAGGGACAACGAGTGACAAGGAGATACAAGGAGTGACAAGGAGGGATAAAGAGGGAAAAGGAGTGACAAGGCGGGTCAAGGAGGGAAAAGGAGTGACAAGGCGGGTCAAGGAGGGCCAAGGAGGGACAATGATGGACAAGGAGGGACAATGATGGACAAGGAGGGACAATGATGGACAAGGAGGGACAATGGTGGACAAGGAGGAACAAGGAGGGAAAAGGAGTGACAAGGAGTGACAATGAAGGACACCAAGGACAAGGAGGGACATGGAGTGACAAGGAGGGAAATGAGGGAAGAGGAGTGACAAGGAGGGATAATGATGGACAAGGAGGGAAAAGGAGTGACAATGAAGGACACCAAGGACAAGGAGGGACATGGAGTGACAAGGAGGGAAAGGAGGGAAGAGGAGTGACAAGGAGGGACAATGAGGGGCAACAAAGACAATGGAGGGACAAGGAGGGACAAGAATGGACATGAAGGGAAAAGGAGTGACAAGGAGTTACAAGGAGTGAAAAGGAGGGTAAAGGAGGTACAAGGAGGGACAATGATGGACAAGGAGGAACAAGGAGGGACAATGATGGACAAGGTGGGACAAGGAGGGACAAGGAGGGACAATGATGGACAAGGAGGAACAAGGAGGGAAAAGAAGTGGCAAGGAGTGACAATGAAGGACACCAAGGACAAGGAGGGACATGGAGTGACAAGGAGGGAAAGGAGGGAAAGGAGGGAAGAGGAGTGACAAGGAGGGACAATGACGGACAGCAAGGACAATGGTGGGACAAGGAGGGACAAGGAGGGAAAGGATGGAAAGGAGGGAAGAGGAGTGACGAGGAGGGACAATGAGGGACAACAAGGACAATGGAGGGACAAGGAGTGACAAGGAGGGACAATGAGGGACAACAAGGACAATGGAGGGACAAGGAGGGACAAGCGACAAGGAGGGAAAAGAAGGATAATGAGGGACAAGAACGGACATGGTGGGACAGGGAGGGACAAGAACGGACATTAAGGGACAAGGAGGGACAATGAGGGAAAAGGAGTTACATGGAGGGGCAAGGAGGGACAATGAGGGAAAAGGACGGAAAATGAGCGACAAGAAGGGACAATGTGGGACAAGGAGGGACTAGGAGTGTAATGGAGCGTCAAGGTGGGGCAAGGAGGGAAAAGGAGTGACAAAGAGGGACAAGGAGGGATAATGAGGGGTAATGAGGGACAATGAGGGGCAATGAGGGACAAGGAGGGACAATAAGGCACAAGGGAGGACAAGGAGGGACATGGAGGGAAAAGGAGTGACAAGGAGTGTCATGGAGCGTCAAGGAGGTTCATGGAGGGTCAAGTAGGGTCAAGGAGACACAATGAGGGACAAGGAGGGCAATGAGGTACAAGCAAGGACAAGGATGGACAAGGTGGGGCAAGGAGGGAAAAGGAGTGACAAAGACGGACAAGGAGGGATAATGAGGGGTAATGAGGGACAATGAGGGACAAGCAAGGACAAGGAGGGACAATAAGGCACAAGGGAGGACAAGGAGGGACAAGGAGGGAAAAGGAGTGACAAGGAGGGACAAGGAGGGACAATGATGGACAAGGAGGGACAATGATGGACAAGGAGGAACAAGGAGGGACAATGATGGACAAGGAGGGACAAGTAGGGGCAAGGAGGGACAATGATGGACAAGTAGGAACAAGGAGGGAAAAGGAGTGACAATGAAGGACACCAAGGACAATGAGGGACATGGTGTGACAAGGAGGGAAATGAGGGAAGAGGAGTGACAAGGAGGGACAATGAGGTACAACTAGGACAATGGAGGGACAATGAGGGACAAGAACGGACATGGAGGGACAAGGAGGGACAAGAACGGACATGAAGGGAGAAGGAGGGACTAGGAGGGACAATGATGGACAAGGAGGAACAAGGAGGGAAAAGGAGTGACAATGAAGGACACCAAGGACAAGGAGGGACATGGAGTGACAAGGAGATACAAGGAGTGACAAGGAGGGATAAAGAGGGAAAAGGAGTGACAAGGCGGGTCAAGGAGGGAAAAGGAGTGACAAGGCGGGTCAAGGAGGGCCAAGGAGGGACAAGGAGGGACAATGATGGACAAGGAGGTACAATGATGGACAAGGAGGAACAAGGAGGGACAATGATGGACAAGGAGGGACAATGGTGGACAAGGAGGGAAAAGGAGTGACAAGGAGTGACAATGAAGGACACCAAGGACAAGGAGGGACATGGAGTGACAAGGAGGGAAGAGGAGTGACAAGGAGGGATAATGATGGACAAGGAGGGAAAAGGAGTGACAATGAAGGACACCAAGGACAAGGAGGGACATGGAGTGACAAGGAGGGAAAGGAGGGAAGAGGAGTGACAAGGAGGGACAATGAGGGGCAACAAAGACAATGGAGGGACAAGGAGGGACAAGAATGGACATGAAGGGAAAAGGAGTGACAAGGAGTGACAAGGAGTTACAAGGAGTGACAAGGAGTGAAAAGGAGTGACAAGGCGGGTCAAGGAGGGTCAAGGAGGGTCAAGGAGGGTCAAGGAGGTACAAGGAGGGACAATGATGGACAAGGAGGAACAAGGAGGAACAAGGAGGGACAATGATGGACAAGGTGGGACAAGGAGGGACAATGATGGACAAGGAGGAACAAGGAGGGAAAAAAAGTGGCAAGGAGTGACAATGAAGGACACCAAGGACAAGGAGGGACATGGAGTGACAAGGAGGGAAAGGAGGGAAGAGGAGTGACAAGGAGGGACAATGAGGGACAGCAAGGACAATGGTGGGACAAGGAGGGAAAGGAAGGAAAGGAGGGAAGAGGAGTGACAAGGAGGGACAATGAGGGACAACAAGGACAATGGAGGGACAATGAGGGACAATGAGGGACAACAAGGACAATGGAGGGACAAGCGACAAGGAGGGAAAAGAAGGATAATGAGGGACAAGGAGGGACAAGAACGGACATGGAGGGACAAGGAGGGACAAGAACGGACATTAAGGGACAAGGAGGGACAATGAGGGAAAAGGAGTTACATGGAGGGGCAAGGAGGGACAATGAGGGAAAAGGACGGAAAATGAGCGACAAGAAGGGACAATGTGGGACAAGGAGGGACTAGGAGTGTCATGGAGCGTCAAGGAGGGTCAAGGAGAGACAAGGAGTGACAACTAGGGACAAGGAGTGGCATGGAGGGACAAGGAGGGACAAGGAGAGACAAGGAGGGACAAGGATGTACAAGGAAGGACAAAGAGGGACATGAGCGACAAGGAGGGAAAAGAAGGATAATGAGGGACAATGGTGGACAAGAAGAGACATTGAGGGACAAGGTCGCGCAATGACGGACAAGGAGGGAAAGGCAGCACAAGGATGGGCAAGGAGTGGAAATGAGGTGCAAAGAGGGACAAGGAGGGTCAAGGAGAGACAATGAGGGACAAGGAGGGACAAGGAGTGTCATGGAGCGTCAAGGAGGGTTAAGGAGAGACAATGAGGGACAAGGAGTGACAACTAGGGACAAGGAGGGACAACAAGGATAAGGAGGGAAAAGAAGTGACAAGGAGGGACAAGGAGTGACAAGGAGGGACAAGGAAGGGCAAGAAGGGACAAGGAGGGTCAAGCAGGGACAATGTGGGACAAGGAGTTACAATAATGGACAAGGAGTTACAATGAGGTACAAGGAGGGTCAAGGAGTGGCAATGAGGGACAAGGAGGGACAAAAACGGACAAGGAGGAACAAAGAGGGACAAGGAGGGACATGGAGGTACAAGGAGGGACAAGAAGGGACAAGGAGGGACAACGAGTGACAAGGAGGGTCAAGGATGGACAAGAAGGGTCAAGGAGGGACAAGGGGTGGTAATGAGGGGCAAGGAGGAACAAGGCGGGATAAGGAGTGACAAGGAGGGGCAAGGAGGGACAAGGAGTGACAAGCAGGGACAATGTGGGACAAGGATCGAAAATAATGGACAAGGAGTTACAATGAGGTACAAGGAGGGTCAAGGAGTGGCAATGAGTGGCAATGAGGGACAAGAACGGACAAGGAGGAACAAAGAGGGACAAGGAGGGACAAGGAGGGACATGGAGGTACAAGGAGGGACAAGGAGGGACAATGATGGACAAGGAGGGACAATGATGGACAAGGAGGGACAAGTAGGGGCAAGGAGGGACAATGATGGACAAGGAGGAACAAGGAGGGAAAAGGAGTGACAATGAAGGACACCAAGGACAATGAGGGACATGGTGTGACAAGAAGGGAAAGGAGGGAAGAGGAGTGACAATGAGGTACAACAAGGACAATGGAGGGACAATGAGGGACACGGAGGGACAAGAACGGACATGGAGGGACAAGGAGGGACAAGAACGGACATGAAGGGACAAGGAGGGACTAGGAGGGACAATGATGGACAAGGAGGAACAAGGAGGGAAAAGGAGTGACAATGAAGGACACCAAGGACAAGGAGGGACATGGAGTGACAAGGAGATACAAGGAGTGACAAGGAGGGATAAAGAGGGAAAAGGAGTAACAAGGCGGGTCAAGGAGGGAAAAGGAGTGACAAGGCGGGTCAAGGAGGGCCAAGGAGGGCCAAGGAGGGACAAGGAGGGACAATGATGGACAAGGAGGGACAATGATGGACAAGGAGGGACAATGATGGACAAGGAGGGACAATGGTGGACAAGGAGTGACAATGAAGGACACCAAGGACAAGGAGGGACATGGAGTGACAAGGAGGGAAAGGAGGGAAGAGGAGTGACAAGGAGGGATAATGATGGACAAGGAGGGAAAAGGAGTGACAATGAAGGACACCAAGGACAAGGAGGGACATGGACTGACAAGGAGGGAAAGGTGGGAAGAGGAGTGACAAGGAGGGACAATGAGGGGCAACAAAGACAATGGAGGGACAAGGAGGGACAAGAATGTACATGAAGGGAAAAGGAGTGACAAGGAGTGACAAGGAGTTACAAGGAGTGACAAGGAGTGAAAAGGAGGGTCAAGGAGGGTCAAGGAGGGTCAAGGAGGGTCAAGGAGGGTCAAGGAGGTACAAGGAGGGACAATGATGGACAATGATGGACAAGGAGGAACAAGGAGGGACAATGATGGACAAGGTGGGACAAGGAGGGACAATGATGGACAAGGAGGAACAAGGAGGGAAAAGAAGTGGCAAGGAGTGACAATGAAGGACACCAAGGACAAGGAGGGACATGGAGTGACAAGGAGGGAAAGGAAGGAAAGGAGGGAAGAGGAGTGACAAGGAGGGACAATGGTGGGACAAGGAGGCAAAGGAGGGAAAGGAGGGAAGAGGAGTGACAAGGAGGGACAATGAGGGACAACAAGGACAATGGAGGGACAAGGAGTGGCAAGGAGGGACAATGAGGGACAACAAGGACAATGGAGGGACAAGGAGGGACAAGCGACAAGGAGGGAAAAGAAGGATAATGAGGGACAAGAACGGACATGGAGGGACAGGGAGGGACAAGAACGGACATTAAGGGACAAGGAGGGACAATGAGGGAAAATGAGTTACATGGAGGGGCAAGGAGGGACAATGAGGGAAAAGGACGGAAAATCAGCGACAAGATGGGACAATGTGGGACAAGGAGGGACTAGGAGTGTCATGGAGCGTCAAGGAGAGACAAGGAGTGACAACTAGGGACAAGGAGGGACAAGGAGTGGCATGGAGGGACAAGGAGGGACAAAAAGGGACAAGGAGGGACAAGGATGTACAAGGAAGGACAAAGAGGGACATGAGCGACAAGGAGGGAAAAGAAAGATAATGAGGGACAATGATGGACAAGGAGGGACAAGAAGAGACAATGAGGGACAAGGTGGGACAAGGTCGCGCAATGACGGACAAGGAATGAAAGGCAGCACAAGGATGGGCAAGGAGTGGAAATGAGGTGCAAAGAGGGACAATGAGGGTCAAGGAGAGACAATGAGGGACAATGTGGGACAAGGAGGGACAAGGAGTGTCATGGAACGTCAAGGAGGGTTAAGGAGAGACAATGAGGGACAAGGAGTGACAACTAGGGACAAGGAGGGACAACAAGGATAAGGAGGGAAAAGGAGTGACAAGGAGGGACAAGGAGTGACAAGGAGGGACAAGGAAGGGCAAGGAGGGACAAGGAGGGTAAAACAGGGACAATGTGGGACAAGGAGTTACAATAATGGACAAGGAGTTACAATGAGGTACAAGGAGGGTCAAGGAGTGGCAATGAGGGACAAGGAGGGACAAAAACGGACAAGGAGGAACAAAGAGGGACAAGGAGGGACATGGAGGTACAAGGAGGGACAAGGAGGGACAACGAGTGACAAGGAGGGTCAAGGATGGACAAGAAGGGTCAAGAAGGGACAAGGGGTGGTAATGAGGGGCAATGAGGGACAAGGAGGGACAAGGCGGGATAAGGAGCGACAAGGAGGGGAAAGGAGGGACAAGGAGTGACAAGCAGGGACAATGTGGGACAAGGAGCGAAAATAATGGACAAGGAGTTACAATGAGGTACAAGGAGGGTCAAGGAGGGTCAAGGAGTGGCAATGAGGGACAAGAACGGACAAGGAGGAACAAAGAGGGACATGGAGGTACAAGGAGGGACAAGTGGGAAAAGGAGTGACAAGGAGAGTCAATGATGGACAAGGAGGAACAAGGAGGAACAAGGAGGGACAAGGAGGGACAAGGAGGGACAAGCAGGGACAAGAAGGGACAAGGAGGGACAAGGAGTGGCAATGAGGGACAAGGGGGGAAAAGAACGGACAAGGAGGAACAAAGAGGGACATGGAGGTACAAGGAGGGACAAGGAGTGACAAGTGGGAAAAGGAGTGACAAGGAGGGACAATGATGGACAAGGAGGGACAAAGAGGGACAATGAGGAACAAGGAGGAGCAAGGAGGGACAAGGAGGGACAAGGAGGGACAAGGAGTGACAAGTGGGAAAAGGAGTGACAAGGAGGGACAATGATGGACTAGGAGGTACAAGGAGGGACAGGGAGGGACAAGGGTGGCAATGAGTGCCAATGAGTGGCAATGAAGGACAAGGAGGGACAAGAACGGACAAGGAGGAACAAAGAGGGACAAGGAGGGACATGGAGGGACAATGATGGACAAGGAGGAACAAGGAGTGACAAGTGGGAAAAGGAGTGACATGGAGAGTCAATGATGGACAAGGAGGAACAAGGAGGAACAAGGAGGGACAAGGAGGGACAAGCAGGGACAAGAAGGGACAAGGAGGGACAAGGAGGGACAATGAGGGACAATGAGTGGCAATGACGGACAAGGGGGGAAAAGAACGGACAAGGAGGAACAAAGAGGGACAAGGAGGGACATGGAGGTACAAGGAGGGACAAGGAGTGACAAGTGGGAAAAGGAGTGACAAGGAGGGACAATGATGGACAAGGAGGGACAAAGAGGGACAATGATGGACAAGGAGGAACAAGGGGGAACAAGGAGGGGAAAGGAGTGACAATGAAGGACACCAAGGACAAGGAGGGACATGGGGTGACATGGAGGGAAAGGAGGGAAGAGGAGTGAAAAGGAGGGACAATGAGGGACAAAAAGAACAATGGAGGGACAAGGAGGGACAAGGAGGGACAAGCAGGGACAAGGTAGGACACGGAGGGACAAGAACGGACATGGAGGGACAAGAGCGGACATTAAGGGAGAATGAGGGACAAGGAGGGACAGAATGGGGCAATGACGACAAGGAGTGTCATGGAGCGTCAAGGAGGGTCATGGAGGGTCAAGTAGGGTCAAGGAGACACAATGAGGGACAAGGAGGGCAAGGAGTGGCAATAAGGTACAAGCAAGGACAAGGATGGACAAAGAGGGACAAGGTGGGGCAAGGAGGGAAAAGGAGTGACAAAGAGGTACAAGGAGGGATAATGAGGGGTAATGAGGGACAAGCAAGGACAAGGAGGGACAATAAGGCACAAGGTAGGACAAGGAGGGAAAATGAGTGACAAGGAGGGACAAGGAGTGACATGGAGCGTCAAGGAGGGTCATGGAGGGTCAAGTAGGGTCAAGGAGACACAATGAGGGACAAGGAGGGCAAGGAGGGGCAATGAGGTACAAGCAAGGACAAGGATGGACAAAGAGGGACAAGGTGGGGCAAGGAGGGAAAAGGAGGTACAAGGAGGGACAATGATGGACAAGGAGGAACAAGGAGGGACAATGATGGACAAGGAGGGACAAGTAGGGACAAGGAGGGACAATGATGGACAAGGAGGGAAAAGGAGTGACAATGAAGGACACCAAGGACAATGAGGGACATAGTGTGACAAGGAGGGAAAGGAGGGAAGAGGTGTGACAAGGAGGGACAACAAGGACAATGGAGGAACAAGGAGGGACACGGAGGGACACGGAGGGACAAGAACGGACATGGAGGGACAAGAACGGACATGAAGGGACAATGAGGGACTAGGAGGGACAATGATGGAGAAGGAGGAACAAAGAGGAACAAGGAGGGAAAATGAGTGACAATGAAGGACACCAAGGACAAGGAGGGACATGGAGTTACAAGGAGGGGAAAAGAGTGAAAAGGAGTGACAAGGCGGGTCAAGGCGGGAAAGGAGTGGCAAGGCGGGTCAAGAAGGGTCAAGGAGGGACAAGGAGGTACAAGGAGGGACAATGATGGACAAGGAGGGACAATGATGGACAAGGAGGAACATGGAGGGACAACGATGGACGATGAGGGACAAGGAGGGACAATGATGGACAAGGAGGAACAAGGAGGGAAAAGGAGTGACAAGGAGCGACAATGAAGGACACCAAGGACAAGGAGGGACATGGAGTGACAAGGAGGGAAAGGAGGGAAGAGGAGTGACAAGGAGGTATAATGATGGACAAGGAGGAACAAGGAGGGAAAAGGAGTGACAATGAAGGACACCAAGGACAAGGAGGGACATGGAGTGACAAGGAGGGAAAGAAGGGAAGAAGAGTGACAAGGAGGGACAATGAAGGACAACAAGGACAATGGAGGGACAAGGAGTGACAATGAAGGACACCAAGGACAAGGAGGGACAAGGAGGGAAAGGAGGGAAGAGGAGTGACAAGGAGGGACAACAAGGACAATGGAGGGACAAGGAGGGACACGGAGGGACAAGAACGGACATGTAGGGACAAGGAGGGACAAGAACGGACATTAAGGGACAAGGAGGGACAATGAGGGAAAAGGAGTTACAAGGAGGGGCAAGGAAGGACAATGAGGGAAAAGGACGGAAAATGAGCGACAAGGAGGGACAAGGAGGGACTAGGAGTGTCATGGAGCGTCAAGGAGGGTCAAGGAGAGACAATGAGGGACAAGGAGTGACAACTAGGGACAAGGAGGGACAAGGAGTGACAAGGAGAGACAGGGAGGGACAAGGATGTACAAGGAAGGACAAAGAGGGACATGAGCGACGAGGAGGGAAAAGAAGGATAATGAGGGACAATGATGGACAAGGAGGGACAAGGAGAGACAAGGAGGGACAAGGAGGGACAAGGAGGGACAATGAGGGACAAGGAGGGACAAGAAGGTACAATGAGGGACAAGGATGGACAAGGAGGAACAAGGAGGAACAAGGAGGGACAAGGATGGACAAGGAGGGACATGAGGGATAAGGAGGGACAAAATGGGGCAATTAGGTACAAGGAGGGACAACGATGGACAAGGATGGACGAGGAGGGACATGGAGGGACAAGAATGGGCAATGAGGGACAAGGAGGGACATAATGGGGCAATGAGGACAAGGAGGGAAAAGAACGGGAAAAAGTGAGCGACAAGGAGGGACAATGTGGGACAAGGAGTGTCATGGAGCGTCAAGGAGGGTTAAGGAGAGACAATGACGTACAAGGAGTGACAACTAGGGACAAGGAGGGACAACAAGGATAAGGAGGGAAAATGAGTGACAAGGCGGGATAAGGAGGGACAACAAGGATAAGGAGGGAAAATGAGTGACAAGGAGGGAAATGGAGTGGCAAGGAGGGACAAGGAGGGAAAAGGAGAGACAAGGAGGGTCAAGCAGGGACAATGTGGGACAAGGAGTGACAATAATGGACAAGGAGTTACAATGAGGTACAAGGAGGGTCAAGGAGTGGCAATGAGGGACAAAGAGGGACAAGAACGGACAAGGAGGAACAAAGAGGGACAAGAAGGGACATGGAGGTACAAGGAGGGACAAGGAGGGACAAGAAGGGACAAGAAGGGACAAGGAGGGTCAAGGATGGACAGGAGGGTCAAGGAGTGACAAGGTGGGATAAGGAGGGACAACAAGGATAAGGAGCGAAAAGGAGTGACAAGGAAGGACAAGGAGGGGCAATGAGTGACAAGCAGGGACAATGTGGGGCTAGGAGTGACAAGGAGGGACAATGTGGGACAAGGAGCTACAATAATGGACAAGGAGTTACAATGAGGTACAAGGAGGGTCAAGGAGTGGCAAGGAGGGACAAGGAGGGACAAGGAGGGACAATGATGGACAATTAGGAACAAGGAGGAGCAAGGAGTGACAAGTGGGAAAAGGAGTGACAAGGAGGGACAATGATGGACAAGGAGGAACAAGGAGGGCCAGGGAGGGGCAAGGAGGGCAAGGAGGGTCAAACAGGGACAATGTGGGACAAGGAGCGACAATAATGGACAAGGAGTTACAATGAGGTACAAGGAGGGTCAAGGAGGGTCAAGGAGTGACAATGAGGGACAAGAACGGACAAGGAGGAACAAAGAGGGACAAGGAGGGACATGGAGGTAGAAGGAGGGACAAGGAGGGACAATGATGGACAATGAGGAACAAGGAGGAGCAAGGAGGGACAAGGAGTGACAAATGGGAAAAGGAGTGACAAGGAGGGACAATGATGGACTAGTAGGAACAAGGAGGGACAGGGAGGGACAAGGAGTGGCAATGAGTGTCAATGAGGGACAAGGAGGGACATGGAGGTACAAGGAGGGACAATGATGGACAAGGAGTGACAAGTGGGAACAGGAGTGACAAGGAGGGACAATGATGGACAAGGATGGACAAGGAGGTACAAGGAGGAACAAGGATGAACAAGGAGGTACAAGGAGGGACAAGTGGGAAAAGGAGGGAAAAGGAGTGACAAGGAGTGACAATGAGGGGCAATGAGGACGAGGAGGACAAGGTGGGTCAAGGAGTGGCAATAAGGGACAACGAGGGACAAGGAGGGACAAGGAGGGAAAAGGAGGAACAAAGAGGGAGAAGGAGGGACATGGAGGTACAAGAACGGACAAGGAGGAACAAGGAGGGACAATGATGGACAATGAGGAACAAGGAGGAGCAAGGAGGGACAAGGAGTGACAAGTGGGAAAAGGAGGGAAAAGGAGTGACAAGGAGGGACAATGATGGACTAGGAGGAACAAGGAGGGGCAGGGAGGGACAAGGAGTGGCAATGAGTGTCAATGAGGGACATGGAGGTACAAGGAGGGACAATGATGGACAAGGAGTGACAAGGAGTGACAAGTGGGAAAAAGAGTGACAAGGAGGGACAATGATGGACTAGGAGGAACAAGGAGGGACAGGGAGGGACAAGGAGTGGCAATGAGTGTCAATGAGGGACAAGGAGGGACTTGGAGGTACAAGGAGGGACAATGATGGACAAGGAGTGACAAGGAGAGTCAATGATGGACAAGGAGGAACAAGGAGGAACAAGGAGGGACAAGGAGGGACAAGGAGTGGCAATGAGTGGCAATGTGGGACAAGAACGGACAAGGAGGGACATGGAGGTACAAGGAGGGACAATGATGGACAAGGAGTGACAAGTGGGAAAAGGAGTGTCAAGGAGGGACAATGATGGACAAGGAGGAACAAGGAGGGACAAGGATGGACAAAGAGGGACAAGGAGGGACAAGGAGGGAAGAGGAGTGACAAGGAGGGACAATGAGGGACAACAAGGACAATGGAGGGACAAGGAGTGACAAGGAGGGACAATGAGGGACAACAAGGACAATGGAGGGACAAGGAGGGACAAGCGACAAGGAGGGAAAAGAAGGATAATGAGGGACAAGGAGGGACAAGAACGGACATGGAGGGACAGGGAGGGACAAGAACGGACATTAAGGGACAAGGAGGGACAATGAGGGAAAAGGAGTTACATGGAGGGGCAAGGAGGGACAATGAGGGAAAAGGACGGAAAATGAGCGACAAGAAGGGACAATGTGGGACAAGGAGGGACTAGGAGTGTCATGGAGCGTCAAGGAGGGTCAAGGAGAGACAAGGAGTGACAACTAGGGACAAGGAGGGACAACAAGGATAAGGAGGGAAAAGGAGTTACAATAATGGACAAGGAGTTACAATGAGGTACAAGGAGGGTCAAGGAGTGGCAATGAGGGACAAAAACGGACAAGGAGGAACAAAGAGGGACAAGGAGGGACATGGAGGTACAAGGAGGGACAAGGAGGGACAAGAAGGGACAAGGAGGGACAACGAGTGACAAGGAGGGTCAAGGATGGACAAGAAGGGTCAAGGAGGGACAAGGGGTGGTAATGAGGGACAAGGAGGGACAAGGCGGGATAAGGAGTGACAAGGAGGGGCAAGGAGTGACAAGCAGGGACAATGTGGGACAAGGAGCGAATATAATGGACAAGGAGTTACAATGAGGTACAAGGAGGGTCAAGGAGGGTCAAGGAGTGGCAATGAGTGGCAATGAGGGACAAGAACGGACAAGGAGGAACAAAGAGGGACAAGGAGGGACATGGAGGTACAAGGAGGGACAATGATGGACAAGGAGGAACAAGGAGGGACAATGATGGACAAGTAGGGGCAAGGAGGGACAATGGTGGACAAGGAGGAACAAGGAGGGAAAAGGAGTGACAATGAAGGACACCAAGGACAATGAGGGACATGGTGTGACAAGAAGGGAAAGGAGGGAAGAGGAGTGACAAGGAGGGACAATGAGGTACAACAAGGACAATGGAGGGACAATGAGGGACAAGGAGGGACACGGAGGGACAAGAACGGACATGGAGGGACAAGGAGGGACAAGAACGGACATGAAGGGACAAGGAGGGACTAGGAGGGACAATGATGGACAAGGAGGAACTAGGAGGGAAAAGGAGTGACAATGAAGGACACCAAGGACAAGGAGGGACATGGAGTGACAAGGAGATACAAGGAGTGACAAGGAGGGATAAAGAGGGAAAAGGAGTGACAAGGCGGGTCAAGGAGGGAAAAGGAGTGACAAGGCGGGTCCAGGAGGGACAAGGAGGGACAATGATGGACAAGGAGGGACAATGATGGACAAGGAGGGACAATGATGGACAAGGAGGGACAATGGTGGACAAGGAGGAACAAGGAGGGAAAAGGAGTGACAATGAAGGACACCAAGGACAAGGAGGGACATGGAGTGACAAGGAGGGAAGAGGAGTGACAAGGAGGGATAATGATGGACAAGGAGGGAAAAGGAGTGACAATGAAGGGCACCAATGACAAGGAGGGACATGGAGTGAAAAGGAGGAAAAGGAGGGAAGAGGAGTGACAAGGAGGGACAATGAGGGGCAACAAAGACAATGGAGGGACAAGGAGGGACAAGAATGGACATGAAGGGAAAAGGAGTGACAAGGAGTGACAAGGAGTTACAAGGAGTGACAAGGAGTGAAAAGGAGGGTCAAGGAGGGTCAAGGAGGTACAAGGAGGGACAATGATGGACAAGGATGGACAAAGAGGGACAAGGAGGGACAAGGAGGGAAGAGGAGTGACAAGGAGGGACAACAAGGACAATGGAGGGACAAGGAGTGACAAGGAGGGACAATGAGGGACAACAAGGACAATGGAGGGACAAGCGACAAGGAGGGAAAAGAAGGATGATGAAGGACAAGAACGGACATGGAGGGACAGGGAGGGACAAGAACGGACATTAAGGGACAAGGAGGGACAATGAGGGAAAAGGAGTTACATGGAGGGGCAAGGAGGGACAATGAGGGAAAAGGACGGAAAATGAGCGACAAGAAGGGACAATGTGGGACAAGGAGGGACTAGGAGTGTCATGGAGCGTCATGGAGGGTCAAGGAGAGACAAGGAGTGACAACTAGGGACAAGGAGGGACAAGGAGTGGCATGGAGGGACAAGGAGAGACAAGGAGGGACAAGGATGTACAAGGAAGGACAAAGAGGGACATGAGCGACAAGGAGGGAAAAGAAGGATAATGAGGGACAATGATGGACAAGCAGGGACAAGAAGAGACAATGAGGGACAAGTTGGGACAAGGTCGCGCAATGACGGACAAGGAGGGAAAGGCAGCACAAGGATGGGCAAGGAGTGGAAATGAGGTGCAAAGAGGGACAAGGAGGGTCAAGGAGAGACAATGAGGGACAATGTGGGACAAGGAGGGACAAGGAGTGTCATGGAGCGTCAAGGAGGGTTAAGGAGAGACAATGAGGGACAAGGAGTGACAACTAGGGACAAGGAGGGACAACAAGGATAAGGAGGGAAAAGGAGTGACAGGAGTGACAAGGAGTGACAAGGAGTGACAAGGAGGGACAAGGAAGGGCAAGGAGGGACAAGGAGGGTCAAGCAGGGACAATGTGGGACAAGGAGTTACAATAATGGACAAGGAGTTACAATGAGGTACAAGGAAGGTCAAGGAGTGGCAATGAGGGACAAGGAGGGACAAAAAAGGACAAGGAGGAACAAATGGGGACAAGGAGGGACATGGAGGTACAAGGAGGGACAAGGAGGGACAAGAAGAGACAAGGAGGGACAACGAGTGACAAGGAGGGTCAAGGTTGGACAAGAAGGGTCAAGGAGGGACAAGGGGTGGTAATGAGGGGAAATGAGGGACAAGGAGGGACAAGGCGGGATAAGGAGTGACAAGGAAGGGCAAGGAGGGACAAGGAGTGACAAGCAGGGACAATGTGGGACAAGGAGCGAAAATAATGGACAAAGAGTTACAATGAGGTACAAGGAGGGTCAAGGAGTGGCAATGAGTGGCAATGAGGGACAAGAACGGACAAGGAGGAACAAAGAGGGACAAGCAGGGACAAGGTGGGGCACGGAGGGACACGGAGGGACAAGAATGGACATGGAGGGACAAGGAGGGACAAGAACGGACATTAAGGGAGAATGAGGGACAAGGAGGGACAAGGAGGGACAGAATGGGGCAATGAGGACAAGGAGTGTCATGGAGCGTCAAGGAGGGTCATGGAGGGTCAAGGAGACACAATGAGGGACAAGGAGGGCAAGGAGTGGCAATGAGGTACAAGCAAGGACAAGGATGGACAAAGAGGGACAAGGTGGGGCAAGGAGGGAAAAGGAGTGACAAAGAGGTACAAGGAGGGATAATGAGGGGTAATGAGGGACAAGCAAGGACAAGGAGGGACAATAAGGCACAAGGTAGGACAAGGAGGGAAAATTAGTGACAAGGAGGGACAAGGAGTGTCATGGAGCGTCAAGGAGGGTCATGGAGGGTCAAGGAGACACAATGAGGGACAAGGAGGGCAAGGATGGCAAGGAGGGGCAATGAGGTACAAACAAGGACAAGGAGTGACAATTGGGAAAAGGAGGGAAAAGGAGTGACAAGGAGGGACAATGATGGACTAGGAGGAACAAGGAGGGACAGGGAGGGGCAAGCAGGGACAATGTGGCACAAGGAGCGACAATAATGGACAAGGAGTTACAATGAGGGTCAAGGAGTGGCAATAAGTGGCAATGAGGGACATGGAGGTACAAGGAGGGACAAGGAGGGACAATGATGGACAATGAGGAACAAGGAGGAGCAAGGAGGGACAAGAAGTGACAAGTGGGAAAAGGAGTGACAAGGAGGGACAATGATGGACTAGGAGGAACAAGGAGGGACAGGGAGGGACAAGGGTGGCAATGAGTGCCAATGAGTGGCAATGAGGGACAAGGAGGGACAAGAACGGACAAGGAGGAACAAAGAGGGACAAGGAGGGACATGGAGGTACAAGGAGGGACAATGATGGAAAAGGAGGAACAAGGAGGGACAAGGAGTGACAAGTGGGAAAAGGAGTGACAAGGAGAGTCAATGATGGACAAGGAGGAACAAGGAGGAAGAAGGAGGGACAAGGAGGGACAAGCAGGGACAAGAAGGGACAAGGAGGGACAAGGAGGGACAATGAGGGACAAGGAGGGACAAGGAGTGGCAATGAGGGACAAGGGGGGAAAAGAACGGACAAGGAGGAACAAAGATGGACAAGGAGGAACATGGAGGTACAAGGAGGGACAAGGAGGGACAAGGAGTGACAAGTGGGAAACACAAGGAGGGCAAGGAGTGTCAATGAGGTACAAGCAAGGACAAGGATGGACAAAGAGGGACAAGGTGGGGCAAGGAGGGAAAAGGAGTGACAAAGAGGTACAAGGAGGGATAATGAGGGGTAATGAGGGACAAGCAAGGACAAGGAGGGACAATAAGGCACAAGGTAGGACAAGGAGGGAAAATGAGTGACAAGGAGTGTCATGGAGCGTCAAGGAGGGTCATGGAGGGTCAAGTAGGGTCAAGGAGACACAATGAGGGACAAGGAGGGCAAGGATGGCAAGGAGGGGCAATGAGGTACAAGCAAGGACAAGGATGGACAAAGAGGGACAAGGTGGGGCAAGGAGGGAAAAGGAGGTACAAGGAGGGACAATGATGGACAAGGAGGGACAATGATGGACAAGGAGGGACAAGTAGGGGCAAGGAGGGACAATGATGGACAAGGAGGGAAAAGGAGTGACAATGAAGGACACCAAGGACAATGAGGGACATAGTGTGACAAGGAGGGAAAGGAGGGAAGAGGAGTGACAAGGAGGGACAACAAGGACAATGGAGGGACAAGGAGGGACACGGAGGGACAAGAACGGACATGGAGGGACAAGGAGGGACAAGAACGGACATGAAGGGACAATGATGGGCAAGGAGGAACAAAGAGGAACAAAGAGGGAAAAGGAGTGACAATGAAGGACACCAAGGACAAGGAGGGACATGGAGTTACAAGGAGTGACAAGGAGGGAAAAAAAGTGAAAAGGAGTGACAAGGCGGGTCAAGGAGGGAAAGGAGTGACAAGGCGGGTCAAGGAGGGTCAAGGGGGGACAAGGAGGTACAAGGAGGGACAATGATGGACAATGATGGACAAGGAGGAACAAGGAGGGGCAATGATGGACGAGGAGGGACAAGGAGGGACTATGATGGACAAGGAGGAACAAGGAGGGAAAAGGAGTGACAAGGAGCGACAATGAAGGACACCAAGGACAAGGAGGGACATGGAGTGACAAGGAGGGAAAGGAGGGAAGAGGAGTGACAAGGAGGTATAATGATGGACAAGGAGGAACAAGGAGGGAAAAGGAGTGACAATGAAGGACACCAAGGACAAGGAGGGACATGGAGTGACAAGGAGGGAAAGGAGGGAAGAAGAGTGACAAGGAGGGACAACAAGGACAATGGAGGGACAAGGAGGGACAAGGAGTGACAATGAAGGACACCAAGGACAAGGAGGGACAAGGAGGGAAGAGGAGTGACAAGGAGGGACAATGAGGGACAATGAGGGACAACAAGGACAATGGAGGGACAAGGAGGGACAAGAACGGGCATGTAGGGACAAGGAGGGACAAGAAGGACATTAAGGGACAAGGAGGGACAATGAGGGAAAAGGAGTTACAAGGAGGGGCAAGGAAGGACAATGAGGGAAAAGGACGGAAAATGAGCGACAAGGAGGGACTAGGAGTGTCATGGAGCGTCAAGGAGGGTCAAGGAGAGACAAGGAGTGACAACTAGGGACAAGGAGGGACAAGCAGGAACAAAGAGGGACAAGGATGGACAAGGATGGACAAGGATGGACAAGGAGGGACAAGGAGGGACAAGGATGGACTAGGAGGGAAAAGGAGGGACATGAGGGATAAGGAGGGACAATATGGGGCAATTAGGTACAAGGAGGGACAACGATGGACAAGGATGGACGAGGAGGGACATGGAGGGACAAGAATGGGCAATGAGGGACAAGGAGGGACAGAATGGGGCAATGAGGACAAGGAGGGAAAAGAACGGGAAAAAGGGAGCGACAAGGAGGGACAATGTGGGACAAGGAGGGACAAGGTGTGTCATGGAGCGTCAAGAAGGGTTAAGGAGAGACAATGAGGGACAAGGAGTGACAACTAGGGACAAGGAGGGACAACAAGGATAAGGAGGGAAAATGAGGGACAAGGCGGGATAAGGAGGGACAAGGCGGGATAAGGAGGGACAACAAGGATAAGGAGGGAAAATGAGTGACAAGGAGGGACAAGGAGGGGCAAGGAGGGACAAGGAGGGTCAATCAGGGACAAGGAGTGACAATAATGGACAAGGAGTTACAATGAGGTACAAGGAGGGTCAAGGAGTGACAAGGAGGGACAAGAACGGACAAGGAGGGACATGGAGGTACAAGGAGGGACAAGGAGGGACAAGGAGGGACAAGGAGGGACAAGAAGGGACAGGGAGGAACAAGGTGGGGCAATGAGGAACAAGGGGGACAAGGAGTGGAAATGAGGGGCAATGAGGGACAAGGAGGGGTAATGTGGGACAAGGAGGGGCAATGAGTGACAAGGAGCGACAAGGTTGGACAATGAGGGACAAGGAGGGAAAAGGAGAGACAAGGAGGGACAAGGAGGGTCAAGCAGGGACAATGTGGGACAAGGAGTGACAATAATGGACAAGAAGTTACAATGAGGTACAAGGAGGGTCAAGGAGTGGCAATGAGGGACAAGGAGGGACAAGAACGGACAAGGAGGAACAAAGAGGGACAAGGAGGGACAAGAAGGGACATGGAGGTACAAGGAGGGACAAGGAGGGACAAGAAGGGACAAGAAGGGACAAGAAGGGACAAGGAGGGACAAGGAGGGTCAAGGATGGACAGGTGGGTCAAGGAGTGACAAGGGGTGGTAATGAGGGACAAGGAGGGACAAGGCGGGATAAGGAGGGACAACAAGGATAAGGAGGGAAAAGGAGTGACAAGGAGGGGCAATGAGTGACAAGCAGGGACAATGTGGGGCTAGGAGTGACAAGGAGGGACAATGTGGGACAAGGAGCGACAATAATGGACAAGGAGTTACAATGAGGTACAAGGAGGGTCAAGGAGTGGCAAGGAGGGACAATGATGGACAATTAGGAACAAGGAGGAGCAAGGAGGGACAAGGAGTGACAAGTGGGAAAAGGAGGGAAAAGGAGTGACAAGGAGGGACAATGATGGACAAGGAGAGTCAATGATGGACAAGGAGGAACAAGGAGGAAGAAGGAGGGACAAGGAGGGACAAGCAGGGACAAGAAGGGACAAGGAGGGACAAGGAGGGACAAGGAGTGGCAATGAGGGACAAGGGGGGAAAAGAACGGACAAGGAGGAACAAAGATGGACAAGGAGGGACATGGAGGTACAAGGAGGGACAAGGAGGGACAAGGAGTGACAAGTGGGAAACACAAGGAGGGCAAGGAGTGGCAATGAGGTACAAGCAAGGACAAGGATGGACAAAGAGGGACAAGGTGGGGCAAGGAGGGAAAAGGAGTGACAAAGAGGTACAAGGAGGGATAATGAGGGGTAATGAGGGACAAGCAAGGACAAGGAGGGACAATAAGGCACAAGGTAGGACAAGGAGGGAAAATGAGTGACAAGGAGTGTCATGGAGCGTCAAGGAGGGTCATGGAGGGTCAAGTAGGGTCAAGGAGACACAATGAGGGACAAGGAGGGCAAGGATGGCAAGGAGGGGCAATGAGGTACAAGCAAGGACAAGGATGGACAAAGAGGGACAAGGTGGGGCAAGGAGGGAAAAGGAGGTACAAGGAGGGACAATGATGGACAAGGAGGGACAATGATGGACAAGGAGGGACAAGTAGGGGCAATTAGGGACAATGATGGACAAGGAGGGAAAAGGAGTGACAATGAAGGACACCAAGGACAATGAGGGACATAGTGTGACAAGGAGGGAAAGGAGGGAAGAGGAGTGACAAGGAGGGACAACAAGGACAATGGAGGGACAAGGAGGGACACGGAGGGACAAGAACGGACATGGAGGGACAAGGAGGGACAAAGAGGAACAAGGAGGGAAAAGGAGTGACAATGAAGGACACCAAGGACAAGGAGGGACATGGAGTTACAAGGAGTGACAAGGAGGGAAAAAGAGTGAAAAGGAGTGACAAGGCGGGTCAAGGAGGGAAAGGAGTGACAAGGCGGGTCAAGGAGGGTCAAGGAGGGTCAAGGAGGGACAAGGAGGTACAAGGAGGGACAATGATGGACAAGGAGGAACAAGGAGGGGCAATGATGGACGAGGAGGGACAAGGAGGGACTATGATGGACAAGGAGGAACAAGGAGGGAAAAGGAGTGACAAGGAGCGACAATGAAGGACACCAAGGACAAGGAGGGACATGGAGTGACAAGGAGGGAAAGGAGGGAAGAGGAGTGACAAGGAGGTATAATGATGGACAAGGAGGAACAAGGAGGGAAAAGGAGTGACAATGAAGGACACCAAGGACAAGGAGGGACATGGAGTGACAAGGAGGGAAAGGAGGGAAGAAGAGTGACAAGGAGGGACAATGAGGGACAACAAGGACAATGGAGGGACAAGGAGGGACAAGGAGTGACAATGAAGGACACCAAGGACAAGGAGGGACAAGGAGGGAAGAGGAGTGACAACAAGAACAATGGAGGGACAACAAGAACAATGGAGGGACAAGGAGGGACAAGAACGGACATGTAGGGACAAGAACGGACATTAAGGGACAAGGAGGGACAATGAGGGAAAAGGAGTTACAAGGAGGGGCAAGGAAGGACAATGAGGGAAAAGGACGGAAAATGAGCGACAAGGAGGGACTAGGAGTGTCATGGAGCGTCAAGGAGGGTCAAAGAGAGACAATGAGGGACAAGGAGTGACAACTAGGGACAAGGAGGGAGAAGGAGGGACAAGGAGTGACAAGGAGAGACAGGGAGGGACAAGGATGTACAAGGAAGGACAAAGAGGGACATGAGCGACGAGGTGGGAAAAGAAGGATAATGAGGGACAATGATGGACAAGGAGGGACAAGGAGAGACAATGAGGGACAAGGTCGCGCAATGAGGGACAAGGAGGCAAAGGCAGCACAAGGATGGACAAGGAGTGGAAATGAGGTGCAAAGAGGGACAATGAGGGTCAAGGAGAGACAATGAGGGACAAGCAGGGGCAATGATGGACAAGGAAGGCATGGAGTGGCAATGAGGGGCAATGAGGGGCAATGAGGTACAAGCAGGAACAAAGAGGGACAAGGATGGACAAGGATGGACAAGGAGGGACAAGGAGGGACAAGGATTTACTAGGAGGGAAAAGGAGGGACATGAGGGATAAGGAGGGACAATATGGGGCAATTAGGTACAAGGAGGGACAAGGATGGACGAGGAGGGACATGGAGGGACAAGAATGGGCAATGAGGCACAAGGAGGGACAGAATGGGGCAATGAGGACAAGGAGGGAAAAGAACGGGAAAAAGGGAGCGACAAGGAGGGACAATGTGGGACAAGGAGGGACAAGGAGTGTCATGGAGCGTCAAGGAGGGTTAAGGAGAGACAATGAGGGACAAGGAGTGACAACTAGGGACAAGGAGGGACAACAAGGATAAGGAGGGAAAATGAGTGACAAGGAGGGACAAGGCGGGATAAGGAGGGACAACAAGGATAAGGAGGGAAAATGAGTGACAAGGAGGGACAAGGAGGGGCAAGGAGGGTCAATCAGGGACAATGTGGGACAAGGAGTGACAATAATGGACAAGGAGTTACAATGAGGTACAAGGAGGGTCAAGGAGTGACAAGGAGGGGCAAGAACGGACAAGGAGGGACATGGAGGTACAAGAGACAAGGAGGGACAAGGAGGGACAAGGAGGGACAAGGAGGGACAAGGAGGGAAGAGGAGTGACAATGAGGGACAACAAGGACAATGGAGGGACAAGGAGTGACAAGGAGTGACAAGGAGGGACAATGAGGGACAACAAGGACAATGGAGGGACAAGCGACAAGGAGGGAAAAGAAGGATAATGAGGGACAAGAACGGACATGGAGGGACAGGGAGGGACAAGAACCGACATTAAGGGACAAGGAGGGACAATGAGGGAAAAGGAGTTACATGGAGGGGCAAGGAGGGACAATGAGGGAAAAGGACGGAAAATGAGCGACAAGAAGGGACAATGTGGGACAAGGAGGGACTAGGAGTGTCATGGAGCGTCAAGGAGGGTCAAGGAGAGACAAGGAGTGAGAACTAGGGACAAGGAGGGACAACAAGGATAAGGAGGGAAAAGGAGTGACAATGAGGGACAAGGAGGGACAAGGAAGGGCAAGGAGGGTCAAGCAGGGACAATGTGGGACAAGGAGTTACAATAATGGACAAGGAGTTACAATGACGTACAAGGAGGGTCAAGGAGTGGCAATGAGGGACAAAAACGGACAAGGAGGAACAAAGAGGGACAAGGAGGGACATGGAAGTACAAGGAGGGACAAGGAGGGACAAGAAGGGACAAGGAGGGACAACGAGTGACAAGGAGGGTCAAGGATGGACAAGAAGGGTCAAGGAGGGACAAGGGGTGGTAATGAGGGGCAATGCGGGACAAGGCGGGATAAGGAGTGACAAGGAGGGGCAAGGAGTGACAAGCAGGGACAATGTGGGACAAGGAGCGAATATAATGGACAAGGAGTTACAATGAGGTACAAGGAGGGTCAAGGAGGGTCAAGGAGTGGCAATGAGTGGCAATGAGGGACAAGAACGGACAAGGAGGAACAAAGAGGGACAAGGAGGGACATGGAGGTACAAGGAGGGACAAGGAGGTACAAGGAGGGACAATGATGGACAAGGAGGAACAAGGAGGGACAATGATGGACAAGTAGGGGCAAGGAGGGAAAAGGAGTGACAATGAAGGACACCAAGGACAATGAGGGACATGGTGTGACAAGAAGGGAAAGGAGGGAAGAGGAGTGACAAGGAGGGACAATGAGGTACAACAAGGACAATGGAGGGACAATGAGGGACAAGGAGGGACATGGAGGGACAAGAACGGACATGGAGGGACAAGGAGGGACAATGATGGACAAGGAGGGACAAGTAGGGGCAAGGAGGGACAATGATGGACAAGGAGGGAAAAGGAGTGACAATGAAGGACACCAAGGACAATGAGGGACATAGTGTGACAAGGAGGGAAAGGAGGGAAGAGGAGTGACAAGGAGGGACAACAAGGACAATGGAGGGACAAGGAGGGACACGGAGGGACAAGAACGGACATGGAGGGACAAGGAGGGACAAGAACGGACATGAAGGGACAATGATGGGCAAGGAGGAACAAAGAGGAACAAAGAGGGAAAAGGAGTGACAATGAAGGACACCAAGGACAAGGAGGGACATGGAGTTACAAGGAGTGACAAGGATGGAAAAAGAGTGAAAAGGAGTGACAAGGCGGGTCAAGGAGGGAAAGGAGTGACAAGGCGGGTCAAGGAGGGTCAAGGGGGACATTAAGGGACAAGGAGGGACAATGAGGGAAAAGGAGTTACAAGGAGGGGCAAGGAAGGACAATGAGGGAAAAGGACGGAAAATGAGCGACAAGGAGGGACTAGGAGTGTCATGGAGCGTCAAGGAGGGTCAAGGAGAGACAATGAGGGACAAGGAGTGACAACTAGGGACAAGGAGGGACAAGCAGGAACAAAGAGGGACAAGGATGGACAAGGAGGGACAAGGAGGGACAAGGAGGGACAAGGATGGACTAGGAGGGAAAAGGAGGGACATGAGGGATAAGGAGGGACAATATGGGGCAATTAGGTACAAGGAGGGACAACGATGGACAAGGATGGACGAGGAGGGACATGGAGGGACAAGAATGGGCAATGAGGGACAAGGAGGGACAGAATGGGGCAATGAGGACAAGGAGGGAAAAGAACGGGAAAAAGGGAGCGACAAGGAGGGACAATGTGGGACAAGGAGGGACAAGGAGTGTCATGGAGCGTCAAGAAGGGTTAAGGAGAGACAATGAGGGACAAGGAGTGACAACTAGGGACAAGGAGGGACAACAAGGATAAGGAGGGAAAATGAGGGACAAGGCGGGATAAGGAGGGACAACAAGGATAAGGAGGGAAAATGAGTGACAAGGAGGGACAAGGAGGGGCAAGGAGGGTCAATCAGGGACAAGGAGTGACAATAATGGACAAGGAGTTACAATGAGGTACAAGGAGGGTCAAGGAGTGACAAGGAGGGACAAGAACGGACAAGGAGGGACATGGAGGTACAAGGAGGGACAAGGAGGGACAAGGAGGGACAAGGAGGGACAAGGAGGGACAAGGAGGGACAAGGAGGGACAAGAAGGGACAAGGAGGAACAAGGTTGGGCAATGAGGAACAAGGGGGACAAGGAGTGGAAATGAGGGGCAATGAGGGACAAGGAGGGGTAATGTGGGACAAGGAGGGGCAATGAGTGACAAGGAGCGACAAGGTTGGACAATGAGGGACAAGGAGGGAAAAGGAGAGACAAGGAGGGACAAGGAGGGTCAAGCAGGGACAATGTGGGACAAGGAGTGACAATAATGGACAAGAAGTTACAATGAGGTACAAGGAGGGTCAAGGAGTGGCAATGAGGGACAAGGAGGGACAAGAACGGACAAGGAGGAACAAAGAGGGACAAGGAGGGACAAGAAGGGACATGGAGGTACAAGGAGGGACAAGGAGGGACAAGAAGGGACAAGAAGGGACAAGGAGGGACAAGGAGGGTCAAGGATGGACAGGTGGGTCAAGGAGTGACAAGGGGTGGTAATGAGGGACAAGGAGGGACAAGGCGGGATAAGGAGGGACAACAAGGATAAGGAGGGAAAAGGAGTGACAAGGAGGGGCAATGAGTGACAAGCAGGGACAATGTGGGGCTAGGAGTGACAAGGAGGGACAATGTGGGACAAGGAGCGACAATAATGGACAAGGAGTTACAATGAGGTACAAGGAGGGTCAAGGAGTGGCAAGGAGGGACAAGGAGGGACATGGAGGTACAAGGAGGGACAAGGAGGGACAATGATGGACAATTAGGAACAAGGAGGAGCAAGGAGTGACAAGTGGGAAAAGGAGGGAAAAGGAGTGACAAGGAGTGACAAGGAGGGACAATGATGGACAAGGAGGAACAAAGAGGGACAAGGAGGGACATGGAGGTACAAGGAGGGACAATGATGGACAAGGAGGAACAAGGAGGGACAAGGAGTGACAAGTGGGAAAAGGAGTGACAAGGAGAGTCAATGATGGACAAGGAGGAACAAGGAGGAAGAAGGAGGAAGAAGGAGGGACAAGGAGGGACAAGCAGGGTCAAGAAGGGACAAGGAGGGACAAGGAGGGACAATGAGGGACAAGGAGTGGCAATGAGGGACAAGGGGGGAAAAGAACGGACAAGGAGGAACAAAGATGGACAAGGAGGGACATGGAGGTACAAGGAGGAACAAGGAGGGACAAGGAGTGACAAGTGGGAAAAGGAGTGACAAGGAGAGTCAATGATGGACAAGGAGGAACAAGGAGGAAGAAGGAGGGACAAGGAGGGACAAGCAGGGTCAAGAAGGGACAAGGAGGGACAATGAGGGACAAGGAGTGGCAATGAGGTACAAGCAAGGACAAGGATGGACAAAGAGGGACAAGGTGGGGCAAGGAGGGAAAAGGAGTGACAAAGAGGTACAAGGAGGGATAATGAGGGGTAATGAGGGACAAGCAAGGACAAGGAGGGACAATAAGGCACAAGGTAGGACAAGGAGGGAAAATGAGTGACAAGGAGTGTCATGGAGCGTCAAGGAGGGTCATGGAGGGTCAAGTAGGGTCAAGGAGACACAATGAGGGACAAGGAGGGCAAGGATGGCAAGGAGGGGCAATGAGGTACAAGCAAGGACAAGGATGGGCAAAGAGGGACAAGGTGGGGCAAGGAGGTACAAGGAGGGACAATGATGGACAAGGAGGGACAAGGAGGGACAATGATGGACAAGGAGGGACAAGTAGGGGCAAGGAGGGACAATGATGGACAAGGAGGGAAAAGGAGTGACAATGAAGGACACCAAGGACAATGAGGGACATAGTGTGACAAGGAGGGAAAGGAGGGAAGAGGAGTGACAAGGAGGGACAACAAGGACAATGGAGGGACAAGGAGGGACACGGAGGGACAAGAACGGACATGGAGGGACAAGGAGGGACAAAGAGGAACAAGGAGGGAAAAGGAGTGACAATGAAGGACACCAAGGACAAGGAGGGACATGGAGTTACAAGGAGTGACAAGGAGGGAAAAAGAGTGAAAAGGAGTGACAAGGCGGGTCAAGGAGGGAAAGGAGTGACAAGGCGGGTCAAGGAGGGTCAAGGAGGGACAAGGAGGTACAAGGAGGGACAATGATGGACAAGGAGGAACAAGGAGGGGCAATGATGGACGAGGAGGGACAAGGAGGGACTATGATGGACAAGGAGGAACAAGGAGGGAAAAGGAGTGACAAGGAGCGACAATGAAGGACACCAAGGACAAGGAGGGACATGGAGTGACAAGGAGGGAAAGGAGGGAAGAGGAGTGACAAGGATGTATAATGATGGACAAGGAGGAACAAGGAGGGAAAAGGAGTGACAATGAAGGACACCAAGGACAAGGAGGGACATGGAGTGACAAGGAGGGAAAGGAGGGAAGAAGAGTGACAAGGAGGGACAATGAGGGACAACAAGGACAATGGAGGGACAAGGAGGGACAAGGAGTAACAATGAAGGACACCAAGGACAAGGAGGGACAAGGAGGGAAGAGGAGTGACAAGGAGGGACAATGAGGGACAACAAGAACAATGGAGGGACAAGGAGGGACAAGAACGGACATGTAGGGACAAGAACGGACATTAAGGGACAAGGAGGGACAATGAGGGAAAAGGAGTTACAAGGAGGGGCAAGGAAGGACAATGAGGGAAAAGGACGGAAAATGAGCGACAAGGAGGGACTAGGAGTGTCATGGAGCGTCAAGGAGGGTCAAAGAGAGACAATGAGGGACAAGGAGTGACAACTAGGGACAAGGAGGGAGAAGGAGGGACAAGGAGTGACAAGGAGAGACAGGGAGGGACAAGGATGTACAAGGAAGGACAAAGAGGGACATGAGCGACGAGGAGGGAAAAGAAGGATAATGAGGGACAATGATGGACAAGGAGGGACAAGGAGAGACAATGAGGGACAAGGTCGCGCAATGAGGGACAAGGAGGGAAAGGCAGCACAAGGATGGACAAGGAGTGGAAATGAGGTGCAAAGAGGGACAATGAGGGTCAAGGAGAGACAATGAGGGACAAGCAGGGGCAATGATGGACAAGGAAGGCATGGAGTGGCAATGAGGGGCAATGAGGGGCAATGAGGTACAAGCAGGAACAAAGAGGGACAAGGATGGACAAGGATGGACAAGGAGGGACAAGGAGGGACAAGGATGGACTAGGAGGGAAAAGGAGGGACATGAGGGATAAGGAGGGACAATATGGGGCAATTAGGTACAAGGAGGGACAACGATGGACAAGGATGGACGAGGAGGGACATGGAGGGACAAGAATGGGCAATGAGGGACAAGGAGGGACAGAATGGGGCAATGAGGACAAGGAGGGAAAAGAACGGGAAAAAGGGAGCGACAAGGAGGGACAATGTGGGACAAGGAGGGACAAGGAGTGTCATGGAGCGTCAAGGAGGGTTAAGGAGAGACAATGAGGGACAAGGAGTGACAACTAGGGACAAGGAGGGACAACAAGGATAAGGAGGGAAAATGAGTGACAAGGAGGGACAAGGCGGGATAAGGAGGGACAACAAGGATAAGGAGGGACAAGGAGGGGCAAGGAGGGACAAGGAGGGTCAATCAGGGACAATGTGGGACAAGGAGTGACAATAATGGACAAGGAGTTACAATGAGGTACAAGGAGGGTCAAGGAGTGACAAGGAGGGGCAAGAACGGACAAGGAGGGACATGGAGGTACAAGGAGGGACAAGGAGGGACAAGGAGGGACAAGGAGGGACAAGGAGGGACAAGGAGGGACAAGGAGGGAAGAGGAGTGACAATGAGGGACAACAAGGACAATGGAGGGACAAGGAGTGACAAGGAGGGACAATGAGGGACAACAAGGACAATGGAGGGACAAGGAGGGACAAGCGACAAGGAGGGAAAAGAAGGATAATGAGGGACAAGAACGGACATGGAGGGACAGGGAGGGACAAGAACCGACATTAAGGGACAAGGAGGGACAATGAGGGAAAAGGAGTTACATGGAGGGGCAAGGAGGGACAATGAGGGAAAAGGACGGAAAATGAGCGACAAGAAGGGACAATGTGGGACAAGGAGGGACTAGGAGTGTCATGGAGCGTCAAGGAGGGTCAAGGAGAGACAAGGAGTGACAACTAGGGACAAGGAGGGACAACAAGGATAAGGAGGGAAAAGGAGTGACAATGAGGGACAAGGAGGGACAAGGAAGGGCAAGGAGGGTCAAGCAGGGACAATGTGGGACAAGGAGTTACAATAATGGACAAGGAGTTACAATGACGTACAAGGAGGGTCAAGGAGTGGCAATGAGGGACAAAAACGGACAAGGAGGAACAAAGAGGGACAAGGAGGGACATGGATGTACAAGGAGGGACAAGGAGGGACAAGGAGGGACAAGAAGGGACAAGGAGGGACAACGAGTGACAAGGAGGGTCAAGGATGGACAAGAAGGGTCAAGGAGGGACAAGGGGTGGTAATGAGGGGCAATGCGGGACAAGGCGGGATAAGGAGTGACAAGGAGGGGCAAGGAGTGACAAGCAGGGACAATGTGGGACAAGGAGCGAATATAATGGACAAGGAGTTACAATGAGGTACAAGGAGGGTCAAGGAGTGGCAATGAGGGACAAGAACGGACAAGGAGGAACAAAGAGGGACAAGGAGGGACATGGAGGTACAAGGAGGGACAAGGAGGTACAAGGAGGGACAATGATGGACAAGGAGGAACAAGGAGGGACAATGATGGACAAGTAGGGGCAAGGAGGGAAAAGGAGTGACAATGAAGGACACCAAGGACAATGAGGGACATGGTGTGACAAGAAGGGAAAGGAGGGAAGAGGAGTGACAAGGAGGGACAATGAGGTACAACAAGGACAATGGAGGGACAATGAGGGACAAGGAGGGACATGGAGGGACAAGAACGGACATGGAGGGACAAGGAGGGACAAGAACGGACATGAAGGGACAAGGAGGGACTAGGAGGGACAATGATGGACAAGGAGGAACTAGGAGGGAAAAGGAGTGACAATGAAGGACACCAAGGACAAGGAGGGACATGGAGTGACAAGGAGATACAAGGAGGGATAAAGAGGGAAAAGGAGTGACAAGGCGGGTCAAGGAGGGAAAAGGAGTGACAAGGCGGGTCAAGGAGGGCCAAGGAGGGACAAGGAGGGACAATGATGGACAAGGAGGGACAATGATGGACAAGGAGGGACAATGATGGACAAGGAGGAACAATGGTGGACAAGGAGGAACAAGGAGGGAAAAGGAGTGACAATGAAGGACACCAAGGACAAGGAGGGACATGGAGTGACAAGGAGGGAAAGGAGGGAAGAGGAGTGACAAGGAGGGATAATGATGGACAAGGAGGGAAAAGGAGTGACAATGAAGGACACCAAGGACAAGGAGGGACATGGAGTGACAAGGAGGGAAAGGAGGGAAGAGGAGTAACAAGGAGGGACAATGAGGGGCAACAAAGACAATGGAGGGACAAGGAGGGACAAGAATGGACATGAAGGAAAAAGGAGTGACAAGGAGTGACAAGGAGTTACAAGGAGTGACAAGGAGTGAAAAGGAGGGTCAAGGATGGTCAAGGAGGTACAAGGAGGGACAATGATGGACAAGGAGGAACAAGGAGGGACAATGATGGACAAGGTGGGACAAGGAGGGACAATGATGGACAAGGAGGAACAAGGAGGGAAAAGACGTGGCAAGGAGTGACAATGAAGGACACCAAGGACAAGGAGGGAAAGGAGGGAAGAGGAGTGACAAGGAGGGACAATGAGGGACAGCAAGGACAATGGTGGGACAAGGAGGGACAAGGAGGGAAAGGAGGGAAGAGGAGTGACAAGGAGGGACAATGAGGGACAATGAGGGACAACAAGGACAATGGAGGGACAAGGAGTGACAAGGAGGGACAATGAGGGACAACAAGGACAATGGAGGGACAAGGAGGGACAAGCGACAAGGAGGGAAAAGAAGGATAATGAGGGACAAGAACGGACATGGAGGGACAGGGAGGGACAAGAACGGACATTAAGGGACAAGGAGGGACAATGAGGGAAAAGGAGTTACATGGAGGGGCAAGGAGGGACAATGAGGGAAAAGGACGGAAAATGAGCGACAAGAAGGGACAATGTGGGACAAGGAGGGACTAGGAGTGTCATCGAGCGTCAAGGAGGGTCAAGGAGAGACAAGGAGTGACAACTAGGGACAAGGAGGGACAAGGAGTGGCATGGAGGGACAAGGAGGGACAAGGAGAGACAAGGAGAGACAAGGAGGGACAAGGATGTACAAGGAAGGACAAAGAGGGACATGAGCGACAAGGAGGGAAAAGAAGGATAATGAGGGACAATGATGGACAAGCAGGGACAAGAAGAGACAATGAGGGACAAGGTGGGACAAGGTCGCGCAATGACGGACAAGGAGGGAAAGGCAGCACAAGGATGGGCAAGGAGTGGAAATGAGGTGCAAAGAGGGACAAGGAGGGTCAAGGAGAGACAATGAGGGACAATGTGGGACAAGGAGGGACAAGGAGTGTCATGGAGCGTCAAGGAGGGTTAAGGAGGGTTAAGGAGAGACAATGAGGGACAAGGAGTGACAACTAGGGACAAGGAGGGACAACAAGGATAAGGAGGGAAAAGGAGTGACAGGAGTGACAAGGAGGGACAAGGAGTGACAAGGAGGGACAAGGAAGGGCAAGGAGGGACAAGGAGGGTCAAGCAGGGACAATGTGGGACAAGGAGTTACAATAATGGACAAGGAGTTACAATGAGGTACAAGGAGGGTCAAGGAGTGGCAATGAGGGACAAGGAGGGACAAAAACGGACAAGGAGGAACAAATAGGGACAAGGAGGGACATGGAGGTACAAGGAGGGACAAGGAGGGACAAGAAGAGACAAGGAGGGACAAGGAGGGACAACGAGTGACAAGGAGGGTCAAGGTTGGACAAGAAGGGTCAAGGAGGGACAAGGGGTGGTAATGAGGGGAAATGAGGGACAAGGAGGGACAAGGCGGGATAAGGAGTGACAAGGAAGGGCAAGGAGGGACAAGGAGTGACAAGCAGGGACAATGTGGGACAAGGAGCGAAAATAATGGACAAAGAGTTACAATGAGGTACAAGGAGGGTCAAGGAGTGGCAATGAGTGGCAATGAGGGACAAGAACGGACAAGGAGGAACAAAGAGGGACAAGGAGGGACATGGAGGTACAAGGAGGGACAAGTGGGAAAAGGAGTGACAAGGAGAGTCAATGATGGACAAGGAGGAACAAGGAGGAACAAAGAGGGACAAGGAGGGACATGGAGGGACAAGGAGGGACAAGGAGTGACAAGGAGTGACAAGTGGGAAAAGGAGTGACAAGGAGGGACAAGGAGTGACAAGTGGGAAAAGGAGTGACAAGGAGGGATAATGAGGGACAATGATGGACAAGGAGGGACAAAGAGGGACAAGGAGTGACAATGATGGACAAGGAGGAACAAGGAGGGGAAAGGAGTGACAATGAAGGACACCAAGGACAAGGAGGGACATGGGGGACAAGGAGGGAAAGGAGGGAAGAGGAGTGACAAGGAGGGACAATGAAGGACAAAAAGAACAATGGAGGGACAAGGAGGGACAAGCAGGGACAAGGTGGGACACGGAGGGACACGGAGGGACAAGAATGGACATGGAGGGACAAGGAGGGACAAGAACGGACATTAAGGGAGAATGAGGGACAAGGAGGGACAGAATGGGGCAATGAGGACAAGGAGTGTCATGGAGCGTCAAGGAGGGTCATGGAGGGTCAAGTAGGGTCAAGGAGACACTATGAGGGACAAGGAGGGCAAGGAGTGGCAATGAGGTACAAGCAAGGACAAGGATGGACAAAGAGGGACAAGGTGGGGCAAGGAGGGAAAAGGAGTGACAAAGAGGTACAAGGAGGGATAATGAGGGGTAATGAGGGACAAGCAAGGACAAGGAGGGACAATAAGGCACAAGGTAGGACAAGGAGGGAAAATTAGTGACAAGGAGGGACAAGGAGTGTCATGGAGCGTCAAGGAGGGTCATGGAGGGTCAAGGAGACACAATGAGGGACAAGGATGGCAAGGAGGGGCAATGAGGTACAAGCAAGGACAAGGAGTGACAATTGGGAAAAGGAGGGAAAAGGAGTGACAAGGAGGGACAATGATGGACTAGGAGGAACAAGGAGGGACAGGGAGGGGCAAGCAGGGACAATGTGGCACAAGGAGCGACAATAATGGACAAGGAGTTACAATGAGGGTCAAGGAGTGGCAATGAGGGACATGGAGGTACAAGGAGGGACAAGGAGGGACAATGATGGACAATGAGGAACAAGGAGGAGCAAGGAGGGACAAGAAGTGACAAGTGGGAAAAGGAGTGACAAGGAGGGACAATGATGGACTAGGAGGGACAGGGAGGGACAAGGGTGGCAATGAGTGCCAATGAGTGGCAATGAGGGACAAGAACGGACAAGGAGGAACAAAGAGGGACAAGGAGGGACATGGAGGTACAAGGAGGGACAATGATGGACAAGGAGGAACAAGGAGGGACAAGGAGTGACAAGTGGGAAAAGGAGTGACAAGGAGAGTCAATGATGGACAAGGAGGAACAAGGAGGAAGAAGGAGGGACAAGGAGGGACAAACAGGGACAAGAAGGGATAAGGAGGGACAATGAGGGACAAGGAGTGGCAATGAGGGACAAGGGGGGAAAAGAACGGACAAGGAGGAACAAAGATGGACAAGGAGGGACATGGAGGTACAAGGAGGGACAAGGAGGGACAAGGAGTGACAAGTGGGAAACACAAGGAGGGCAAGGAGTGTCAATGAGGTACAAGCAAGGACAAGGATGGACAAAGAGGGACAAGGTGGGGCAAGGAGGGAAAAGGAGTGACAAAGAGGTACAAGGAGGGATAATGAGGGGTAATGAGGGACAAGCAAGGACAAGGAGGGACAATAAGGCACAAGGTAGGACAAGGAGGGAAAATGAGTGACAAGGAGTGTCATGGAGAGTCAAGGAGGGTCATGGAGGGTCAAATAGGGTCAAGGAGACACAATGAGGGACAAGGAGGGCAAGGATGGCAAGGAGGGGCAATGAGGTACAAGCAAGGACAAGGATGGACAAAGAGGGACAAGGTGGGGCAAGGAGGGAAAAGGAGGTACAAGGAGGGACAAGGAGGGACAATGATGGACTAGGAGGGACAGGGAGGGACAAGGGTGGCAATGAGTGCCAATGAGTGGCAATGAGGGACAAGAACGGACAAGGAGGAACAAAGAGGGACAAGGAGGGACATGGAGGTACAAGGAGGGACAATGATGGACAAGGAGGAACAAGGAGGGACAAGGAGTGACAAGTGGGAAAAGGAGTGACAAGGAGAGTCAATGATGGACAAGGAGGAACAAGGAGGAAGAAGGAGGGACAAGGAGGGACAAACAGGGACAAGAAGGGATAAGGAGGGACAATGAGGGACAAGGAGTGGCAATGAGGGACAAGGGGGGAAAAGAACGGACAAGGAGGAACAAAGATGGACAAGGAGGGACATGGAGGTACAAGGAGGGACAAGGAGGGACAAGGAGTGACAAGTGGGAAACACAAGGAGGGCAAGGAGTGTCAATGAGGTACAAGCAAGGACAAGGATGGACAAAGAGGGACAAGGTGGGGCAAGGAGGGAAAAGGAGTGACAAAGAGGTACAAGGAGGGATAATGAGGGGTAATGAGGGACAAGCAAGGACAAGGAGGGACAATAAGGCACAAGGTAGGACAAGGAGGGAAAATGAGTGACAAGGAGTGTCATGGAGAGTCAAGGAGGGTCATGGAGGGTCAAATAGGGTCAAGGAGACACAATGAGGGACAAGGAGGGCAAGGATGGCAAGGAGGGGCAATGAGGTACAAGCAAGGACAAGGATGGACAAAGAGGGACAAGGTGGGGCAAGGAGGGAAAAGGAGGTACAAGGAGGGACAAGGAGGGACAAGGAGGGACAATGATGGACAAGGAGGGACAAGTAGTGGCAAGGAGGGACAATGATGGACAAGGAGGGAAAAGGAGTGACAATGAAGGACACCAAGGACAATGAGGGACATAGTGTGACAAGGAGGGAAAGGAGGGAAGAGGAGTGACAAGGAGGGACAACAAGGACAATGGAGGGACAAGGAGGGACACGGAGGGACAAGAACGGACATGGAGGGACAAGGAGGGACAAGAACGGACATGAAGGGACAATGATGGACAAGGAGGAACAAATAGGAACAAGGAGGGAAAAGGAGTGACAATGAAGGACACCAAGGACAAGGAGGGACATGGAGTTACAAGGAGTGACAAGGAGGGAAAAAGAGTGAAAAGGAGTGACAAGGCGGGTCAAGGAGGGAAAGGAGTGACAAGGCGGGTCAAGGAGGGACAAGGAGGTACAAGGAGGGACAATGATGGACAATGATGGACAAGGAGGGGCAATGATGGACGAGGAGGGACAAGGAGGGACTATGATGGACAAGGAGGAACAAGGAGGGAAAAGGAGTGACAAGGAGCGACAATGAAGGACACCAAGGACAAGGAGGGACATGGAGTGACAAGGAGGGAAAGGAGGGAAGAGGAGTGACAAGGAGGTATAATGATGGACAAGGAGGAACAAGGAGGGAAAAGGAGTGACAATGAAGGACACAAATGGCAAGGAGGGACATGGAGTGACAAGGAGGGAAAGGAGGGAAGAAGAGTGACAAGGAGGGACAATGAGGGACAACAAGGACAATGGAGGGACAAGGAGGGACAAGGAGTGACAATGAAGGACACCAAGGACAAGGAGGGACAACAAGGACAATGGAGGGACAAGGAGGGACAAGGAGTGACAATGAAGGACACCAAGGACAAGGAGGGACAAGGAGGGAAGAGGAGTGACAAGGAGGGACAATGAGGGACAACAAGGACAATGGAGGGACAAGGAGGGACAAGAACGGGCATGTAGGGACAAGGAGGGACAAGAACGGACATTAAGGGACAAGGAGGGACAATGAGGGAAAAGGAGTTACAAGGAGGGGCAAGGAAGGACAATGAGGGAAAAGGACGGAAAATGAGCGACAAGGAGGGACTAGGAGTGTCATGGAGCGTCAAGGAGGGTCAAGGAGAGACAATGAGGGATAAGGAGTGACAACTAGGGACAAGGAGGGACAAGCAGGAACAAAGAGGGACAAGGATGGACAAGGATGGACAAGGAGGGACAAGGAGGGACAAGGATGGACTAGGAGGGACATGAGGGATAAGGAGGGACAATATGGGGCAATTAGGTACAAGGAGGGACAACGATGGACAAGGAGGAACAAAGAGGGACAAGGAGGGACATGGAGGTACAAGGAGGGACAATGATGGACAAGGAGGAACAAGGAGGGACAAGGAGGGACATGGAGGTACAAGGAAGGACAATGATGGACAAAGAGGAACAAGGAGGGACAAGGAGTGACAAGTGGGAAAAGGAGTGACAAGGAGAGTCAATGATGGACAAGGAGGAACAAGGAGGAAGAAGGAGGGACAAGGAGTGACAAGTGGGAAAAGGAGGGAAAAGGAGTGACAAGGAGGGACAATGATGGACAAGGAGGAACAAAGAGGGACAAGGAGGGACATGGAGGTACAAGGAGGGACAATGATGGACAAGGAGGAACAAGGAGGGACAAGGAGTGACAAGTGGGAAAAGGAGTGACAAGGAGAGTCAATGATGGACAAGGAGGAACAAGGAGGAAGAAGGAGGGACAAGGAGGGACAAGCAGGGACAAGAAGGGACAAGGAGGGACAAGGAGGGACAAGGAGGGACAATGATGGACAATTAGGAACAAGGAGGAGCAAGGAGGGACAAGGAGTGACAAGTGGGAAAAGGAGGGAAAAGGAGTGACAAGGAGGGACAATGATGGACAAGGAGGAACAAAGAGGGACAAGGAGGGACATGGAGGTACAAGGAGGGACAATGATGGACAAGGAGGAACAAGGAGGGACAAGGAGTGACAAGTGGGAAAAGGAATGACAAGGAGAGTCAATGATGGACAAGGAGGAACAAGGAGGAAGAAGGAGGGACAAGGAGGGACAAGCAGGGACAAGAAGGGACAAGGAGGGACAAGGAGGGACAAGGAGGGACAAGGAGGGACAAGGAGGGACAATGAGGGACAAGGAGGGACAAGGAGTGGCAATGAGGGACAAGGGGGGAAAAGAACGGACAAGGAGGAACAAAGATGGACAAGGAGGGACAAAGAGGGACAAAGAGGGACAAGGAGGGAAAAGGAGTGACAAGGAGGGGCTATGAGTGACAAGCTGGGACAATGTGGGGCTAGGAGTGACAAGGAGGGACAATGTGGGACAAGGAGCGACAATAATGGACAAGGAGTTACAATGAGGTACAAGGAGGGTCAAGGAGTGGCAAGGAGGGACATGGAGGTACAAGGAGGGACAAGGAGGGACAATGATGGACAATTAGGAACAAGGAGGAGCAAGGAGGGACAAGGAGTGACAAGTGGGAAAAGGAGGGAAAAGGAGTGACAAGGAGGGACAATGATGGACAAGGAGGAACAAAGAGGGACAAGGAGGGACATGGAGGTACAAGGAGGGACAATGATGGACAAAGAGGGAACAAGGAGGGACAAGGAGTGACAAGTGGGAAAAGGAGTGACAAGGAGAGTCAATGATGGACAAGGAGGAACAAGGAGGAAGAAGGAGGGACAAGGAGGGACAAGCAGGGACAAGAAGGGACAAGGAGGGACAAGGAGGGACAAGGAGGGACAAGGAGGGACAAGGAGGGACAAGGAGGGACAAGGAGGGACAATGAGGGACAAGGAGGGACAAGGAGTGGCAATGAGGGACAAGGGGGGAAAAGAACGGACAAGGAGGAACAAAGATGGACAAGGAGGGACATGGAGGTACAAGGAGGGACAAGGAGGGACAAGGAGTGACAAGTGGGAAACACAAGGAGGGCAAGGTGTGGCAATGAGGTACAAGCAAGGACAAGGATGGTAAAAGAGGGACAAGGTGGGGCAAGGAGGGAAAAGGAGTGACAAAGAGGTACAAGGAGGGATAATGAGGGGTAATGAGGGACAAGCAAGGACAAGGAGGGACAATAAGGCACAAGGTAGGACAAGGAGGGAAAATGAGTGACAAGGAGTGTCATGGAGCGTCAAGGAGGGTCAAGTAGGGTCAAGGAGACACAATGAGGGACAAGGAGGGCAAGGATGGCAAGGATGGCAAGGAGGGGCAATGAGGTACAAGCAAGGACAAGGATGGACAAAGAGGGACAAGGTGTGGCAAGGAGGGAAAAGGAGGTACAAGGAGGGACAATGATGGACAAGGAGGGACAAGGAGGGATAATGATGGACAAGGAGGGACAAGTAGGGGCAAGGAGGGACAATGATGGACAAGGAGGGAAAAGGAGTGACAATGAAGGACACCAAGGACAATGAGGGACATAGTGTGACAAGGAGGGAAAGGAGGGAAGAGGAGTGACAAGGAGGGACAACAAGGACAATGGAGGGACAAGGAGGGACAAGGAGGGACACGGAGGGACAAGAACGGACATGGAGGGACAAGGAGGGACAAAGAGGAACAAGGAGGGAAAAGGAGTGACAATGAAGGACACCAAGGACAAGGAGGGACATGGAGTTACAAGGAGTGACAAGGAGGGAAAAAGAGTGAAAAGGAGTGACAAGGCGGGTCAAGGAGGGAAAGGAGTGACAAGGCGGGTCAAGGAGGGTCAAGGAGGTACAAGAAGGGACAATGATGGGCAATGATGGAGGGAAAAGGAGTGACAAGGAGCGACAATGAAGGACACCAAGGACAAGGAGGGACATGGAGTGACAAGGAGGGAAGAGGAGTGACAAGGAGGTATAATGATGGACAAGGAGGAACAAGGAGGGAAAAGGAGTGACAATGAAGGACACCAAGGACAAGGAGGGACATGGAGTGACAAGGAGGGAAAGGAGGGAAGAAGAGTGACAAGGAGGGACAATGAGGGACAACAAGGACAATGGAGGGACAAGGAGGGACAAGGAGGGACAAGGAGGGACAAGGAGTGACAATGAAGGACACCAAGGACAAGGAGGGACAAGGAGGGAAGAGGAGTGACAAGGAGGGACAATGAGGGACAACAAGAACAATGGAGGGACAAGGAGGGACAAGAACGGACATGTAGGGACAAGAACGGACATTAAGGGACAAGGAGGGACAATGAGGGAAAAGGAGTTACAAGGAGGGGCAAGGAAGGACAATGAGGGAAAAGGACGGAAAATGAGCGACAAGGAGGGACTAGGAGTGTCATGGAGCGTCAAGGAGGGTCAAAGAGAGACAATGAGGGACAAGGAGTGACAACTAGGGACAAGGAGGGAGAAGGAGGGACAAGGAGTGACAAGGAGAGACAGGGAGGGACAAGGATGTACAAGGAAGGACAAAGAGGGACATGAGCGACGAGGAGGGAAAAGAAGGATAATGAGGGACAATGATGGACAAGGAGAGACAATGAGGGACAAGGTCGCGCAATGAGGGACAATGAGGGAAAGGCAGCACAAGGATGGACAAGGAGTGGAAATGAGGTGCAAAGAGGGACAATGAGGGTCAAGGAGAGACAATGAGGGACAAGCAGGGGCAATGATGGACAAGGAAGGCATGGAGTGGCAATGAGGGACAATGAGGGGCAATGAGGTACAAGTAGGAACAAAGAGGGACAAGGATGGACAAGGAGGGACAAGGATGGTCTAGGAGGGAAAAGGAGGGACATGAGGGATAAGGAGGGACAATATGGGGCAATTAGGTACAAGGAGGGACAACGATGGACAAGGATGGACGAGGAGGGACATGGAGGGACAAGAATGGGCAATGAGGGACAAGGAGGGACAGAATGGGGCAATGAGGACAAGGAGGGAAAAGAACGGGAAAAAGGGAGCGACAAGGAGGGACAATGTGGGACAAGGAGGGACAAGGAGTGTCATGGAGCGTCAAGGAGGGTTAAGGAGAGACAATGAGGGGCAAGGAGTGACAACTAGGGACAAGGAGGGACAACAAGGATAAGGAGGGAAAATGAGTGACAAGGAGGGACAAGGCGGGATAAGGAGGGACAACAAGGATAAGGAGGGAAAATGAGTGACAAGGAGGGACAAGGAGGGACAAGGAGGGTCAATCAGGGACAATGTGGGACAAGGAGTGACAATAATGGACAAGGAGTTACAATGAGGTACAAGGAGGGTCAAGGAGTGTCAAGGAGGGACAAGAACGGACAAGGAGGGACATGGAGGTACAAGGAGGGACAAGGAGGGACAAGGAGGGACAAGGAGGGACAAGGAGGGAAGAGGAGTGACAAGGAGGAACAATGAGGGACAACAAGGACAATGGAGGGACAAGGAGTGACAAGGAGGGACAATGAGGGACAACAAGGACAATGGAGGGACAAGGAGGGACAAGCGACAAGGAGGGAAAAGAAGGATAATGAGGGACAAGAACGGACATGGAGGGACAGGGAGGGACAAGAACGGACATTAAGGGACAAGGAGGGACAATGAGGGAAAAGGAGTTACATGGAGGGGCAAGGAGGGACAATGAGGGAAAAGGACGGAAAATGAGCGACAAGAAGGGACAATGTGGGACAAGGAGGGACTAGGAGTGTCATGGAGCGTCAAGGAGGGTCAAGGAGAGACAAGGAGTGACAACTAGGGACAAGGAGGGACAACAAGGATAAGGAGGGAAAAGGAGTGACAATGAGGGACAAGGAGGGACAAGGAAGGGCAAGGAGGGTCAAGCAGGGACAATGTGGGACAAGGAGTTACAATAATGGACAAGGAGTTACAATGACGTACAAGGAGGGTCAAGGAGTGGCAATGAGGGACAAAAACGGACAAGGAGGAACAAAGAGGGACAAGGAGGGACATGGATGTACAAGGAGGGACAAGGAGGGACAAGGAGGGACAAGAAGGGACAAGGAGGGACAACGAGTGACAAGGAGGGTCAAGGATGGACAAGAAGGGTCAAGGAGGGACAAGGGGTGGTAATGAGGGGCAATGCGGGACAAGGCGGGATAAGGAGTGACAAGGAGGGGCAAGGAGTGACAAGCAGGGACAATGTGGGACAAGGAGCGAATATAATGGACAAGGAGTTACAATGAGGTACAAGGAGGGTCAAGGAGGGTCAAGGAGTGGCAATGAGGGACAAGAACGGACAAGGAGGAACAAAGAGGGACAAGGAGGGACATGGAGGTACAAGGAGGGACAAGGAGGTACAAGGAGGGACAATGATGGACAAGGAGGAACAAGGAGGGACAATGATGGACAAGTAGGGGCAAGGAGGGAAAAGGAGTGACAATGAAGGACACCAAGGACAATGAGGGACATGGTGTGACAAGAAGGGAAAGGAGGGAAGAGGAGTGACAAGGAGGGACAATGAGGTACAACAAGGACAATGGAGGGACAATGAGGGACAAGGAGGGACATGGAGGGACAAGAACGGACATGGAGGGACAAGGAGGGACAAGAACGGACATGAAGGGACAAGGAGGGACTAGGAGGGACAATGATGGACAAGGAGGAACTAGGAGGGAAAAGGAGTGACAATGAAGGACACCAAGGACAAGGAGGGACATGGAGTGACAAGGAGATACAAGGAGGGATAAAGAGGGAAAAGGAGTGACAAGGCGGGTCAAGGAGGGAAAAGGAGTGACAAGGCGGGTCAAGGAGGGCCAAGGAGGGACAAGGAGGGACAATGATGGACAAGGAGGGACAATGATGGACAAGGAGGGACAATGATGGACAAGGAGGAACAATGGTGGACAAGGAGGAACAAGGAGGGAAAAGGAGTGACAATGAAGGACACCAAGGACAAGGAGGGACATGGAGTGACAAGGAGGGAAAGGAGGGAAGAGGAGTGACAAGGAGGGATAATGATGGACAAGGAGGGAAAAGGAGTGACAATGAAGGACACCAAGGACAAGGAGGGACATGGAGTGACAAGGAGGGAAAGGAGGGAAGAGGAGTAACAAGGAGGGACAATGAGGGGCAACAAAGACAATGGAGGGACAAGGAGGGACAAGAATGGACATGAAGGAAAAAGGAGTGACAAGGAGTGACAAGGAGTTACAAGGAGTGACAAGGAGTGAAAAGGAGGGTCAAGGATGGTCAAGGAGGTACAAGGAGGGACAATGATGGACAAGGAGGAACAAGGAGGGACAATGATGGACAAGGTGGGACAAGGAGGGACAAGGAGGGACAATGATGGACAAGGAGGAACAAGGAGGGAAAAGACGTGGCAAGGAGTGACAATGAAGGACACCAAGGACAAGGAGGGAAAGGAGGGAAGAGGAGTGACAAGGAGGGACAATGAGGGACAGCAAGGACAATGGTGGGACAAGGAGGGACAAGGAGGGAAAGGAGGGAAGAGGAGTGACAAGGAGGGACAATGAGGGACAATGAGGGACAACAAGGACAATGGAGGGACAAGGAGTGACAAGGAGGGACAATGAGGGACAACAAGGACAATGGAGGGACAAGGAGGGACAAGCGACAAGGAGGGAAAAGAAGGATAATGAGGGACAAGAACGGACATGGAGGGACAGGGAGGGACAAGAACGGACATTAAGGGACAAGGAGGGACAATGAGGGAAAAGGAGTTACATGGAGGGGCAAGGAGGGACAATGAGGGAAAAGGACGGAAAATGAGCGACAAGAAGGGACAATGTGGGACAAGGAGGGACTAGGAGTGTCATCGAGCGTCAAGGAGGGTCAAGGAGAGACAAGGAGTGACAACTAGGGACAAGGAGGGACAAGGAGTGGCATGGAGGGACAAGGAGGGACAAGGAGAGACAAGGAGAGACAAGGAGGGACAAGGATGTACAAGGAAGGACAAAGAGGGACATGAGCGACAAGGAGGGAAAAGAAGGATAATGAGGGACAATGATGGACAAGCAGGGACAAGAAGAGACAATGAGGGACAAGGTGGGACAAGGTCGCGCAATGACGGACAAGGAGGGAAAGGCAGCACAAGGATGGGCAAGGAGTGGAAATGAGGTGCAAAGAGGGACAAGGAGGGTCAAGGAGAGACAATGAGGGACAATGTGGGACAAGGAGGGACAAGGAGTGTCATGGAGCGTCAAGGAGGGTTAAGGAGGGTTAAGGAGAGACAATGAGGGACAAGGAGTGACAACTAGGGACAAGGAGGGACAACAAGGATAAGGAGGGAAAAGGAGTGACAGGAGTGACAAGGAGGGACAAGGAGTGACAAGGAGGGACAAGGAAGGGCAAGGAGGGACAAGGAGGGTCAAGCAGGGACAATGTGGGACAAGGAGTTACAATAATGGACAAGGAGTTACAATGAGGTACAAGGAGGGTCAAGGAGTGGCAATGAGGGACAAGGAGGGACAAAAACGGACAAGGAGGAACAAATAGGGACAAGGAGGGACATGGAGGTACAAGGAGGGACAAGGAGGGACAAGAAGAGACAAGGAGGGACAAGGAGGGACAACGAGTGACAAGGAGGGTCAAGGTTGGACAAGAAGGGTCAAGGAGGGACAAGGGGTGGTAATGAGGGGAAATGAGGGACAAGGAGGGACAAGGCGGGATAAGGAGTGACAAGGAAGGGCAAGGAGGGACAAGGAGTGACAAGCAGGGACAATGTGGGACAAGGAGCGAAAATAATGGACAAAGAGTTACAATGAGGTACAAGGAGGGTCAAGGAGTGGCAATGAGTGGCAATGAGGGACAAGAACGGACAAGGAGGAACAAAGAGGGACAAGGAGGGACATGGAGGTACAAGGAGGGACAAGTGGGAAAAGGAGTGACAAGGAGAGTCAATGATGGACAAGGAGGAACAAGGAGGAACAAAGAGGGACAAGGAGGGACATGGAGGGACAAGGAGGGACAAGGAGTGACAAGGAGTGACAAGTGGGAAAAGGAGTGACAAGGAGGGACAAGGAGTGACAAGTGGGAAAAGGAGTGACAAGGAGGGATAATGAGGGACAATGATGGACAAGGAGGGACAAAGAGGGACAAGGAGTGACAATGATGGACAAGGAGGAACAAGGAGGGGAAAGGAGTGACAATGAAGGACACCAAGGACAAGGAGGGACATGGGGGACAAGGAGGGAAAGGAGGGAAGAGGAGTGACAAGGAGGGACAATGAAGGACAAAAAGAACAATGGAGGGACAATGAGGGACAAGCAGGGACAAGGTGGGACACGGAGGGACACGGAGGGACAAGAATGGACATGGAGGGACAAGGAGGGACAAGAACGGACATTAAGGGAGAATGAGGGACAAGGAGGGACAGAATGGGGCAATGATGACAAGGAGTGTCATGGAGCGTCAAGGAGGGTCATGGAGGGTCAAGTAGGGTCAAGGAGACACTATGAGGGACAAGGAGGGCAAGGAGTGGCAATGAGGTACAAGCAAGGACAAGGATGGACAAAGAGGGACAAGGTGGGGCAAGGAGGGAAAAGGAGTGACAAAGAGGTACAAGGAGGGATAATGAGGGGTAATGAGGGACAAGCAAGGACAAGGAGGGACAATAAGGCACAAGGTAGGACAAGGAGGGAAAATTAGTGACAAGGAGGGACAAGGAGTGTCATGGAGCGTCAAGGAGGGTCATGGAGGGTCAAGGAGACACAATGAGGGACAAGGATGGCAAGGAGGGGCAATGAGGTACAAGCAAGGACAAGGAGTGACAATTGGGAAAAGGAGGGAAAAGGAGTGACAAGGAGGGACAATGATGGACTAGGAGGAACAAGGAGGGACAGGGAGGGGCAAGCAGGGACAATGTGGCACAAGGAGCGACAATAATGGACAAGGAGTTACAATGAGGGTCAAGGAGTGGCAATGAGGGACATGGAGGTACAAGGAGGGACAAGGAGGGACAATGATGGACAATGAGGAACAAGGAGGAGCAAGGAGGGACAAGAAGTGACAAGTGGGAAAAGGAGTGACAAGGAGGGACAATGATGGACTAGGAGGGACAGGGAGGGACAAGGGTGGCAATGAGTGCCAATGAGTGGCAATGAGGGACAAGAACGGACAAGGAGGAACAAAGAGGGACAAGGAGGGACATGGAGGTACAAGGAGGGACAATGATGGACAAGGAGGAACAAGGAGGGACAAGGAGTGACAAGTGGGAAAAGGAGTGACAAGGAGAGTCAATGATGGACAAGGAGGAACAAGGAGGAAGAAGGAGGGACAAGGAGGGACAAACAGGGACAAGAAGGGATAAGGAGGGACAATGAGGGACAAGGAGTGGCAATGAGGGACAAGGGGGGAAAAGAACGGACAAGGAGGAACAAAGATGGACAAGGAGGGACATGGAGGTACAAGGAGGGACAAGGAGGGACAAGGAGTGACAAGTGGGAAACACAAGGAGGGCAAGGAGTGTCAATGAGGTACAAGCAAGGACAAGGATGGACAAAGAGGGACAAGGTGGGGCAAGGAGGGAAAAGGAGTGACAAAGAGGTACAAGGAGGGATAATGAGGGGTAATGAGGGACAAGCAAGGACAAGGAGGGACAATAAGGCACAAGGTAGGACAAGGAGGGAAAATGAGTGACAAGGAGTGTCATGGAGAGTCAAGGAGGGTCATGGATGGTCAAATAGGGTCAAGGAGACACAATGAGGGACAAGGAGGGCAAGGATGGCAAGGAGGGGCAATGAGGTACAAGCAAGGACAAGGATGGACAAAGAGGGACAAGGTGGGGCAAGGAGGGAAAAGGAGGTACAAGGAGGGACAAGGAGGGACAATGATGGACTAGGAGGGACAGGGAGGGACAAGGGTGGCAATGAGTGCCAATGAGTGGCAATGAGGGACAAGAACGGACAAGGAGGAACAAAGAGGGACAAGGAGGGACATGGAGGTACAAGGAGGGACAATGATGGACAAGGAGGAACAAGGAGGGACAAGGAGTGACAAGTGGGAAAAGGAGTGACAAGGAGAGTCAATGATGGACAAGGAGGAAGAAGGAGGGACAAGGAGGGACAAACAGGGACAAGAAGGGATAAGGAGGGACAATGAGGGACAAGGAGTGGCAATGAGGGACAAGGGGGGAAAAGAACGGACAAGGAGGAACAAAGATGGACAAGGAGGGACATGGAGGTACAAGGAGGGACAAGGAGGGACAAGGAGTGACAAGTGGGAAACACAAGGAGGGCAAGGAGTGTCAATGAGGTACAAGCAAGGACAAGGATGGACAAAGAGGGACAAGGTGGGGCAAGGAGGGAAAAGGAGTGACAAAGAGGTACAAGGAGGGATAATGAGGGGTAATGAGGGACAAGCAAGGACAAGGAGGGACAATAAGGCACAAGGTAGGACAAGGAGGGAAAATGAGTGACAAGGAGTGTCATGGAGAGTCAAGGAGGGTCATGGAGGGTCAAATAGGGTCAAGGAGACACAATGAGGGACAAGGAGGGCAAGGATGGCAAGGAGGGGCAATGAGGTACAAGCAAGGACAAGGATGGACAAAGAGGGACAAGGTGGGGCAAGGAGGGAAAAGGAGGTACAAGGAGGGACAAGGAGGGACAAGGAGGGACAAGGAGGGACAATGATGGACAAGGAGGGACAAGTAGTGGCAAGGAGGGACAATGATGGACAAGGAGGGAAAAGGAGTGACAATGAAGGACACCAAGGACAATGAGGGACATAGTGTGACAAGGAGGGAAAGGAGGGAAGAGGAGTGACAAGGAGGGACAACAAGGACAATGGAGGGACAAGGAGGGACACGGAGGGACAAGAACGGACATGGAGGGACAAGGAGGGACAAGAACGGACATGAAGGGACAATGATGGACAAGGAGGAACAAATAGGAACAAGGAGGGAAAAGGAGTGACAATGAAGGACACCAAGGACAAGGAGGGACATGGAGTTACAAGGAGTGACAAGGAGGGAAAAAGAGTGAAAAGGAGTGACAAGGCGGGTCAAGGAGGGAAAGGAGTGACAAGGCGGGTCAAGGAGGGACAAGGAGGTACAAGGAGGGACAATGATGGACAATGATGGACAAGGAGGGGCAATGATGGACGAGGAGGGACAAGGAGGGACTATGATGGACAAGGAGGAACAAGGAGGGAAAAGGAGTGACAAGGAGCGACAATGAAGGACACCAAGGACAAGGAGGGACATGGAGTGACAAGGAGGGAAAGGAGGGAAGAGGAGTGACAAGGAGGTATAATGATGGACAAGGAGGAACAAGGAGGGAAAAGGAGTGACAATGAAGGACACAAATGGCAAGGAGGGACATGGAGTGACAAGGAGGGAAAGGAGGGAAGAAGAGTGACAAGGAGGGACAATGAGGGACAACAAGGACAATGGAGGGACAAGGAGGGACAAGGAGTGACAATGAAGGACACCAAGGACAAGGAGGGACAACAAGGACAATGGAGGGACAAGGAGGGACAAGGAGTGACAATGAAGGACACCAAGGACAAGGAGGGACAAGGAGGGAAGAGGAGTGACAAGGAGGGACAATGAGGGACAACAAGGACAATGGAGGGACAAGGAGGGACAAGAACGGGCATGTAGGGACAAGGAGGGACAAGAACGGACATTAAGGGACAAGGAGGGACAATGAGGGAAAAGGAGTTACAAGGAGGGGCAAGGAAGGACAATGAGGGAAAAGGACGGAAAATGAGCGACAAGGAGGGACTAGGAGTGTCATGGAGCGTCAAGGAGGGTCAAGGAGAGACAATGAGGGATAAGGAGTGACAACTAGGGACAAGGAGGGACAAGCAGGAACAAAGAGGGACAAGGATGGACAAGGATGGACAAGGAGGGACAAGGAGGGACAAGGATGGACTAGGAGGGACATGAGGGATAAGGAGGGACAATATGGGGCAATTAGGTACAAGGAGGGACAACGATGGACAAGGAGGAACAAAGAGGGACAAGGAGGGACATGGAGGTACAAGGAGGGACAATGATGGACAAGGAGGAACAAGGAGGGACAAGGAGGGACATGGAGGTACAAGGAAGGACAATGATGGACAAAGAGGAACAAGGAGGGACAAGGAGTGACAAGTGGGAAAAGGAGTGACAAGGAGAGTCAATGATGGACAAGGAGGAACAAGGAGGAAGAAGGAGGGACAAGGAGTGACAAGTGGGAAAAGGAGGGAAAAGGAGTGACAAGGAGGGACAATGATGGACAAGGAGGAACAAAGAGGGACAAGGAGGGACATGGAGGTACAAGGAGGGACAATGATGGACAAGGAGGAACAAGGAGGGACAAGGAGTGACAAGTGGGAAAAGGAGTGACAAGGAGAGTCAATGATGGACAAGGAGGAACAAGGAGGAAGAAGGAGGGACAAGGAGGGACAAGCAGGGACAAGAAGGGACAAGGAGGGACAAGGAGGGACAATGATGGACAATTAGGAACAAGGAGGAGCAAGGAGGGACAAGGAGTGACAAGTGGGAAAAGGAGGGAAAAGGAGTGACAAGGAGGGACAATGATGGACAAGGAGGAACAAAGAGGGACAAGGAGGGACATGGAGGTACAAGGAGGGACAATGATGGACAAGGAGGAACAAGGAGGGACAAGGAGTGACAAGTGGGAAAAGGAGTGACAAGGAGAGTCAATGATGGACAAGGAGGAACAAGGAGGAAGAAGGAGGGACAAGGAGGGACAAGCAGGGACAAGAAGGGACAAGGAGGGACAAGGAGGGACAAGGAGGGACAAGGAGGGACAAGGAGGGACAATGAGGGACAAGGAGGGACAAGGAGTGGCAATGAGGGACAAGGGGGGAAAAGAACGGACAAGGAGGAACAAAGATGGACAAGGAGGGACAAAGAGGGACAAAGAGGGACAAGGAGGGAAAAGGAGTGACAAGGAGGGGCTATGAGTGACAAGCTGGGACAATGTGGGGCTAGGAGTGACAAGGAGGGACAATGTGGGACAAGGAGCGACAATAATGGACAAGGAGTTACAATGAGGTACAAGGAGGGTCAAGGAGTGGCAAGGAGGGACATGGAGGTACAAGGAGGGACAAGGAGGGACAATGATGGACAATTAGGAACAAGGAGGAGCAAGGAGGGACAAGGAGTGACAAGTGGGAAAAGGAGGGAAAAGGAGTGACAAGGAGGGACAATGATGGACAAGGAGGAACAAAGAGGGACAAGGAGGGACATGGAGGTACAAGGAGGGACAATGATGGACAAAGAGGGAACAAGGAGGGACAAGGAGTGACAAGTGGGAAAAGGAGTGACAAGGAGAGTCAATGATGGACAAGGAGGAACAAGGAGGAAGAAGGAGGGACAAGGAGGGACAAGCAGGGACAAGAAGGGACAAGGAGGGACAAGGAGGGACAAGGAGGGACAAGGAGGGACAAGGAGGGACAAGGAGGGACAATGAGGGACAAGGAGGGACAAGGAGTGGCAATGAGGGACAAGGGGGGAAAAGAACGGACAAGGAGGAACAAAGATGGACAAGGAGGGACATGGAGGTACAAGGGGGGACAAGGAGGGACAAGGAGTGACAAGTGGGAAACACAAGGAGGGCAAGGAGTGGCAATGAGGTACAAGCAAGGACAAGGATGGTAAAAGAGGGACAAGGTGGGGCAAGGAGGGAAAAGGAGTGACAAAGAGGTACAAGGAGGGATAATGAGGGGTAATGAGGGACAAGCAAGGACAAGGAGGGACAATAAGGCACAAGGTAGGACAAGGAGGGAAAATGAGTGACAAGGAGTGTCATGGAGCGTCAAGGAGGGTCAAGTAGGGTCAAGGAGACACAATGAGGGACAAGGAGGGCAAGGATGGCAAGGATGGCAAGGAGGGGCAATGAGGTACAAGCAAGGACAAGGATGGACAAAGAGGGACAAGGTGTGGCAAGGAGGGAAAAGGAGGTACAAGGAGGGACAATGATGGACAAGGAGGGACAAGGAGGGATAATGATGGACAAGGAGGGACAAGTAGGGGCAAGGAGGGACAATGATGGACAAGGAGGGAAAAGGAGTGACAATGAAGGACACCAAGGACAATGAGGGACATAGTGTGACAAGGAGGGAAAGGAGGGAAGAGGAGTGACAAGGAGGGACAACAAGGACAATGGAGGGACAAGGAGGGACACGGAGGGACAAGAACGGACATGGAGGGACAAGGAGGGACAAAGAGGAACAAGGAGGGAAAAGGAGTGACAATGAAGGACACCAAGGACAAGGAGGGACATGGAGTTACAAGGAGTGACAAGGAGGGAAAAAGAGTGAAAAGGAGTGACAAGGCGGGTCAAGGAGGGAAAGGAGTGACAAGGCGGGTCAAGGAGGGTCAAGGAGGTACAAGAAGGGACAATGATGGGCAATGATGGAGGGAAAAGGAGTGACAAGGAGCGACAATGAAGGACACCAAGGACAAGGAGGGACATGGAGTGACAAGGAGGGAAGAGGAGTGACAAGGAGGTATAATGATGGACAAGGAGGAACAAGGAGGGAAAAGGAGTGACAATGAAGGACACCAAGGACAAGGAGGGACATGGAGTGACAAGGAGGGAAAGGAGGGAAGAAGAGTGACAAGGAGGGACAATGAGGGACAACAAGGACAATGGAGGGACAAGGAGGGACAAGGAGGGACAAGGAGGGACAAGGAGTGACAATGAAGGACACCAAGGACAAGGAGGGACAAGGAGGGAAGAGGAGTGACAAGGAGGGACAATGAGGGACAACAAGAACAATGGAGGGACAAGGAGGGACAAGAACGGACATGTAGGGACAAGAACGGACATTAAGGGACAAGGAGGGACAATGAGGGAAAAGGAGTTACAAGGAGGGGCAAGGAAGGACAATGAGGGAAAAGGACGGAAAATGAGCGACAAGGAGGGACTAGGAGTGTCATGGAGCGTCAAGGAGGGTCAAAGAGAGACAATGAGGGACAAGGAGTGACAACTAGGGACAAGGAGGGAGAAGGAGGGACAAGGAGTGACAAGGAGAGACAGGGAGGGACAAGGATGTACAAGGAAGGACAAAGAGGGACATGAGCGACGAGGAGGGAAAAGAAGGATAATGAGGGACAATGATGGACAAGGAGAGACAATGAGGGACAAGGTCGCGCAATGAGGGACAATGAGGGAAAGGCAGCACAAGGATGGACAAGGAGTGGAAATGAGGTGCAAAGAGGGACAATGAGGGTCAAGGAGAGACAATGAGGGACAAGCAGGGGCAATGATGGACAAGGAAGGCATGGAGTGGCAATGAGGGGCAATGAGGGGCAATGAGGTACAAGTAGGAACAAAGAGGGACAAGGATGGACAAGGAGGGACAAGGATGGACTAGGAGGGAAAAGGAGGGACATGAGGGATAAGGAGGGACAATATGGGGCAATTAGGTACAAGGAGGGACAACGATGGACAAGGATGGACGAGGAGGGACATGGAGGGACAAGAATGGGCAATGAGGGACAAGGAGGGACAGAATGGGGCAATGAGGACAAGGAGGGAAAAGAACGGGAAAAAGGGAGCGACAAGGAGGGACAATGTGGGACAAGGAGGGACAAGGAGTGTCATGGAGCGTCAAGGAGGGTTAAGGAGAGACAATGAGGGGCAAGGAGTGACAACTAGGGACAAGGAGGGACAACAAGGATAAGGAGGGAAAATGAGTGACAAGGAGGGACAAGGCGGGATAAGGAGGGACAACAAGGATAAGGAGGGAAAATGAGTGACAAGGAGGGACAAGGAGGGACAAGGAGGGTCAATCAGGGACAATGTGGGACAAGGAGTGACAATAATGGACAAGGAGTTACAATGAGGTACAAGGAGGGTCAAGGAGTGTCAAGGAGGGACAAGAACGGACAAGGAGGGACATGGAGGTACAAGGAGGGACAAGGAGGGACAAGGAGGGACAAGGAGGGACAAGGAGGGAAGAGGAGTGACAAGGAGGAACAATGAGGGACAACAAGGACAATGGAGGGACAAGGAGTGACAAGGAGGGACAATGAGGGACAACAAGGACAATGGAGGGACAAGGAGGGACAAGCGACAAGGAGGGAAAAGAAGGATAATGAGGGACAAGAACGGACATGGAGGGACAGGGAGGGACAAGAACGGACATTAAGGGACAAGGAGGGACAATGAGGGAAAAGGAGTTACATGGAGGGGCAAGGAGGGACAATGAGGGAAAAAGACGGAAAATGAGCGACAAGAAGGGACAATGTGGGACAAGGAGGGACTAGGAGTGTCATGGAGCGTCAAGGAGGGTCAAGGAGAGACAAGGAGTGACAACTAGGGACAAGGAGGGACAACAAGGATAAGGAGGGAAAAGGAGTGACAATGAGGGACAAGGAGGGACAAGGAAGGGCAAGGAGGGTCAAGCAGGGACAATGTGGGACAAGGAGTTACAATAATGGACAAGGAGTTACAATGACGTACAAGGAGGGTCAAGGAGTGGCAATGAGGGACAAAAACGGACAAGGAGGAACAAAGAGGGACAAGGAGGGACATGGAGGTACAAGGAGGGACAAGGAGGGACAAGGAGGGACAAGAAGGGACAAGGAGGGACAAGGAGGGACAAGGAGGGACAAGGAGGGTCAAGGATGGACAAGAAGGGTCAAGGAGGGACAAGGGGTGGTAATGAGGGGCAATGCGGGACAAGGAGGGACAAGGCGGGATAAGGAGTGACAAGGAGGGGCAAGGAGTGACAAGCAGGGACAATGTGGGACAAGGAGCGAATATAATGGACAAGGAGTTACAATGAGGTACAAGGAGGGTCAAGGAGGGTCAAGGAGTGGCAATGAGTGGCAATGAGGGACAAGAACGGACAAGGAGGAACAAAGAGGGACAAGGAGGGACATGGAGGTACAAGGAGGGACAATGATGGACAAGTAGGGGCAAGGAGGGAAAAGGAGTGACAATGAAGGACACCAAGGACAATGAGGGACATGGTGTGACAAGAAGGGAAAGGAGGGAAGAGGAGTGACAAGGAGGGACAATGAGGTACAACAAGGACAATGGAGTGACAATGAGGGACAAGGGGGGACATGGAGGGACAAGAACGGACATGGAGGGACAAGGAGGGGCAAGAACGGACATGAAGGGACTAGGAGGGACAATGATGGACAAGGAGGAACTAGGAGGGAAAAGGAGTGACAATGAAGGACACCAAGGACAAGGAGGGACATGGAGTGACAAGGAGATACAAGGAGGGATAAAGAGGGAAAAGGAGTGACAAGGCGGGTCAAGGAGGGAAAAGGAGTGACAAGGCGGGTCAAGGAGGGCCAAGGAGGGACAAGGAGTGTCATGGAGCGTCAAGGAGGGTTAAGGAGGGTTAAGGAGAGACAATGAGGGACAAGGAGTGACAACTAGGGACAAGGAGGGACAACAAGGATAAGGAGGGAAAAGGAGTGACAAGGAGGGACAAGGAGTGACAAGGAGGGACAAGGAAGGGCAAGGAGGGACAAGGAGGGTCAAGCAGGGACAATGTGGGACAAGGAGTTACAATAATGGACAAGGAGGAACAAATAGGGACAAGGAGGGACATGGAGGTACAAGGAGGGACAAGGAGGGACAAGAAGAGACAAGGAGGGACAAGGAGGGACAACGAGTGACAAGGAGGGTCAAGGTTGGACAAGAAGGGTCAAGGAGGGACAAGGGGTGGTAATGAGGGGAAATGAGGGACAAGGAGGGACAAGGCGGGATAAGGAGTGACAAGGAAGGGCAAGGAGGGACAAGGAGTGACAAGCAGGGACAATGTGGGACAAGGAGCGAAAATAATGGACAAAGAGTTACAATGAGGTACAAGGAGGGTCAAGGAGTGGCAATGAGTGGCAATGAGGGACAAGAACGGACAAGGAGGAACAAAGAGGGACAAGGAGGGACATGGAGGTACAAGGAGGGACAAGTGGGAAAAGGAGTGACAAGGAGAGTCAATGATGGACAAGGAGGAACAAGGAGGAACAAAGAGGGACAAGGAGGGACATGGAGGGACAAGGAGGGACAAGGAGGGACAAGGAGGGACATGGAGGGACAAGGAGTGACAAGGAGTGACAAGTGGGAAAAGGAGTGACAAGGAGGGACAAGGAGTGACAAGTGGGAAAAGGAGTGACAAGGAGGGACAATGAGGGACAATGATGGCCAAGGAGGGACAAAGAGGGACAAGGAGGGACAATGATGGACAAGGAGGAACAAGGAGGGGAAAGGAGTGACAATGAAGGACACCAAGGACAAGGAGGGACATGGGGGACAAGGAGGGAAAGGAGGGAAGAGGAGTGACAAGGAGGGACAATGAGGGACAATGAGGGACAAAAAGAACAATGGAGGGACAAGGAGGGACAAGGAGGGACAAGGAGGGACAAGCAGGGACAAGGTGGGACACGGAGGGACACGGAGGGACAAGAATGGACATGGAGGGACAAGGAGGGACAAGAACAGACATTAAGGGAGAATGAGGGACAAGGAGGGACAGAATGGGGCAATGAGGACAAGGAGTGTCATGGAGCGTCAAGGAGGGTCATGGAGGGTCAAGTAGGGTCAAGGAGACACAATGAGGTACAAGGAGGGCAAGGAGTGGCAATGATGTACAAGCAAGGACAAGGATGGACAAAGAGGGACAAGGTGGGGCAAGGAGGGAAAAGGAGTGACAAAGAGGTACAAGGAGGGATAATGAGGGGTAATGAGGGACAAGCAAGGACAAGGAGGGACAATAAGGCACAAGGTAGGACAAGGAGGGAAAATTAGTGACAAGGAGGGACAAGGAGTGTCATGGAGCGTCAAGGAGGGTCATGGAGGGTCAAGGAGACACAATGAGGGACAAGGATGGCAAGGAGGGGCAATGAGGTACAAGCAAGGACAAGGAGTGACAATTGGGAAAAGGAGTGACAAGGAGGGACAATGATGGACTAGGAGGAACAAGGAGGGACAGGGAGGGGCAAGCAGGGACAATGTGGCACAAGGAGCGACAATAATGGACAAGGAGTTACAATGAGGGTCAAGGAGTGGCAATGAGTGGCAATGAGGGACATGGAGGTACAAGGAGGGACAAGGAGGGACAATGATGGACAATGAGGAACAAGGAGGAGCAAGGAGGGACAAGAAGTGACAAGTAGGAAAAGGAGTGACAAGGAGGGACAATGATGGACTAGGAGGAACAAGGAGGGACAGGGAGGGACAAGGGTGGCAATGAGTGCCAATGAGTGGCAATGAGGGACAAGGAGGGACAAGAACGGACAAGGAGGAACAAAGAGGGACAAGGAGGGACAAGGAGGGACAAGGAGGTACAAGGAGGGACAATGATGGACAAGGAGGAACAAGGAGGGACAAGGAGTGACAAGTGGGAAAAGGAGTGACAAGGAGAGTCAATGATGGACAAGGAGGAACAAGGAGGAAGAAGGAGGGACAAGGAGGGACAAACAGGGACAAGAAGGGACAAGGAGGGACAAGGAGGGACAATGAGGGACAAGGAGGGACAAGGAGTGGTAATGAGGGACAAGAGGGGAAAAGAACGGACAAGGAGGAACAAAGATGGACAAGGAGGGACCTGGAGGTACAAGGAGGGACAAGGAGTGACAAGTGGGAAACACAAGGAGGGCAAGGAGTGTCAATGAGGTACAAGCAAGGACAAGGATGGACAAAGAGGGACAAGGTGGGGCAAGGAGGGAAAAGGAGTGACAAAGAGGTACAAGGAGGGATAATGAGGGACAAGCAAGGACAAGGAGGGACAATAAGGCACAAGGTAGGACAAGGAGGGAAAATGAGTGACAAGGAGTGTCATGGAGCGTCAAGGAGGGTCATGGAGGGTCAAGTAGGGTCAAGGAGACACAATGAGGGACAAGGAGGGCAAGGATGGCAAGGAGGGGCAATGAGGTACAAGCAAGGACAAGGATGGACAAAGAGGGACAAGGTGGGGCAAGGAGGGAAAAGGAGGTACAAGGAGGGACAATGATGGACAAGGAGGGACAATGATGGACAAGGAGGGACAAGTAGGGGCAAGGAGGGACAATGATGGACAAGGAGGGAAAAGGAGTGACAATGAAGGACACCAAGGACAATGAGGGACATAGTGTGACAAGGAGGGAAAGGAGGGAAGAGGAGTGACAAGGAGGGACAACAAGGACAATGGAGGGACAAGGAGGGACACGGAGGGACAAGAACGGACAAGGAGGGACTAAGAGGAACAAGGAGGGAAAAGGAGTGACAATGAAGGACACCAAGGACAAGGAGGGACATGGAGTTACAAGGAGTGACAAGGAGGGAAAAAGAGTGAAAAGGAGTGACAAGGCGGGTCAAGGAGGGAAAGGAGTGACAAGGCGGGACAGAATGGGGCAATGAGGACAAGGAGGGAAAAGAACGGGAAAAAGGGAGCGACAAGGAGGGACAATGTGGGACAAGGAGGGACAAGGAGTGTCATGGAGCGTCAAGAAGGGTTAAGGAGAGACAATGAGGGACAAGGAGTGACAACTAGGGACAAGGAGGGACAACAAGGATAAGGAGGGAAAATGAGGGACAAGGCGGGATAAGGAGGGACAACAAGGATAAGGAGGGAAAATGAGTGACAAGGAGGGACAAGGAGGGGCAAGGAGGGACAAGGAGGGTCAATCATTGACAAGGAGTGGCAATAATGAACAAGGAGTTACAATGAGGTACAAGGAGGGTCAAGGAGTGACAAGGAGGGACAAGAACGGACAAGGAGGGACATGGAGGTACAAGGAGGGACAAGGAGGGACAAGGAGGGACAAGGAGGGACAAGGAGGGACAAGGAGGGACAAGGAGGGGCAAGAAGGGACAACGAGGGACAAGGAGGAACAAGGTTGGGCAATGAGGAACAAGGGGGACACGGAGTGGAAATGAGGGGCAATGAGGGGCAATGAGGGAAAAGGAGGGGTAATGTGGGACACGGAGGGGCAATGAGTGACAAGGAGCGACAAGGTTGGACAATGAGGGACAAGGAGGGAAAAGGAGAGACAAGGAGGGACAAGGAGGGTCAAGCAGGGACAATGTGGGACAAGGAGTGACAATAATGGACAAGAAGTTACAATGAGGTACAAGGAGGGTCAAGGAGTGGCAATGAGGGACAAGGAGGGACAAGAACGGACAAGGAGGAACAAAGAGGGACAAGGAGGGACAAGAAGGGACATGGAGGTACAAGGAGGGACAAGGAGGGACAAGAAGGGACAAGAAGGGACAAGAAGGGACAAGAAGGGACAAGAAGGGACAAGGAGGGTCAAGGATGGACAGGTGGGTCAAGGAGTGACAAGGGGTGGTAATGAGGGACAAGGCGGGATAAGGAGGGACAACAAGGATAAGGAGGGAAAAGGAGTGACAAGGAGGGGCAATGAGTGACAAGCAGGGACAATGTGGGGCTAGGAGTGACAAGGAGGGACAATGTGGGACAAGGAGCGACAATAATGGACAAGGAGTTACAATGAGGTACAAGGAGGGTCAAGGAGTGGCAAGGAGGGACAAGGAGGGACATGGAGGTACAAGGAGGGACAAGGAGGGACAATGATGGACAATTAGAAACAAGGAGGAGTAAGGAGGTACAAGGAGTGACAAGTGGGAAAAGGAGGGAAAAGGAGTGACAAGGAGGGACAATGATGGACAAGGAGGAACAAAGAGGGACAAGGAGGGACATGGAGGTACAAGGAGGGACAATGATGGACAAGGAGGAACAAGGAGGGACAAGGAGTGACAAGTGGGAAAAGGAGTGACAAGGAGAGTCAATGATGGACAAGGAGGAACAAGGAGGAAGAAGGAGGGACAAGGAGGGACAAGCAGGGCAAGAAGGGCAAGAAGGGACAAGGAGGGACAAGGAGGGACAAGGAGGGACAAGGAGTGGCAATGAGGGACAAGGGGGGAAAAGAACGGACAAGGAGGAACAAAGATGGACAAGGAGGGACATGGAGGTACAAGGAGGGACAAGGAGGGACAAGGAGTGACAAGTGGGAAACACAAGGAGGGCAAGGAGTGGCAATGAGGTACAAGCAAGGACAAGGATGGACAAAGAGGGACAAGGTGGGGCAAGGAGGGAAAAGGAGTGACAAAGAGGTACAAGGAGGGATAATGAGGGGTAATGAGGGACAAGCAAGGACAAGGAGGGACAATAAGGCACAAGGTAGGACAAGGAGGGAAAATGAGTGACAAGGAGTGTCATGGAGCGTCAAGGAGGGTCATGGAGGGTCAAGTAGGGTCAAGGAGACACAATGAGGGACAAGAAGGGCAAGGATGGCAAGGAGGGGCAATGAGGTACAAGCAAGGACAAGGATGGACAAAGAGGGACAAGGTGGGGCAAGGAGGTACAAGGAGGGACAATGATGGACAAGGAGGGACAAGGAGGGACAATGATGGACAAGGAGGGACAAGTAGGGGCAAGGAGGGACAATGATGGACAAGGAGGGAAAAGGAGTGACAATGAAGGACACCAAGGACAATGAGGGACATAGTGTGACAAGGAGGGAAAGGAGGGAAGAGGAGTGACAAGGAGGGACAACAAGGACAATGGAGGGACAAGGAGGGACACGGAGGGACAAGAACGGACATGGAGGGACAAGGAGGGACTAAGCGGAACAAGGAGGGAAAAGGAGTGACAATGAAGGACACCAAGGACAAGGAGGGACATGGAGTTACAAGGAGTGACAAGGAGGGAAAAAGAGTGAAAAGGAGTGACAAGGCGGGTCAAGGAGGGAAAGGAGTGACAAGGCGGGTCAAGGAGGGTCAAGGAGGGACAAGGAGGTACAAGGAGGGACAATGATGGACAATGATGGACAAGGAGGAACAAGGAGGGGCAATGATGGACGAGGAGGGACAAGGAGGGACTATGATGGACAAGGAGGGAAAAGGAGTGACAAGGAGCGACAATGAAGGACACCAAGGACAAGGAGGGACATGGAGTGACAAGGAGGGAAGAGGAGTGACAAGGAGGTATAATGATGGACAAGGAGGAACAAGGAGGGAAAAGGAGTGACAATGAAGGACACCAAGGACAAGGAGGGACATGGAGTGACAAGGAGGGAAAGGAGGGATGAAGAGTGACAAGGAGGGACAATGAGGGACAACAAGGACAATGGAGGGACAAGGAGGGACAAGGAGTGACAATGAAGGACACCAAGGACAAGGAGGGACAAGGAGGGAAGAGGAGTGACAAGGAGGGACAATGAGGGACAAGAACGGACATGTAGGGACAAGAACGGACATTAAGGGACAAGGAGGGACAATGAGGGAAAAGGAGTTACAAGGAGGGGCAAGGAAGGACAATGAGGGAAAAGGACGGAAAATGAGCGACAAGGAGGGACTAGGAGTGTCATGGAGCGTCAAGGAGGGTCAAAGAGAGACAGTGAGGGACAAGGAGTGACAACTAGGGACAAGGAGGGAGAAGGAGGGACAAGGAGTGACAAGGAGAGACAGGGAGGGACAAGGATGTACAAGGAAGGACAAAGAGGGACATGAGCGACGAGGAGGGAAAAGAAGGATAATGAGGGACAATGATGGACAAGGAGGGACAAGGAGAGACAATGAGGGACAAGGTCGCGCAATGAGGGACAAGGAGGGAAAGGCAGCACAAGGATGGACAAGGAGTGGAAATGAGGTGCAAAGAGGGACAATGAGGGTCAAGGAGAGACAATGAGGGACAAGCAGGGGCAATGATGGACAAGGAAGGCATGGAGTGGAAATGAGGGGCAATGAGGGGCAATGAGGTACAAGCAGGAACAAAGAGGGACAAGGATGGACAAGGATGGACAAGGAGGGACAAGGAGGGACAAGGATGGACTAGGAGGGAAAAGGAGGGACATGAGGGATAAGGAGGGACAATATGGGGCAATTAGGTACAAGGAGGGACAACGATGGACAAGGATGGACGAGGAGGGACATGGAGGGACAAGAATGGGCAATGAGGGACAGAATGGGGCAATTAGGACAAGGAGGGAAAAGAACGGGAAAAAGGGAGCGACAAGGAGGGACAATGTGGGACAAGGAGGGACAAGGAGTGTCATGGAGCGTCAAGGAGGGTTAAGGAGAGACAATGAGGGACAAGGAGTGACAACTAGGGACAAGGAGGGACAACAAGGATAAGGAGGGAAAATGAGTGACAAGGAGGGACAAGGCGGGATAAGGAGGGACAACAAGGATAAGGAGGGAAAATGAGTGACAAGGAGGGACAAGGAGGGGCAAGGAGGGACAAGGAGGGTCAATCAGGGACAATGTGGGACAAGGAGTGCCAATAATGGACAAGGAGTTACAATGAGGTACAAGGAGGGTCAAGGAGTGACAAGGAGGGACAAGAACGGACAAGGAGGGACATGGAGGTACAAGGAGGGACAAGGAGGGACAAGGAGGGACAAGGAGGGACAATGATGGACAAGGAGGAACAAGGAGGGACAATGATGGACAAGTAGGGGCAAGGAGGGAAAAGGAGTGACAATGAAGGACACCAAGGACAATGAGGGACATGGTGTGACAAGAAGGGAAAGGATGGAAGAGGAGTGACAAGGAGGGATAATGATGGACAAGGAGGGAAAAGGAGTGACAATGAAGGACACCAAGGACAAGGAGGGACATGGAGTGACAAGGAGGGAAAGGAGGGAAGAGGAGTGACAAGGAGGGGCAACAAAGACAATGGAGGGACAAGGAGGGACAAGAATGGACATGAAGGAAAAAGGAGTGACAAGGAGTGACAAGGAGTTACAAGGAGTGAAAAGGAGGGTCAAGGATGGTCAAGGAGGTACAAGGAGGGACAATGATGGACAAGGAGGAACAAGGAGGGACAATGATGGACAAGGTGGGACAAGGAGGGACAAGGAGGGACAATGATGGACAAGGAGGAACAAGGAGGGAAAAGACGTGGCAAGGAGTGACAATGAAGGACACCAAGGACAAGGAGGGACATGGAGTGACAAGGAGGGAAAGGAGGGAAGAGGAGTGACAAGGAGGGACAATGAGGGACAGCAAGGACAATGGTGGGACAAGGAGGGACAAGGAGGGAAAGGAGGGAAGAGGAGTGACAAGGAGGGACAATGAGGGACAACAAGGACAATGGAGGGACAAGGAGTGACAAGGAGGGACAATGAGGGAAAAGGACGGAAAATGAGCGACAAGAAGGGACAATGTGGGACAAGGAGGGACTAGGAGTGTCATGGAGCGTCAAGGAGGGTCAAGGAGAGACAAGGAGTGACAACTAGGGACAAGGAGGGACAAGGAGTGGCATGGAGGGACAAGGAGGGACAAGGAGAGACAAGGAGAGACAAGGAGGGACAAGGATGTACAAGGAAGGACAAAGAGGGATATGAGCGACAAGGAGGGAAAAGAAGGATAATGAGGGACAATGATGGACAAGCAGGGACAAGAAGAGACAATGAGGGACAAGGTGGGACAAGGTCGCGCAATGACGGACAAGGAGGGAAAGGCAGCACAAGGATGGGCAAGGAGTGGAAATGAGGTGCAAAGAGGGACAAGGAGGGTCAAGGAGAGACAATGAGGGACAATGTGGGACAAGGAGGGACAAGGAGTGTCATGGAGCGTCAAGGAGGGTTAAGGAGGGTTAAGGAGAGACAATGAGGGACAAGGAGTGACAACTAGGGACAAGGAGGGACAACAAGGATAAGGAGGGAAAAGGAGTGACAGGAGTGACAAGGAGGGACAAGGAGTGACAAGGAGGGACAAGGAAGGGCAAGGAGGGACAAGGAGGGTCAAGCAGGGACAATGTGGGACAAGGAGTTACAATAATGGACAAGGAGTTACAATGAGGTACAAGGAGGGTCAAGGAATGGCAATGAGGGACAAGGAGGGACAAAAACGGACAAGGAGGAACAAATAGGGACAAGGAGGGACATGGAGGTACAAGGAGGGACAAGGAGGGACAAGAAGAGACAAGGAGGGACAAGGAGGGACAACGAGTGACAAGGATGGTCAAGGTTGGACAAGAAGGGTCAAGGAGGGACAAGGGGTGGTAATGAGGGGAAATGAGGGACAAGGAGGGACAAGGCGGGATAAGGAGTGACAAGGAAGGGCAAGGAGGGACAAGGAGTGACAAGCAGGGACAATGTGGGACAAGGAGCGAAAATAATGGACAAAGAGTTACAATGAGGTACAAGGAGGGTCAAGGAGTGGCAATGAGTGCCAATGAGGGACAAGAACGGACAAGGAGGAACAAAGAGGGACAAGGAGGGACATGGAGGTACAAGGAGGGACAAGTGGGAAAAGGAGTGACAAGGAGAGTCAATGATGGACAAGGAGGAACAAGGAGGAACAAAGAGGGACAAGGAGGGACATGGAGGGACAAGGAGGGACAAGGAGGGACAAGGAGTGACAAGGAGTGACAAGTGGGAAAAGGAGTGACAAGGAGGGACAAGGAGTGACAAGTGGGAAAAGGAGTGACAAGGAGGGACAATGAGGGACAATGATGGACAAGGAGGGACAAAGAGGGACAAGGAGGGACAATGATGGACAAGGAGGAACAAGGAGGGGAAAGGAGTGACAATGAAGGACACCAAGGACAAGGAGGGACATGGGGGACAAGGAGGGAAAGGAGGGAAGAGGAGTGACAAGGAGGGACAATGAGGGACAAAAAGAACAATGGAGGGACAAGCAGGGACAAGGTGGGACACGGAGGGACACGGAGGGACAAGAATGGACATGGAGGGACAAGGAGGGACAAGGAGGGACAAGAACGGACATTAAGGGAGAATGAGGGACAAGGAGGGACAGAATGGGGCAATGAGGACAAGGAGTGTCATGGAGCGTCAAGGAGGGTCATGGAGGGTCAAGTAGGGTCAAGGAGACACAATGAGGGACAAGGAGGGCAAGGAGTGGCAATGAGGTACAAGCAAGGACAAGGATGGACAAAGAGGGACAAGGTGGTTCAAGGAGGGAAAAGGAGTGACAAAGAGGTACAAGGAGGGATAATGAGGGGTAATGAGGGACAAGCAAGGACAAGGAGGGACAATAAGGCACAAGGTAGGACAAGGAGGGAAAATTAGTGACAAGGAGGGACAAGGAGTGTCATGGAGCGTCAAGGAGGGTCATGGAGGGTCAAGGAGACACAATGAGGGACAAGGAGGGCAAGGATGGCAAGGAGGGGCAATGAGGTACAAGCAAGGACAAGGAGTGACAATTGGGAAAAGGAGGGAAAAGGAGTGACAATGATGGACTAGGAGGAACAAGGAGGGACAGGGAGGGGCAAGCAGGGACAATGTGGCACAAGGAGCGACAATAATGGACAAGGAGTTACAATGAGGGTCAAGGAGTGGCAATGAGTGGCAATGAGGGACATGGAGGTACAAGGAGGGACAAGGAGGGACAATGATGGACAATGAGGAACAAGGAGGAGCAAGGAGGGACAAGAAGTGACAAGTGGGAAAAGGAGTGACAAGGAGGGACAATGATGGACTAGGAGGAACAAGGAGGGACAGGGAGGGACAAGGGTGGCAATGAGTGCCAATGAGTGGCAATGAGGGACAAGGAGGGACAAGAACGGACAAGGAGGAACAAAGAGGGACAAGGAGGGACATGGAGGTACAAGGAGGGACAATGATGGACAAGGAGGAACAAGGAGGGACAAGGAGTGACAAGTGGGAAAAGGAGTGACAAGGAGAGTCAATGATGGACAAGGAGGAACAAGGAGGAAGAAGGAGGGACAAGGAGGGACAAGCAGGGAAAAGAAGGGACAAGGAGGGACAAGGAGGGACAATGAGGGACAAGGAGGGACAAGGAGTGGCAATGAGGGACAAGGGGGGAAAAGAACGGACAAGGAGGAACAAAGATGGACAAGGAGGGACATGGAGGTACAAGGAGGGACAAGGAGTGACAAGTGGGAAACACAAGGAGGGCAAGGAGTGTCAATGAGGTACAAGCAAGGACAAGGATGGACAAAGAGGGACAAGGTGGGGCAAGGAGGGAAAAGGAGTGACAAAGAGGTACAAGGAGGGATAATGAGGGGTAATGAGGGACAAGCAAGGACAAGGAGGGACAATAAGGCACAAGGTAGGACCAGGAGGGAAAATGAGTGACAAGGAGCGTCAAGGAGGGTCATGGAGGGTCAAGTAGGGTCAAGGAGACACAATGAGGGACAAGGAGGGCAAGGAGGGGCAATGAGGTACAAGCAAGGACAAGGATGGACAAAGAGGGACAAGGTGGGGCAAAGAGGGAAAAGGAGGTACAAGGAGGGACAATGATGGACAAGGAGGGACAATGATGGACAAGGAGGAAAAGTAGGGGCAAGGAGGGACAATGATGGACAAGGAGGGAAAAGGAGTGACAATGAAGGACACCAAGGACAATGAGGGACATAGTGTGACAAGGAGGGAAAGGGGGAAGAGGAGTGACAAGGAGGGACAACAAGGACAATGGAGGGACAAGGAGGGACACGGAGGGACAAGAACGGACATGGAGGGACAAGGAGGGACAAGAACGGACATGAAGGGACAATGATGGACAAGGAGGAACAAGGAGGGAAAAGGAGTGACAATGAAGGACACCAAGGACAAGGAGGGACATGGAGTTACAAGGAGTGACAAGGAGGGAAAAAGAGTGAAAAGGAGTGACAAGGCGGGTCAAGGAGGGAAAGGAGTGACAAGGCGGGTCAAGGAGGGTCAAGGAGGGACAAGGAGGTACAAGGAGGGACAATGATGGACAATGATGGACAAGGAGGAACAAGGAGGGGCAATGATGGACGAGGAGGGACAAGGAAGGACTATGATGGACAAGGAGGAACAAGGAGGGAAAAGGAGTGACAAGGAGCGACAATGAAGGACACCAAGGACAAGGAGGGACATGGAGTGACAAGGAGGGAAAGGAGGGAAGAGGAGTGACAAGGAGGTATAATGATGGACAAGGAGGAACAAGGAGGGAAAAGGAGTGACAATGAAGGACACCAAGGACAAGGAGGGACATGGAGTGACAAGGAGGGAAAGGAGGGAAGAAGAGTGACAAGGAGGGACAATGAGGGACAACAAGGACAATGGAGGGACAAGGAGGGACAAGGAGGGACAAGGAGTGACAATGAAGTACACCAAGGACAAGGAGGGAAGAGGAGTGACAAGGAGGGACAATGAGGGACAACAAGGACAATGGAGGGACAAGGAGGGACACGGAGGGACAAGAACGGACATGGAGGGACAAGGAGGGACAAGAACGGACATGAAGGGACAATGATGGACAAGGAGGAACAAAGAGGGACAAGGAGGGAAAAGGAGTGACAATGAAGGACACCAAGGACAAGGAGGGACATGGAGTTACAAGGAGTGACAAGGAGGGAAAAAGAGTGAAAAGGAGTCACAAGGCGGGTCAAGGAGGAAAGGAGTGACAAGGCGGGTCAAGGAGGGACAATGATGGACAAGGAGGAACAAGGAGGGGCAATGATGGACGAGGAGGGACAAGGAGGGACTATGATGGACAAGGAGGAACAAGGAGGGAAAAGGAGTGACAAAGAGCGACAATGAAGGACACCAAGGACAAGGAGGGACATGGAGTGACAAGGAGGGAAAGGAGGGAAGAGGAGTGACAAGGAGGTATAATGATGGACAAGGAGGAACAAGGAGGGAAAAGGAGTGACAATGAAGGACACCAAGGACAAGGAGGGACATGGAGTGACAAGGAGGGAAAGGAGGGAAGAAGAGTGACAAGGAGGGACAATGAGGGACAACAAGGACAATGGAGGGACAAGGAGGGACAAGGAGGGACAAGGAGTGACAATGAAGGACACCAAGGACAAGGAGGGACAAGGAGGGAAGAGGAGTGACAAGGAGGGACAATGAGGGACAACAAGGACAATGGAGGGACAAGAACGGGTATGTAGGGACAAGGAGGGACAAGAACGGACATTAAGGGACAAGGAGGGACAATGAGGGAAAAGGAGTTACAAGGAGTGACAAGGAGGGACAATGAGGGACAACAAGGACAATGGAGGGACAAGCGACAAGGAGGGAAAAGAAGGATAATGAGGGACAAGAACGGACATGGAGGGACAGGGAGGGACAAGAACGGACATTAAGGGACAAGGAGGGACAATGAGGGAAAAGGAGTTACATGGAGGGGCAAGGAGGGACAATGAGGGAAAAGGACGGAAAATGAGCGACAAGAAGGGACAATGTGGGACAAGGAGGGACTAGGAGTGTCATGGAGCGTCAAGGAGGGTCAAGGAGAGACAAGGAGTGACAACTAGGGACAAGGAGGGACAAGGAGTGGCATGGAGGGACAAGGAGGGACAAGGAGAGACAAGGAGGGACAAGGATGTACAAGGAAGGACAAAGAGGGACATGAGCGACAAGGAGGGAAAAGAAGGATAATGAGGGACAATGATGGACAAGAAGAGACAATGAGGGACAAGGTGGGACAAGGTCGCGCAATGACGGACAAGGAGGGAAAGGCAGCACAAGGATGGGCAAGGAGTGGAAATGAGGTGCAAAGAGGGACAAGGAGGGTCAAGGAGAGACAATGAGGGACAATGTGGGACAAGGAGGGACAAGGAGTGTCATGGAGCGTCAAGGAGGGTTAAGGAGAGACAATGAGGGACAAGGAGTGACAACTAGGGACAAGGAGGGACAACAAGGATAAGGAGGGAAAAGGAGTGACAGGAGTGACAAGGAGGGACAAGGTAGGACAAGGAAGGGCAAGGAGGGACAAGGAGGGTCAAGCAGGGACAATGTGGGACAAGGAGTTACAATAATAGACAAGGAGTTACAATGAGGTACAAGGAGGGTCAAGGAGTGGCAATGAGGGACAAGGAGGGACAAAAACGGACAAGGAGGAACAAATAGGGACAAGGAGGGACATGGAGGTACAAGGAGGGACAAGGAGGGACAAGGAGGGACAAGTAGGGGCAAGGAGGGACAATGATGGACAAGGAGGGAAAAGGAGTGACAATGAAGGACACCAAGGACAATGAGGGACATAGTGTGACAAGGAGGGAAAGGAGGGAAGAGGAGTGACAAGGAGGGACAACAAGGACAATGGAGGGACAAGGAGGGACACGGAGGGACAAGAACGGACATGGAGGGACAAGGAGGGACAAGAACGGACATGAAGGGACAATGATGGACAAGGAGGAACAAAGAGGAACAAGGAGGGAAAAGGAGTGACAATGAAGGACACCAAGGACAAGGAGGGACATGGAGTTACAAGGAGTGACAAGGAGGGAAAAAGAGTGAAAAGGAGTGACAAGGCGGGTCAAGGAGGGAAAGGAGTGACAAGGCGGGTCAAGGAGGGTCAAGGAGGGTCAAGGAGGGTCAAGGAGGGACAAGGAGGTACAAGGAGGGACAATGATGGACAATGATGGACAAGGAGGAACAAGGAGGGGCAATGATGGACGAGGAGGGACTATGATGGACAAGGAGGAACAAGGAGGGAAAAGGAGTGACAAGGAGCGACAATGAAGGACACCAAGGACAAGGAGGGACATGGAGTGACAAGGAGGGAAAGGAGGGAAGAGGAGTGACAAGGAGGTATAATGATGGACAAGGAGGAACAAGGAGGGAAAAGGAGTGACAATGAAGGACACCAAGGACAAGGAGGGACATGGAGTGACAAGGAGGGAAAGGAGGGAAGAAGAGTGACAAGGAGGGACAATGAGGGACAACAAGGACAATGGAGGGACAAGGAGGGACAAGGAGTGACAATGAAGGACACCAAGGACAAGGAGGGACAAGGAGGGAAGAGGAGTGACAAGGAGGGACAACAAGGACAATGGAGGGACAAGGAGGGACACGGAGGGACAAGAACGGACATGGAGGGACAAGGAGGGACAAGAACGGACATGAAGGGACAATGATGGACAAGGAGGAACAAAGAGGAACAAGGAGGGAAAAGGAGTGACAATGAAGGACACCAAGGACAAGGAGGGACATGGAGTTACAAGGAGTGACAAGGAGGGAAAAAGAGTGAAAAGGAGTGACAAGGCGGGTCAAGGAGGGAAAGGAGTGACAAGGCGGGTCAAGGAGGGTCAAGGAGGGACAAGGAGGTACAAGGAGGGACAATGATGGACAAGGAGAACAAGGAGGGGCAATGATGGACGAGGAGGGACAAGGAGGGACTATGATGGACAAGGAGGAACAAGGAGGGAAAAGGAGTGACAAGGAGCGACAATGAAGGACACCAAGGACAAGGAGGGACATGGAGTGACAAGGAGGGAAAGGAGGGAAGAGGAGTGACAAGGAGGTATAATGATGGACAAGGAGGAACAAGGAGGGAAAAGGAGTGACAATGAAGGACACCAAGGACAAGGAGGGACATGGAGTGACAAGGAGGGAAAGGAGGGAAGAAGAGTGACAAGGAGGGACAATGAGGGACAACAAGGACAATGGAGGGACAAGGAGGGACAAGGAGTGACAATGAAGGACACCAAGGACAAGGAGGGACAAGGAGTGACAAGGAGGGACAATGAGGGACAACAAGGACAATGGAGGGACAAGGAGGGACAAGAACGGGCATGTAGGGACAAGGAGGGACAAGAACGGACATTAAGGGACAAGGAGGGACAATGAGGGAAAAGGACGGAAAATGAGCGACAAGGAGGGACTAGGAGTGTCATGGAGCGTCAAGGAGGGTCAAGGAGAGACAATGAGGGACAAGGAGTGACAACTAGGGACAAGGAGGGACAAGCAGGAACAAAGAGGGACAAGGATGGACAAGGATGGACAAGGAGGGTCAAGGAGGGACAAGGAGGGCCAAGGATGGACTAGGAGGGAAAAGGAGGGACATGAGGGATAAGGAGGGACAATATGGGGCAATTAGGTACAAGGAGGGACAACGATGGACAAGGATGGACGAGGAGGGACATGGAGGGACAAGAATGGGCAATGAGGGACAAGGAGGGACAGAATGGGGCAATGAGGACAAGGAGGTAAAAGAACGGGAAAAAGGGAGCGACAATGAGGGACAATGTGGGACAAGGAGGGACAAGGAGTGTCATGGAGCGTCAAGAAGGGTTAAGGAGAGACAATGAGGGACAAGGAGTGACAACTAGGGACAAGGAGGGACAACAAGGATAAGGAGGGAAAATGAGGGACAAGGCGGGATAAGGAGGGACAACAAGGATAAGGAGGGAAAATGAGTGACAAGGAGGGACAAGGAGGGGCAAGGAGGGACAAGGAGGGTCAATCAGGGACAAGGAGTGACAATAATGGACAAGGAGTTACAATGAGGTACAAGGAGGGTCAAGGAGGGACAAGAACGGACAAGGAGGGACATGGAGGTACAAGGAGGGACAAGGAGGGACAAGGAGGGACAAGAAGGGACAAGGAGGAACAAGGTTGGGCAATGAGGAACAAGGGGGACAAGGAGTGGAAATGAGGGGCAATGAGGGACAAGGAGGGGTAATGTGGGACAAGGAGGGGCAATGAGTGACAAGGAGCGACAAGGTTGGACAATGAGGGACAAGGAGGGAAAAGGAGAGACAAGGAGGGTCAAGCAGGGACAATGTGGGACAAGGAGTGACAATAATGGACAAGAAGTTACAATGAGGTACAAGGAGGGTCAAGGAGTGGCAATTAGGGACAAGGAGGGACAAGAACGGACAAGGAGGAACAAAGAGGGACAAGGAGGGACAAGAAGGGACATGGAGGTACAAGGAGGGACAAGGAGGGACAAGAAGGGACAAGAAGGGACAAGAAGGGACAAGGAGGGACAAGGAGGGTCAAGGATGGACAGGTGGGTCAAGGAGTGACAAGGGGTGGTAATGAGGGACAAGGAGTTACAATGAGGTACAAGGAGGGTCAAGGAGTGGCAAGGAGGGACAAGGAGGGACATGGAGGTACAAGGAGGGACAAGGAGGGACAATGATGGACAATTAGGAACAAGGAGGAGCAAGGAGGGACAAGGAGTGACAAGTGGGAAAAGGAGGGAAAAGGAGTGACAAGGAGGGACAATGATGGACAAGGAGGAACAAAGAGGGACATGGAGGTACAAGGAGGGACAATGATGGACAAGGAGGAACAAGGAGGGACAAGGAGAGTCAATGATGGACAAGGAGGAACAAGGAGGAAGAAGGAGGGACAAGGAGGGACAAGCAGGGACAAGAAGGGACAAGGAGGGACAAGGCGGGACAAGGAGGGACAAGGAGTGGCAATGAGGGACAAGGGGGGAAAAGAACGGACAAGGAGGAACAAAGATGGACAAGGAGGGACATGGAGGTACAAGGAGGGACAAGGAGTGACAAGTGGGAAACACAAGGAGGGCAAGGAGTGGCAATGAGGTACAAGCAAGGACAAGGATGGACAAAGAGGGACAAGGTGGGGCAAGGAGGGAAAAGGAGTGACAAAGAGGTACAAGGAGGGATAATGAGGGGTAATGAGGGACAAGCAAGGACAAGGAGGGACAATAAGGCACAAGGTAGGACAAGGAGGGAAAATGAGTGACAAGGAGTGTCATGGAGCGTCAAGGAGGGTCATGGAGGGTCAAGTAGGGTCAAGGAGACACAATGAGGGACAAGGAGGGCAAGGATGGCAAGGAGGGGCAATGAGGTACAAGCAAGGACAAGGATGGACAAAGAGGGACAAGGTGGGGCAAGGAGGGAAAAGGAGGTACAAGGAGGGACAATGATGGACAAGGAGGGACAAGGAGGGACAATGATGGACAAGGAGGGACAAGTAGGGGCAAGGAGGGACAATGATGGACAAGGAGGGAAAAGGAGTGACAATGAAGGACACCAAGGACAATGAGGGACATAGTGTGACAAGGAGGGAAAGGAGGGAAGAGGAGTGACAAGGAGGGACAACAAGAACAATGGAGGGACAAGGAGGGACACGGAGGGACAAGAACGGACATGGAGGGACAAGGAGGGACAAAGAGGAACAAGGAGGGAAAAGGAGTGACAATGAAGGACACCAAGGACAAGGAGGGACATGGAGTTACAAGGAGTGACAAGGAGGGAAAAAGAGTGAAAAGGAGTGACAAGGCGGGTCAAGGAGGGAAAGGAGTGACAAGGCGGGTCAAGGAGGGTCAAGGAGGGACAAGGAGGTACAAGGAGGGACAATGATGGACAAGGAGGAACAAGGAGGGGCAATGATGGACGAGGAGGGACAAGGAGGGACTATGATGGACAAGGAGGAACAAGGAGGGAAAAGGAGTGACAAGGAGCGACAATGAAGGACACCAAGGACAAGGAGGGACATGGAGTGACAAGGAGGGAAAGGAGGGAAGAGGAGTGACAAGGAGGTATAATGATGGACAAGGAGGAACAAGGAGGGAAAAGGAGTGACAATGAAGGACACCAAGGACAAGGAGGGACATGGAGTGACAAGGAGGGAAAGGAGGGAAGAAGAGTGACAAGGAGGGACAATGAGGGACAACAAGGACAATGGAGGGACAAGGAGGGACAAGGAGTGACAATGAAGGACACCAAGGACAAGGAGGGACAAGGAGGGAAGAGGAGTGACAAGGAGGGACAATGAGGGACAACAAGGACAATGGAGGGACAAGGAGGGACAAGAACGGACATGTAGGGACAAGAACGGACATTAAGGGACAAGGAGGGACAATGAGGGAAAAGGAGTTACAAGGAGGGGCAAGGAAGGACAATGAGGGAAAAGGACGGAAAATGAGCGACAAGGAGGGACTAGGAGTGTCATGAAGCGTCAAGGAGGGTCAAATAGAGACAATGAGGGACAAGGAGTGACAACTAGGGACAAGGAGGGAGAAGGAGGGACAAGGAGTGACAAGGAGAGACAGGGAGGGACAAGGATGTGCAAGGAAGGACAAAGAGGGACATGAGCGACGAGGAGGGAAAAGAAGGATAATGAGGGACAATGATGGACAAGGAGGGACAAGGAGAGACAATGAGGGACAAGGTCGCGCAATGAGGGACAAGGAGGGAAAGGCAGCACAAGGATGGACAAGGAGTGGAAATGAGGTGCAAAAAGGGACAATGAGGGTCAAGGAGAGACAATGAGGGACAAGCAGGGGCAATGATGGACAATGAAGGCATGGAGTGGCAATGAGGGACAATGAGGGGCAATGAGGTACAAGCAGGAACAAAGAGGGACAAGGATGGACAAGGATGGACAAGGAGGGACAAGGAGGGACAAGGATGGACTAGGAGGGACATGAGGGATAAGGAGGGACAATATGGGGCAATTAGGTACAAGGAGGGACAACGATGGACAAGGATGGACGAGGAGGGACATGGAGGGACAAGAATGGGCAATGAGGGACAAGGAGGGACAGAATGGGGCAATGAGGACAAGGAGGGAAAAGAACGGGAAAAAGGGAGCGACAAGGAGGGACAATGTGGGACAAGGAGGGACAAGGAGTGTCATGGAGCGTCATGGAGCGTCAAGGAGGGTTAAGGAGAGACAATGAGGGACAAGGAGTGACAACTAGGGACAAGGAGGGACAACAAGGATAAGGAGGGAAAATGAGTGACAAGGAGGGACAAGGCGGGATAAGGAGGGACAACAAGGATAAGGAGGGAAAATGAGTGACAAGGAGGGACAAGGAGGGGCAAGGAGGGACAAGGAGGGTCAATCAGGGACAATGTGGGACAAGGAGTGACAATAATGGACAAGGAGTTACAATAAGGTACAAGGAGGGTCAAGGAGTGACAAGGAGGGACAAGAACGGACAAGGAGGGACATGGAGGTACAAGGAGGGACAAGGAGGGACAAGGAGGGACAAGGAGGGACAAGGAGGGACAAGAAGGGACAACGAGGGACAAGGAGGAACAAGGTTGGGCAATGAGGAACAAGGGGGATAAGGAGTGGAAATGAGGGGCAATGAGGGACAAGGAGGGGTAATGTGGGACAAGGAGGGGCAATGAGTGACAAGGAGCGACAAGGTTGGACAAGGAGGGAAAAGGAGAGACAAGGAGGGACAAGGAGGGTCAAGCAGGGACAATGTGGGACAAGGAGTGACAATAATGGACAAGGAGTTACAATGAGGTACAAGGAGGGTCAAGGAGTGGCAATGAGGGACAAGGAGGGACAAGAACGGACAAGGAGGAACAAAGAGGGACAAGGAGGGACAAGAAGGGACATGGAGGTACAAGGAGGGACAAGAAGGGACAAGAAGGGACAAGGAGGGACAAGGAGGGTCAAGGATGGACAGGTGGGTCAAGGAGTGACAAGGGGTGGTAATGAGGGACAAGGAGGGACAAGGCGGGATAAGGAGGGACAACAAGGATAAGGAGGGAAAAGGAGGGGCAATGAGTGACAAGCAGGGACAATGTGGGGCTAGGAGTGACAAGGAGGGACAATGTGGGACAAGGAGCGACAATAATGGACAAGGAGTTACAATGAGGTACATGGAGGGTCAAGGAGTGGCAAGGAGGGACAAGGAGGGACATGGAGGTACAAGGAGGGACAAGGAGGGACAATTAGGAACAAGGAGGAGCAAGGAGTGACAAGTGGGAAAAGGACTGACAAGGAGAGTCAATGATGGACAAGGAGGGACATGGAGGTACAAGGAGGGACAATGATGGACAAGGAGTGACAAGTGGGAAAAGGAGTGACAAGGAGGGACAATGATGGACTAGGAGGAACAAGGAGTGGCAATGAGTGTCAATGAGGGACAAGGAGGGACATGGAGGTACAAGGAGGGACAATGATGGACAAGGAGTGACAAGGAGTGACAAGTGGGAAAAGGACTGACAAGGAGAGTCAATGATGGACAAGGAGGGACATGGAGGTACAAGGAGGGACAATGATGGACAAGGAGTGACAAGTGGGAAAAGGAGTGACAAGGAGGGACAATGATGGACAAGGAGGGACAAGGAGGGACAAAAATGCACAAGGAGGAACAAGGATGAACAAGGAGGAACAAGGAGGGACAAGGAGGGACAAGGAGGGACAAGGAGTGGCAATGAGTGGCAATGAGGGGCAATGAGGACGAGGAGGACAAGGTGGGTCAAGGAGTGGCAATGAGGGACAACGAGGGACAAGGAGTGACAAGGAGGGAAAAGGAGGAACAAAGAGGGAGAAGGAGGGACATGGAGGTACAAGAACGGACAAGGAGGGACAATGATGGACAATGAGGAACAAGGAGGAGCATGGAGGGACAAGGAGTGACAAGTTTGAAAAAGGAGTGACAAGGAGGGACAATGATGGACTAGGAGGAACAAGGAGGGACAGGGAGGGACAAGGAGTGGCAATGAGTGTCAATGAGGGACAAGGAGGGACATGGAGGTACAAGGAGGGACAATGATGGACAAGGAGTGACAAGTGGGAAAAGGAGTGACAAGGAGGGACAATGATGGACAAGGAGGGACAAGGAGGGACAAAAATGCACAAGGAGGAACAAGGATGAACAAGGAGGGACAAGGATGGACAAAGAGGGACATGGAGGTACAAGGAGGGACAATGATGGACAAGGAGTGACAAGTGGGAAAAGGAGTGTCAAGAAGGGACAATGATGGACAAGGAGGAACAAGGAGGGACAAGGAGGGACAAAGAGGGACAAGGAGGGACATGGAGGTACAAAGAGGGACAATGATGGACAAGGAGTGACAAGTGGGAAAAGGAGTGACAAGGAGGGACAATGATGGACAAGGAGGGACAAGGAGGGACAAAAATGCACAAGGAGGAACAAGGATGAACAAGGAGGAACAAGGAGGGACAAGGAGGGACAAGGAGTGGCAATGAGTGGCAATGAGGGACAAGAACGGACAAGGAGGGACATGGAGGTACAAGGAGGGACAAGGAGGGACAATGATGGACAAGGAGTGACAAGTGGGAAAAGGAGTGTCAAGAAGGGACAATGATGGACAAGGAGGAACAAGGAGGGACAAGGAGGGACAAAGAGGGACAAGGAGGGACATGGAGGTACAAGGAGGGACAATGATGGACAAGGAGTGACAAGTGGGAAAAGGAGTGACAATGATGGACAAGGAGGGACAAGGAGGGACAAAAATGCACAAGGAGGAACAAGGATGAACAAGGAGGTACAAGGAGGGACAAGTGGGAAAAGGAGGGAAAAGGAGTGACAAGGAGGGACAATGAGGGGCAATGAGGACGAGGAGGACAAGGTGGGTCAAGGAGTGGCAATGAGGGACAACGAGGGACAAGGAGTGACAAGGAGGGAAAAGGAGGAACAAAGAGGGAGAAGGAGGGACATGGAGGTACAAGAACGGACAAGGAGGAACAAGGAGGGACAATGATGGACAATGAGGAACAAGGAGGAGCAAGGAGGGACAAGGAGTGACAAGTTTGAAAAAGGAGTGACAAGGAGGGACAATGATGGACTAGGAGGAACAAGGAGGGACAGGGAGGGACAAGGAGTGGCAATGAGTGTCAATGAGGGACAAGGAGGGACATGGAGGTACAAGGAGGGACAATGATGGACAAGGAGTGACAAGTGGGAAAAGGAGGGAAAAGGAGTGACAAGGAGGGACAATGATGGACTAGGAGGAACAAGGAGGGACAGGGAGGGACAAGGAGTTTCAATGAGTGTCAATGAGGGACAAGGAGGGACATGGAGGGACAATGATGGACAAGGAGTGACAAGGAGAGTCAATGATGGACAAGGAGGAACAAGGAGGGACAAGGAGTGGCAATGAGTGGCAATGTGGGACAAGAACGGACAAGGAGGGACATGGAGGTACAAGGAGGGACAATGATGGACAAGGAGTGACAAGTGGGAAAAGGAGTGTCAAGGAGGGATAAGGAGGAACAAGGAGGGACAAGGATGGACAAAGAGGGACATGGTGGTACAAGGAGGGACAATGATGGACAAGGAGTGACAAGTGGGAAAAGGAGTGACAAGGAGGCACAATGATGGACAAGGAGGGACAAAAATGCACAAGGAGGAACAAGGATGAATAAGGAGGGACAAGTGGGAAAAGGAGGGAAAAAGAGTGACAAGAAGTGACAATGAGGGGCAATGAGGACGAGGAGGACAAGATGGGTCAAGGAGTGGCAATGAGGGACAACGAGGGACAAGGAGGGACAAGGAGTGACAAGGAGGGAAAAGGAGGGACAATGAGGGACAATGAGGGACAATGAGGGACAATAAGGGACAATGAGGGACAAGGAAGGCCAATGAGAGACTAGGAGAGACAAGAAGGGACAAGGATGGATAAGGAGGGTCAAGGATGGATAAGGAGGGTCAAGGATTGATAAGGAGGGACAAGGAGGGACATGGAGGTACAAGGAGGGACAAGGAGGGACAATGATGGACAATTAGGAACAAGGAGGAGCAAGGAGGGACAAGGAGTGACAAGTGGGAAAAGGAGGGAAAAGGAGTGACAAGGAGGGACAATGATGGACAAGGAGGAACAAGGAGGGACAGGGAGGGCAAGGAGGGACAAGGAGGGTCAAACAGGGACAATGTGGGACAAGGAGCGACAATAATGGACAAGGAGTTACAATGAGGTACAAGGAGGGTCAAGGAGGGTCAAGGAGTGGCAATGAGGGACAAGAACGGACAAGGAGGAGCAAAGAGGGACAAGGAGGGACATGGAGGTAGAAGGAGGGACAAGGAGGGACAATGATGGACAATGAGGAACAAGGAGGAACAAGGAGGAGCAAGGAGGGACAAGGAGTGACAAATGGGAAAAGGAGGGAAAAGGAGTGACAAGGGGGGACACTGATGGACTAGGAGGAACAAGGAGGGACAAGGAGTGGCAATGAGTGTCAATGAGGGACAAGGAGGGACATGGAGGTACAATGACGGACAATGATGGACAAGGAGTGACAAGGAGTGACAAGTGGGAAAAGGACTGACAAGGAGAGTCAATGATGGACAAGGAGGAACAAGGAGGGACAAGGAGTGGCAAACGTTACTGTCCCTCCTTATCCAAGAAGGGACAATAACGGACAAGGAGGAACAAAGAGGGAGAAGGAGGGACATGGAGGTACAAGGAGGGACAAGGAGGGACAATGATGGACAAGGAGGAACAAGGAGTGACAAGGAGGGACAAGGAGGGTCAAGGAGGTTCAAGGAGGGTCAAGGAGTGTCAATGAGGGACAAGGAGGGACAATAACGGACAAGGAGGAACAAAGAGGGACAAGGAGTGACATGGAGGTACAAGGAGGGACAAGGAGTGACATGGAGGTACAAGGAGGAGCAAGGAGGGACAATGAATGACAAGTGGGAAAAGGAGGGAAAAGGAGTGACAAGGAGGAACAAGGAGGCACAGGGAGGGACAAGGAGTGGCAATGAGTGGCAATGGGTGGCAATGAGTGGCAATGAGGGACAAGAACGGACAAGGAGGAACAAAGAGGGAGAAGAAGGGACATGGAGGTACAAGGAGGGACAAGGAGGGACAATGATGGACAAGGAGGAACAAGGAGGGACAAGGAGTGACAAGGAGGGACACGGAGGGACAAGGAGGGAAAAGGAGGGACAAGGATGGACAATGAGGGACAAGGAGGGGCAATGAGTGGCAATGAGGGACACGGAGGGACAAGGTTGGGCAATGAGGGACACGGAGGGACGAGGTGGGACCAGGAGGGAAAAGGAGTGGCAATGAGGGACAAGGAGGGAAAAGGAGCGACAAGCAGGGACAAGGAGGTAAAAGGAGAGACAAGCAGGGACAAGGAGGGACAAAATGGGACAAGCATGGATAAGCAGGGACAAGGAGGGGTAATAAGGGGCAAGAAAGGAAAAGGAGGGACACTAACGGACAAGGTGGGACAAGGAGGGAAAAGTAGGCACAAGGATGGACAATGTGGGGCAATGAGGGACACGTAGGGACAAGGTTGGACAATGAGGGACAAGGAGTGGCAATGATAGACAAGTAGAGACAAGGATTGACAAGGAGGGAAAAGGAGCACAAGGAGGGACATGAAGTGGCAATAAGGTCAAGGAGGGTCAAGGAGGGACAAGGAGGGACAAGGAGGGACAAGGAGGTAAAAGGAGGGACGAGGAGTGACAAGGAGGGACAAGGATGTGTAATGAGGGGCAATGAGTGACAAGGAGGGACACGGAGGGACAAGGTGGGACCAGGAGGGAAAAGGTGGCATAAGGAGGGAAAAGGAGGGACAAGGATGGACAATGAGGGGCAATGAGGGACAATGAGGGACACGGAGGGACAAGGTTGGGCAATGAGGGACAAGGAGTGGCAATGAGGGGCAATGAGGTACAAGGACGGACACGGAGAGACACGGATTGAAAAGGAGGGACACGGAGGGACATGGTGGGACCAGGAGGGACAAGGAGTGGCAATGATGGACAAGGAGGGAAAAGTACGGAAAAGGAGCGACAAGCAGGGACAATGAGGGACAAGGAGGGACAGGGAGGGAAATGGAGGGACAAGGTGGGGCAATCAGGGACAAGAAGGTACAAGGAGTGACAAGGAGGGACAAGTATGGACAAGCGGGGACAAGGAGGGGTAATGAGGGACAAGGAGGGACACAAAGGGACAGGGAGGGAAAAGGAGGGACAAGTATGGACAATGAGGGGCAATGAGGGACACGGAGGGACAAGGTTGGGCAATGAGGGACAAGGAGTGGCAATGAAGGACAAGGACGGACACGGAGGGACACGGATGGAAAAGGAGGGACAATGAGGGTCGAGGAGGGAAAAGGAGGGACAAGCACGGACAAGGACGGACAAGGAGGGACCAGTAGGGCAAAGTATGACAAGGAGGGACCAATAGAGAAAAGGAGGAACAAGCAGGAACAATGAGTGAGAAGAAGGGGCAAGGAGCGACACGGAGGGACAGGGAGGGAAAAGGATGGTCACGGAGGGTCAAGGATGGACAAGGATGAACAAAGAGTGGAATTTAGGGACAAGGAGGGAAAAAGAGGGATGAGGAGGGAAAAGGAGGGACAAGAACGGACAAGGAGGGACCAGTAGGGACACGGAGGGACCAGTAGGGACAAGGAGGAACAAGCAGGGACAATGAGGGACAAGGAGTGACACGGTGGGACAGGGAGGGAAAAGGAGGGACAAGGTGGGCATAGGATGGTCACAGAGGATCACAGAGGGTCAAGGAGGGACGAGGATGAACAATTAGGGACACGGAGGGACAAGGTTGGGCAATGATGGACAAGGAGTGGCAATTAGGGACAAGGAGGGAAAAAGAGGGACAATGGCGGGACAAGGAGGGACAAGGATGGCAAAGGAGGAACAAGTAGTGACAAGGAGGGACAAGGGGGGAAAAGGATGGTCACGGAGGGACGAGGATGGACAAGGTTGGGCAATGAGGGACAAGGAAGGAGAAGGAGGGACAAGGAGTGACAAGCTGGGTCAATGAGGGACAATGAGGGACAAGGAGGGACAAGGAGGGACAAGTAGGGACAAGCAGGGACAAGGAGGGTCAAGGATGGACAAGGGGGTCAAGGAGGGACATGGTTGGACGCGGCAATGAGGGACACGGAGGGACACGGTTGGGCAATGAGGGACAATGAGTGGCAATGAGGGGCAATGGGGCAATGAGGTACAAGGACGGACAAGGAGGGACGAGGAGGGAAAAGGAGAGAAAAGAACGGACAAGGAGCGACCAGTAGGGACAAGGAATGACACGGAGGGTCAATGAGGGACAAGGATTGACAAGGAAGGGCAATGAGGGACAAGGAGGAACAAGGAAGGGCAATGAGGGACAAGGAGGGACAAGGAGGAACAAGCAGGGACAATGAGGGACAAGAAGGGACAAGGAGAAACAAGGAGAGACAGGGAGAGACAAGGATTGACAAGGAGAACCAAGGAGGGAAAAGGAGGGAAAAGGAGGACAAGGAGGGACAAGGAGTGGCAATGAGGTCAAGGAGGGACAAGGAACAAGGAGGGATAAGGATGGTCACGGAGGGACGAGGATGGACAAGGTTGGGCAATGAGGGACAAGGAAGGACAAGGAAGGACAAGGAGGAACAAGGAGTGACAAGGTGGGGCAATGAGGGACAAGCAGGACAAGTAGGGACAAGCAGGAACAAGCAGGGACAAGGAGGGTCAAGGAGGGTCAAGGAGGGACAAGGAGTGACAAGGAGGGAAAAGGAGGGACAAGGATGGACAACGAGGGGCAATGAGCGACAAGGATGAACAAGCAGGGACAAGGAGGGACAAGGAGGGACAAGTAGGGACAAGCAGGGACAAGGAGGGTCAAGGATGGACAAAGAGGGTCAAGGAGGGACATGGATGGACGCGGCAATGAGGGACACGGAGGGACAAGGTTGGGCAATGAGGGACAAGGAGTGGCAATGAGGGGCAATGGGGGCAATGAGGTACAAGGACGGACAAGGAGGGACAATGAGGGACGAGGAGGGAAAAGGAGAGAAAAGAACGGACAAGGAGCGACCAGTAGGGACAAGGAATGACACGGAGGGTCAATGAGGGACAAGGATTGACAAGGAAGGGCAATGAGGGACAAGGAGGAACAAGCAGGGACAATGAGGGACAAGAAGGGACAAGGAGCGACACGGAGGGACATGGTGGGACAAACAGGGACAACGAGGGACAAGGAGGGACAAGGAGTGACAAGGAGGGACAATGATGGACAAGGAGGGACAAGGATTGAAAAGGAGGGACAAGGAGGGAAAAGGAGGGGTCACGATGGGTAATGGGGGGCAAGGAGGGACAAAGAGGGACAAGGAGGGACATGGAGGTACAAGGAGGGACAATGATGGACAAGGAGTGACAAGTGGGAAAAGGAGTGACAAGGAGGGACAATGATGGACAAGGAGGGACAAGGAGGGACAAAAATGCACAAGGAGGAACAAGGATGAACAAGGAGGTACAAGGAGGGACAAGTGGGAAAAGGAGGGAAAAGGAGTGACAAGGAGTGACAATGAGGGGCAATGAGGACGAGGAGGACAAGGTGGGTCAAGGAGTGGCAATGAGGGACAACGAGGGACAAGGAGTGACAAGGAGGGAAAAGGAGGGACATGGAGGTACAAGGAGGGACAAGGAGCGACAATAATGGACAAGGAGTTACAATGAGGTACAAGGAGGGTCAAGGAGTGGCAAGGAGGGACAAGGAGGGACATGGAGGTACAAGGAGGGACAAGGAGGGACAATTAGGAACAAGGAGGAGCAAGGAGGGACAAGGAGTGACAAGTGGGAAAAGGAGTGACAAGGAGGGACAATGATGGACAAGGAGGAACAAGGAGGGACAAGGAGGGTCAAGGAGTGGCAATGAGGGACAAGAACGGACAAGAACGGACAAGGAGGAGCAAAGAGGGACAAGGAGGGTCATGGAGGTAGAAGGAGGGACAAGGAGGGACAATGATGGACAATGAGGAACAAGGAGGAGCAAGGAGGGACAAGGAGTAACAAATGGGAAAAGGTGGGAAAAGGGGTGACAAGGAGGGACAATGATGGACTAGGAGGAACAAGGAGGGACAAGGAGTGGCAATGAGTGTCAATGAGGGACAAGGAGGGACATGGAAGTACAAGGAGGGACAATGATGGACAAGGAGTGACAAGGAGTGACAAGTGGGAAAAGGACTGACAAGGAGAGTCAATGATGGACAAGGAGGAACAAGGAGGGACAAGGAGGGACAAGGAGTGGCAATGAGTGGCAATGAGGGACAAGAACGGACAAGGAGGGACATGGAGGTACAAGGAGGGACAAGGAGGGACAATGATGGACAAGGAGTGACAAGTGGGAAAAGGAGTGTCAAGAAGGGACAATGATGGCCAAGGAGGAACAAGGAGGGACAAGGAGGGACAAAGAGGGACAAGGAGGGACATGGAGGTACAAGGAGGGACAATGATGGACAAGGAGTGACAAGTGGGAAAAGGAGTGACAAGGAGGGACAATGATGGACAAGGAGGGACAAGGAGGGACAAAAATGCACAAGGAGGAACAAGGATGAACAAGGAGGGACAAGTGGGAAAAGGAGTGACAAGGAGTGACAATGAGGGGCAATGAGGACGAGGAGGACAAGGTGGGTCAAGGAGTGGCAATGAGGGACAACGAGGGACAAGGAGTGACAAGGAGGGAAAAGGAGGAACAAAGAGGGAGAAGGAGGGACATGGAGGTACAAGAACAGACAAGGAGGAACAAGGAGGGACAATGATGGACAAGGAGGAGCAAGGAGGGACAAGGAGTGACAAGTTTGAAAAAGGAGTGACAAGGAGGGACAATAATGGACTAGGAGGGACAAGGAGGGACAGGGAGGGACAAGGAGTGGCAATGAGTGTCAATGAGGGACAAGGTGGGACATGGAGGTACAAGGAGGGACAATGATGGACAAGGAGTGACAAGGAGTGACAAGTGGGAAATGGAGGGAAAAGAAGCGACAAGGAGGGACAATGATGGACTAGGAGGAACAAGGAGGGACAGGGAGGGACAAGGAGTGGCAATGAGTGTCAATGAGGGACAAGGAGGGACATGGAGGTACAAGGAGGGACAATGATGGACAAGGAGTGACAAGGAGAGTCAATGATGGACAAGGAGGAACAAGGAGGGACAAGGAGTGGCAATGAGTGGCAATGTGGGACAAGAACGGACAAGGAGGGACATGGAGGTACAAGGAGGGACAATGATGGACAAGGAGTGACAAGTGGGAAAAGGAGTGTCAAGGAGGGATAAGGAGGAACAAGGAGGGACAAGGATGGACAAAGAGGGACATGGAGGTACAAGGAGGGACAATGATGGACAAGGAGTGACAAGTGGGAAAAGGAGTGACAAGGAGGCACAATGATGGACAAGGAGGGACAAAAATGCACAAGGAGGAACAAGGATGAATAAGGAGGTACAAGGAGGGACAAGTGGGAAAAGGAGGGAAAAAGAGTGACAAGAAGTGACAATGAGGGGCAATGAGGACGAGGAGGACAAGATGGGTCAAGGAGTGGCAATGAGGGACAACGAGGGACAAGGAGGGACAAGGAGTGACAAGGAGGGAAAAGGAGGGACAATGAGGGACAATGAGGGACAATAAGGGACAATGAGGGACAAGGAAGGCCAATGAGAGACTAGGAGAGACAAGAAGGGACAAGGATGGATAAGGAGGGTCAAGGATGGATAAGGAGGGTCAAGGATTGATAAGGAGGGACAAGGAGGGACATGGAGGTACAAGGAGGGACAAGGAGGGACAATGATGGACAATTAGGAACAAGGAGGAGCAAGGAGGGACAAGGAGTGACAAGTGGGAAAAGGAGGGAAAAGGAGTGGCAAGGAGGGACAATGATGGACAAGGAGGAACAAGGAGGGACAGGGAGGGCAAGGAGGGACAAGGAGGGTCAAACCGGGACAATGTGGGACAAGGAGCGACAATAATGGACAAGGAGTTACAATGAGGTACAAGGAGGGTCAAGGAGGGTCAAGGAGTGGCAATGAGGGACAAGAACGGACAAGGAGGAGCAAAGAGGGACAAGGAGGGACAAGGAGGGACATGGAGGTAGAATGAGGGACAAGGAGGGACAATGAGGAACAAGGAGGATCAAGGAGGGACAAGGAGTGACAAATGGGAAAAGGAGGGAAAAGGAGTGACAAGGGGGGACAATGATGGACTAGGAGGAACAAGGAGGGACAAGGAGTGGCAATGAGTGTCAATGAGGGACAAGGAGGGACATGGAGGTACAAGGAGGGACAATGATGGACAAGGAGTGACAAGTGGGAAAAGGAATGACAAGGAGAGTCAATGATGGACAAGGAGGAACAAGGAGGGACAAGGAGTGGCAAACGTTACTGTCCCTCCTTATCCAAGAAGGGACAATAACGGACAAGGAGGAACAAAGAGGGACAAGGAGTGACATGGGGTACAAGGAGGGACAATGATGGACAATGAGGAACAAGGAGGAGCAGGGAGGGACAATGAATGACAAGTGGGAAAAGGAGGGAAAAGGAGGGAAAAGGAGTGACAAGGAGGGACAATGATGGACTAGGAGGAACAAGGAGGGACAGGGAGGGACAAGGAGTGGCAATGAGTGGCAAGGAGGGACAAGAACGGACATGGAGGTACAAGGAGGGACAAGGAGGGACAATGATGGACAAGGAGGAACAAGGAGGGACAAGGAGTGACAAGGAGGGACAAGGAGGGTCAAGGAGGTTCAAGGAGGGTCAAGGAGTGGCAATGAGTGGCAATGAGGGACAAGGAGGGACAATAACGGACAAGGAGGAACAAAGAGGGACAAGGAGTGACATGGAGGTACAAGGAGGGACAAGGAGGGACAATGATGGACATTGAGGAACAAGGAGGAGCAAGGAGGGACAATGAATGACAAGTGGGAAAAGGAGGGAAAAGGAGTGACAAGGAGGAACAAGGAGGCATAGGGAGGGACAAGGAGTGGCAATGAATGGCAATGGGTGGCAATGAGTGGCAATGAGGGACAAGGAGGGACAAGAACGGACAAGGAGGAACAAAGAGGGAGAAGAAGGGACATGGAGGTACAAGGAGGGACAAGGAGGGACAATGATGGACAAGGAGGAACAAGGAGGGACAAGGAGTGACAAGGAGGGACACGGAGGGACAAGAAAGGAAAAGGAGGGACAAGGATGGACAATGAGGGACAAGGAGGGACAAGGAGGGGCAATGAGTGGCAATGAGGGACAATGAGGGTCAAGGTTGGGCAATGAGGGACACGGAGGGACGAGGTGGGACCAGGAGGGAAAAGGAGTGGCAATGAGGGAAAAGGAGCGACAAGCAGGGACAAGGAGGTAAAAGGAGAGACAAGCAGGGACAAGGAGGGACAAAATGGGACAAGCATGGATAAGCAGGGACAAGGAGGGGTAATAAGGGGCAAGAAAGGAAAAGGAGGGGCACTAAGGGACAAGGTGGGACAAGGAGGGAAAAGTAGGCACAAGGATGGACAATGAGGGGCAATGAGGGACACGTAGGGACAAGGTTGGACAATGAGGGACAAGGAGTGGCAATGATAGACAAGTAGAGACAAGGATTGACAAGGAGGGAAAGGGAGCACAAGGAGGGACATGAAGTGGCAATAAGGTCAAGGAGGGTCAAGGAGGGACAAGGAGGGACAAGGAGGGACAAGGAGGGACAAGGAGGTAAAAGGAGGGACGAGGAGTGACAAGGAGGGACAAGGATGGGCAATGAGGGGCAATGAGTGACAAGGAGGGACACGGAGGGACAAGGTGGGACCAGGAGGGAAAAGGTGGCATAAGGAGGGAAAAGGAGGGACAAGGATGGACAATGAGGGGCAATGAGGGACAATGAGGGACACGGAGGGACAAGGTTGGGCAATGAGGGACAAGGAGTGGCAATGAGGGGCAATGAGGTACAAGGACGGACACGGAGAGACACGGATTGAAAAGGAGTGATAAGGAGGGACACGGAGGGACATGGTGGGACCAGGAGGGACAAGGAGTGGCAATGAGGGACAAGGAGGGAAAAGGACGGAAAAGGAGCGACAAGCAGGGACAATGAGGGACAAGGAGGGACAGGGAGGGAAATGGAGGGACAAGGTGGGACAATCAGGGACAAGAAGGTACATGGAGTGACAAGGAGGGACAAGTATGGACAAGCGGGGACAAGGAGGGGTAATGAGGGACAAGGAGGGACACAAAGGGACAGGTACAAGGAGGGACAAGGAGGGACAATGATGGACATTGAGGAACAAGGAGGAGCAAGGAGGGACAATGAATGACAAGTGGGAAAAGGAGGGAAAAGGAGTGACAAGGAGGAACAAGGAGGCATAGGGAGGGACAAGGAGTGGCAATGAGTGGCAATGAGGGACAAGGAGGGACAAGAACGGACAAGGAGGAACAAAGAGGGAGAAGAAGGGACATGGAGGTACAAGGAGGGACAAGGAGGGACAATGATGGACAAGGAGGAACAAGGAGGGACAAGGAGTGACAAGGAGGGACACGGAGGGACAAGGAAGGAAAAGGAGGGACAAGGATGGACAATGAGGGACAAGGAGGGACAAGGAGGGGCAATGAGTGGCAATGAGGGACAATGAGGGACAAGGTTGGGCAATGAGGGACACGGATGGACGAGGTGGGACCAGGAGGGAAAAGGAGTGGCAATGAGGGAAAAGGAGCGACAAGCAGGGACTAGGAGCTAAAAGGAGAGACAAGCAGGGACAAGGAGGGACAAAATGGGACAAGCATGGATAAGCAGGGACAAGGAGGGGTAATAAGGGGCAAGAAAGGAAAAGGAGGGGCACTAAGGGACAAGGTGGGACAAGGAGGGAAAAGTAGGCACAAGGATGGACAATGAGGGACACGTAGGGACAAGGTTGGACAATGAGGGACAAGGAGTGGCAATGATAGACAAGTAGAGACAAGGATTGACAAGGAGGGAAAAGGAGCACAAGGAGGGACATGAAGTGGCAATAAGGTCAAGGAGGGTCAAGGAGGGACAAGGAGGTAAAAGGAGGGACGAGGAGTGACAAGGAGGGACAAGGATGGGCAATGATGGGCAATGAGTGACAAGGAGGGACACGGAGGGACAAGGTGGGACCAGGAGGGAAAAGGTGGCATAAGGAGGGAAAAGGAGGGACAAGGAGGGACAAGGATGGACAATGAGGGGCAATGAGGGACAATGAGGGACACGGAGGGACAAGGTTGGGCAATGAGGGACAAGGAGTGGCAATGAGGGGCAATGAGGTACAAGGACGGACACGGAGAGACACGGATTGAAAAGGAGTGACAAGGAGGGACACGGAGGGACATGGTGGGACCAGGAGGGACAAGGAGTGGCAATGAGGGACAAGGAGGGAAAAGGACGGAAAAGGAGCGACAAGCAGGGACAATGAGGGACAAGGAGGGACAGGGAGGGAAATGGAGGGACAAGGTGGGGCAATCAGGGACAAGAAGGTACAAGGAGTGACAAGGAGGGACAAGTATGGACAAGCGGGGACAAGGAGGGGTAATGAGGGACAAGGAGGGTCACAAAGGGACAGGGAGGGAAAAGGAGTTACAAGTATGGACAATGAGGGGCAATGAGGGACACGGAGGGACAAGGTTGGGCAATGAGGGACAAGGAGTGGCAATGAAGGACAAGGACGGACACGGAGGGACACGGATGGAAAAGGAGGGACAATGAGGGTCGAGGAGGGAAAAGGAGGGACAAGCACGGACAAGGACGGACAAGGAGGGACCAGTAGGGCAAAGTATGACAAGGAGGGACCAATAGAGACAAGGAGGAACAAGCAGGAACAATGAGGGAGAAGAAGGGGCAAGGAGCGACACGGCGGGACAGGGAGGGAAAAGGATGGTCACGCAGGGTCAAGGAGGGACAAGGATGAACAAAGAGTGGAATTTAGGGACAAGGAGGGAAAAAGATGGAAGAGGAGGGAAAAGGAGGGACAAGAACGGACAAGGAGGGACCAGTAGGGACACGGAGGGACCAGTAGGGACAAGGAGGAACAAGCAGGGACAATGAGGGACAAGGAGTGACACGGTGGGACAGGGAGGGAAAAGGAGGGACAAGGTGGGCATAGGATGGTCACAGAGGATCACAGAGGGTCAAGGAGGGACGAGGATGAACAATTAGGGACACGGAGGGACAAGGTTGGGCAATGATGGACAAGGAGTGGCAATTAGGGACAAGGAGGGAAAAAGAGGGACAATGGTGGGACAAGGATGGCAAAGGAGGAACAAGTAGTGACAAGGAGTGACAAGGAGGGACAAGGGGGGACAAGGAGGGAAAAGGATGGTCACGGAGGGACGAGGATGGACAAGGTTGGGCAATGAGGGACAAGGAAGGAGAAGGAGGGACAAGGAGTGACAATCTGGGTCAATGAGGGACAATGAGGGACAAGGAGGGACAAGTAGGGACAAGTAGGGACAAGGAGGGTCAAGGATGGACAAGGGGGTCAAGGAGGGACATGGTTGGACGCGGCAATGAGGGACACGGAGGGACACGGTTGGGCAATGAGGGACAATGAGTGGCAATGAGGGGCAATGGGGCAATGAGGTACAAGGACGGACAAGGAGGGACGAGGAGGGAAAAGGAGAGAAAAGAACGGACAAGGAGCGACCAGTAGGGACAAGGAATGACACGGAGAGTCAATGAGGGACAAGGATTGACAAGGAAGGGCAATGAGGGACAAGGAGGGACAAGGAGGAACAAGCAGGGACAATGAGGGACAAGGAGAAACAAGGAGAGACAGGGAGAGACAAGGCTTGACAAGGAGAACCAAGCAGGGAAAAGGAGGGAAAAGGAGGACAAGGAGGGACAAGGAGTGGCAATGAGGTCAAGGAGGGACAAGGAGTGACAAGGAGGGATAAGGATGGTCACGGAGGGACGAGGATGGACAAGGTTGGGCAATGAGGGACAAGGAAGGACAAGGAAGGACAAGGAGGAACAAGGAGTGACAAGGTGGGGCAATGAGGGACAAGCAGGACAAGTAGGGACAAGCAGGAACAAGCAGGGACAAGGAGGGTCAAGGAGGGACAAGGAGTGACAAGGAGGGAAAAGGAGGGACAAGGATGGACAACGAGGGGCAATGAGCGACAAGGATGAACAAGCAGGGACAAGGAGGGACAAGGAGGGACAAGTAGGGACAAGCAGGGACAAGGAGGGTCAAGGATGGACAAAGGGGGTCAAGGAGGGACATGGATGGACGCGGCAATGAGGGACACGGAGGGACAAGGTTGGGCAATGAGGGACAAGGAGTGGTAATGAGGGGCAATGGGGGCAATGAGGTACAAGGACGGACAAGGAGGGACAATGAGGGACGAGGAGGGAAAAGGAGAGAAAAGGAGAGAAAAGAACGGACAAGGAGCGACCAGTAGGGACAAGGAATGACACGGAGGGTCAATGAGGGACAAGGATTGACAAGGAAGGGCAATGAGGGACAAGGAGGGACACGGAGGAACAAGCAGGGACAATGAGGGACAATGAGGGACAAGAAGGGACAAGGAGCGACACGGAGGGACATGGTGGGACAAACAGGGACAACGAGGGACAACTAGGGACAAGGAGGGACAAGGAGTGACAAGGAGGGACAAGGAGGGACAATGATGGACAAGGAGGGACAAGGATTGAAAAGGAGGGACAAGGAGGGAAAATGAGGGGTCACGATGGGCAATGGGGGGCAATGAGGGACAAGGAGGGACAAGGAGGGACAAAGAGGGACAAGGAGGGACAAGGAGGGACAAGGAGGGACAAGGAGGGACAAGGAGGGACAAGGAGGGACACGGAGGGACAAGGAGGGACAATGAGGGACAAAGAGTGTCAACGAGGGTGAAGGAGGGTCAATGAGGGTCAAGGTGGGACAAGGAGAGACAAGGATTGACAAGGAGGGAAAAGGAGGACAAGGAGTGGCAATGAGGTCAAGGAGGGAAAAGGAGGCATAAGGATGGACAAAGATGGACAAGGAGGTAAAAGGAGGTAAAAGGAGGGTAAAGGAGGGAGAAGGAGGGACAAGGAGTGACAAGGAGGGAAAAGGAGGGACAAGGAGGGACAAGGATGGACAACGAGGGGCAATGAGCGACAAGGATGAACAAGCAGGGACAAGGAGGGGCAATGAGTGGCAATGAGGGACACGGAAGGACAAGGTTGAGCAATGAGGGAAAAGGGGGGACACGGAGGGACAAGGTGGGTAAAGGAGGGACAAGGAGGGACAAGGGGGACAAAGGGGAACAAGCAGGGACAATGAGGGATAAGAAGGGACAGGGAGGGAGAAGGAGTGACAAGGAGGGACAAGCAGGGACAACGAGGGACAAGGAGGGAATGGAGGGGCAAGGATGGCAAAGAGGGACAAGGAGGGACAAGGAGGAACAAGTAGGGACAAGAAGGGACTGGGAGGGAGAAGGAGGGAAAAGGAGGGACAAGATGGGACAATGAGGGACATGGAGGGACAAGGATTGACAAGGAGGGACAAGGAGGAACAAGCAGGGACAATGAGAGACAAGGAGGGACAGGGTGGGAGAAGGAGGGACAAGGAGTGACAAGGAGGGACAAGCATGGATAAGCAGGGACAAGGAGGGGTAATGAGGGACAAGGAGGGAAAAGGAGGGACTCGAAGGGACATGGAGCGACAATGCTGGATAATGAGAGGCAATGAGGGACATTGAGGGACAATGAGGGAGACGGAGGGACAAGGTTGGGCAATGAGGGACAAGGAGTGGCAATGAGGGGCAATGAGGTACAGGGACGGACACGGAGGGACACGGATGGAAAATGAGAGACAATGAGGGACAAGGAGGGACCAGTAGGGGCAAGGAGGGACAAGGAATGACAAGGAGGGTCAATGAGAGGCACTGAACGACAAGGAGGGACAGTAAGGGACAAGGTGGGACCAGGAGGGACAAGGAGGGCAAGGAGGGACCAGTAGGGGCAAGGAGGGATAATGAATGACAAGGAGGATCAATGAGAGGGATAAGGATGGAAAAGGACGGAAAAGGAGCGACAAGGAGGAACATGGTGGCACAAGGAGGGAAAAGGAGTGACAAGATGGGACAAGTAGGGACAAGGAGGGACAAGTAGGGACAAGGAGGGACAAGGAGGGACAAGGAGGGACAAGGAGGGACAAGGAGGGACAAGGAGGCACAAGGAGGAACAAGCAGGGACAATGAGGGACAAGAAGGGACAAGGAGCGACACGGAGGGACAGGGAGGGAAAAGGAGGGACAAGGAGGGACAAGGAGGGACAAGGAGGGACAAGGAGGGACAAGGAGGGACAAGGAGTGACAAGGAGTGACAATGAGGGACAAGGAGTGACAAGGAGTGACAATGAGAGGCAATGAGCGACAAGGAGGGACAAGGAGGGGCAATGAGGCACAAGGAGGGTCAATAAGGGACAAGGAGGGACAAGGTGGGACCAGGAGGGACAATAAGGGACTAGGTGGGACCAGAAGCGACAAGGTGGGACCAGGAGGGACAATAAGGGAGTAGGTGGGACCAGGAAGGACAAGAACGGACCAGTCGGGACAAGGAGGGACCAGTAGTGGCAAGGAGGGACAAGGAGGGACCAGTAGTGGCAAGGAGGGACAAGGAGGGGCAATGAGAGGCAAGGAGGGGCAATGAGGGACAAGGAGGTACAAGGAGGGACCAGTAGGGGCAAGGAGGGATAAGGAATGACAGGGAGGGTCAATGAGAGGCAATGAGCGACAATGATCGACAATGAGCGACAATGAGCGACAATGAGGGACAAGGAGGGGCAATGAGGCACAATAAGGGACAAGGAGGGACCAGGAGGGACAAGAAGGGGCAAGGAGGGACAAGGATGGAAAAGGACGGAAAAGGATCGACAAGCAGGGACAAGGAGGGACAAGGAGGGAAAAGGAGGGACAAGATGGGACAAGTAGGGACAAGGAGGGACAAGGATTAAAAAGGAGGAGCAATGAGGGACAAGGAGGCACAAGGAAGCACAAGGAGGAACAAGCAAGGACAATGAGGGATAAGAAGGGACAGGGAGGGAGAAGGAGTGACAAGGAGGGACAAGCAGGGACAACGAGGGACAAGGAGGGAATGGAGGGGCAAGGATGGCAAAGAGGGACAAGGAGGGACAAGGAGGAACAAGTAGGGACAAGAAGGGACTGGGAGGGAGAAGGAGGGAAAAGGAGGGACAAGATGGGACAATGAGGGACATGGAGGGACAAGGATTGACAAGGAGGGACAAGGAGGAACAAGCAGGGACAATGAGAGACAAGGAGGGACAGGGTGGGAGAAGGAGGGACAAGGAGTGACAAGGAGGGACAAGCATGGATAAGCAGGGACAAGGAGGGGTAATGAGGGACAAGGAGGGAAAAGGAGGGACTCGAAGGGACATGGAGCGACAATGCTGGATAATGAGAGGCAATGAGGGACATTGAGGGACAATGAGGGAGACGGAGGGACAAGGTTGGGCAATGAGGGACAAGGAGTGGCAATGAGGGGCAATGAGGTACAGGGACGGACACGGAGGGACACGGATGGAAAATGAGAGACAATGAGGGACAAGGAGGGACCAGTAGGGGCAAGGAGGGACAAGGAATGACAAGGAGGGTCAATGAGAGGGATAAGGATGGAAAAGGACGGAAAAGGAGCGACAAGGAGGAACATGGTGGCACAAGGAGGGAAAAGGAGTGACAAGATGGGACAAGTAGGGACAAGGAGGGACAAGTAGGGACAAGGAGGGACAAGGAGGGACAAGGAGGGACAAGGAGGGACAAGGAGGGACAAGGAGGCACAAGGAGGAACAAGCAGGGACAATGAGGGACAAGAAGGGACAAGGAGCGACACGGAGGGACAGGGAGGGAAAAGGAGGGACAAGGAGGGACAAGGAGGGACAAGGAGGGACAAGGAGGGACAAGGAGGGACAAGGAGGGACAAGGAGGGACAAGGAGGGACAAGGAGTGACAAGGAGTGACAATGAGGGACAAGGAGTGACAAGGAGTGACAATGAGAGGCAATGAGCGACAAGGAGGGACAAGGAGGGGCAATGAGGCACAAGGAGGGTCAATAAGGGACAAGGAGGGACAAGGTGGGACCAGGAGGGACAATAAGGGACTAGGTGGGACCAGAAGCGACAAGGTGGGACCAGGAGGGACAATAAGGGAGTAGGTGGGACCAGGAAGGACAAGAACGGACCAGTCGGGACAAGGAGGGACCAGTAGTGGCAAGGAGGGACAAGGAGGGACCAGTAGTGGCAAGGAGGGCCAAGGAGGGGCAATGAGAGGCAAGGAGGGGCAATGAGGGACAAGGAGGGACAAGGAGGGACCAGTAGGGGCAAGGAGGGATAAGGAATGACAGGGAGGGTCAATGAGAGGCAATGAGCGACAATGATCGACAATGAGCGACAATGAGCGACAATGAGGGACAAGGAGGGGCAATGAGGCACAATAAGGGACAAGGAGGGACCAGGAGGGACAAGGAGGGACAAGGATGGAAAAGGACGGAAAAGGATCGACAAGCAGGGACAAGGAGGGACAAGGAGGGAAAAGGAGGGACAAGATGGGACAAGTAGGGACAAGGAGGGACAAGGATTAAAAAGGAGGAGCAATGAGGGACAAGGAGGCACAAGGAAGCACAAGGAGGAACAAGCAAGGACAATGAGGGATAAGAAGGGACAAGGAGCCACACGGAGGGAAAAGGAGGGACAAGGTGGGACAAGGAGGGACAAGGAGGGACAAGGAGTGACAAGGAGGGACAAGGAGGGACAAGGAGGGACAAGGAGGGACAAGGGGGGACAAGGAGGGACACGGATGGACAAGGAGGGGCACGGAGGGACAAGGATTGACATGGAGGGACAAGGAGGGACAATGAGGGACACGAAGGGATAAGGAGGGGGAAGGATGGGCAATATGGGGCAATGAGGAACAAGTAGGGACAAGAAGGGGCAATGCGTGGCAATGAGGGACAAAGAGTGTCGACGAGGGTGAAGGAGGGACAAGGAGAGACAAGGATTGACAAGGAGGGACAAGAGGGAAAAGGAGGACAAGGAGTGGCAATGAGGTCAAGGAGGGTCAAGGAGGGCAAGGAGGGACAAGGATGTTCAAGGAGGGATAAGGATGTTCAAGGAGGGACAAGGCGGTAAAAGGAGGGAAAAGGAGGGACATGGAGTGACAAGTAGTGACAAGGAGGGAAAAGGAGGGACAATGATGGACAATGAGGGGCAATGAGTGACAAGGATGAACAAGCAGGGACAAGGAGGGGCAATGAGTGGCAATGAGGGACAATGAGGGACACGGAGGGACAAGGTTGGGCAAGGAGGGACAAGGAGGGGCAATGAGTGGCAATGAGGGACAATGAGGGACACGGAGGGACAAGGTTGGGCAAGGAGGGACAAGGAGGGACAAGGAGGGACAATGATGGACAAGGAGGAACAAGGAGGGACAAAAATGCACAAGGAGGAACAAGGATGAACAAGGAGGTACAAGGAGGGACAAGTGGGAAAAGGAGTGATAAGGAGTGACAATGAGGGGCAATGAGGACGAGGAGGACAAGGTGGGTCAAGGAGTGGCAATGAGGGACAACGAGGGACAAGTAGTGACAAGGAGGGAAAAGGAGGGACAATGAGGGACAATAAGGGACAATGAGGGACAAGGAGGGACAAGGAAGTCCAATGAGGGACAAGGAGAGACAAGAAGGGACAAGGACGGTCAAGGATGGATAAGCAGGGTCAAGGATGGATAAGGAGGGTCAAGGATGGATAAGGAGGGTCAAGGATGGATAAGGAGGGACAATGAGGTACAATTAGGTACAATGAGGTTCAAGGTGGGACAAGGAGGGACAATGAGGTACAATTAGGTACAATGAGGGACAATGAGGTACAATTAGGTACAATGCGGTTCAAGGTGGAACAAGGAGGGACAATTAGGTACAATGAGGGACAAGGTGGGTCAAGGAGTTACAAGGAGGGACAAGGGACAATGATGGACAATAAGGGACAATGAGTGACAAGGAGGGACACGGAGGGACAAGGGACAATGATGGACAATAAGGGACAATGAGTGACAAGGAGGGAAAAGGATTGACAAAGAAGGGGCAATGAGGGGCAATGAGGGACAAGGAGGGACAATGAGGGACAAGGAGGGACAAGGAGAGTCAAGGAGGGTTAAGGAGGGTTAAGGAGGGTTAAGGAGGGTTAAGGAGGGTCAAGGAGGGTCAAGGAGTGGCTATGAGGGACAAGGAGGGACAATAACGGACAAGGAGGAACAAAGAGGGACAAGGAGGGACAAGGAGGGACAATGATGGACAATGAGGAACAAGGAGGAGCAAGGTGGGACAATGAGTGACAAGTGGGAATAGGAGGAAAAAGGAGGGAAAAGGAGTGACAAGGAGGGACAATGATGGACTAGGAGGAACAAGGAGGGACAGGGAGGGACAAGGAGTGGCAATGAGTGGCAATGAGTGGCAATGAGGGACAAGGAGGGACAAGAACGGACAAGGAGGAACAGAGAGGGAGAAGGAGGGACATGGAGGTACAAGGAGGGACAAGGAGGGACAAGGAGGGACAAGGAGGGACAAGGAGGAACAAGGAGGGACATGGAGTGACAAGGAGGGACACGGAGGGACAATGAGGGACAAGGATTTACAATGAGGGACAAGGAGGAACAAGCAGGGACAAGTATGGGCAATGAGTTGCAATGAGGGACATTGAGGGACACGGAGGGACAAGGTTGGGCAATGAGGGACACGGAGGGACAAGGTGGGACCAGTAGGGAAAAGGAGTGGCAATGAGGGACAAGGAGGGAAAAAAGCGACTAGCAGGGACAAGGAGGGAAAAGGAGCGACAAGCAGGGACAAGGAGGGACAAAATGGGACAAGTATGGACAAGCAGAGACAAGGAGGGGTAATAAGGGACAAGAAGGGAAAAGGAGGGACACTAAGGGACAAGGAGGGAAAAGTAGGGACAAGGATGGACAATGAAGGGCAATGAGGGACAAGGTTGGACAATGAGGGACAAGGAGTGGCAATGATAGTCATGTAGGAACAAGGAGGGAAAAGGAGCACAAGGAGGGACAAGGAGTGGCAATAAGGTCAAGGAGGGACAAGGAGGGACAAGGATGGCCAAGGAGGGACAAGGAGGTAAAAGGAGGGAAAAGGAGGGACGAGGAGTGACAAGGAGGGACAAGGAGGGACAAGGAGGGACAAGGAGGGACAAGGTGGGACCAGGAGGGAAAAGGTGGCACAAGGAGGGAAAAGGAGGGACAAGGATGGACAATGAGGGACACGGAGGGACAAGGTTGGGCAATGATGGACAAGGAGTGGCAATGAGGGGCAATGAGGTACAAGGATAGACACAGAGAGACACGGATGGAAAAGGAGTGACAAGGAGGGACAATGATGGACTAGGAGGAACAATGATGGACAAGGAGTGACAAGTGGGAAAAGGAGTGACAAGGAGAGTCAATGATGGACAAGGAGGAACAAGGAGGGACAAGGAGGGACAAGGAGGGTCAAGGAGGGACAATGATGGACAAGGAGGGACAAGAACGGACAAGGAGGAACAAAGAGGGAGAAGGAGGGACATGGAGGTACAAGGAGGGAAAAGGAGGGACAATGATGGACAGGGACGGACTAAGAGTGGCAAGGAGTGACAAGAGGGCCAAGGAGGTACAAGGAATGACAATGATGGACAAGGAGGAACAAGGAGGGACAAGAACGGACAAGGAGGGACATGGAGGTACAAGGAGGAACAAGGAGGGGCAATGATGGACAAGGAATGACAAGTGGGAAAAGGAGTGACAAGGAGGGACAATGATGGACAAGGAGGGACAAAAATCCACAAGGAGGAACAAGGATGAACAAGGAGGGACAAGTGGGAACAGGAGGGAAAAGGAGTGACAATGAGGGGCAATGAGGACGAGGAGGACAAGGTGGGTCAAGGAGTGGCAATGAGGGACAACGAGGGACAAGGAGGGACAAGGAGTGACAAGGAGGGAAAAGGAGGGACAATGAGGGTCAATGAGGGACAAAAAGGGACAAGGAGGGACAAGTAAGGCCAATGAGGGACAAGAGAGACAAGAAGGGACAAGGAGGGTTAAGGATGGACAAGGAGGGTCAAGGATGGATAAGGAGGGTCAAGGATGGATAAGGAGGGTCAAGGATGAATAAGGAGGGACAATGAGGTACAATTAGGTACAATGAGGTTCAAGGTGTGTCAAGGAGGGACAAGGAGGGACAATGAGGTACAATTTGGTACAATTAGGTACAATTAGGTACAATGAGGTACAATGCAGTTCAAGGTGGGACAAGGAGGGACAATTAGGTACAATGAGGGACAAGGTGTGTCAAGGAGGGACAAGGAGGGACAAGGGACAATGATGGACAATGAGTGACGAGGAGGGACAAGGAGGGAAAAGGATTGACAAGGAGGGGCAATGAGGGACAATGAGGGGCAATGAGGGACAATGAGGACAAGGAGGGTCAAGGAGGGTCACGGAGGGTCAAGGAGGATCCAGGAGGATCCAGGAGGGTCAAGGAGGGTCAAGGAGGGTCAAGGAGGGTCAAGGAGTGGCAAGGAGGGACAAGGAGGGACAATAACGGACGAGGAGGAACAAAGAGGGACAAGGAGGGACGTGGAGGTACAAGGAGGGACAAGGAGGAACAATTATGGACAATGAGGAACAAGGAGGAGCAAGGAGGGACAATGAGTGACAAGTGGGAAAAGGAGGGAAAAGGAGGGACAATGATGGACTAGGAGGAACAAGGAGGGACAGGGAGGGACAAGGAGTGGCAATGAGTTGCAATGAGGGACAAGGAGGGACAAGAACGGACAAGGAGGAACAAAGAGGGAGAAGGATGGACATGGAGGTACAATGATGGACAAGGAGGAACAAGGAGGGAAAAGGAGTGCCAAGGAGGGAAAAGGAGTGACAAGGCGGGTCACGGAGTGTCAAGGAGGGATAAGGTTGGGCAATGATGGACAAGGAGGGACAATGAGATACAAGAAGGGACAAGGAGGGACAGGGAGGGACAAGGCGGGACAAGGAGTTACAATGATGGACAAGGAGGAACAAGGAGGGACAAGGAATGACAAGGAGGGACAGGGACGGACTAAGAGTGGCAAGGAGTGACAAGAGGGACAAGGAGGTACAAGGAATGACAATGATGGACAAGGAGGAACAAGGAGGGGCAAGGAGGGACAAGGAGGGACAAGGAGTGACAAGGAGGGATAAGGAGGGACAAGGAGTGGCAATGAGGGACAAGAACGGACTAGGAGGGACATGGAGGTACAAGGAGGGACAAGGAGGGAAAATGATGGACAAGGAGTGACAAGTGGGAAAAGGAGTGTCAAGGAGGGACAATGATGGACAAGGAGGGACAAAGAGGGACAAGGAGGGACATGGAGGTACAAGGAGGGACAATGATGGACAAGGAGTGACAAGTGGGAAAAGGAGTGACAAGGAGGGACAATGATGGACAAGGAGGGACAAGGAGGGACAAAAATCCACAAGGAGGAACAAGGATGAACAAGGAGGTACAAGGAGGTACAAGGAGGGACAAGTGGGAAAAGGAGGGAAAAAGAGTGACAATGAGGGGCAATGAGGACGAGGAGGACAAGGTGGGTCAAGGAGTGGCAATGAGGGACAACGAGGGACAAGGAGGGACAAGGAGTGACAAGGAGGGAAAAGGAGGGACAATGAGGGTCAATGAGGGACAAAAAGGGACAATGAGGGACAAGGAGGGACAAGTAAGGCCAATGAGGGACAAGAGAGACAAGAAGGGACAAGGATGGATAAGGAGGGTCAAGGATGGACAAGGAGGGTCAAGGATGGATAAGGAGGGTCAAGGATGGATAAGGAGGGTCAAGGATGGATAAGGAGGGACAATGAGGTACAATTAGGTACAATGAGGTTCAAGGTGGGACAAGGAGGGACAATGAGGTACAATTAGGTACAATGAGGTACAATGCAGTTCAAGGTGGGACAAGGAGGGACAATTAGGTACAATGAGGGACAAGGTGTGTCAAGGAGTGACAAGGAGGGACAAGGAGGGACAAGGGACAATGATGGACAATGAGTGACGAGGAGGGACAAGGAGGGAAAAGGATTGACAAGGAGGGGCAATGAGGGACAATGAGGGGCAATGAGGGACAAGGAGGGACAATGAGGACAAGGAGGGTCAAGGAGGGTCAAGGAGGGTCAAGGAGGGTCAAGGAGGATCCAGGAGGGTCAAGGAGGGTCAAGGAGTGGCAATGAGGGACAAGGAGGGACAATAACGGACGAGGAGGAACAAAGAGGGACACGGAGGGACATGGAGGAACAAGGAGGGACAAGGAGGAACAATTATGGACAATGAGGAACAAGGAGGAGCAAGGAGGGACAATGAGTGACAAGTGGGAAAAGGAGGGACAATGATGAACTAGGAGGAACAAGGAGGGACAAGGAGGGACAGGGAGGGACAAGGAGTGGCAATGAGTTGCAATGAGTGGCAATGAGGGACAAGGAGGGACAAGAACGGACAAGGAGGAACAAAGAGGGAGAAGGATGGACATGGAGGTACAATGATGGACAAGGAGGGAAAAGGAGTGCCAAGGAGGGTCAAGGAGGGTCAAGGAGGGAAAAGGAGTGACAAGGCGGGTCACGGAGTGTCAAGGAGGGTCACGGAGTGTCAAGGAGGGATAAGGTTGGGCAATGATGTACAAGGAGGGACAATGAGATACAAGGTGGGACAAGGAGGAACATGGAGGAACAATGAGGGACAAGGAGGGACAATGAGATACAAGGAGGGACAAGGAGGGACAGGGAGCGACAAGGCGGGACAAGGAGGTACAAGGAGTTACAATGATGGACAAGGAGGAACAAGGAGGGACAAGGAATGACAAGGAGGGACAGGGACGGACTAAGAGTGGCAAGGATGTACAAGGAGGTACAAGGAATGACAATGATGGACAAGGAGGAACAAGGAGGAACAAGGAGGGGCAAGGAGTGACAATGAGGGACAAGAACGGACAAGGAGGGACATGGAGGGACATGGAGGTACAAGGAGGAACAAGGAGGGGCAATGATGGACAAGGAATGACAAGTGGGAAAAGGAGTGTCAAGGAGGGACAATGATGGACAAGGAGGAACAAGGAGGGACAAGGAGGGACATGGAGGTACAAGTGGGAAAAGGAGTGACAAGGAGGGACAAAAATCCACAAGGAGGAACAAGAATGAACAAGGAGGTACAATGAGGCACAAGTGGGAAAAGGAGGGAAATGGAGTGACAAGGAGTGACAATGAGGGGCAATGAGGACGAGGAGGACAAGGTGGGTCAAGGAGTGGCAATGAGGGACAACGAGGGACAAGGAGGGACAAGGAATGACAAGGAGGGAAAAGGAGGGACAATGAGGGTCAATGAGGGTCAATGAGGGACAAGTAAGGCCAATGAGGGACAAGAGAGACAAGAAGGGACAAGGATGGATAAGGAGGGTCAAGGATGGATAAGGAGGGACAATGAGGTACAATTAGGTACAATGAGGTTCAAGGTGGGACAAGGAGGGACAATGAGGTACAATTAGGTACAATGAGGTACAATTAGGTACAATGCGGTTCAAGGTGGGACAATCAGGTACAATGAGGGACAAGGTGTGTCAAGGAGTGACAAGGAGGGACAAGGGACAATGATGGACAATAAGGGACAATGAGTGACGAGGAGGGACAAGGAGGGAAAAGGATTGACAAGGAGGGGCAATGAGGGACAATGAGGGGCAATGAGGGACAAGGAGGGACAAGGAGGGTCAAGGAGGGTCAAGGAGTGGCAATGAGGGACAAGGAGGGACAATAACGGACAAGGAGGAACAAAGAGGGACAAGGAGGGACATGGAGGGACATGGAGGTACAAGGAGGGACAAGGAGGGACAATGATGGACAATGAGGAACAAGGAGGAGCAAGGTGGGACAATGAGTGACAAGTGGGAAAAGGAGTGACAAGGAGGGACAATGATGGACTAGGAGGAACAAGGAGGGACAGGGAGAGACAGGGAGGGACAAGGAGTGGCAATGATGGACAAGGAGGGACAAGAACTGACAAGGAGGAACAAAGAGGGAGAAGGATGGACATGGAGGTACAAGGAGGGACAAGGAGGTACAAGGAGGGACAATGAGGAACAAGGAGGGACAAGGAGTGACAAGGAGGGACACGGAGGGACAAGGAGGGAAAAGGAGGGACAAGGATGGACAATGAGGGACAAGGAGGAACAAGCAGGGACAAGGAGGGGCAATGAGTGACAATGAGGGACACGGAGGGACAAGGTTGGGCAATGAGGGGCACGGAGGGACAAGGTGGGACCATGAGGGAAAAGGAGTGGCAATGAGGGACAAGGAGGGAAAAGGAGCGACAAGCAGAGACAAGGAGGGAAAAGGAGCGACAAGCAGGGACAAGGAGGGACAAAATGGGACAAGCAGGGACAAGGATGGGTAATAAGGAACAAGAAGGGAAAAGGAGGGACACTAAGGGACAAGGAGGGAAAAGTAGGGACAAGGATGGACAATGAGGGGCAATGAGGGACACGTAGGGACAAGGTTGGACAATGAGGGACAAGGAGTGGCAATGATAGACATGTAGAGACAAGAATTGACAAGGAGGGAAAAGGAGCACAAGGAGGGACAAGGAGTGGCAATAAGGTCAAGGAGGGACAAGGATGGACAATTAGGGACAAGGAGGTAAAAGGAGGGACGAGGAGTGACAAGGAGGGACAAGGATGGGCGATGAGGGGCAATGATTGACAAGGAGGGACAAGGTGGGACCAGGAGGGAAAAGGTGGCACAAGGAGGGAAAAGGATGGACAATGAGGGGCAATGAGGGACACGGAGGGACAAGGTTGGGCAATGAGGGACAAGGAGTGGCAATGAGGGGCAATGAGGTACAAGGACGGACACGGAGAGACACGGATGGAAAAGGAGGGACAATGATGGACTAGGAGGAACAAGGAGGGACAGGGAGGGACAAGGAGTGGCAATGAGGGACAAGGAGGGACAAGAACGGACAAGGAGGAACAAAGAGGGAGAAGAAGGGACATGGAGGTACAAGAACGGACAAGGAGGAACAAAGTGGGACAAGGAGGTACAAGGAGGGACAAGGAGGGACAATGAGGAACAAGAAGGAGCAAGGAGTGACAAGTGGGAAAAGGAGGGAAAAGGAGTGACAAGGAGGGACTAGGAGGAATAAGGAGGGACAAGGAGTGTCAATGAGGGACAAGGAGGGACAAGGAGGGACGTGGAGGTACAAGGAGGGACAAGGAGTGACAAGTGGGAAAAGGAGTGACAAGGAGAGTCAATGATGGACAAGGAGGAACAAGGAGGGACAAGGAGGGACAAGGAGTGGCAATGAGTGGCAATGAGGGACATGGAGGTAGAAGGAGGGACAAGGAGGGACAATGATGGACAAGGAGTGACAAGTGGGAAAAGGAGTGTCAAGGAGGGACAATGATGGAAAAGGAGGAACAAGGAGGGACAAGGAGGGACAAGGAGGGACATGGAGGTACAAGGAGGGACAATGATGGACAAGGAGGGACAAAAATGCACAAGGATGAAAAACGTGGGACAAGTGGCAAAAGGAGGGAAAAGGAGTGACAATGAGGGGCAATGAGGACGAGGAGGACAATGAGGGTCAATGAGGGACAATAAGGGACAAGGAGGGACAATAAGGGACAAGGAAGGCCAATGAGGGACAAGGAGAGACAAGAAGGGACAAGGACGGTCAAGGATGGATTAGGAGGGTCAAGGATGGATAAGGAGGGTCAAGGATGGATAAGGAGGGACAATGAGGTACACTTAGGTACAATGAGGTTCAAGGTGGGACAAGGAGGGACAATTAGGTACAATGAGGGACAAGGTGGGTCAAGGAGTGACAAGGAGGGACAAGGGACAATGATGGACAATAAGGGACAATGAGTGACAAGGAGAGACAATGAGGGAAAAGGATTGACAAGGAGGGGCAATGAGGGGCAAGGAGGGACAAGGAGGGTCAAGGAGGGTCAAGGAGGGTCAAGGAGGGTCAAGGAGGGTCAACGAGGGTCAACGAGGGTCAAGGAGGGTCAAGGAGGATCAAGGAGTGGCAATGAGGGACAATGAGGGACAATAACGGACAAGGAGGAACAAAGAGGGACAAGGAGGGACATGGAGGTACAAGGAGGGACAAGGAGGGACAATGAGGAACAATGAGGAGCAATGAGGGACAATGAGTGACAAGTGGGAAAAGGAGGGAAAAGGAGTGACATGGAGGGACAATGATGGACTAGGAGGAACAAGGACAGACAGGGAGGGACAAGGAGTGGCAATGATGGACAAGGAGGGACAAAAACGGACAAGGAGGAACAAAGAGGGAGAAGGAGGGACATAGAGGTACAAGAAGGGACAAGGAGGGACAATGATGGACAAGGAGGAACAAGGAGGGACAAGGAGTGACAAGGAGGGACAAGGAGTGACAAGGAGGGACACGGAGGGACAAGGAGGGACAATGATGGACAATGAGGGACAAGGAGGAACAAGCAGGGACAAGGAGGGGCAATGAGTGGCAATGAGGGACAATGAGGGACAAGGAGGGACCAATAGGGACAAGGAGGAACAAGCAGGGACAATGAGGGAGAAGAAGGGGCAAGGAGCGACAGGAAGGGAAAAGGAGGGAAAAGGATGGTCACGGAGGGTCAAGGAGGGACGAGGATGAACAAAGAGTGGCATTTAGGGACAAGGAGGGAAAAAGAGGGACGAGGAGGGACAAGAGCGGACAAGGAGGGACCAGTAGGGACACGGAGGGACCAGTAGGGACACGGAGGGACCAGTAGGGACAAGGAGGAACAAGCAGGGACAATGAGGGACAAGAAGGGACAAGGAGTGACACGGAGTGACAAGGAGGGAAAAAGGAGGGACAAGGAGGGAAAAGGATGGTCACAGAGGATCACAGAGGGTCAAGGAGGGACGAGGATGAACAAGGAGGGACACGGAGGGACAAGATTGGGCAATGATGGACAAGGAGTGGCAATTAGGGACAAGGAGTGAAAAAGAGGGACAATGGTGGGACAAGGATGGACAAGGAGGAATAAGGAGTGACAAGGAGGGAAAAGGATGGTCACGGAGCGACGAGGATGGACAAGGAAGGACAAGGAGGAACAAGGATTGACAAGGAGTGGTAATGAGGGACAAGGAGGGACAAGGAGGAACAAGCAGGGACAAAGACGGACAAGAAGGGTCAAAGAGGGACAAGGAGAAACAAGGAGAGACAAGCAGAGAAAAGGAGAGACAAGGATTGACAAGGAGAGACAAGGAGGGAAAAGGGGGGAAAAGGAGGGAAAAGGAGGACAAGGAGGGACAAGGAGTGGCAATGAGGGACAAGGAGTGACAAGGAGGGATAAGGATGGTCACGGAGGGACGAGGATGGACAAGGTTGGGCAATGAGGGACAAGGAGTGACAAGGAGGGACAATGAGGGACAAAGAGTGTCAACGAGGGTGAAGGAGGGTCAATAAGGGTCAAGGAGGGACAAGGAGAGACAAGGATTGACAAGGAGGGAAAAGGAGGACAAGGAGTGGCAATGAGGTCAAGGAGGGACAAGGAGGCATAAAGATGGACAAGGATGGACAAGGAGGTAAAAGGAGGGACAAGGAGTGACAAGGAGGGACAAGGATGGACAATGAGGGACAAGGAGGAACAAGCAGGGGCAATGAGTGACAATGAGGGACACGGAGGGACAAGGTTGGGCAATGAGGGGCACGGAGGGACAAGGTGGGACCAGGAGGGAAAAGGAGTGCCAATGAGGGACAAGGAGGGAAAAGGAGCGACAAGCAGAGACAAGGAGGGAAAAGGAGCGACAAGCAGGGACAAGGAGGGACAAAATGGGACAAGCAGGGACAAGGATGGGTAATAAGGAACAAGAAGGGAAAAGGAGGGACACTAAGGGACAAGGAGGGAAAAGTAGGGACAAGGATGGACAATGAGGGGCAATGAGGGACACATAGGGACAAGGTTGGACAATGAGGGACAAGGAGTGGCAATGATAGACATGTAGAGACAAGAATTGACAAGGAGGGAAAAGGAGCACAAGGAGGGACAAGGAGTGGCAATAAGGTCAAGGAGGGACAAGGATGGACAATTAGGGACAAGGAGGTAAAAGGAGGGACGAGGAGTGACAAGGAGGGACAAGGATGGGCGATGAGGGGCAATGATTGACAAGGAGGGACACGGAGGGACAAGGTGGGACCAGGAGGGAAAAGGTGGCACAAGGAGGGAAAAGGATGAACAATGAGGGGCAATGAGGGACACGGAGGGACAAGGTTGGGCAATGAGGGACAAGGAGTGGCAATGAGGGGCAATGAGGTACAAGGACGGACACGGAGAGACACGGATGGAAAAGGAGGGACAATGATGGACTAGGAGGAACAAGGAGGGACAGGGAGGGACAAGGAGTGGCAATGAGGGACAAGGAGGGACAAGAACGGACAAGGAGGAACAAAGAGGGAGAAGAAGGGACATGGAGGTACAAGAACGGACAAGGAGGAACAAAGTGGGACAAGGAGGTACAAGGAGGTACAAGGAGGGACAAGGAGGGACAATGAGGAACAATGAGGAGCAAGGAGTGACAAGTGGGAAAAGGAGTGACAAGGAGGGACAATGATGGACTAGGAGGAATAAGGAGGGACAGGGAGGGACAAGGAGTGTCAATGAGGGACAAGGAGGGACATGGAGGTACAAGGAGGTACAAGGAGGGACAATGATGGACAAGGAGTGACAAGGAGTGACAAGTGGGAAAAGGAGTGACAAGGAGAGTCAATGATGGACAAGGAGGAACAAGGAGGGACAAGGAGTGGCAATGAGTGGCAATGAGGGACATGGAGGTAGAAGGAGGGACAATGATGGACAAGGAGTGACAAGTGGGAAAAGGAGTGTCAAGGAGGGACAATGATGGAAAAGGAGGAACAAGGAGGGACAAGGAGGGACAAGGAGGGACAAGGAGGGACAAGGAGGGACAAGGAGGGACATGGAGGTACAAGGAGGGACAATGATGGACAAGGAGTGACAAGTGGGAAAAGGAGTGACAAGGAGGGACAATGATGGACAAGGAGGGACAAAAATGCACAAGGAGGAACAAGGTGGGACAAGTGGGAAAAGGAGGGAAAAGGAGTGACAATGAGGGGCAATGAGGACGAGGAGGACAATGAGGGTCAATGAGGGACAAGGAAGGCCAATGAGGGACAATAAGGGACAAGGAAGGCCAATGAGGGACAAGGAGAGACAAGAAGGGACAAGGACGGTCAAGGATGGATTAGGAGGGTCAATGATGGCTAAGGAGGGTCAAGGATGGATAAGGAGGGACAATGAGGTACACTTAGGTACAATGAGGTTCAAGGTGGGACAAGGAGGGACAATTAGGTACAATGAGGGACAAGGTGGGTCAAGGAGTGACAAGGAGGGACAAGGGACAATGATGGACAATAAGGGACAATGAGTGACAAGGAGAGACAATGAGGGAAAAGGATTGACAAGGAGGGGCAATAAGGGGCAAGGAGGGACAAGGAGGGTCAAGGTGGGTCAAGGAGGGTCAAGGAGGGTCAAGGAGTGGCAATGAGGGACAAGGAGGGACAATAACGGACAAGGAGGAACAAAGAGGGACAAGGAGGGACATGGAGGTACAAGGAGGGACAAGGAGGGACAATGATGGACAATGAGGAACAATGAGGAGCAATGAGGGACAATGAGTGACAAGTGGGAAAAGGAGGGAAAAGGAGTGACATGGAGGGACAATGATGGACTAGGAGGAACAAGGACAGACAGGGAGGGACAAGGAGTGGCAATGAGTGGCAATGATGGACAAGGAGGGACAAAAACGGACAAGGAGGAACAAAGAGGGAGAAGGAGGGACATGGAGGTACAAGGAGGGACAAGGAGGGACAATGATGGACAAGGAGGAACAAGGAGGGACAAGGAGTGACAAGGAGGGACAAGGAGTGACAAGGAGGGACACGGAGGGACAAGGAGGGGCAATGATGGACAAGGAGGAACAAGCAGGGACAAGGAGAGGCAATGAGTGGCAATGAGGGACAATGAGGGACAAGGAGGGACCAATAGGGACAAGGAGGAACAAGCAGGGACAATGAGGGAGAAGAAGGGGCAATGAGCGACACGGAGGGACAGGGAGGGAAAAGGATGGTCACGGAGGGTCAAGGAGGGACGAGGATGAACAAAGAGTGGCATTTAGGGACAAGGAGGGAAAAAGAGGGACGAGGAGGGACAAGAACGGACAAGGAGGGACCAGTAGGGACACGGAGGGACCAGTAGGGACACGGAGGGACCAGTAGGGACAAGGAGGAACAAGCAGGGACAAGGAGTGACACGGAGTGACAAGGAGGGAAAAGGAGGGACAAGGAGGGAAAAGGATGGTCACAGAGGATCACAGAGGGTCAAGGAGGGACGAGGATGAACAAGGAGGGACACGGAGGGACAAGGTTGGGCAATGATGGACAAGGAGTGGCAATTAGGGACAAGGAGGGAAAAAGAGGGACAATGGTGGGACAAGGATGGACAAGGAGGAATAAGGAGTGACAAGGAGTTACAAGGAGGGAAAAGAATGGTCACGGAGCGACGAGGATGGACAAGGAAGGACAAGGAGTGACAAGCTGGGGCAATGAGGGACAAGGAGGGACAAGTAGGGACAAGCAGGAGCAAGCAGGGACAAGGAGGGTCAAGGAGGGCCAAGGAGGGTCAAGGATGGACAAGGGGGGTCAAGGAGGGACATGGATGGACGCGGCAATGAGGGGCACGGAGGGACAAGGTTGGGCAATGAGGGACAAGGAGGGACAAGGAGTGGCAATGAGGGGCAATGGGGGCAATGAGGTACAAGGACGAACAAGGAGGGACAATGTGAGACGAGGAGGGAAAAGGAGAGAAAAGAACGGACAAGGAGGGACCAGTAGGGACAAGGAATGACACGGAGGGTCAATGAGGGACAAGGATTGACAAGGAGTGGTAATGAGGGACAAGGAGGGACAAGGAGGAACAAGCAGGGACAAAGACGGACAAGAAGGGTCAAAGAGGGACAAGGAGAAACAAGGAGAGACAAGCAGAGAAAAGGAGAGACAAGGATTGACAAGGAGAGACAAGGAGGGAAAAGGGGGGAAAAGGAGGGAAAAGGAGGACAAGGAGGGACAAGGAGTGGCAATGAGGGACAAGGAGTGACAAGGAGGGATAAGGATGGTCACGGAGGGACGAGGATGGACAAGGTTGGGCAATGAGGGACAAGGAGTGACAAGGAGGGACAATGAGGGACAAAGAGTGTCAACGAGGGTGAAGGAGGGTCAATAAGGGTCAAGGAGGGACAAGGAGAGACAAGGATTGACAAGGAGGGAAAAGGAGGACAAGGAGTGGCAATGAGGTCAAGGAGGGACAAGGAGGCATAAAGATGGACAAGGATGGACAAGGAGGTAAAAGGAGGGACAAGGAGGGACAAGGAGTGACAAGGAGGGACAAGGATGGACAATGAGGGGCAATGAGGGGCAATGAGCGACAAGGATGAACAAGCAGGGACAAGGAGGGGCAATGAGTGGCAATGAGGGACACGGAGGGACAAGGTTGAGTAATGAGGTACAAGAAGGGAAAAGGAGCGACAAGTAGGGACAAGGAGGGAAAAGGAGGGACAAGATGGGACAATGATGGACATGGAGGGACAAGGATTGACAAGGAGGGACAAGGATGGACAAGCAGGGACAATGAGGGACAAGGTGGGACAGGGAGGAAGAAGGAGGGACGAGCATGGATAAGCAGGGACAAGGAGGGGTAATGAGGGACAAGGAGGGAAAAGGAGGGACACGAAGGGACAAGGAGGGACAATGATGGATAATGAGAGGCAATGAGGAACAATGAGGGACACGGAGGGACAAGTTTGGGCAATGAGGGACAAGTAGTGGCAATGAGGGGCAATGAGGTACAAGGACGGACACGGAGGGACACGGATGGAAAAGGAGGGACCAGTAGGGGCAAGGAGGGACAAGGAGGGTCAATGAACGACAAGGAGGGGCAATGAGGGGCAATGAGGGACAAGGAAGGACAATAAGGGACAAGGTGGGACCAGGAGGGACAAGGAGGGACAAGGAGGGCCAGTAGGGGCAAGGAGGGATAAGGAATGACAAGGAGGGTCAATGAGGGACAAGGAGGGGCAATGAGGGACAAGGAGGGACAATAAGGGACAAGGAGGGACATGGTGGGACAAGGAGGGAAAAGGAAGGACAAGGACGGAAAAGGATGGAAAAGGACGGAAAAGGAGCGACAAGGAGGGACATGGTGGGACAAGGAGGGAAAAGGAGTGACAAGATGGGACAAGTAGGGACAAGGAGGGACAAGATGGGACAAGTAGGGACAAGGAGGAACAAGCAGGGACAATGAGAGACAAGAAGGGACAAGGAGCGACACGGAGGGACAGGGAGGCACAATGAGGGACAAGGAGGGACAAGGAGTGACAATGAGAGGCAATGAGCGACAAGGAGGGACAATGAGAGGCAATGAGCGACAAGGAGGGACAAGGTGGGACCAGGAGGGACAAGAACGGACAAGGAGGGACCAGTAGTGGCAAGGAGGGACAAGGAGGGACAAGGAGGGGCAATGAGTGGCAAGGAGGGACAAGGAGGGGCAATGAGGGACAAGGAGGGACCAGTAAGGGCAAGGAGGGACAAGGAATGACAGGGAGGGTCAATGAGAGGCAATGAGCGACAAGGAGGGTCAATGAGGGACAATAAGGGACAAGGTGGGACCAGGAGCGACCAGGAGGGACAAGGAGGGACAAGGAAGGACAAGGATGGAAAAGGAGCGACAAGCAGGGACAAGGAGGGACAATGAGGGACAAAGAGTGTCAACGAGGGTGAAGGAGGGTCAATGATGGTCAAGGAGGGACAAGGAGAGACAAGGATTGACAAGGAGGGACAAGGAGGGAAAAGGAGTACAAGGAGTGGCAATGAGGTCAAGGAGGGTCAAGGAGGGACAAGGAGGCATAAGGATGGACAAGGATGGACAAGGATGGAAAGGAGGTAAAAGGAGGTAAATGGAGGGAAAAGGAGGGACAAGGAGGGACAAGGAGTGACAAGGAGGGACAAGGATGGACAATGAGGGGCAATGAGCGACAAGGATGAACAAGCAGGGACAAGGAGGGGCAATGAGGGACACGGAGGGACAAGGTTGAGCAATGAGGGACAAGGAGGGACAATAACGGACAAGGAGGAACAAAGAGGGACAAGGAGGGACATGGAGGTACAAGGAGGGACAAGGAGGGACAATGAGGAACAAGGAGGAGCAAGGAGGGACAATGAGTGACAAGTGGGAAAAGGAGGGAAAAGGAGGGAAAAGGAGGGAAAAGGAGGGAAAAGGAGTGACATGGAGGGACAATGATGGACTAGGAGGAACAAGGACAGACAGGGAGGGACAAGGAGTGGCAATGAGTGGCAATGAGGGACAAGGAGGGACAAGAACGGACAAGAAGGAACAAAGAGGGAGAAGGAGGGACACGGAGGGACAAGGAGGGACAAGTATGGACAATGAGGGGCAAGGAGGAACAAGCAGGGACAAGGAGGGGCAATGAGTGGCAATGAGGGACAATGAGGGACCAGTAGGGACAAGTAGGGACAAGGAGGGACCAATAGGGACAATGAGGGAGAAGAAGGGGCAAGGAGCGACTTGGAGGGACAGGGAGGGAAAAGGAGGGAAAAGGATGGTCACGGAGGGTCAAGGAGGGACGAGGATGAACAAAGAGTGGCATTTAGGGACAAGGAGGGAAAAAGAGGGACGAGGAGGGACAAGAACGGACAAGGAGGGACCAGTAGGGACACGGAGGGACCAGTAGGGACACGGAGGGACCAGTAGGGACAAGCAGGAACAAGCAGGGACAATGAGGGACAATGAGGGACAAGAAGGGACAAGGAGTGACACGGAGTGACAAGGAGGGAAAAGGAGGGACAAGGAGGGAAAAGGATGGTCACAGAGGATCACAGAGGGTCAAGGAGGGACACGGAGGGACAAGGTTGGGCAATGATGGACAAGGAGTGGCAATTAGGGACAAGGAGGAAAAAGAGGGACAATGGTGGGACAAGGAGGGACATGGTGGGGCAAGGAGGGAAAAGGAGTGACAAGATGGGACAAGTAGGGACAAGGAGGGACAAGATGGGACAAGTAGGGACAAGGAGGAACAAGCAGGGACAATGAGAGACAAGAAGGGACAAGGAGCGACACGGAGGGACAGGGAGGGACAATGAGGGACAAGGAGGGACAAGGAGTGACATTGAGAGGCAATGAGCGACAAGGAGGGACAAGGTGGGACCAGGAGGGACAATAAGGGACCAGGTGGGACCAGGAGGGACAAGAACGGACAAGGAGGGACAAGGAGGGACCAGTAGTGGCAAGGAGGAACAAGGAGGGGCAATGAGTGGCAAGGAGGGACAATGAGTGGCAAGGAGGGACAATGAGGGACAAGGAGGGGCAATGAGGGGCAATGAGGGACAAGGAGGGACCAGTAGGGGCAAGGAGGGACAAGGAATGACAGGGAGGGTCAATGAGAGGCAATGAGCGACAATGAGGGACAAGGAGGGTCAATGAGGGACAAGGAGGGACAATAAGGGACAAGGTGGGACCAGGAGCGACCAGGAGCGACCAGGAGGGACAAGGAGGGACAAGGAAGGACAAGGATGGAAAAGGAGCGACAAGCAGGGACAAGGAGGGACAATGAGGGACAAAGAGTGTCAACGAGGGTGAAGGAGGGTCAATGATGGTCAAGGAGGGACAAGGAGAGACAAGGATTGACAAGGAGGCACAAGGAGGGAAAAGGAGTACAAGGAGTGGCAATGAGGTCAAGGAGGGTCAAGGAGGGACAAGGAGGCATAAGGATGGACAAGGATGGAAAGGAGGTAAAAGGAGGTAAAAGGAGGGAAGAGGAGGGACAAGGAGGGACAAGGAGTGACAAGGAGGGACAAGGATGGACAATGAGGGGCAATGAGCGACAAGGATGAACAAGCAGGGACAAGGAGGGGCAATGAGGGACACGGAGGGACAAGGTGGGACAAGTAGGGACAAGGAGGGACAAAGGGGAACAAGCAGGGACAAGAAGGGACAGGGAGGGAAAAGGAGGGACACGAAGGGACAAGGAGGGACAATGATGGACAATGAGTGGCAATGAGGGACAATGAGGGACAAGGTTGGGCAATGAGGTACAAGGAGGGAAAAGGAGCGACAAGTAGGGACAAGGAGGGACAAGATGGGACAATGATGGACAAGGATTGACAATGAGGGACAAGGAGGGACAGGGAGGGAGAAGGAGGGAGAAGGAGTGACAAGGAGGGACAAGCATGGATAAGCAGGGACAAGGAGGGGTAATGAGGGACAAGGAGGGAAAAGGTGGGACACGAAGGGACAAGGAGGGACATGATGGTAATGAGAGGCAATGAGGAACAATGAGGGACACGGAGGGACAAGGTTGGGCAATGAGGGACAAGGAGTGGCAATGAGGGGCAATGAGGTACAAGGACGGACACGGAGGGGCAATGAGGGACAAGGAGGGACAATAAGGGACAAGGTGGGACCAGGAGGGGCAAGGAGGGACAAGGAGGGACCAGTAGGGGCAAGGAGGGATAAGGAATGACAAGGAGGGTCAATGAGAGGCAATGAGCGACAATGAGGGACAAGGAGGGACAATAACGGACAAGGAGGGACATGGTGGGACAAGGAGGGACATGGTGGGACCAGGAGGGACAAGGAGGGACAAGGAGGGACAAGGAAGGACAAGGATGGAAAAGGAGCGACATGGAGGGACATGGTGGGACAAGGAGGGAAAAGGAGTGACAAGATGGGACAAGTAGGGACAAGGAGGAACAAGCAGGGACAATGAGGGACAAGAAGGGACAAGGAGCGACACGGAGGGACATGGAGGGAAAAGGAGGGACAATGAGGGACAAGGAGGGACAAGGAGTGACAAGGAGTGACAATGAGAGGCAATGAGCGACAATGAGGGACAAGGAGGGGCAATGAGGGACAATGAGGGACAATAAAGGACAAGGAGGGACAAGGTGGGACCAGGAGGGACAATAAGGGACAAGGTGGGACCAGGAGGGACAAGAACGGACAAGGAGGGACAAAGAGGGACCAGTAGTGGCAAGGTGGGACAAGGAGGGGCAATGAGAGGCAAGGAGGGGCAATGAGGGTCAAGGAGGGGCAAGGAGGGACAAGGAAGCACAAGGATGGAAAAGGACTGAAAAGGAGCGACAAGCAGGGAAAAGGAGTGAAAAGGAGGGACAAGATGGGACAAGTAGGGACAAGGATTGACAAGGAGGGGCAATGAGGGACAAGGAGGGTCAAGGATGGATAAGGAGGGTCAAGGATGGATAAGGAGGGTCAAGGATGGATAAGGAGGGTCAAGGATGGATAAGGAGGGACAATGAGGTACAATTAGGTACAATGAGGTTCAAGGTGGGACAAGGAGGGACAATGAGGTACAATTAGGTACAATGAGGTACAATGCAGTTCAAGGTGGGACAAGGAGGGACAATTAGGTACAATGAGGGACAAGGTGTGTCAAGGAGTGACAAGGAGGGACAAGGAGGGACAAGGGACAATGATGGACAATGAGTGACGAGGAGGGACAAGGAGGGAAAAGGATTGACAAGGAGGGGCAATGAGGGACAATGAGGGGCAATGAGGACAAGGAGGGTCAAGGAGGGTCAAGGAGGGTCAAGGAGGATCCAGGAGGGTCCAGGAGGGTCAAGGAGGGTCAAGGAGTGGCAATGAGGGACAAGGAGGGACAATAACGGACGAGGAGGAACAAAGAGGGACAAGGAGGGACATGGAGGTACAAGGAGGGTCAAGGAGGGACAAGGAGGAACAATTATGGACAATGAGGAACAAGGAGGAGCAAGGAGGGACAATGAGTGACAAGTGGGAAAAGGAGGGAAAAGGAGGGACAATGATGAACTAGGAGGAACAAGGAGGGACAGGGAGGGACAAGGAGTGGCAATGAGTTGCAATGAGTGGCAATGAGGGACAAGGAGGGACAAGAACGGACAAGGTGGAACAAAGAGGGAGAAGGATGGACATGGAGGTACAATGATGGACAAGGAGGGAAAAGGAGTGCCAAGGAGGGTCAAGGAGGGAAAAGGAGTGACAAGGCGGGTCACGGAGTGTCAAGGAGGGTCACGGAGTGTCAAGGAGGGATAAGGTTGGGCAATGATGTACAAGGAGGGACAATGAGATACAAGGTGGGACAAGGAGGAACAATGAGGGACAAGGAAGGACAATGAGATTCAAGGAGGGACAAGGAGGGACAGGGAGCGACAAGGCGGGACAAGGAGGTACAAGGAGTTACAATGATGGACAAGGAGGAACAAGGAGGGACAAGGAATGACAAGGAGGGACAGGGACGGACTAAGAGTGGCAAGGATGTACAAGGAGGTACAAGGAATGACAATGATGGACAAGGAGGGGCAAGGAGATACAAGGAGTGACAATGAGGGACAAGAACGGACAAGGAGGGACATGGAGGTACAAGGAGGAACAAGGAGGGGCAATGATGGACAAGGAATGACAAGTGGGAAAAGGAGTGTCAAGGAGGGACAATGATGGACAAGGAGGAACAAGGAGGGACATGGAGGGACATGGAGGTACAAGTGGGAAAAGGAGTGACAAGGAGGGACAAGGAGGGACAAAAATCCACAAGGAGGAACAAGGATGAACAAGGAGGTACAATGAGGCACAAGTGGGAAAAGGAGGTAAAAGGAGTGACAAGGAGTGATAATGAGGGGCAATGAGGACGAGGAGGACAAGGTGGGTCAAGGAGTGGCAATGAGGGACAACGAGGGACAAGGAGGGACAAGGAATGACAAGGAGGGAAAAGGAGGGACAATGAGGGTCAATGAGGGTCAATGAGGGTCAATGAGGGACAAGTAAGGCCAATGAGGGACAAGAGAGACAAGAAGGGACAAGGATGGATAAGGAGGGTCAAGGATGGACAAGGAGGGTCAAGGATGGATAAGGAGGGACAATGAGGTACAATTAGGTACAATGAGGTTCAAGGTGGGACAAGGAGGGACAATGAGGTACAATTAGGTACAATGAGGGACAATGAGGTACAATTAGGTACAATGCGGTTCAAGGTGGGACAAGGAGGGACAATCAGGTACAATGAGGGACAAGGTGTGTCAAGGAGGGACAAGGGACAATGATGGACAATAAGGGACAATGAGTGACGAGGAGGGACAAGGAGGGAAAAGGATTGACAAGGAGGGGCAATGAGGGACAATGAGGGGCAATGAGGGACAAGGAGGGACAAGGAGGGTCAAGGAGGGTCAAGGAGTGGCAATGAGGGACAAGGAGGGACAATAACGGACAAGGAGGAACAAAGAGGGACAAGGAGGGACATGGAGGTACAAGGAGGGACAAGGAGGGACAATGATGGACAATGAGGAGCAAGGTGGGACAATGAGTGACAAGTGGGAAAAGGAGGGAAAAGGAGTGACAAGGAGGGACAATGATGGACTAGGAGGAACAAGGAGGGACAGGGAGAGACAGGGAGGGACAAGGAGTGGCAATGATGGACAAGGAGGGACAAGAACTGACAAGGAGGAACAAAGAGGGAGAAGGATGGACATGGAGGTACAAGGAGGGACAAGGAGGTACAAGGAGGGACAATGAGGAACAAGGAGGGACAAGGAGTGACAAGGAGGGACACGGAGGGACAAGGAGGGAAAAGGAGGGACAAGGATGGACAATGAGGGACAAGGAGGAACAAGCAGGGACAAGGAGGGGCAATGAGTGACACGGAGGGACAAGGTTGGGCAATGAGGGGCACGGAGGGACAAGGTGGGACCAGGAGGGAAAAGGAGTGGCAATGAGGGACAAGGAGGGAAAAGGAGCGACAAGCAGAGACAAGGAGGGAAAAGGAGCGACAAGCAGGGACAAGGAGGGACAAAATGGGACAAGCAGGGACAAGGATGGGTAATAAGGAACAAGAAGGGAAAAGGAGGGACACTAAGGGACAAGGAGGGAAAAGTAGGGACAAGGATGGACAATGAGGGGCAATGAGGGACACGTAGGGACAAGGTTGGACAATGAGGGACAAGGAGTGGCAATGATAGACATGTAGAGACAAGAATTGACAAGGAGGGAAAAGGAGCACAAGGAGGGACAAGGAGTGGCAATAAGGTCAAGGAGGGACAAGGATGGACAATTAGGGACAAGGAGGTAAAAGGAGGGACGAGGAGTGACAAGGAGGGACAAGGATGGGCGATGAGGGGCAATGATTGACAAGGAGGGACAAGGTGAGACCAGGAGGGAAAAGGTGGCACAAGGAGGGAAAAGGATGGACAATGAGGGGCAATGAGGGACACGGAGGGACAAGGTTGGGCAATGAGGGACAAGGAGTGGCAATGAGGGGCAATGAGGTACAAGGACGGACACGGAGAGACACGGATGGAAAAGGAGGAACAATGATGGACTAGGAGGAACAAGGAGGGACAGGGAGGGACAAGGAGTGGCAATGAGGGACAAGGAGGGACAAGAACGGACAAGGAGGAACAAAGAGGGAGAAGAAGGGACATGGAGGTACAAGAACGGACAAGGAGGAACAAAGTGGGACAAGGAGGTACAAGGAGGGACAAGGAGGGACAATGAGGAACAAGGAGGAGCAAGGAGTGACAAGTGGGAAAAGGAGGGAAAAGGAGTGACAAGGAGGGACAATGATGGACTAGGAGGAATAAGGAGGGACAGGGAGGGACAAGGAGTGTCAATGAGGGACAAGGAGGGACATGGAGGTACAAGGAGGTACAAGGAGGGACAATGATGGACAAGGAGTGACAAGGAGTGACAAGTGGGAAAAGGAGTGACAAGGAGAGTCAATGATGGACAAGGAGGAACAAGGAGGGACAAGGAGGGACAAGGAGTGGCAATGAGTGGCAATGAGGGACATGGAGGTAGAAGGAGGGACAAGGAGGGACAATGATGGACAAGGAGTGACAAGTGGGAAAAGGAGTGTCAAGGAGGGACAATGATGGAAAAGGAGGAACAAGGAGGGACAAGGAGGGACAAGGAGGGACAAGGAGGGACATGGAGGTACAAGGAGGGACAATGATGGACAAGGAGGGACAAAAATGCACAAGGAGGAACAAGGTGGGACAAGTGGCAAAAGGAGGGAAAAGGAGTGACAATGAGGGGCAATGAGGACGAGGAGGACAATGAGGGTCAATGAGGGACAATAAGGGACAAGGAGGGACAATAAGGGACAAGGAAGGCCAATGAGGGACAAGAAGGGACAAGGACGGTCAAGGATGGATTAGGAGGGTCAAGGATGGATAAGGAGGGTCAAGGATGGATAAGGAGGGACAATGAGGTACACTTAGGTACAATGAGGTTCAAGGTGGGACAAGGAGGGACAATTAGGTACAATGAGGGACAAGGTGGGTCAAGGAGTGACAAGGAGGGACAAGGGACAATGATGGACAATAAGGGACAATGAGTGACAAGGAGAGACAATGAGGGAAAAGGATTGACAAGGAGGGGCAATGAGGGGCAAGGAGGGACAAGGAGGGTCAAGGAGGGTCAAGGAGGGTCAAGGAGGGTCAAGGAGGGTCAAGGAGGGTCAAGGAGGGTCAAGGAGTGGCAATGAGTGGCAATGAGGGACAAGGAGGGACAATAACGGACAAGGAGGAACAAAGAGGGACAAGGAGGGACATGGTGGTACAAGGAGGGACAAGGAGGGACAATGATGGACAATGAGGAACAATGAGGAGCAATGAGGGACAATGAGTGACAAGTGGGAAAAGGAGGGAAAAGGAGTGACATGGAGGGACAATGATGGACTAGGAGGAACAAGGACAGACAGGGAGGGACAAGGAGTGGCAATGATGGACAAGGAGGGACAAGGAGGGACAAAAACGGACAAGGAGGAACAAAGAGGGAGAAGGAGGGACATGGAGGTACAAGGAGGGACAAGGAGGGACAATGATGGACAAGGAGGAACAAGGAGGGACAAGGAGTGACAAGGAGGGACAAGGAGTGACAAGGAGGGACACGGAGGGACAAGGATGGACAATGAGGGACAAGGAGGAACAAGCAGGGACAAGGAGGGGCAATGAGTGGCAATGAGGGACAATGAGGGACAAGGAGGGACCAATAGGGACAAGGAGGAACAAGCAGGGACAATGAGGGAGAAGAAGGGTCAAGGAGCGACACGGAGGGACGGGGAGGGAAAAGGAGGGAAAAGGATGGTCACGGAGGGTCAAGGAGGGACGAGGATGAACAAAGAGTGGCATTTAGGGACAAGGAGGGAAAAAGAGGGACGAGGAGGGACAAGAGCGGACAAGGAGGGACCAGTAGGGACACGGAGGGACCAGTAGGGACAAGGAGGAACAAGCAGGGACAATGAGGGACAAGAAGGGACAAGGAGTGACACGGAGTGACAAGGAGGGAAAAGGATGGTCACGGAGCGACGAGGATGGACAAGGAAGGACAAGGAGGAACAAGGAGTGACAAGCTGGGGCAATGAGGGACAAGGAGGGACAAGTAGGGACAAGCAGGAGCAAGCAGGGACAAGGAGGGTCAAGGAGGGCCAAGGAGGGTCAAGGATGGACAAGGGGGGTCAAGGAGGGACATGGATGGACGCGGCAATGAGGGGCACGGAGGGACAAGGTTGGGCAATGAGGGACAAGGAGGGACAAGGAGTGGCAATGAGGGGCAATGGGGGCAATGAGGTACAAGGACGAACAAGGAGGGACAATGTGGGACGAGGAGGGAAAAGGAGAGAAAAGAACGGACAAGGAGGGACCAGTAGGGACAAGGAATGACACGGAGGGTCAATGAGGGACAAGGATTGACAAGGAGTGGTAATGAGGGACAAGGAGGAACAAGCAGGGACAAAGACGGACAAGAAGGGTCAAAGAGGGACAAGGAGAAACAAGGAGAGACAAGCAGAGAAAAGGAGAGACAAGGATTGACAAGGAGAGACAAGGAGGGAAAATGGGGGAAAAGGAGGGAAAAGGAGGACAAGGAGGGACAAGGAGTGGCAATGAGGGACAAGGAGTGACAAGGAGGGATAAGGATGGTCACGGAGGGACGAGGATGGACAAGGTTGGGCAATGAGGGACAAGGAGTGACAAGGAGGGACAATGAGGGACAAAGAGTGTCAACGAGGGTGAAGGAGGGTCAATAAGGGTCAAGGAGGGACAAGGAGAGACAAGGATTGACAAGGAGGGAAAAGGAGGACAAGGAGTGGCAATGAGGTCAAGGAGGGACAAGGAGGCATAAAGATGGACAAGGATGGACAAGGAGGTAAAAGGAGGGACAAGGAGGGACAAGGAGTGACAAGGAGGGACAAGGATGGACAATGAGGGACAAGGAGGAACAAGCAGGGACAAGGAGGGGCAATGAGTGACAATTAGGGACACGGAGGGACAAGGTTGGGCAATGAGGGGCACGGAGGGACAAGGTGGGACCAGGAGGGAAAAGGAGTGCCAATGAGGGACAAGGAGGGAAAAGGAGCGACAAGCAGAGACAAGGAGGGAAAAGGAGCGACAAGCAGGGACAAGGAGGGACAAAATGGGACAAGCAGGGACAAGGATGGGTAATAAGGAACAAGAAGGGAAAAGGAGGGACACTAAGGGACAAGGAGGGAAAAGTAGGGACAAGGATGGACAATGAGGGGCAATGAGGGACACGTAGGGACAAGGTTGGACAATGAGGGACAAGGAGTGGCAATGATAGACATGTAGAGACAAGAATTGACAAGGAGGGAAAAGGAGCACAAGGAGGGACAAGGAGTGGCAATAAGGTCAAGGAGGGACAAGGATGGACAATTAGGGACAAGGAGGTAAAAGGAGGGACGAGGAGTGACAAGGAGGGACAAGGATGGGTGATGAGGGGCAATGATTGACAAGGAGGGACAAGGTGGGACCAGGAGGGAAAAGGTGGCACAAGGAGGGAAAAGGATGAACAATGAGGGGCAATGAGGGACACGGAGGGACAAGGTTGGGCAATGAGGGACAAGGAGTGGCAATGAGGGGCAATGAGGTACAAGGACGGACACGGAGAGACACGGATGGAAAAGGAGGGACAATGATGGACTAGGAGGAACAAGGAGGGACAGGGAGGGACAAGGAGTGGCAATGAGGGACAAGGAGGGACAAGGAGGGACAAGAACGGACAAGGAGGAACAAAGAGGGAGAAGAAGGGACATGGAGGTACAAGAACGGACAAGGAGGAACAAAGTGGGACAAGGAGGTACAAGGAGGGACAAGGAGGGACAATGAGGAACAAGGAGGAGCAAGGAGTGACAAGTGGGAAGAGGAGTGACAAGGAGGGACAATGATGGACTAGGAGGAATAAGGAGGGACAGGGAGGGACAAGGAGTGTTAATGAGGGACAAGGAGGGACAAGGAGGGACAAGAACGGACAAGGAGGAACAAAGAGGGAGAAGAAGGGACATGGAGGTACAAGAACGGACAAGGAGGAACAAAGTGGGACATGGAGGTACAAGGAGGTACAAGGAGGGACAATGATGGACAAGTGGGAAAAGGAGGGAAAAGGAGTGACATGGAGGGACAAAAACGGACAAGGAGGAACAAAGAGGGAGAAGGAGGGACATGGAGGTACAAGGAGGGACAAGGAGGGACAATGATGGACAAGGAGGAACAAGGAGGGACAAGGAGTGACAAGGAGGGACAAGGAGTGACAAGGAGGGACACGGAGGGACAAGGAGGGACAATGATGGACAATGAGGGACAAGGAGGAACAAGCAGGGTCAAGGAGGGGCAATGAGTGGCAATGAGGGACAATGAGGGACAAGGAGGGACCAATAGGGACAAGGAGGAACAAGCAGGGACAATGAGGGAGAAGAAGGGGCAATGAGCGACACGGAGGGACAGGGAGGGAAAAGGAGGGAAAAGGATGGTCACGGAGGGTCAAGGAGGGACGAGGATGAACAAAGAGTGGCATTTAGGGACAAGGAGGGAAAAAGAGGGACGAGGAGGGACAAGAACGGACAAGGAGGGACCAGTAGGGACACGGAGGGACCAGTAGGGACACGGAGGGACCAGTAGGGACAAGGAGGAACAAGCAGGGACAATGAGGGACAAGAAGGGACAAGGAGTGACACGGAGTGACAAGGTGGGAAAAGGAGGGACAAGGAGGGAAAAGGATGGTCACAGAGGGTCAAGGAGGGACGAGGATGAACAAGGAGGGACACGGAGGGACAAGGTTGGGCAATGATGGACAAGGAGTGGCAATTAGGGACAAGGAGGGAAAAAGAGGGACAATGGTGGGACAAGGATGGACAAGGAGGAATAAGGAGTGACAAGGAGTGACAAGGAGGGAAAAAGATGGTCACGGAGCGACGAGGATGGACAAGGAAGGACAAGGAGGAACAAGGAGTGACAAGCTGGGGCAATGAGGGACAAGGAGGGACAAGTAGGGACAAGCAGGAGCAAGCAGGGACAAGGAGGGTCAAGGAGGGCCAAGGAGGGTCAAGGATGGACAAGGGGGGTCAAGGAGGGACATGGATGGACGCGGCAATGAGGGGCACGGAGGGACAAGGTTGGGCAATGAGGGACAAGGAGGGACAAGGAGTGGCAATGAGGGGCAATGGGGGCAATGAGGTACAAGGACGAACAAGGAGGGACAATGTGGGACGAGGAGGGAAAAGGAGAGAAAAGAACGGACAAGGAGGGACCAGTAGGGACAAGGAATGACACGGAGGGTCAATGAGGGACAAGGATTGACAAGGAGTGGTAATGAGGGACAAGGAGGGACAAGGAGGAACAAGCAGGGACAAAGACGGACAAGAAGGGTCAAAGAGGGACAAGGACAAACAAGGAGAGACAAGCAGAGAAAAGGAGAGACAAGGATTGACAAGGAGAGACAAGGAGGGAAAAGGAGGGAAAAGGAGGACAAGGAGGGACAAGGAGTGGCAATGAGGGACAAGGAGTGACAAGGAGGGATAAGGATGGTCACGGAGGGACGAGGATGGACAAGGTTGGGCAATGAGGGACAAGGAGTGACAAGGAGGGACAATGAGGGACAAAGAGTGTCAACGAGGGTGAAGGAGGGTCAATAAGGGTCAAGGAGGGACAAGGAGAGACAAGGATTGACAAGGAGGGAAAAGGAGGACAAGGAGTGGCAATGAGGTCAAGGAGGGACAAGGAGGCATAAAGATAGACAAGGATGGACAAGGAGGTAAAAGGAGGGACAAGGAGGGACAAGGAGTGACAAGGAGGGACAAGGATGGACAATGAGGGGCAATGAGGGGCAATGAGCGACAAGGATGAACAAGCAGGGACAAGGAGGGGCAATGAGTGGCAATGAGGGACACGGAGGGACAAGGTTGAGTAATGAGGTACAAGAAGGGAAAAGGAGCGACAAGTAGGGACAAGGAGGGAAAAGGAGGGACAAGATGGGACAATGATGGACATGGAGGGACAAGGATTGACAAGGAGGGACAAGGATGGACAAGCAGGGACAATGAGGGACAAGGTGGGACAGGGAGGGAGAAGGAGGGACAAGGAGGGACGAGCATGGATAAGCAGGGACAAGGAGGGGTAATGAGGGACAAGGAGGGAAAAGGAGGGACACGAAGGGACAAGGAGGGACAATGATGGATAATGAGAGGCAATGAGGAACACGGACACGGAGGGACAAGTAGTGGCAATGAGGGGCAATGAGGTACAAGGACGGACACGGAGGGACACGGATGGAAAAGGAGGGACCAGTAGGGGCAAGGAGGGACAAGGAGGGTCAATGAACGACAAGGAGGGGCAATGAGGGGCAATGAGGGACAAGGAAGGACAATAAGGGACAAGGTGGGACCAGGAGGGACAAGGAGGGGCAAGGAGGGACAAGGAGGGCCAGTAGGGGCAAGGAGGGATAAGGAATGACAAGGAGGGTCAATGAGGGACAAGGAGGGGCAATGAGGGACAAGGAGGGACAATAAGGGACAAGGAGGGACATGGTGGGACAAGGAGGGAAAAGGAAGGACAAGGACGGAAAAGGATGGAAAAGGACGGAAAAGGAGCGACAAGGAGGGACAGGGTGGGACAAGGAGGGAAAAGGAGTGACAAGATGGGACAAGTAGGGACAAGGAGGGACAAGATGGGACAAGTAGGGACAAGGAGGAACAAGCAGGGACAATGAGAGACAAGAAGGGACAAGGAGCGACACGGAGGGACAGGGAGGGACAGGGAGGGACAAGGAGTGACAATGAGAGGCAATGAGCGACAAGGAGGGACAATGAGAGGCAATGAGCGACAAGGAGGGACAAGGTGGGACCAGGAGGGACAAGAACGGACAAGGAGGGACCAGTAGTGGCAAGGAGGGACAAGGAGGGACAAGGAGGGGCAATGAGTGGCAAGGAGGGACAAGGAGGGGCAATGAGGGACAAGGAGGGACCAGTAGGGGCAAGGAGTGACAAGGAATGACAGGGAGGGTCAATGAGAGGCAATGAGCGACAAGGAGGGTCAATGAGGGACAATAAGGGACAAGGTGGGACCAGGAGCGACCAGGAGGGACAAGGAGGGACAAGGAAGGACAAGGATGGAAAAGGAGCGACAAGCAGGGACAAGGAGGGACAATGAGGGACAAATAGTGTCAACGAGGGTGAAGGAGGGTCAATGATGGTCAAGGAGGGACAAGGAGAGACAAGGATTGACAAGGAGGGACAAGGAGGGAAAAGGAGTACAAGGAGTGGCAATGAGGTCAAGGAGGGTCAAGGAGGGACAAGGAGGCATAAGGATGGACACGGATGGACAAGGATGGAAAGGAGGTAAAAGGAGGTAAATGGAGGGAAAAGGAGGGACAAGGAGGGACAAGGAGTGACAAGGAGGGACAAGGAGGGACCAATAGGGACAATGAGGGAGAAGAAGGGGCATGGAGCGACATGGAGGGACAGGGAGGGAAAAGGAGGGAAAAGGATGGTCACGGAGGGTCAAGGAGGGACGAGGATGAACAAAGAGTGGCATTTAGGGACAAGGAGGGAAAAAGAGGGACGAGGAGGGACAAGAACGGACAAGGAGGGACCAGTAGGGACACGGAGGGACACGGAGGGACCAGTAGGGACACGGAGGGACCAGTAGGGACAAGCAGGAACAATGAGGGACAATGAGGGACAAGAAGGGACAAGGAGTGACACGGAGTGACAAGGAGGGAAAAGGAGGGACAAGGAGGGAAAAGGATGGTCACAGAGGGTCAAGGAGGGACACGGAGGGACAAGGTTGGGCAATGATGGACAAGGAGTGGCAATTAGGGACAAGGAGGGAAAAAGAGGGACAATGGTGGGACAAGGAGGGACAAGGATGGACAAGGAGGAATAAGGAGTGACAAGGAGGGAAAAGGATGGTCACGGAGCGACGAGGATGGACAAGGTTGGCAATGAGGGACAAGGAAGGACAAGGAGGAACAAGGAGTGACAAGCTGGGGCAATGAGGGACAAGGAGGGACAAGCAGGAACAAGCAGGGTCAAGGAGGGCCAAGGAGGGTCAAGGATGGACAAGGGGGGTCAAGGAGGGACATGGATGGACGCGGCAATGAGGGGCACGGAGGGAAAAGGTTGGGCAATGAGGGACAAGGAGTGGCAATGAGGGGCAATGGGGGCAATGAGGTACAATGACGAACAAGGAGGGACAATGTGGGACGAGGAGGGAAAAAGAGAAAAGAACGGACAAGGAGGGACCAGTAGGGACAAGGAATGACACGGAGGGACAAGGAGTGGCAATGAGGGACAAAGAGGAACAAGCAGGGACAAAGACGGACAAGAAGGGTCAAAAAGGGACAAGGAGAAACAAGGAGAGACAAGCAGAGAAAAGGAGAGACAAGGATTGACAAGGAGAGACAAGGAGGGAAAAGGAGGACAAGGAGGGACAAGGAGTGGCAATGAGGGACAAGGAATGACAAGGAGGGATAAGGATGGTCACGGAGGGACGAGGATGGACAAGGTTGGGCAATGAGGGACAAGGAGTGACAAGGAGGGACAATGAGGGACAAAGAGTGTCAACGAGGGTGAAGGAGGTTCAAAAAGGGTCAAGGAGGGACAAGGAGAGACAAGGATTGACAAGGACGGACAAGGAGGGAAAAGGAGGACAAGGAGTGGCAATGAGGTCAAGGAGGGTCAAGGAGGGACAAGGAGGCATAAAGATGGACAAGGATGGACAAGGAGGTAAAAGGAGGGACAAGGAGGGACAAGGAGTGACAAGGAGGGAAAAGGAGGGACAAGGATGGACAATGAGGGGCAATGAGCGACAAGGATGAACAAGCAGGGACAAGGAGGGGCAATGAGTGGCAATGAGGGACACGGAGGGACAAGGTTGAGCAATGAGGGACAAGGAGGGACACGGAGGGAAAAGGTGGGACAAGGACTGACAAGGAGGGACAAGGGGGACAAAGGGGAACAAGCAGGGACAATGAGGGACAAGAAGGGACAGGGAGGGAGAAGGAGTGACAAGGAGGGACAAGCAGGGACAAGGAGGGAATGGAGGGGCAAGGATGACAAAGAGGGACAAGGAGGAACAAGTAGGGGCAAGAAGGGACAGGGAGGGAGAAGGAGGGGCAAGGAGTGACAGGGAGGGGCAAGCATGGACAAGCAGGACAAATGAGGAACAAGGTGGGAAAAGGAGGGACACGAAGGGACAAGGAGGGACAATGATGGACAATGAGTGGCAATGAGGGACAAGGTTGGGCAATGAGGTACAAGAAGGGAAAAGGAGCGACAAGTAGGGACAAGGAGGGAAAAGGAGGGACAAGATGGGACAATGATGGACATGGAGGGACAAGGATTGAAAAGGAGGGACAAGGAGGAACAAGCAGGGACAATGAGGGACAAGGTGGGACAGGGAGGGAGAAGGAGGGACAAGGAGTGACAAGGAGGGACGAGCATGGATAAGCAGGGACAAGGAGGGGTAATGAGGGACAAGGAGGGAAAAGGATGGAAAAGGACGGAAAAGGACGGAAAAGGACGGAAAAGGACGGAAAAGGAGCGACAAGGAGCGACAAGGAGGGACATGGTGGGGCAAGGAGGGAAAAGGAGTGACAAGATGGGACAAGGAGGGACAAGATGGGACAAGTAGGGACAAGGAGGAACAAGCAGGGACAATGAGAGACAAGAAGGGACAAGGAGCGACACGGAGGGACAGGGAGGGACAATGAGGGACAAGGAGGGACAAGGAGTGACATTGAGAGGCAATGAGCGACAAGGAGGGACAAGGTGGGACCAGGAGGGACAATAAGGGACCAGGTGGGACCAGGAGGGACAAGAACGGACAAGGAGGGACAAGGAGGGACCAGTAGTGGCAAGGAGGAACAAGGAGGGGCAATGAGTGACAAGGAGGGACAATGAGTGGCAAGGAGGGACAATGAGGGACAAGGAGGGGCAATGAGGGACAAGGAGGGACCAGTAGGGGCAAGGAGGGACAAGGAATGACAGGGAGGGTCAATGAGAGGCAATGAGCGACAATGAGGGACAAGGAGGGTCAATGAGGGACAAGGAGGGACAATAAGGGACAAGGTGGGACCAGGAGCGACCAGGAGGGACAAGGAGGGACAAGGAAGGACAAGGATGGAATAGGAGCGACAAGCAGGGACAAGGAGGGACAATGAGGGACAAAGAGTGTCAACGAGGGTGAAGGAGGGTCAATGATGGTCAAGGAGGGACAAGGAGAGACAAGGATTGACAAGGAGGCACAAGGAGGGAAAAGGAGTACAAGGAGTGGCAATGAGGTCAAGGAGGGTCAAGGAGGGACAAGGAGGCATAAGGATGGACAAGGATGGAAAGGAGGTAAAAGGAGGGACAAGGATGGACAATGAGGGGCAATGAGCGACAAGGATGAACAAGCAGGGACAAGGAGGGGCAATGAGGGACACGGAGGGACAAGGTGGGACAAGTAGGGACAAGGAGGGACAAAGGGGAACAAGCAGGGACAATGAGGGACAAGAAGGGACAGGGAGGGAAAAGGAGGGACACGAAGGGACAAGGGGGGACAATGATGGACAATGAGTGGCAATGAGGGACAATGAGGGACAAGGCTGGGCAATGAGGTACAAGGAGGGAAAAGGAGCGACAAGTAGGGACAAGGAGGGACAAGATGGGACAATGATGGACATGGAGGGACAAGGATTGACAATGAGGGACAAGGAGGGACAGGGAGGGAGAAGGAGGGAGAAGGAGTGACAAGGAGGGACAAGCATGGATAAGCAGGGACAAGGAGGGGTAATGAGGGACAAGGAGGGAAAAGGTGGGACACGAAGGGACAAGGAGGGACAATGATGGATAATGAGAGGCAATGAGGAACAATGAGGGACACGGAGGGACAAGGTTGGGCAATGAGGGACAAGGAGTGGCAATGAGGGGCAATGAGGTACAAGGACGGACACGGAGGGGCAATGAGGGACAATAAGGGACAAGGTGGGACCAGGAGGGGCAAGGAGGGACAAGGAGGGACCAGTAGGGGCAAGGAGGGATAAGGAATGACAAGGAGGGTCAATGAGAGGCAATGAGCGACAATGAGAGACAAGGAGGGACAAGGAGGGACAATAAGGGACAAGGAGGGACATGGTGGGACAAGGAGGGACATGGTGGGACCAGGAGGGACAAGGAGGGACAAGGAGGGACAAGGAGGGACAAGGAGGGACAAGGAGGGACAAGGAGGGACAAGGAGGGACAAGGAAGGACAAGGATGGAAAAGGAGCGACAAGGAGGGACATGGTGGGACAAGGAGGGAAAAGGAGTGACAAGATGGGACAAGTAGGGACAAGGAGGAACAAGGAGCGACACGGAGGGACATGGAGGGAAAAGGTGGGACCAGGAGGGACAATAAGGGACAAGGTGGGACCAGGAGGGACAAGAACGGACAAGGAGGGACAAAGAGGGACCAGTAGTGGCAAGGTGGGACAAGGAGGGGCAATGAGAGGCAAGGAGGGGCAATGAGGGTCAAGGAGGGGCAAGGAGGGACAAGGAAGGACAAGGATGGAAAAGGACGGAAAAGGAGCGACAAGCAGGGACAAGGAGGGAAAAGGAGTGAAAAGGAGGGACAAGATGGGACAAGTAGGGACAAGGAGGGACAAGGATTGACAAGGAGGGGCAATGAGGGACAAGGAGGCACAGGGAAACACAAGGAGGAACAAGCAGGGACAATGAGGGTTAAGAAGGGAAAAGGAGCCACAAGGAGGGACAGGGAGGTAAAAGGAGGGACAAGGAGGGACTAAGAGTGACAAGGAGGGACAAGGAGGGACAATGATGTACAAGGAGGGACAGGGAAGGACAAGGAGGTACTAAGAGTGACCAGGAGTGACAAGTGGGAAAGGAGAGAAAAGGAGTGACAAGGAGGGTCAAGGAGGGTCAAGGAGGGTCAAGGAGGGTCAAGGAGGGTCAAGGAGTGGCAATGAGTGGCAATGAGGGACAAGGAGGGACAATAACGGACAAGGAGGAACAAAGAGGGACAAGGAGGGACATGGTGGTACAAGGAGGGACAAGGAGGGACAATGATGGACAATGAGGAACAATGAGGAGCAATGAGGGACAATGAGTGACAAGTGGGAAAAGGAGGGAAAAGGAGTGACATGGAGGGACAATGATGGACTAGGAGGAACAAGGACAGACAGGGAGGGACAAGGAGTGGCAATGATGGACAAGGAGGGACAAGGAGGGACAAAAACGGACAAGGAGGAACAAAGAGGGAGAAGGAGGGACATGGAGGTACAAGGAGGGACAAGGAGGGACAATGATGGACAAGGAGGAACAAGGAGGGACAAGGAGTGACAAGGAGGGACAAGGAGTGACAAGGAGGGACACGGAGGGACAAGGATGGACAATGAGGGACAAGGAGGAACAAGCAGGGACAAGGAGGGGCAATGAGTGGCAATGAGGGACAATGAGGGACAAGGAGGGACCAATAGGGACAAGGAGGAACAAGCAGGGACAATGAGGGAGAAGAAGGGTCAAGGAGCGACACGGAGGGACGGGGAGGGAAAAGGAGGGAAAAGGATGGTCACGGAGGGTCAAGGAGGGACGAGGATGAACAAAGAGTGGCATTTAGGGACAAGGAGGGAAAAAGAGGGACGAGGAGGGACAAGAGCGGACAAGGAGGGACCAGTAGGGACACGGAGGGACCAGTAGGGACAAGGAGGAACAAGCAGGGACAATGAGGGACAAGAAGGGACAAGGAGTGACACGGAGTGACAAGGAGGGAAAAGGATGGTCACGGAGCGACGAGGATGGACAAGGAAGGACAAGGAGGAACAAGGAGTGACAAGCTGGGGCAATGAGGGACAAGGAGGGACAAGTAGGGACAAGCAGGAGCAAGCAGGGACAAGGAGGGTCAAGGAGGGCCAAGGAGGGTCAAGGATGGACAAGGGGGGTCAAGGAGGGACATGGATGGACGCGGCAATGAGGGGCACGGAGGGACAAGGTTGGGCAATGAGGGACAAGGAGGGACAAGGAGTGGCAATGAGGGGCAATGGGGGCAATGAGGTACAAGGACGAACAAGGAGGGACAATGTGGGACGAGGAGGGAAAAGGAGAGAAAAGAACGGACAAGGAGGGACCAGTAGGGACAAGGAATGACACGGAGGGTCAATGAGGGACAAGGATTGACAAGGAGTGGTAATGAGGGACAAGGAGGAACAAGCAGGGACAAAGACGGACAAGAAGGGTCAAAGAGGGACAAGGAGAAACAAGGAGAGACAAGCAGAGAAAAGGAGAGACAAGGATTGACAAGGAGAGACAAGGAGGGAAAAGGGGGGAAAAGGAGGGAAAAGGAGGACAAGGAGGGACAAGGAGTGGCAATGAGGGACAAGGAGTGACAAGGAGGGATAAGGATGGTCACGGAGGGACGAGGATGGACAAGGTTGGGCAATGAGGGACAAGGAGTGACAAGGAGGGACAATGAGGGACAAAGAGTGTCAACGAGGGTGAAGGAGGGTCAATAAGGGTCAAGGAGGGACAAGGAGAGACAAGGATTGACAAGGAGGGAAAAGGAGGACAAGGAGTGGCAATGAGGTCAAGGAGGGACAAGGAGGCATAAAGATGGACAAGGATGGACAAGGAGGTAAAAGGAGGGACAAGGAGTGACAAGGAGGGACAAGGATGGACAATGAGGGACAAGGAGGAACAAGCAGGGACAAGGAGGGGCAATGAGTGACAATTAGGGACACGGAGGGACAAGGTTGGGCAATGAGGGGCACGGAGGGACAAGGTGGGACCAGGAGGGAAAAGGAGTGCCAATGAGGGACAAGGAGGGAAAAGGAGCGACAAGCAGAGACAAGGAGGGAAAAGGAGCGACAAGCAGGGACAAGGAGGGACAAAATGGGACAAGCAGGGACAAGGATGGGTAATAAGGAACAAGAAGGGAAAAGGAGGGACACTAAGGGACAAGGAGGGAAAAGTAGGGACAAGGATGGACAATGAGGGGCAATGAGGGACACGTAGGGACAAGGTTGGACAATGAGGGACAAGGAGTGGCAATGATAGACATGTAGAGACAAGAATTGACAAGGAGGGAAAAGGAGCACAAGGAGGGACAAGGAGTGGCAATAAGGTCAAGGAGGGACAAGGATGGACAATTAGGGACAAGGAGGTAAAAGGAGGGACGAGGAGTGACAAGGAGGGACAAGGATGGGTGATGAGGGGCAATGATTGACAAGGAGGGACAAGGTGGGACCAGGAGGGAAAAGGTGGCACAAGGAGGGAAAAGGATGAACAATGAGGGGCAATGAGGGACACGGAGGGACAAGGTTGGGCAATGAGGGACAAGGAGTGGCAATGAGGGGCAATGAGGTACAAGGACGGACACGGAGAGACACGGATGGAAAAGGAGGGACAATGATGGACTAGGAGGAACAAGGAGGGACAGGGAGGGACAAGGAGTGGCAATGAGGGACAAGGAGGGACAAGGAGGGACAAGAACGGACAAGGAGGAACAAAGAGGGAGAAGAAGGGACATGGAGGTACAAGAACGGACAAGGAGGAACAAAGTGGGACAAGGAGGTACAAGGAGGGACAAGGAGGGACAATGAGGAACAAGGAGGAGCAAGGAGTGACAAGTGGGAAGAGGAGTGACAAGGAGGGACAATGATGGACTAGGAGGAATAAGGAGGGACAGGGAGGGACAAGGAGTGTTAATGAGGGACAAGGAGGGACAAGGAGGGACAAGAACGGACAAGGAGGAACAAAGAGGGAGAAGAAGGGACATGGAGGTACAAGAACGGACAAGGAGGAACAAAGTGGGACATGGAGGTACAAGGAGGTACAAGGAGGGACAATGATGGACAAGTGGGAAAAGGAGGGAAAAGGAGTGACATGGAGGGACAAAAACGGACAAGGAGGAACAAAGAGGGAGAAGGAGGGACATGGAGGTACAAGGAGGGACAAGGAGGGACAATGATGGACAAGGAGGAACAAGGAGGGACAAGGAGTGACAAGGAGGGACAAGGAGTGACAAGGAGGGACACGGAGGGACAAGGAGGGACAATGATGGACAATGAGGGACAAGGAGGAACAAGCAGGGTCAAGGAGGGGCAATGAGTGGCAATGAGGGACAATGAGGGACAAGGAGGGACCAATAGGGACAAGGAGGAACAAGCAGGGACAATGAGGGAGAAGAAGGGGCAATGAGCGACACGGAGGGACAGGGAGGGAAAAGGAGGGAAAAGGATGGTCACGGAGGGTCAAGGAGGGACGAGGATGAACAAAGAGTGGCATTTAGGGACAAGGAGGGAAAAAGAGGGACGAGGAGGGACAAGAACGGACAAGGAGGGACCAGTAGGGACACGGAGGGACCAGTAGGGACACGGAGGGACCAGTAGGGACAAGGAGGAACAAGCAGGGACAATGAGGGACAAGAAGGGACAAGGAGTGACACGGAGTGACAAGGAGGGAAAAGGAGGGACAAGGAGGGAAAAGGATGGTCACAGAGGGTCAAGGAGGGACGAGGATGAACAAGGAGGGACACGGAGGGACAAGGTTGGGCAATGATGGACAAGGAGTGGCAATTAGGGACAAGGAGGGAAAAAGAGGGACAATGGTGGGACAAGGATGGACAAGGAGGAATAAGGAGTGACAAGGAGTGACAAGGAGGGAAAAAGATGGTCACGGAGCGACGAGGATGGACAAGGAAGGACAAGGAGGAACAAGGAGTGACAAGCTGGGGCAATGAGGGACAAGGAGGGACAAGTAGGGACAAGCAGGAGCAAGCAGGGACAAGGAGGGTCAAGGAGGGCCAAGGAGGGTCAAGGATGGACAAGGGGGGTCAAGGAGGGACATGGATGGACGCGGCAATGAGGGGCACGGAGGGACAAGGTTGGGCAATGAGGGACAAGGAGGGACAAGGAGTGGCAATGAGGGGCAATGGGGGCAATGAGGTACAAGGACGAACAAGGAGGGACAATGTGGGACGAGGAGGGAAAAGGAGAGAAAAGAACGGACAAGGAGGGACCAGTAGGGACAAGGAATGACACGGAGGGTCAATGAGGGACAAGGATTGACAAGGAGTGGTAATGAGGGACAAGGAGGGACAAGGAGGAACAAGCAGGGACAAAGACGGACAAGAAGGGTCAAAGAGGGACAAGGACAAACAAGGAGAGACAAGCAGAGAAAAGGAGAGACAAGGATTGACAAGGAGAGACAAGGAGGGAAAAGGAGGGAAAAGGAGGACAAGGAGGGACAAGGAGTGGCAATGAGGGACAAGGAGTGACAAGGAGGGATAAGGATGGTCACGGAGGGACGAGGATGGACAAGGTTGGGCAATGAGGGACAAGGAGTGACAAGGAGGGACAATGAGGGACAAAGAGTGTCAACGAGGGTGAAGGAGGGTCAATAAGGGTCAAGGAGGGACAAGGAGAGACAAGGATTGACAAGGAGGGAAAAGGAGGACAAGGAGTGGCAATGAGGTCAAGGAGGGACAAGGAGGCATAAAGATAGACAAGGATGGACAAGGAGGTAAAAGGAGGGACAAGGAGGGACAAGGAGTGACAAGGAGGGACAAGGATGGACAATGAGGGGCAATGAGGGGCAATGAGCGACAAGGATGAACAAGCAGGGACAAGGAGGGGCAATGAGTGGCAATGAGGGACACGGAGGGACAAGGTTGAGTAATGAGGTACAAGAAGGGAAAAGGAGCGACAAGTAGGGACAAGGAGGGACAAGATGGGACAATGATGGACATGGAGGGACAAGGATTGACAAGGAGGGACAAGGATGGACAAGCAGGGACAATGAGGGACAAGGTGGGACAGGGAGGGAGAAGGAGGGACAAGGAGGGACGAGCATGGATAAGCAGGGACAAGGAGGGGTAATGAGGGACAAGGAGGGAAAAGGAGGGACACGAAGGGACAAGGAGGGACAATGATGGATAATGAGAGGCAATGAGGAACACGGACACGGAGGGACAAGTAGTGGCAATGAGGGGCAATGAGGTACAAGGACGGACACGGAGGGACACGGATGGAAAAGGAGGGACCAGTAGGGGCAAGGAGGGACAAGGAGGGTCAATGAACGACAAGGAGGGGCAATGAGGGGCAATGAGGGACAAGGAAGGACAATAAGGGACAAGGTGGGACCAGGAGGGACAAGGAGGGGCAAGGAGGGACAAGGAGGGCCAGTAGGGGCAAGGAGGGATAAGGAATGACAAGGAGGGTCAATGAGGGACAAGGAGGGGCAATGAGGGACAAGGAGGGACAATAAGGGACAAGGAGGGACATGGTGGGACAAGGAGGGAAAAGGAAGGACAAGGACGGAAAAGGATGGAAAAGGACGGAAAAGGAGCGACAAGGAGGGACAGGGTGGGACAAGGAGGGAAAAGGAGTGACAAGATGGGACAAGTAGGGACAAGGAGGGACAAGATGGGACAAGTAGGGACAAGGAGGAACAAGCAGGGACAATGAGAGACAAGAAGGGACAAGGAGCGACACGGAGGGACAGGGAGGGACAGGGAGGGACAAGGAGTGACAATGAGAGGCAATGAGCGACAAGGAGGGACAATGAGAGGCAATGAGCGACAAGGAGGGACAAGGTGGGACCAGGAGGGACAAGAACGGACAAGGAGGGACCAGTAGTGGCAAGGAGGGACAAGGAGGGACAAGGAGGGGCAATGAGTGGCAAGGAGGGACAAGGAGGGGCAATGAGGGACAAGGAGGGACCAGTAGGGGCAAGGAGTGACAAGGAATGACAGGGAGGGTCAATGAGAGGCAATGAGCGACAAGGAGGGTCAATGAGGGACAATAAGGGACAAGGTGGGACCAGGAGCGACCAGGAGGGACAAGGAGGGACAAGGAAGGACAAGGATGGAAAAGGAGCGACAAGCAGGGACAAGGAGGGACAATGAGGGACAAATAGTGTCAACGAGGGTGAAGGAGGGTCAATGATGGTCAAGGAGGGACAAGGAGAGACAAGGATTGACAAGGAGGGACAAGGAGGGAAAAGGAGTACAAGGAGTGGCAATGAGGTCAAGGAGGGTCAAGGAGGGACAAGGAGGCATAAGGATGGACACGGATGGACAAGGATGGAAAGGAGGTAAAAGGAGGTAAATGGAGGGAAAAGGAGGGACAAGGAGGGACAAGGAGTGACAAGGAGGGACAAGGAGGGACCAATAGGGACAATGAGGGAGAAGAAGGGGCAAGGAGCGACATGGAGGGACAGGGAGGGAAAAGGAGGGAAAAGGATGGTCACGGAGGGTCAAGGAGGGACGAGGATGAACAAAGAGTGGCATTTAGGGACAAGGAGGGAAAAAGAGGGACGAGGAGGGACAAGAACGGACAAGGAGGGACCAGTAGGGACACGGAGGGACACGGAGGGACCAGTATGGACACGGAGGGACCAGTAGGGACAAGCAGGAACAATGAGGGACAATGAGGGACAAGAAGGGACAAGGAGTGACACGGAGTGACAAGGAGGGAAAAGGAGGGACAAGGAGGGAAAAGGATGGTCACAGAGGGTCAAGGAGGGACACGGAGGGACAAGGTTGGGCAATGATGGACAAGGAGTGGCAATTAGGGACAAGGAGGGAAAAAGAGGGACAATGGTGGGACAAGGAGGGACAAGGATGGACAAGGAGGAATAAGGAGTGACAAGGAGGGAAAAGGATGGTCACGGAGCGACGAGGATGGACAAGGTTGGCAATGAGGGACAAGGAAGGACAAGGAGGAACAAGGAGTGACAAGCTGGGGCAATGAGGGACAAGGAGGGACAAGTAGGGACAAGCAGGAACAAGCAGGGTCAAGGAGGGCCAAGGAGGGTCAAGGATGGACAAGGGGGGTCAAGGAGGGACATGGATGGACGCGGCAATGAGGGGCACGGAGGGAAAAGGTTGGGCAATGAGGGACAAGGAGTGGCAATGAGGGGCAATGGGGGCAATGAGGTACAATGACGAACAAGGAGGGACAATGTGGGACGAGGAGGGAAAAAGAGAAAAGAACGGACAAGGAGGGACCAGTAGGGACAAGGAATGACACGGAGGGACAAGGAGTGGCAATGAGGGACAAGGAGGAACAAGCAGGGACAAAGACGGACAAGAAGGGTCAAAAAGGGACAAGGAGAAACAAGGAGAGACAAGCAGAGAAAAGGAGAGACAAGGATTGACAAGGAGTGACAAGGAGGGAAAAGGAGGACAAGGAGGGACAAGGAGTGGCAATGAGGGACAAGGAATGACAAGGAGGGATAAGGATGGTCACGGAGGGACGAGGATGGACAAGGTTGGGCAATGAGGGACAAGGAGTGACAAGGAGGGACAATGAGGGACAAAGAGTGTCAACGAGGGTGAAGGAGGTTCAAAAAGGGTCAAGGAGGGACAAGGAGAGACAAGGATTGACAAGGACGGACAAGGAGGGAAAAGGAGGACAAGGAGTGGCAATGAGGTCAAGGAGGGTCAAGGAGGGACAAGGAGGCATAAAGATGGACAAGGATGGACAAGGAGGTAAAAGGAGGGACAAGGAGGGACAAGGAGTGACAAGGAGGGAAAAGGAGGGACAAGGATGGACAATGAGGGGCAATGAGCGACAAGGATGAACAAGCAGGGACAAGGAGGGGCAATGAGTGGCAATGAGGGACACGGAGGGACATGGTTGAGCAATGAGGGACAAGGAGGGACACGGAGGGAAAAGGTGGGACAAGGACTGACAAGGAGGGACAAGGGGGACAAAGGGGAACAAGCAGGGACAATGAGGGACAAGAAGGGACAGGGAGGGAGAAGGAGTGACAAGGAGGGACAAGCAGGGACAAGGAGGGAATGGAGGGGCAAGGATGACAAAGAGGGACAAGGAGGAACAAGTAGGGGCAAGAAGGGACAGGGAGGGAGAAGGAGGGGCAAGGAGTGACAGGGAGGGGCAAGCATGGACAAGCAGGACAAATGAGGAACAAGGTGGGAAAAGGAGGGACACGAAGGGACAAGGAGGGACAATGATGGACAATGAGTGGCAATGAGGGACAAGGTTGGGCAATGAGGTACAAGAAGGGAAAAGGAGCGACAAGTAGGGACAAGGAGGGAAAAGGAGGGACAAGATGGGACAATGATGGACATGGAGGGACAAGGATTGAAAAGGAGGGACAAGGAGGAACAAGCAGGGACAATGAGGGACAAGGTGGGACAGGGAGGGAGAAGGAGGGACAAGGAGTGACAAGGAGGGACGAGCATGGATAAGCAGGGACAAGGAGGGGTAATGAGGGACAAGGAGGGAAAAGGATGGAAAAGGACGGAAAAGGACGGAAAAGGACGGAAAAGGACGGAAAAGGAGCGACAAGGAGCGACAAGGAGGGACATGGTGGGGCAAGGAGGGAAAAGGAGTGACAAGATGGGACAAGGAGGGACAAGATGGGACAAGTAGGGACAAGGAGGAACAAGCAGGGACAATGAGAGACAAGAAGGGACAAGGAGCGACACGGAGGGACAGGGAGGGACAATGAGGGACAAGGAGGGACAAGGAGTGACATTGAGAGGCAATGAGCGACAAGGAGGGACAAGGTGGGACCAGGAGGGACAATAAGGGACCAGGTGGGACCAGGAGGGACAAGAACGGACAAGGAGGGACAAGGAGGGACCAGTAGTGGCAAGGAGGAACAAGGAGGGGCAATGAGTGACAAGGAGGGACAATGAGTGGCAAGGAGGGACAATGAGGGACAAGGAGGGGCAATGAGGGACAAGGAGGGACCAGTAGGGGCAAGGAGGGACAAGGAATGACAGGGAGGGTCAATGAGAGGCAATGAGCGACAATGAGGGACAAGGAGGGTCAATGAGGGACAAGGAGGGACAATAAGGGACAAGGTGGGACCAGGAGCGACCAGGAGGGACAAGGAGGGACAAGGAAGGACAAGGATGGAATAGGAGCGACAAGCAGGGACAAGGAGGGACAATGAGGGACAAAGAGTGTCAACGAGGGTGAAGGAGGGTCAATGATGGTCAAGGAGGGACAAGGAGAGACAAGGATTGACAAGGAGGCACAAGGAGGGAAAAGGAGTACAAGGAGTGGCAATGAGGTCAAGGAGGGTCAAGGAGGGACAAGGAGGCATAAGGATGGACAAGGATGGAAAGGAGGTAAAAGGAGGGACAAGGATGGACAATGAGGGGCAATGAGCGACAAGGATGAACAAGCAGGGACAAGGAGGGGCAATGAGGGACACGGAGGGACAAGGTGGGACAAGTAGGGACAAGGAGGGACAAAGGGGAACAAGCAGGGACAATGAGGGACAAGAAGGGACAGGGAGGGAAAAGGAGGGACACGAAGGGACAAGGGGGGACAATGATGGACAATGAGTGGCAATGAGGGACAATGAGGGACAAGGCTGGGCAATGAGGTACAAGGAGGGAAAAGGAGCGACAAGTAGGGACAAGGAGGGACAAGATGGGACAATGATGGACATGGAGGGACAAGGATTGACAATGAGGGACAAGGAGGGACAGGGAGGGAGAAGGAGGGAGAAGGAGTGACAAGGAGGGACAAGCATGGATAAGCAGGGACAAGGAGGGGTAATGAGGGACAAGGAGGGAAAAGGTGGGACACGAAGGGACAAGGAGGGACAATGATGGATAATGAGAGGCAATGAGGAACAATGAGGGACACGGAGGGACAAGGTTGGGCAATGAGGGACAAGGAGTGGCAATGAGGGGCAATGAGGTACAAGGACGGACACGGAGGGGCAATGAGGGACAATAAGGGACAAGGTGGGACCAGGAGGGGCAAGGAGGGACAAGGAGGGACCAGTAGGGGCAAGGAGGGATAAGGAATGACAAGGAGGGTCAATGAGAGGCAATGAGCGACAATGAGAGACAAGGAGGGACAAGGAGGGACAATAAGGGACAAGGAGGGACATGGTGGGACAAGGAGGGACATGGTGGGACCAGGAGGGACAAGGAGGGACAAGGAGGGACAAGGAGGGACAAGGAGGGACAAGGAAGGACAAGGATGGAAAAGGAGCGACAAGGAGGGACATGGTGGGACAAGGAGGGAAAAGGAGTGACAAGATGGGACAAGTAGGGACAAGGAGGAACAAGGAGCGACACGGAGGGACATGGAGGGAAAAGGTGGGACCAGGAGGGACAATAAGGGACAAGGTGGGACCAGGAGGGACAAGAACGGACAAGGAGGGACAAAGAGGGACCAGTAGTGGCAAGGTGGGACAAGGAGGGGCAATGAGAGGCAAGGAGGGGCAATGAGGGTCAAGGAGGGGCAAGGAGGGACAAGGAAGGACAAGGATGGAAAAGGACGGAAAAGGAGCGACAAGCAGGGACAAGGAGGGAAAAGGAGTGAAAAGGAGGGACAAGATGGGACAAGTAGGGACAAGGAGGGACAAGGATTGACAAGGAGGGGCAATGAGGGACAAGGAGGCACAGGGAAACACAAGGAGGAACAAGCAGGGACAATGAGGGTTAAGAAGGGAAAAGGAGCCACAAGGAGGGACAGGGAGGTAAAAGGAGGGACACGGAGGGACTAAGAGTGACAAGGAGGGACAAGGAGGGACAATGATGTACAAGGAGGGACAGGGAAGGACAAGGAGGTACTAAGAGTGACCAGGAGTGACAAGTGGGAAAGGAGAGAAAAGGAGTGACAAGGAGGGACAAGGAGGGACAATGAGGGACAAAGAGTGTCAACGAGGGTCAAGGAGGGTCAAGGAGGATCAAGGAATGTCAAGGAAGGTCAAGGAGGGACAAGGAGGTACAAGGAGGGACCAGGGTGGACAAGGAGGACAAGAAGGGTCAAGGAGAGGCAATGAGGGACAAGGAGGGAAAAGGTTGACAATGATGGTCAAGGAGGGACAAGGAGTGGCAATGAGGGGCAATGAGGTACAAGGCGGGATAAGGAGGGAAAAGGAGTGCCAAGGAGGGAAAAGGAGTGACAAGACGGGTCAAGGATGGCCACGGAGTGTCAAGGAGGGTCACGGAGTGTCAAGTATGGTCAAGCGGGGACAAGGAGGGGACAAGGAGGGGTAATGAGGGACAAGGAGGGACACGAAGGGACAGGGAGGGAAAAGGAGGGACAAGTATGGACAATGAGGGGCAATGAGGGACACGGAGGGACAAGGTTGGGCAATGAGGGACAAGGAGTGGCAATGAAGGACAAGGACGGACACGGATGGAAAAGGAGGGACAATGAGGGTCGAGGAGGGAAAAAGAGGGACAAGAACGGACAAGGACGGACAAGGAGGGACCAGTAGGGACAAGGAGGGACCAATAGGGACAAGGAGGAACAAGCAGGGACAATGAGGGCGAAGAAGGGGAAAGGAGCGACACGGAGGGACAGGGAGGGAAAAGGATGGTCACGGAGGGTCAAGGATGGACGAGGATGAACAAAGAGTGGCATTTAGGGACAAGGAAGGAAAAAGAGGGACGAGGAGGGAAAAGGAGGGACCAGAAGGGACACGGAGGGACCAGTAGGGACAAGGAGGAACAAGCAGGGACAAGAAGGGACAAGGAGTGGCACGGAGGGACAAGGAGGGAAAAGGATGGTCACAGAGGATCACAGAGGGTCAAGGAGGGACGAGGATGAACAAGGAGGGACACGGAGAGACAAGGTTGGGCAATGAGGTACAAGGAGGGAAAAGGAGCGACAAGCAGGGACAAGGAGGGAAAAGGAGGGACAAGATGGGACAATGAGGGACATGGAGGGACAAGGATTGACAAGAAGGGACAAGGAGGAACAAGCAGGGACAATGAGGGACAAGGAGGGACAGGGAGGGAGAAGGAGGGACAAGGAGGGACAAGCATGGATAAGCAGGGACAAGAAGGTGTAATGAGGGACAAGGAGGGAAAAGGAGGGAAAAGGAGGGAAAAGGAGGGACACGAAGGGACAAGGAGGGACAACGATGGATAATGAGAGGCAATGAGGGACACGGAGGGACAATGTTGGGCAAGGAGTGGCCATGAGGGGCAATGAGGTACAAGGACGGACACGGATGGAAAAGGAGGGATAATGAGGGACAAGGAGGGACCAGTAGGGCAAGGAGGGCAAGGAGGGTCAAGGAATGACAAGGATGGTCAATGAGAGGCAATGAACGAAAATGAGGGACAAGGAGGGGCAATGAGCGACAAGGAGGGACAATAAGGGACAAGGTGGGACCAGGAGGGACCAGGAGGGACAAGGAGGGACCAGTAGGGGCAAGGAGGGATAAGGAATGACAAGGAGGGTCAATGAGAGGCAATGAACGACAATGAGGGACATGGAGGGGCAATGAGGGACAATAAGGGACAAGGAGGGACATGGTGGAACCAGGAGGGACATGGTGGGACCAGGAGGGACATGGTGGGACCAGGAGGGACAAGGATGGAAAAGGACGGAAAAGGAGCGACAAGGGGGGACATGGTGGGACAAGGAGGGAAAAGGAGTGACAAGATGGGACAAGTAGGGACAAGGAGGGACAAGTAGGGACAAGGAGGGACAGGATGCACAAGGAGGAACAAGCAGGGACAATGAGGGACAAGAAGGGACAAGGAGCGACACGGTGGGACAGGGAGGGAAAAGGAGGGATAAGGAGTGACAAGGAGTGACAATGAGAGGCAATGAGCGACAATGAGCGACAAGGAGGGACAAGGAGGGACAAGGAGGGACAAGGAGGGACAATAAGGGACAAGGAGGGACAAGGTGGGACCAGGAGGGACAATAAGGGACAAGGTGGGACCAGGAGAGACAAGAACGGACAAGGAGGGACAAGGAGGGACCAGTAGTGGCAAGGAGGGACAAGGAGCGGCAATGAGAGGCAAGTAGTGGCAATGAGGGACAAGGAGGGGCAATGAGGGACAAGGAGGGACCAGTAGGGGCATCGAGGGAAAAGGAGGGACAAGGAATGACAGGGAGGGTCAATGAGAGGCAATGAGCGAAAAGGAGGGACAAGGAGGGAAAATAAGGGACAAGGAGGGACAAGGTGGGACCAGGAGGGACCAGGAGGGACAAGAAGGGGCAAGGAAGGACAAGGATGGAAAAGGACGGAAAAGGAGCGACAAGCAGGGACAAGGAGGGAAAAGGAGTGAAAAGGAGGGACAAGATGGGACAAGGAGGGACAAGGATTGACAAGGAGGGGCAATGAGGGACAAGGAGGCACAAGGAAGCACAAGGAGGAACCAGCAGGGACAATGAGGGATAAGAAGGGACAAGGAGCCACACGGAGGGACAGGGAGGGAAAAGGAGGGACAAGGTGGGACAAGGAGGGACAAGGTGGGACAAGGAGGGACAAGAAGGGACAAGGAGGGACAAGGAGTGACAAGGAGGGACAAGGAGGGACAAGGAGGGACAAGGAGGGACAAGGAGGGACAAGGAGGGACAAGGAGGGACAAGGAGGGACAAGGAGGGACAAGGAGGGACAAGGAGGGACAAGGAGGGACAAGGAGGGACAAGGAGAGACAAGGAGGGACAAGGAGGGACACGGATGGACAGAGAGGGGCAAGGATTAACAAGGAGGGACACGAAGGGACAAGGAGGGGCAAGGATGGGCAATATGGGGCAATGAGGAACAAGCTGGGACAAGGAGGGGCAATGCGTGGCAATGAGGGACAATGAGGGACAAGGAGGGACAATAAGGGACAAGGAGGGACAAGAAGGGACAAGGAGTGACAGGGAGGAAGAAGGAGGGACATGCATGGATAAGCAGGGACAAGGAGGGGTAATGAGGGACAAGGGGGGAAAAGGAGGGACACGAAGGGACAAGGAGGGACAATGATGGACAATGAGGGGCAATGAGTGACAAGGATGAACATGCAGGGACAAGGAGGGACAATGAGGGACAAGGAGGGACATGGAGGGACAAGCATGGACAAGCAGGACAAGGAGGGGTAATGAGGGACAAGATGGGACAATGAGGGACATGGAGGGACAAGGATTGACAAGGAGGAACAAGCAGGAACAATTAGGGAAAAGGAGGGACAAGATGGGACAATGAGGGACATGGAGGGACAAGGATTGACAAGGAGGAACAAGCAGGAACAATGAGGGAAAAGGAGGGACAAGATGGAACAATGAGGGACATGGAGGGACAAGGATTGACAAGGAGGAACAAGCAGGGACAATGAGGGACAAGGAGTGACAGGGAGGAAGAAGGAGGGACAAGCATGGATAAGCAGGGACAAGGTGGGGTAATGAGGGACAAGGGGGGAAAAGGAGGGACACGAAGGGACAAGGAGGGACAATGATGGACAATGAGGGGCAATGAGTGACAAGGATGAACATGCAGGGACAAGGAGGGACAATGAGGGACACGGAGGGACAAGGTGGGACAAGGAGGGACAAGGAGGGACAAGGAGGGACAAGCATGGACAAGCAGGACAAGGAGGGGTAATGAGGGACAAGGTGGGAAAAGGAGGGACACGAAGGGACAATGATGGACAATGAGGGGCAATGAGTGACACGGAGGGAAAAGACGGAAAAGGACAAGAGGGAAAAGGAGGACAAGGAGTGGCAATGAGGTCAAGGAGGGTCAAGGAGGGACAAGGAGGCATAAAGATGGACAAGGATGGACAAGGAGGTAAAAGGAGGGACAAGGAGGGACAAGGAGCGACAAGGAGGGAAAAGGAGGGACAAGGATGGACAATGAGGGGCAATGAGGGGCAATGAGCGACAAGGATGAACAAGCAGGGACAAGGAGGGGCAATGAGTGGCAATGAGGGACACGGAGGGACAAGGTTGAGCAATGAGGTACAAGAAGGGAAAAGGAGCGACAAGTAGGGACAAGGTGGGAAAAGGAGGGACAAGATGGGACAATGATGGACATGGAGGGACAAGGATTGACAAGGAGGGACAAGGAAGAACAAGCAGGGACAATGAGGGACAAGGTGGGACAGGGAGGGAGAAGGAGGGACAAGGAGGGACGAGCATGGATAAGCAGGGACAAGGAGGGGTAATGAGGGACAAGGAGGGAAAAGGAGGGATACGAAGGGACAAGGAGGGACAATGATGGATAATGAGAGGCCATGAGGAACAATGAGGGACACGGAGGGACAAGTTTGGGCAATGAGGGACAAGTAGTGGCAATGAGGGGCAATGAGGTACAAGGACGGACACGGATGGAAAAGGAGGGACAAGGAGGGACCAGTAGGGGCAAGGAGGGACAAGGATGGTCAATGAGTGGCAATGAACGACAAGGAGGGGCAATGAGGGACAAGGAGGGACAATAAGGGACAAGGTGGGACCAGGAGGGACAAGGAGGGGCAAGGTGGGACAAGGAGGGCCAGTAGGGGCAAGGAGGGATAAGGAATGACAAGGAGGGTCAATGAGAGGCAATGAGCGACAATGAGGGACAAGGAGGGGCAATGAGGGACAAGGAGGGACAATAAGGGACAAGGAGGGACATGGTGGGACATGGAGGGACATGGTGGGACCAGGAGGGACAAGGAGGGAAAAGGAAGGACAAGGACGGAAAAGGATGGAAAAGGACGGAAAAGGAGCGACAAGGAGGGACATGGTGGGACAAGGAGGGAAAAGGAGTGACAAGATGGGACAAGTAGGGACAAAGAGGGACAAGATGGGACAAGTAGGGACAAGTAGGGACAAGGAGGAACAAGCAGGGACAATGAGAGACAAGAAGGGACAAGGAGCGACACGGAGGGACAGGGAGGGACAAGGAGTGACAATGAGAGGCAATGAGCGACAAGGAGGGACAAGGTGGGACCAGGAGGGACAATAAGGGACCAGGTGGGACCAGGAGGGACAAGGAGGGACAAGGAGGGACCAGTAGTGGCAAGGAGGGACAAGGAGGGGCAATGAGTGGCAAGGAGGGACAATGAGGGACAAGGAGGGGCAATGAGGGACAAGGAGGGACAAGGAATGACAGGGAGGGTCAATGAGAGGCAATGAGCGACAAGGAGGGTCAATGAGGGACAATAAGGGACAAGGTGGGACCAGGAGCGACCAGGAGGGACAAGGAGGGACAAGGAAGGACAAGGATGGAAAAGGATGGAAAAGGAGCGACAAGCAGGGACAAGGAGGGACAATGAGGGACAAAGAGTGTCAACGAGGGTGAAGGAGGGTCAATGATGGTCAAGGAGGGACAAGGAGAGACAAGGAGTGACAAGGAGGGAAAAGGAGGGACAAGGATGGACAATGAGGGGCAATGAGCGACAAGGATGAACAAGCAGGGACAAGGAGGGGCAATGAGGGACACGGAGGGACAAGGTTGAGCAATGAGGGACAAGGAGGGACAATAACGGACAAGGAGGAACAAAGAGGGACAAGGAGGGACATGGAGGTACAAGGAGGGACAAGGAGGGACAATGATGGACAATGAGGAACAAGGAGGAGCAAGGAGGGACAATGAGTGACAAGTGGGAAAAGGAGGGAAAAGGAGGGACAATGATGGACTAGGAGGAACAAGGACAGACAGGGAGGGACAAGGAGTGGCAATGAGTGGCAATGAGGGACAAGGAGGGACAAGAACGGACAAGGAGGAACAAAGAGGGAGAAGGAGGGATATGGAGGTACAAGGAGGGACAAGGAGGGACAATGATGGACAAGGAGGAACAAGGAGGGACAAGGAGTGACAAGGAGGGACAAGGAGTGACAAGCAGGGACAAGGAGGGGCAATGAGTGGCAATGAGGGACCAGTAGGGACAAGTAGGGACAAGGAGGGACCAATAGGGACAAGGAGGAACAAGCAGGGACAATGAGGGAGAAGAAGGGGCAAGGAGCGACACGGAGGGACAGGGAGGGAAAAGGAGGGAAAAGGATGGTCACGGAGGGTCAAGGAGGGACGAGGATGAACAAAGAGTGGCATTTAGGGACAAGGAGGGAAAAAGAGGGACGAGGAGGGACAAGAACGGACAAGGAGGGACCAGTAGGGACACGGAGGGACCAGTAGGGACACGGAGGGACCAGTAGGGACAAGGAGGAACAAGCAGGGACAATGAGGGACAAGAAGGGACAAGGAGTGACACGGAGTGACAAGGAGGGAAAAGGATGGTCACAGAGGATCACACGAGGGACACGGAGGGACAAGGTTGGGCAATGATGGACAAGGAGTGGCAATTAGGGACAAGGAGGGAAAAAGAGGGACAACGGAGGGACCAGTAGGGACAAGGAGGAACAAGCAGGGACAATGAGGGACAAGAAGGGACAAGGAGTGACACGGAGTGACAAGGAGGGAAAAGGATGGTCACAGAGGATCACACAGAGGGACACGGAGGGACAAGGTTGGGCAATGATGGACAAGGAGTGGCAATTAGGGACAAGGAGGGAAAAAGAGGGACAATGGTGGGACAAGGAGGGACAAGGATGGACAAGGAGGAATAAGGAGTGACAAGGAGTGACAAGGAGGGAAAAGGATGGTCACGGAGCGACGAGGATGGACAAGGTTGGCAATGAGGGACAAGGAAGGACAAGGAGGAACAAGGAGTGACAAGCTGGGGCAATGAGGGACAAGGAGGGACAAGTAGGGACAAGCAGGAACAAGCAGGGACAAGGAGGGCCAAGGAGGGTCAAGAATGGACAAGGGGGTCAAGGAGGGACATGGATGGACGCGGCAATGAGGGGCACGGAGGGACAAGGTTGGGCAATGAGGGACAAGGAGGGACAAGGAGTGGCAATGAGGGGCAATGGGGGCAATGAGGTACAAGGACGAACAAGGAGGGACAATGTGGGACGAGGAGGGAAAAGGAGAGAAAAGAACGGACAAGGATGGACCAGTAGGGACAAGGAATGACACGGAGGGTCAATGAGGGACAAGGATTGACAAGGAGTGGCAATGAGGGACAAGGAGGGACAAGGAGGAACAAGCAGGGACAAAGACGGACAAGAAGGGTCAAAGAGGGACAAGGAGAGACAAGCAGAGAAAAGGAGAGACAAGGATTGACAAGGAGAGACAAGGAGGGAAAAGGGGGGAAAGGAGGGAAAAGGAGGACAAGGAGTGGCAATGAGGGACAAGGAGTGACAAGGAGGTATAAGGATGGTCACGGAGGGACGAGGATGGACAAGGTTGGGCAATGAGGGACAAGGAGGGACAAGGAGGGACAAGGAGTTACAAGGAGGGACAATGAGGGACAAAGAGTGTCAACGAGGGTGAAGGAGGGTCAATAGGGGTCAAGGAGGGACAAGGAGAGACAAGGATTGCCAAGGAGGGACAAGGAGTGGCAATGAGGTCAAGGAGGGACAAGGAGGCATAAAGATGGACAAGGATGGACAAGGAGGTAAAAGGAGGGACAAGGAGTGACAAGGAGGGAAAAGGAGGGACAAGGATGCACAATGAGGGGCAATGAGCGACAAGGATGAACAAGCAGGGACAAGGAGGGGCAATGAGTGGCAATGAGGGACACGGAGGGACAAGGTTGAGCAATGAGGGACAAGGAGGGACACGGAGGGACAAGGTGGGACAAGGACAGACAAGGGGGACAAAGGGGAACAAGCAGGGACAATGAGGGACAAGAAGGGACAGGGAGGGAGAAGGAGTGATAAGGAGGGACAAGCAGGGACAATGAGGGACAAGGAGGGAATGGAGGGGCAAGGATGACAAAGAGGGACAAGGAGGAACAAGTAGGGACAAGAAGGGACAGGGAGGGAGAAGGAGGGACAAGGAGTGACAGGGAGGGGCAAGCATGGACAAGCAGGACAAATGAGGAACAAGGTGGGAAAAGGAGGGACACGAAGGGACAAGGAGGGACAATGATGGACAATGAGTGGCAATGAGGGACAATGAGGGACAAGGTTGGGCAATGAGGTACAAGAAGGGAAAAGGAGCGACAAGTAGGGACAAGGAGGGAAAAGGAGGGACAAGATGGGACAATGATGGACATGGAGGGACAAGGATTGACAAGGAGGGATAAGGAGGAACAAGCAGGGACAATGAGGGACAAGGTGGGACAGGGAGGGAGAAGGAGGGACAAGGAGGGACTAGCATGGATAAGCAGGGACAAGGAGGGGTAATGAGGGACAAGGAGGGAAAAGGAGGGACACGAAGGGACAAGGAGGGACAATGATGGATAATGAGAGGCAATGAGGAACAATGAGGGACACGGTGCGACAAGTTTGGGCAATGAGGGACAAGTAGTGGCAATGAGGGGCAATGAGGTACAAGGACGGACACGGAGGGACACGGCTGGAAAAGGAGGGACAAGGAGGGGCAAGGAGGGACAAGGAGGGTCAATGAGAGGCAATGAACGACAAGGAGGGGCAATGAGGGACAAGGAGGGACAATAAGGGACAAGGAGGGGCAATGAGGGACAATAAGGGACAAGGAGGGACATGGTGGGACAAGGAGGGACATGGTGGGACCAGGAGGGACAAGGAGGGACAAGGAAGGACAAAGATGGAAAAGGACGAAAAGGAGCGACAAGGAGGGACATGGTGGGACAAGGAGGGAAAAGGAGTGACAAGATGGGACAAGTAGGGACAATGAGGAACAAGCAGGGACAATGAGGGACAAGAAGGGACAAGGAGCGACACGGAGGGACAGGGAGGGAAAAGGAGGGACAATGAGGGACAAGGAGTGACAATGAGAGGCAATGAGCGACAATGAGGGACAAGGAGGGGCAATGAAGGACAATGAGGGACAATAAAGGACAAGGAGGGACAAGGTGGGACCAGGAGGGACAATAAGGGACAAGTTGGGACCAGGTGGGACCAGGAGGGACAAGAACGGACAAGGAGGGACAAAGAGGGACCAGTAGTGGCAAGGAGGGACAAGGAGGGGCAATGAGAGGCAAGGAGGGGCAATGAGGGTCAAGGAGGGGCAAGGAGGGGCAAGGAGGGACAAGGATGGAAAAGGACGGAAAAGGAGCGACAAGCAGGGACAAGGAGGGAAAAGGAGTGAAAAGGAGTGAAAAGGAGGGACAAGATGGGACAAGTAGGGACAAGGAGGGACAAGGAGGGACAAGGAGGGACAAGGATTGACAAGGAAGGGCAATGAGGGACAAGGAGGCACAAGGAAACACAAGGAGGAACAAGCAGGGACAATGAGGGTTAAGAAGGGAAAAGGAGCCACAAGGAGGGACAGGGAGGGATCAGGAGGGACAGGGAGGGACAAGGAGGGGCAAGGAGGGGCAAGGAGGGACAAGGAGGGACAAGGAGTGACAAGGAGTGACAAGGAGGGACAAGGAGGGACAAGGAGGGACAAGGAGTGACAAGGAGGGACAAGGAGGGACAAGGAGGGACAAGGAGGGACAAGGATGGACACGGATGGACAAGGAGGGGCAAGGAGGGACAAGGATTGACAAGGAGGGACAAGGTGGGACCAGGAGGGACAAGGAGGGGCAAGGAGGGACAAGGAAGGACAAGGATGGAAAAGGACGGAAAAGGAGCGACAAGCAGGGACAAGGAGGGACAAGGAGGGAAAAGGAGTGAAAAGGAGGGACAAGATGGGACAAGTAGGGACAAGGAGGGACAAGGATTGACAAGGAGGGGCAATGAGGGACAAGGAAACACAAGGAGGAACAAGCACGGACAATGAGGGATAAGAAGGGAAAAGGCGCCACAAGGAGGGACAGGGAGGGAAAAGGAGGGACAAGGTGGGACAAGGAGGGACAAGGAGGGACAAGGAGGGACAAGGAGGGACAAGGAGGGACAAGGAGGGACAAGGAGGGACAAGGAGGGACAAGGAGTGACAAGGAGGGACAAGGAGGGACAAGGAGGGACAAGGAGGGAAAAGGAGGGACAATGAGGGACATGGAGGGATAAGGATTGACAAGGAGGAACAAGCAGGGACAATGAGGGACAAGGATTGACAGGGAGGGAGAAGGAGGGACAAGCATGGATAAGCAGGGACAAGGAGGGGTAATGAGGGACAAGGAGGGAAAAGGTGGGACACGATGATGGACAATGAGGGACACGGAGGGACAAGGTTGGGCAATGAGGGACAAGGAGGGGCAATGAGTTACAAGGACGGACACGGAGGGACACGGATGGAAAAGGAGGGACAACGAGGGGCAAGGAGGGACACGGAGGAGCAAGGTGGGACAATGAGGGACAAGGAAGGACAGGGAGGGACAAGGAGGGACTAAGAGTGACCAGTAGGGACAAGTGGGAAAGGGAGGGAAAAGGAGTGACAAGGATGGTAAAGGAGGGAAAAAGAGGGACAATGAGTGACAAGGAGGGACAATGATGGACAAGGAGGGACAGGGAAGGACAAGGAGGGACTAAGAGTGACAAGTGGGAAAAGGAGGGACAATGAGGGACAAGGAAGGACAGGGAGGGACAAGGAGGGACAGGGAAGGACAAGGAGGGACTAAGAGTGACCAGGAGTGACAAGTGGGAAAGGAGTGACAAGGAGGGACAAGGATGGACAAGGAGAGACAAGGAGGGAAAAGGAGGGAAAAGGAGGACAAGGAGGGACAAGGAGTGGCAATGAGGGACAAGGAGTGACAAGGAGGGATAAGGATGGTCACGGAGGGACGAGGATGGACAAGGTTGGGCAATGAGGGACAAGGAGTGACAAGGAGGGACAATGAGGGACAAAGAGTGTCAACGAGGGTGAAGGAGGGTCAATAAGGGTCAAGGAGGGACAAGGAGAGACAAGGATTGACAAGGAGGGAAAAGGAGGACAAGGAGTGGCAATGAGGTCAAGGAGGGACAAGGAGGCATAAAGATGGACAAGGATGGACAAGGAGGTAAAAGGAGGGACAAGGAGGGACAAGGAGTGACAAGGAGGGACAAGGATGGACAATGAGGGGCAATGAGGGGCAATGAGCGACAAGGATGAACAAGCAGGGACAAGGAGGGGCAATGAGGGACACGGAGGGACAAGGTTGAGTAATGAGGTACAAGAAGGGAAAAGGAGCGACAAGTAGGGACAAGGAGGGAAAAGGAGGGACAAGATGGGACAATGATGGACATGGAGGGACAAGGATTGACAAGGAGGGACAAGGATGGACAAGCAGGGACAATGAGGGACAAGGTGGGACAGGGAGGGAGAAGGAGGGACGAGCATGGATAAGCAGGGACAAGGAGGGGTAATGAGGGACAAGGAGGGAAAAGGAGGGACACGAAGGGACAAGGAGGGACAATGATGGATAATGAGAGGCAATGAGGAACAATGAGGGACACGGAGGGACAAGTTTGGGCAATGAGGGACAAGTAGTGGCAATGAGGGGCAATGAGGTACAAGGACGGACACGGAGGGACACGGATGGAAAAGGAGGGACCAGTAGGGGCAAGGAGGGACAAGGAGGGTCAATGAACGACAAGGAGGGGCAATGAGGGGCAATGAGGGACAGGAAGGACAATAAGGGACAAGGTGGGACCAGGAGGGACAAGGAGGGGCAAGGAGGGACAAGGAGGGACAAGGAGGGCCAGTAGGGGCAAGGAGGGATAAGGAATGACAAGGAGGGTCAATGAGGGACAAGGAGGGGCAATGAGGGACAAGGAGGGACAATAAGGGACAAGGAGGGACATGGTGGGACAAGGAGGGAAAAGGAAGGACAAGGACGGAAAAGGATGGAAAAGGACGGAAAAGGAGCGACAAGGAGGGACATGGTGGGACAAGGAGGGAAAAGGAGTGACAAGTAGGGACAAGGAGGGACAAGATGGGACAAGTAGGGACAAGGAGGAACAAGCAGGGACAATGAGAGACAAGAAGGGACAAGGAGCGACACGGAGGGACAGGGAGGGACAGGGAGGGACAATGAGGGACAAGGAGGGACAAGGAGTGACAATGAGAGGCAATGAGCGACAAGGAGGGACAATGAGAGGCAATGAGCGACAAGGAGGGACAAGGTGGGACCAGGAGGGACAAGAACGGACAAGGAGGGACCAGTAGTGGCAAGGAGGGACAAGGAGGGACAAGGAGGGGCAATGAGTGGCAAGGAGGGACAAGGAGGGGCAATGAGGGACAAGGAGGGACCAGTAGGGGCAAGGATGGACAAGGAATGACAGGGAGGGTCAATGAGAGGCAATGAGCGACAAGGAGGGTCAATGAGGGACAATAAGGGACAAGGTGGGACAAGGTGGGACCAGGAGGGACAAGGAGGGACAAGGAAGGACAAGGATGGAAAAGGAGCGACAAGCAGGGACAAGGAGGGACAATGAGGGACAAAGAGTGTCAACGAGGGTGAAGGAGGGTCAATGATGGTCAAGGAGGGACAAGGAGAGACAAGGATTGACAAGGAGGGACAAGGAGGGAAAAGGAGTACAAGGAGTGGCAATGAGGTCAAGGAGGGTCAAGGAGGGACAAGGAGGCATAAGGATGGACAAGGATGGACAAGGATGGAAAGGAGGTAAAAGGAGGTAAATGGAGGGAAAAGGAGGGACAAGGAGGGACAAGGAGTGACAAGGAGGGACAAGGATGGACAATGAGGGGCAATGAGCGACAAGGATGAACAAGCAGGGACAAGGAGGGGCAATGAGGGACACGGAGGGACAAGGTTGAGCAATGAGGGACAAGGAGGGACAATAACGGACGAGGAGGAACAAAGAGGGACAAGGAGGGACATGGAGGTACAAGGAGGGACAATGATGGACAATGAGGAACAAGGAGGAGCAAGGAGGGACAAGTAGGGACAAGCAGGAACAAGCAGGGTCAAGGAGGGCCAAGGAGGGTCAAGGATGGACAAGGGGGGTCAAGGAGGGACATGGATGGACGCGGCAATGAGGGGCACGGAGGGAAAAGGTTGGGCAATGAGGGACAAGGAGTGGCAATGAGGGGCAATGGGGGCAATGAGGTACAATGACGAACAAGGAGGGACAATGTGGGACGAGGAGGGAAAAGGAGAGAAAAGAACGGACAAGGAGGGACCAGTAGGGACAAGGAATGACACGGAGGGACAAGGAGTGGCAATGAGGGACAAGGAGGAACAAGCAGGGACAAAGACGGACAAGAAGGGTCAAAAAGGGACAAGGAGAAACAAGGAGAGACAAGCAGAGAAAAGGAGAGACAAGGATTGACAAGGAGAGACAAGGAGGGAAAAGGAGGGAAAAGGAGGACAAGGAGGGACAAGGAGTGGCAATGAGGGACAAGGAATGACAAGGAGGGATAAGGATGGTCACGGAGGGACGAGGATGGACAAGGTTGGGCAATGAGGGACAAGGAGTGACAAGGAGGGACAAAGAGTGTCAACGAGGGTGAAGGAGGTTCAAAAAGGGTCAAGGAGGGACAAGGAGAGACAAGGATTGACAAGGACGGACAAGGAGGGAAAAGGAGGACAAGGAGTGGCAATGAGGTCAAGGAGGGTCAAGGAGGGACAAGGAGGCATAAAGATGGACAAGGATGGACAAGGAGGTAAAAGGAGGGACAAGGAGGGACAAGGAGGGACAAGGAGTGACAAGGAGGGAAAAGGAGGGACAAGGATGGACAATGAGGGGCAATGAGCGACAAGGATGAACAAGCAGGGACAAGGAGGGGCAATGAGTGGCAATGAGGGACAAGGTTGAGCAATGAGGGACAAGGAGGGACACGGAGGGAAAAGGTGGAACAAGGACTGACAAGGAGGGACAAAGGGGAACAAGCAGGGACAATGAGGGACAAGAAGGGACAGGGAGGGAGAAGGAGTGACAAGGAGGGACAAGCAGGGACAAGGAGGGAATGGAGGGGCAAGGATGACAAAGAGGGACAAGGAGGAACAAGTAGGGGCAAGAAGGGACAGGGAGGGAGAAGGAGGGGCAAGGAGTGACAGGGAGGGGCAAGCATGGACAAGCAGGACAAATGAGGAACAAGGTGGGAAAAGGAGGGACACGAAGGGACAAGGAGGGACAATGCTGGACAATGAGTGGCAATGAGGGACAATGAGGGACAAGGTTGGGCAATGAGGTACAAGAAGGGAAAAGGAGCGACAAGTAGGGACAAGGAGGGAAAAGGAGGGACAAGATGGGACAATGATGGACATGGAGGGACAAGGATTGACAAGGAGGGACAAGGAGGAACAAGCAGGGACAATGAGGGACAAGGTGGGACAGGGAGGGAGAAGGAGGGACAAGGAGTGACAAGGAGGGACGAGCATGGATAAGCAGGGACAAGGAGGGGTAATGAGGGACAAGGAGGGAAAAGGATGGAAAAGGACGGAAAAGGACGGAAAAGGAGCGACAAGGAGCGACAAGGAGGGACATGGTGGGGCAAGGAGGGAAAAGGAGTGAAAAGATGGGACAAGGAGGGACAAGATGGGACAAGTAGGGACAAGGAGGAACAAGCAGGGACAATGAGAGACAAGAAGGGACAAGGAGCGACACGGAGGGACAGGGAGGGACAATGAGGGACAAGGAGGGACAAGGAGTGACATTGAGAGGCAATGAGCGACAAGGAGGGACAAGGTGGGACCAGGAGGGACAATAAGGGACCAGGTGGGACCAGGAGGGACAAGAACGGACAAGGAGGGACAAGGAGGGACCAGTAGTGGCAAGGAGGAACAAGGAGGGGCAATGAGTGACAAGGAGGGACAATGAGTGGCAAGGAGGGACAATGAGGGACAAGGAGGGGCAATGAGGGACAAGGAGGGACCAGTAGGGGCAAGGAGGGACAAGGAATGACAGGGAGGGTCAATGAGAGGCAATGAGCGACAATGAGGGACAAGGAGGGTCAATGAGGGACAAGGAGGGACAATAAGGGACAAGGTGGGACCAGGAGCGACCAGGAGGGACAAGGAGGGACAAGGAAGGACAAGGATGGAAAAGGAGCGACAAGCAGGGACAAGGAGGGACAATGAGGGACAAAGAGTGTCAACGAGGGTGAAGGAGGGTCAATGATGGTCAAGGAGGGACAAGGAGAGACAAGGATTGACAAGGAGGCACAAGGAGGGAAAAGGAGTACAAGGAGTGGCAATGAGGTCAAGGAGGGACAAGGAGGCATAAGGATGGACAAGGATGGAAAGGAGGTAAAAGGAGGGAAAAGGAGGGACAAGGAGGGACAAGGAGTGACAAGGAGGGACAAGGATGGACAATGAGGGGCAATGAGCGACAAGGATGAACAAGCAGGGACAAGGAGGGGCAATGAGGGACACGGAGGGACAAGGTGGGACAAGTAGGGACAAGGAGGGACAAGGAGGGACAAAGGGGAACAAGCAGGGACAATGAGGGACAAGAAGGGACAGGGAGGGAAAAGGAGGGACACGAAGGGACAAGGAGGGACAATGATGGACAATGAGTGGCAATGAGGGACAATGAGGGACAAGGTTGGGCAATGAGGTACAAGGAGGGAAAAGGAGCGACAAGTAGGGACAAGGAGGGACAAGATGGGACAATGATGGACATGGAGGGACAAGGATTGACAATGAGGGACAAGGAGGGACAGGGAGGGAGAAGGAGGGAGAAGGAGTGACAAGGAGGGACAAGCATGGATAAGCAGGGACAAGGAGGGGTAATGAGGGACAAGGAGGGAAAAGGTGGGACACGAAGGGACAAGGAGGGACAATGATGGATAATGAGAGGCAATGAGGAACAATGAGGGACACGGAGGGACAAGGTTGGGCAATGAGGGACAAGGAGTGGCAATGAGGGGCAATGAGGGGCAATGAGGGGCAATGAGGGGCAATGAGGTACAAGGACGGACACGGAGGGGCAATGAGGGACAAGGAGGGACAATAAGGGACAAGGTGGGACCAGGAGGGGCAAGGAGGGACAAGGAGGGACCAGTAGGGGCAAGGAGGGATAAGGAATGACAAGGAGGGTCAATGAGAGGCAATGAGCGACAATGAGGGACAAGGAGGGACAAGGAGGGACAATAAGGGACAAGGAGGGACATGGTGGGACATGGTGGGACCAGGAGGGACAAGGAGGGACAAGGAGGGACAAGGAGGGACAAGGAAGGACAAGGATGGAAAAGGAGCGACAAGGAGGGACATGGTGGGACAAGGAGGGAATAGGAGTGACAAGATGGGACAAGTAGGGACAAGGAGGAACAAGCAGGGACAATGAGGGACAAGAAGGGACAAGGAGCGACACGGAGGGACATGGAGGGAAAAGGAGGGGCAAGGAGGATCAAGGAATGTCAAGGAAGGTCAAGGAGGGACAAGGAGGTACAAGGAGGGACCAGGGTGGACAAGGAGGACAAGAAGGGTCAAGGAGAGGCAATGAGGGACAAGGAGGGAAAAGGTTGACAATGATGGTCAAGGAGGGACAAGGAGTGGCAATGAGGGGCAATGAGGTACAAGGCGGGATAAGGAGGGAAAAGGAGTGCCAAGGAGGGAAAAGGAGTGACAAGACGGGTCAAGGATGGCCACGGAGTGTCAAGGAGGGTCACGGAGTGTCAAGTATGGTCAAGCGGGGACAAGGAGGGGACAAGGAGGGGTAATGAGGGACAAGGAGGGACACGAAGGGACAGGGAGGGAAGAGGAGGGACAAGTATGGACAATGAGGGGCAATGAGGGACACGGAGGGACAAGGTTGGGCAATGAGGGACAAGGAGTGGCACTGAAGGACAAGGACGGACACGGATGGAAAAGGAGGGACAATGAGGGTCGAGGAGGGAAAAAGAGGGACAAGAACGGACAAGGACGGACAAGGAGGGACCAGTAGGGACAAGGAGGGACCAATAGGGACAAGGAGGAACAAGCAGGGACAATGAGGGCGAAGAAGGGGAAAGGAGCGACAGGGAGGGAAAAGGATGGACAAGGAGGGACAAGGATGGACAAGGAGGGACAATGAGGGACAAAGAGTGTCAACGAGGGTCAACGAGGGTCAAGGAGGGTCAAGGAGGGTCAAGGAGGATCAAGGAATGTCAAGGAAGGTCAAGGAGGGACAAGGAGGTACAAGGAGGGACCAGGGTGGACAAGGAGGACAAGAAGGGTCAAGGAGAGGCAATGAGGGACAAGGAGGGAAAAGGTTGACAATGATGGTCAAGGAGGGACAAGGAGTGGCAATGAGGGGCAATGAGGTACAAGGCGGGATAAGGAGGGAAAAGGAGTGCCAAGGAGGGAAAAGGAGTGACAAGACGGGTCAAGGATGGCCACGGAGTGTCAAGGAGGGTCACGGAGTGTCAAGTATGGTCAAGCGGGGACAAGGAGGGGACAAGGAGGGGTAATGAGGGACAAGGAGGGACACGAAGGGACAGGGAGGGAAGAGGAGGGACAAGTATGGACAATGAGGGGCAATGAGGGACACGGAGGGACAAGGTTGGGCAATGAGGGACAAGGAGTGGCAATGAAGGACAAGGACGGACACGGATGGAAAAGGAGGGACAATGAGGGTCGAGGAGGGAAAAAGAGGGACAAGAACGGACAAGGACGGACAAGGAGGGACCAGTAGGGACAAGGAGGGACCAATAGGGACAAGGAGGAACAAGCAGGGACAATGAGGGCGAAGAAGGGGAAAGGAGCGACAGGGAGGGAAAAGGATGGTCACGGAGGGTCAAGGATGGACGAGGATGAACAAAGAGTGGCATTTAGGGACAAGGAAGGAAAAAGAGGGACGAGGAGGGAAAAGGAGGGACCAGAAGGGACACGGAGGGACCAGTAGGGACAAGGAGGAACAAGCAGGGACAAGAAGGGACAAGGAGTGACACGGAGGGACAAGGAGGGAAAAGGATGGTCACAGAGGATCACAGAGGGTCAAGGAGGGACGAGGATGAACAAGGAGGGACACGGAGAGACAAGGTTGGGCAATGAGGTACAAGGAGGGAAAAGGAGCGACAAGCAGGGACAAGGAGGGAAAAGGAGGGACAAGATGGGACAATGAGGGACATGGAGGGACAAGGATTGACAAGAAGGGACAAGGAGGAACAAGCAGGGACAATGAGGGAGAAGGAGGGACAGGGAGGGAGAAGGAGGGACAAGGAGGGACAAGCATGGATAAGCAGGGACAAGAAGGTGTAATGAGGGACAAGGAGGGAAAAGGAGGGACAACGATGGATAATGAGAGGCAATGAGGGACACGGAGGGACAAGGTTGGGCAAGGAGTGGCCATGAGGGGCAATGAGGGGCAATGAGGTACAAGGACGGACACGGATGGAAAAGGAGGGATAATGAGGGACAAGGAGGGACCAGTAGGGCAAGGAGGGCAAGGAGGGTTAAGGAATGACAAGGATGGTCAATGAGAGGCAATGAACGAAAATGAGGGACAAGGAGGGGCAATGAGGGACAAGGAGGGACAATAAGGGACAAGGTGGGACCAGGAGGGACCAGGAGGGACAAGGAGGGACCAGTAGGGGCAAGGAGGGATAAGGAATGACAAGGAGGGTCAATGAGAGGCAATGAACGACAATGAGGGACATGGAGGGGCAATGAGGGACAATAAGGGACAAGGAGGGACAAGGAGGGACATGGTGGAACCAGGAGGGACATGGTTGGACCAGGAGGGACAAGGAAGGACAAGGATGGAAAAGGACGGAAAAGGAGCGACAAGGGGGGACATGGTGGGACAAGGAGGGAAAAGGAGTGACAAGATGGGACAAGTAGTGACAAGGAGGGACAATATGGGACAAGTAGGGACAAGGAGGGACAAGGAGGGACAGGATGCACAAGGAGGAACAAGCAGGGACAATGAGGGACAAGAAGGGACAAGGAGCGACACGGTGGGACAGGGAGGGAAAAGGAGGGATAAGGAGTGACAAGGAGTGACAATGAGAGGCAATGAGCGACAATGAGGGACAAGGAGGGACAATAAGGGACAAGGAGGGACAAGGTGGGACCAGGAGGGACAATAAGGGACAAGGTGGGACCAGGAGAGACAAGAACGGACAAGGAGGGACAAGGAGGGACCAGTAGTGGCAAGGAGGGACAAGGAGCGGCAATGAGAGGCAAGTAGTGGCAATGAGGGACAAGGAGGGGCAATGAGGGACAAGGAGGGACCAGTAGGGGCATCGAGGGAAAAGGAGGGACAAGGAATGACAGGGAGGGTCAATGAGAGGCAATGAGCGACAAGGAGGGGCAATGAGGGACAAGGAGGGAAAATAAGGGACAAGGAGGGACAAGGTGGGACCAGGAGGGACCAGGAGGGACAAGAAGGGGCAAGGAAGGACAAGGATGGAAAAGGACGGAAAAGGAGCGACAAGCAGGGACAAGGAGGGACAAGGAGGGAAAAGGAGTGAAAAGGAGGGACAAGGAGGGACAAGGATTGACAAGGAGGGGCAATGAGGGACAAGGAGGCACAAGGAAGCACAAGGAGGAACCAGCAGGGACAATGAGGGATAAGAAGGGACAAGGAGCCACACGGAGGGACAGGGAGGGAAAAGGAGGGACAAGGTGGGACAAGGAGGGACAAGAAGGGACAAGGAGGGACAAGGAGGGACAAGGAGGGACAAGGAGGGACAAGGAGGGACAAGGAGGGACAAGGAGGGACAAGGAGGGACAAGGAGGGACAAGGAGGGACAAGGAGGGACAAGGAGGGACAAGGAGGGACAAGGAGGGACAAGGAGGGACAAGGAGGGACAAGGAGAGACAAGGAGGGACAAGGAGGGACACGGATGGACAGAGAGGGGCAAGGAGGGACAATGAGGGACACGAAGGGACAAGGAGGGGCAATATGGGGCAATGAGGAACAAGCTGGGACAAGGAGGGGCAATGCGTGGCAATGAGGGACAATGAGGGACAAGGAGGGACAATAAGGGACAAGGAGGGACAAGAAGGGACAAGGAGTGACAGGAAGGAAGAAGGAGGGACAAGCATGGATAAGCAGGGACAAGGAGGGGTAATGAGGGACAAGGGGGAAAAGGAGGGACACGAAGGGACAAGGAGGGACAATGATGGACAGTGAGGGGCAATGAGTGACAAGGATGAACATGCAGGGACAAGGAGGGACACGGAGGGACAAGGTGGGACAAGGAGGGACAAGGAGGGACATGGAGGGACAAGCATGGACAAGCAGGACAAGGAGGGGTAATGAGGGACAAGATGGGACAATGAGGGACATGGAGGGACAAGGATTGACAAGGAGGAACAAGGAGGAACAAGCAGGAACAATGAGGGAAAAGGAGGGACAAGATGGGACAATGAGGGACATGGAGGGACAAGGATTGACAAGGAGGAACAAGCAGGAACAATGAGGGAAAAGGAGGGACAAGATGGAACAATGAGGGACATGGAGGGACAAGGATTGACAAGGAGGAACAAGCAGGGACAAGAAGGGACAAGGAGTGACAGGGAGGAAGAAGGAGGGACAAGCATGGATAAGCAGGGACAAGGAGGGGTAATGAGGGACAAGGAGGGAAAAGGAGGGACACGAAGGGACAAGGAGGGACAATGATGGACAATGAGGGGCAATGAGTGACAAGAATGAACATGCAGGGACAAGGAGGGACAATGAGGGACACGGAGGGACAAGGTGGGACAAGGAGGGACAAGGAGGGACATGGAGGGACAAGCATGGACAAGCAGGACAAGGAGGGGTAATGAGGGACAAGATGGGACAATGAGGGACATGGAGGGACAAGGATTGACAAGGAGGAACAAGCAGGAACAATGAGGGAAAAGGAGGGACAAGATGGGACAATGAGGGACATGGAGGGACAAGGATTGACAAGGAGGAACAAGCAGGAACAATGAGGGAAAATGAGGGACAAGATGGAACAATGAGGGACATGGAGGGACAGGGAGGGAAAAGGAGGGACAAGGTGGGACAAGGAGGGACAAGAAGGGAGAAGGAGGGACAAGGAGGGACAAGGAGGGACAAGGAGGGACAAGGAGGGACAAGGAGGGACAAGGAGGGACAAGGAGGGACAAGGATTGACAAGGAGGAACAAGCAGGGACAAGGAGTGACAGGGAGGAAGAAGGAGGGACAAGCATGGATAAGCAGGGACAAGGAGGGGTAATGAGGGACAAATGGGGGAAAAGGAGGGACACGAAGGGACAAGGAGGGACAATGAGGGACAAATGGGGGAAAAGGAGGGACACGAAGGGACAAGGAGGGACAATGATGGACAATGAGGGGCCATGAGTGACAAGGATGAACATGCAGGGACAAGGAGGGACAATGAGGGACACGGAGGGACAAGGTGGGACAAGGAGGGACAAGGAGGGACAAGGAGGGACAAGCATGGACAAGCAGGACAAGGAGGGGTAATGAGGGACAAGGTGGGAAAAGGAGGGACACGAAGGGACAATGAGGGGCAATGAGTGACACGGAGGGAAAAGACGGAAAAGGACAAGAGGGAAAAGGAGGACAAGGAGTGGCAATGAGGTCAAGGAGGGTCAAGGAGGGACAAGGAGGCATAAAGATGGACAAGGATGGACAAGGAGGTAAAAGGAGGGACAAGGAGGGACAAGGAGTGACAAGGAGGGAAAAGGAGGGACAAGGATGGACAATGAGGGGCAATGAGGGGCAATGAGCGACAAGGATGAACAAGCAGGGACAAGGAGGGGCAATGAGTGGCAATGAGGGACACGGAGGGACAAGGTTGAGCAATGAGGTACAAGGAGGGACAATGAGGGACACGGAGGGACAAGGTGGGAAAAGGAGGGACAAGATGGGACAATGATGGACATGGAGGGACAAGGATTGACAAGGAGGGACAAGGAAGAACAAGCAGGGACAATGAGGGACAAGGTGGGACAGGGAGGGAGAAGGAGGGACAAGGAGTGACAAGGAGGGACGAGCATGGATAAGCAGGGACAAGGAGGGGTAATGAGGGACAAGGAGGGAAAAGGAGGGATACGAAGGGACAATGATGGATAATGAGAGGCCATGAGGAACAATGAGGGACACGGAGGGACAAGTTTGGGCAATGAGGGACAAGTAGTGGCAATGAGGGGCAATGAGGTACAAGGACGGACACGGATGGAAAAGGAGGGACAAGGAGGGACCAGTAGGGGCAAGGAGGGACAAGGATGGTCAATGAGAGGCAATGAACGACAAGGAGGGGCAATGAGGGACAAGGAGGGACAATAAGGGACAAGGTGGGACCAGGAGGGACAAGGAGGGGCAAGGAGGGACAAGGAGGGCCAGTAGGGGCAAGGAGGGATAAGGAATGACAAGGAGGGTCAATGAGAGGCAATGAGCGACAATGAGGGACAAGGAGGGGCAATGAGGGACAAGGAGGGACAATAAAGGGACAAGGAGGGACATGGTGGGACATGGAGGGACATGGTGGGACCAGGAGGGACAAGGAGGGAAAAGGAAGGACAAGGACGGAAAAGGATGGAAAAGGACGGAAAAGGAGCGACAAGGAGGGACATGGTGGGACAAGGAGGGAAAAGGAGTGACAAGATGGGACAAGTAGGGACAAGGAGGGACAAGATGGGACAAGTAGGGACAAGGAGGAACAAGCAGGGACAATGAGAGACAAGAAGGGACAAGGAGCGACACGGAGGGACAGGGAGTGACAATGAGGGACAAGGAGTGACAATGAGAGGCAATGAGCGACAAGGAGAGACAAGGTGGGACCAGGAGGGACAATAAGGGACCAGGTGGGACCAGGAGGGACAAGAACGGACAAGGAGGGACAAGGAGGGACCAGTAGTGGCAAGGAGGGACAAGGAGGGGCAATGAGTGGCAAGGAGGGACAATGAGGGACAAGGAGGGGCAATGAGGGACAAGGAGGGACCAGTAGGGGCAAGGAGGGACAAGGAATGACAGGGAGGGTCAATGAGAGGCAATGAGCGACAAGGAGGGTCAATGAGGGACAAGGAGGGACAATAAGGGACAAGGTGGGACCAGGAGCGACCAGGAGGGACAAGGAGGGACAAGGAAGGACAAGGATGGAAAAGGAGCGACAAGCAGGGACATGGAGGGACAATGAGGGACAAAGAGTGTCAACGAGGGTGAAGGAGGGTCAATGATGGTCAAGGAGGGACAAGGAGAGACAAGGATTGACAAGGAGGGACAAGGAGTACAAGGAGTGGCAATGAGTGGCAATGAGGTCAAGGAGAGTCAAGGAGGGACAAGGAGGCATAAGGATGGACAAGGATGGAAAGGAGGTAAAAGGAGGTAAAAGGAGGTAAAAGGAGGTAAAAGGAGGGAAAAGGAGGGACAAGGAGGGACAAGGAGTGACAAGGAGGGAAAAGGAGGGACAAGGATGGACAATGAGGGGCAATGAGCGACAAGGATGAACAAGCAGGGACAAGGAGGGGCAATGAGGGACACGGAGGGACAAGGTTGAGCAATGAGGGACAAGGAGGGACAATAACGGACAAGGAGGAACAAAGAGGGACAAGGAGGGACATGGAGGTACAAGGAGGGACAAGGAGGGACAATGATGGACAATGAGGAACAAGGAGGAGCAAGGAGGGACAATGAGTGACAAGTGGGAAAAGGAGGGAAAAGGAGGGACAATGATGGACTAGGAGGAACAAGGACTGACAGGGAGGGACAAGGAGTGGCAATGAGTGGCAATGAGGGACAAGAACGGACAAGGAGGAACAAAGAGGGAGAAGGAGGGATATGGAGGTACAAGGAGGGACAATGATGGACAAGGAGGAACAAGGAGGGACAAGGAGTGACAAGGAGGGACAAGGAGTGACAAGCAGGGACAAGGAGGGGCAATGAGTGGCAATGAGGGACCAGTAGGGACAAGTAGGGACAAGGAGGGACCAATAGGGACAAGGAGGAACAAGCAGGGACAATGAGGGAGAAGAAGGGGCAAGGAGCGACACGGAGGGACAGGGAGGGAAAAGGAGGGAAAAGGATGGTCACGGAGGGTCAAGGAGGGACGAGGATGAACAAAGAGTGGCATTTAGGGACAAGGAGGGAAAAAGAGGGACGAGGAGGGACAAGAACGGACAAGGAGGGACCAGTAGGGACACGGAGGGACCAGTAGGGACACGGAGGGACCAGTAGGGACAAGGAGGAACAAGCAGGGACAATGAGGACAAGAAGGGACAAGGAGTGACACGGAGTGACAAGGAGGGAAAAGGATGGTCACAGAGGATCACACGAGGGACACGGAGGGACAAGGTTGGGCAATGATGGACAAGGAGTGGCAATTAGGGACAAGGAGGGAAAAAGAGGGACAACGGAGGGACCAGTAGGGACAAGGAGGAACAAGCAGGGACAATGAGGGACAAGAAGGGACAAGGAGTGACACGGAGTGACAAGGAGGGAAAAGGATGGTCACAGAGGATCACACAGAGGGACACGGAGGGACAAGGTTGGGCAATTAGGGACAAGGAGGGAAAAAGAGGGACAATGGTGGGACAAGGATGGACAAGGATGGACAAGGAGGAATAAGGAGTGACAAAGAGTGACAAGGAGGGAAAAGGATGGTCACGGAGCGACGAGGATGGACAAGGTTGGCAATGAGGGACAAGGAAGGACAAGGAGGAACAAGGAGTGACAAGCTGGGGCAATGAGGGACAAGGAGGGACAAGTAGGGACAAGCAGGAACAAGCAGGGACAAGGAGGGCCAAGGAGGGCCAAGGAGGGTCAAGAATGGACAAGGGGGGTCAAGGAGGGACATGGATGGACGCGGCAATGAGGGGCACGGAGGGACAAGGTTGGGCAATGAGGGACAAGGAGGGACAAGGAGGGACAAGGAGTGGCAATGAGGGGCAATGGGGGCAATGAGGTACAAGGACGAACAAGGAGGGACAATGTGGGACGAGGAGGGAAAAGGAGAGAAAAGAACGGACAAGGATGGACCAGTAGGGACAAGGAATGACACGGAGGGTCAATGAGGGACAAGGATTGACAAGGAGTGGCAATGAGGGACAAGGAGGGACAAGGAGGAACAAGCAGGGACAAAGACGGACAAGAAGGGTCAAAGAGGGACAAGGAGAGACAAGCAGAGAAAAGGAGAGACAAGGATTGACAAGGAGAGACAAGGAGGGAAAAGGGGGGAAAAGGAGGGAAAAGGAGGGAAAAGGAGGACAAGGAGTGGCAATGAGGGACAAGGAGTGACAAGGAGGTATAAGGATGGTCACGGAGGGACGAGGATGGACAAGGTTGGGCAATGAGGGACAAGGAGGGACAAGGAGGGACAAGGAGGGACAAGGAGGGACAAGGAGGGACAAGGAGTGACAAGGAGGGACAATGAGGGACAAAGAGTGTCAACGAGGGTGAAGGAGGGTCAGTAGGGGTCAAGGAGGGACAAGGAGAGACAAGGATTGACAAGGAGGGACAAGGAGTGGCAATGAGGTCAAGGAGGGACAAGGAGGCATAAAGATGGACAAGGATGGACAAGGAGGTAAAAGGAGGGACAAGGAGTGACAAGGAGGGAAAAGGAGGGACAAGGATGCACAATGAGGGGCAATGAGCGACAAGGATGAACAAGCAGGGACAAGGAGGGGCAATGAGTGGCAATGAGGGACACGGAGGGACAAGGTTGAGCAATGAGGGACAAGGAGGGACACGGAGGGACAAGGTGGGACAAGGACAGACAAGGGGGACAAAGGGGAACAAGCAGGGACAATGAGGGACAAGAAGGGACAGGGAGGGAGAAGGAGTGACAAGGAGGGACAAACAGGGACAATGAGGGACAAGGAGGGAATGGAGGGGCAAGGATGACAAAGAGGGACAAGGAGGAACAAGTAGGGACAAGAAGGGACAGGGAGGGAGAAGGAGGGACAAGGAGTGACAGGGAGGGGCAAGCATGGACAAGCAGGACAAATGAGGAACAAGGTGGGAAAAGGAGGGACACGAAGGGACAATGATGGACAATGAGTGGCAATGAGGGACAATGAGGGACAAGGTTGGGCAATGAGGTACAAGAAGGGAAAAGGAGCGACAAGTAGGGACAAGGAGGGAAAAGGAGGGACAAGATGGGACAATGATGGACATGGAGGGACAAGGATTGACAAGGAGGGATAAGGAGGAACAAGCAGGGACAATGAGGGACAAGGTGGGACAGGGAGGGAGAAGGAGGGACAAGGAGTGACAAGGAGGGACTAGCATGGATAAGCAGGGACAAGGAGGGGTAATGAGGGACAAGGAGGGAAAAGGAGGGACACGAAGGGACAAGGAGGGACAATGATGGATAATGAGAGGCAATGAGGAACAATGAGGGACACGGTGGGACAAGTTTGGGCAATGAGGGACAAGTAGTGGCAATGAGGGGCAATGGGGTACAAGGACGGACACGGAGGGACACGGCTGGAAAAGGAGGGACAAGGAGGGGCAAGGAGGGACAAGGAGGGTCAATGAGAGGCAATGAACGACAAGGAGGGGCAATGAGGGACAAGGAGGGACAATAAGGGACAAGGAGGGACAATAAGGGACAAGGAGGGACATGGTGGGACAAGGAGGGACATGGTGGGACCAGGAGGGACAAGGAGGGACAAGGAGGGACAAGGAAGGACAAAGATGGAAAAGGACGAAAAGGAGCGACAAGGAGGGACATGGTGGGACAAGGAGGGAAAAGGAGTGACAAGATGGGACAAGTAGGGACAATGAGGAACAAGCAGGGACAATGAGGGACAAGAAGGGACAAGGAGCGACACGGAGGGACAGGGAGGGAAAAGGAGGGACAATGAGGGGCAAGAAGGGACAAGGAGCGACACGGAGGGACAGGGAGGGAAAAGGAGGGGCAATGAGGGACAATGAGGGACAATAAAGGACAAGGAGGGACAAGGTGGGACCAGGAGGGACAATAAGGGACAAGTTGGGACCAGGTGGGACCAGGAGGGACAAGAACGGACAAGGAGGGACAAAGAGGGACCAGTAGTGGCAAGGAGGGACAAGGAGGGGCAATGAGAGGCAAGGAGGGGCAATGAGGGTCAAGGAGGGGCAAGGAGGGGCAAGGAGGGGCAAGGAGGGACAAGGAAGGACAAGGATGGAAAAGGACGGAAAAGGACGGAAAAGGAGCGACAAGCAGGGACAAGGAGGGAAAAGGAGTGAAAAGGAGGGACAAGATGGGACAAGTAGGGACAAGGAGGGACAAGGAGGGACAAGGATTGACAAGGAAGGGCAATGAGGGACAAGGAGGCACAAGGAAACACAAGGAGGAACAAGCAGGGACAATGAGGGTTAAGAAGGGAAAAGGAGCCACAAGGAGGGACAAGGAGGGACAAGGAGTGACAAGGAGGGACAAGGAGGGACAAGGAGGGACAAGGAGGGACAAGGAGTGACAAGGAGGGACAAGGAGGGACAAGGAGGGAAAAGGAGGGACAAGATGGGACAATGAGGGACATGGAGGGACATGGAGGGATAAGGATTGACAAGGATTGACAAGGAGGAACAAGCAGGGACAATGAGGGACAAGGATTGACAGGGAGGGAGAAGGAGGGACAAGCATGGATAAGCAGGGACAAGGAGGGGTAATGAGGGACACGGAGGGACAAGGTTGGGCAATGAGGGACAAGGAGGGGCAATGAGTTACAAGGACGGACACGGAGGGACACGGATGGAAAAGGAGGGACAACGAGGGGCAAGGAGGGACACGGAGGAGCAAGGTGGGACAATGAGGGACAAGGAAGGACAGGGAGGGACAAGGAGGGACTAAGAGTGACCAGTAGGGACAAGTGGGAAAGGGAGGGAAAAGGAGTGACAAGGATGGTAAAGGAGGGAAAAAGAGGGACAATGAGTGACAAGGAGGGACAATGATGGACAAGGAGGGACAGGGAAGGACAAGGAGGGACTAAGAGTGACAAGTGGGAAAAGGAGGGACAATGAGGGACAAGGAAGGACAGGGAGGGACAAGGAGGGACAGGGAAGGACAAGGAGGGACTAAGAGTGACCAGGAGTGACAAGTGGGAAAGGAGTGACAAGGAGGGACAAGGATGGACAAGGAGGGAAAAAGAGGGACAATGAGGGACAAAGAGTGTCAACGAGGGTCAAGGAGGATCAAGGAGGCTCAAGGAGGCTCAGGGAATGTCAAGGAAGGTCAAGGAGGGACAAGGAGGGACCAGGGTGGACAAGGAGGACAAGAAGGGTCAAGGAGAGGCAATGAGGGACAAGGAGGGAAAAGGTTGACAATGATGGTCAAGGAGTGGCAATGAGGGGCAATTAGGTACAAGGCGGGATAAGGAGGGAAAAGGAGTGCCAAGGAGGGAAAAGGAGTGACAAGACGGGTCAAGGATGGTCACGGAGTGTCAAGGAGGGTCACGTAGTGTCAAGTATGGTCAAGCGGGGACAAGGAGGGACAAGTATGGACAATGAGGGGCAATGAGGGACACGGAGGGACAATGTTGGGCAATGAGGGACAAGGAGTGGCAATGAAGGACAAGGACGGACACGGAGGGACACGGATGGAAAAGGAGGGACAATGAGGGTCGAGGAGGGAAAAGGAGGGACAAGAACGGACAAGGACGGACAAGGAGGGACCAGTAGGGACAAGGAGGGACAAGGAGGGACCAATAGGGACAAGGAGGAACAAGCAGGGACAATGAGGGCGAAGAAGGGGCAAGGAGCGACACGGAGGGACAGGGAGGGAAAAGGATGGTCACGGAGGGTCAAGGATGGACGAGGATGAACAAAGAGTGGCATTTAAGGACAAGGAAGGAAAAAGAGGGACGAGGAGGGAAAAGGAGGGACCAGTAGGGACACGGAGGGACCAGTAGGGACAAGGAGGAACAAGCAGGGACAAGAAGGGACAAGGAGTGACACGGAGGGACAAGGAGGGAAAAGGATGGTCACAGATGATCACAGAGGGTCAAGGAGGGACGAGGATGAACAAGGAGGGACACGGAGAGACAAGGTTGGGCAATGAGGTACAAGGAGGGAAAAGGAGCGACAAGCAGGGACAAGGAGGGAAAAGGAGGGACAAGATGGGACAATGAGGGACATGGAGGGACAAGGATTGACAAGGAGGGACAAGGAGGAACAAGCAGGGACAATGAGGGACAAGGAGGGACAGGGAGGGAGAAGGAGGGACAAGGAGGGACAAGGAGTGACAAGGAGGGACAAGCATGGATAAGCAGGGACAAGAAGGTGTAATGAGGGACAAGGAGGGAAAAGGAGGGACACGAAGGGACAACGATGGATAATGAGAGGCAATGAGGGACACGGAGGGACAAGGTTGGACAAGGAGTGGCCATGAGGGGCAATGAGGTACAAGGACGGACACGGAGGGACACGGATGGAAAAGGAGGGATAATGAGGGACAAGGAGGGACCAGTAGGGCAAGGAGGGCAAGGAGGGTCAAGGAATGACAAGGATGGTCAATGAGAGGCAATGAACGAAAATGAGGGACAAGGAGGGGCAATGAGGGACAAGGAGGGACAATAAGGGACAAGGTGGGACCAGGAGGGACCAGGAGGGACAAGGAGGGACCAGTAGGGGCAAGGAGGGACAAGGAGGGACCAGTAGGGGCAAGGAGGGATAAGGAATGACAAGGAGGGTCAATGAGAGGCAATGAGCGACAATGAGGGACATGGAGGGGCAATGAGGGACAATAAGGGACAAGGAGGGACATGGTGGGACCAGGAGGGACATGGTGGGACCAGGAGGGACATGGTGGGACCAGGAGGGACAAGGAAGGACAAGGATGGAAAAGGACGGAAAAGGAGCGACAAGGGGGGACATGGTGGGACAAGGAGGGAAAAGGAGTGACAAGATGGGACAAGTAGGGACAAGGAGGGACAGGATGCACAAGGAGGAACAAGCAGGGACAATGAGGGACAAGAAGGGACAAGAAGCGACACGGTGGGACAGGGAGGGAAAAGGAGGGATAAGGAGTGACAAGGAGTGGCAATGAGAGGCAATGAGCGACAATGAGGGACAAGGAGGGACAATAAGGGACAAGGAGGGACAAGGTGGGACCAGGAGGGACAATAAGGGACAAGGTGGGACCAGGTGGGACCAGGAGAGACAAGAACGGACAAGGAGGGACCAGTAGTGGCAAGGAGGGACAAGGAGCGGCAATGAGAGGCAAGTAGTGGCAATGAGGGACAAGGAGGGGCAATGAGGGACAAGGAGGGACCAGTAGGGGCAACGAGGGAAAAGGAGGGACAAGGAATGACAGGGAGGGTCAATGAGAGGCAATGAGCGACAAGGAGGGGCAATGAGGGACAAGGAGGGAAAATAAGGGACAAGGAGGGACAAGGTGGGACCAGGAGGGACCAGGAGGGACAAGAAGGGGCAAGGAAGGACAAGGAAGGACAAGGATGGAAAAGGACGGAAAAGGAGCGACAAGCAGGGACAAGGAGGGACAAGGAGGGAAAAGGAGTGAAAAGGAGGGACAAGATGGGACAAGTAGGGACAAGGAGGGACAAGGATTGACAAGGAGGGGCAATGAGGGACAAGGAGGCACAAGGAAGCACAAGGAGGAACCAGCAGGGCAATGAGGGACAAGGAGTGGCAATGAGGGGCAATGAGGTACAAGGACGGACACGGAGGGACACGGATGAAAAAGGAGGGACAAGGAGGGATCAGTAGGGGCAAGGAGGGACAAGGAATGACAAGGAGGGTCAATGAGAGGCAATGAACGACAGTGAGGGACAAGGAGGGGCAATGAGGGACAAGGAGGGACAATAAGGGACAAGGTGGGACCAGGAGGGGAAAGGAGGGACAAGGAGGGACCAGTAGGGGCAAGGAGGGATAAGGAATGACAAGGAGGGTCAATGAGAGGCAATGAGCGACAATGAGGGACAAGGAGGGGCAATGAGGGACAATAAGGGACAAGGAGGGACATGGTGGGACAAGGAGGGACATGGTGGGACCAGGAGGGACAAGGTGGGACAAGGAGGGACTAGGAGGGACAAGGAGGGACAAGGAGGGACAAGGAAGGAAAAGGACGAAAAGGAGCGACAAGGAGGGACATGGTGGGACAAGGAGGGAAAAGGAGTGACAAGATGGGACAAGTAGGGACAATGAGGGACAAGAAGGGACAAGGAGCGACACGGAGGGACAGGGAGGGAAAAGGAGGGACAATGAGGGACAAGGAGGGACAAGGAGTGACAATGAGAGGCAATGAGCGACAATGAGGGACAAGGAGGGGCAATGAGGGACAATGAGGGACAATGAGGGACAATAAAGGACAAGGAGGGACAAGGTGGGACCAGGAGGGACAATAAGGGACAAGTTGGGACCAGGTGGGACCAGGTGGGACCAGGAGGGACAAGAACGGACAAGGAGGGACAAAGAGGGAAAAGTAGTGGCAAGGAGGGACAAGGAGGGGCAATGAGAGGCAAGGAGGGGCAATGAGGGTCAAGGAGGGGCAAGGAGGGGCAAGGAGGGACAAGGAAGGACAAGGATGGAAAAGGACGGAAAAGGAGCGACAAGCAAGGACAAGGAGGGAAAAGGAGTGAAAAGGAGGGACAAGATGGACAAGTATGGACAAGGGGGGACAAGGAGGGACAAGGAGGGACAAGGATTGACAAGGAAGGGCAATGAGGGACAAGGAGGCACAAGGAAACACAAGGAGGAACAAGCAGGGACAATGAGGGTTAAGAAGGGAAAAGGAGCCACAAGGAGGGACAGGGAGGGAACAGGAGGGACAGGGAGGGACAAGGAGGGACAAGGAGGGTAAGGAGGGACAAGGAGGGACAAGGAGTGACAAGGAGGGACAAGGAGGGACAAGGAGTGACAAGGAGGGACAAGGATGGACAAGGAGGGACAAGGATTGACAAGGAGGGACAAGGTGGGACCAGGAGGGACAAGGAGGGGCAAGGAGGGACAAGGAAGGACAAGGATGGAAAAGGACGGAAAAGGAGCGACAAGCAGGGACAAGGAGGGACAAGGAGGGAAAAGGAGTGAAAAGGAGGGACAAGATGGGACAAGTTAGGACAAGGGGGGACAAGGAGGGACAAGGATTGACAAGGAGGGGCAATGAGGGACAAGGAAACACAAGGAGGAACAAGCACGGACAATGAGGGATAAGAAGGGAAAAGGAGCCACAAGGAGGGACAGGGAGGGAAAAGGAGGGACAAGGAGGGACAAGGAGGGACAAGGAGGGACAAGGAGGGACAAGGAGGGACAAGGAGTGACAAGGAGGGACAAGGAGGGAAAAGGATGGACAAGATGGGACAATGAGGGACATGGAGGGACATGGAGGGATAAGGATTGACAAGGAGGAACAAGCAGGGACAATGAGGGACATGGAGGGACAAGGATTGACAGGGAGGGAGAAGGAGGGACAAGCATGGATAAGCAGGGACAAAGAGGGGTAATGAGGGACAAGGAGGGAAAAGGTGGGACACGATGATGGACAATGAGGGACACGGAGGGACAAGGTTGGGCAATGAGGGACAAGGAGGGGCAATGAGTTACAAGGACGGACACGGAGGGACACGGATGGAAAAGGAGGGACAACGAGGGGCAAGGAGGGACACGGAGGAGCAAGGTGGGACAATGAGGGACAAGGAAGGACAGGGAGGGACAAGGAGGGACTAAGAGTGACCAGTAGGGACAAGTGGGAAAGGGAGGGAAAAGGAGTGACAAGGATGGTAAAGGAGGGAAAAAGAGGGACAATGAGTGACAAGGAGGGACAATGATGGACAAGGAGGGACAGGGAAGGACAAGGAGGGACTAAGAGTGACAAGTGGGAAAAGGAGGGACAATGAGGGAAAAGGAAGGACAGGGAGGGACAAGGAGGGACTAAGAGTGACAAGGAGGGACAAGGAGGGACAGTGATGTACAAGGAGGGACAGGGAAGGACAAGGAGGGACTAAGAGTGACCAGGAGTGACAAGTGGGAAAGGAGTGACAAGGAGGGACAAGGATGGACAAGGAGGGAAAAAGAGGGACAATGAGGGACAAAGAGTGTCAACGAGGGTCAAGGAGGATCAAGGAGGCTCAAGGAGGCTCAGGGAATGTCAAGGAAGATCAAGGAGGGACAAGGAGGTACAAGAAGGGACCAGGGTGGACAAGGAGGACAAGAAGGGTCAAGGAGAGGCAATGAGGGACAAGGAGGGAAAAGGTTGACAATGATGGTCAAGGAGTGACAAGGAGTGGCAATGAGGGGCAATGAGGTACAAGGCGGGATAAGGAGGGAAAAGGAGTGCCAAGGAGGGAAAAGGAGTGACAAGACGGGTCAAGGATGGTCACGGAGTGTCAAGGAGGGTCACGGAGTGTCAAGTATGGTCAAGCGGGGACAAGGAGGGACAAGTATGGACAATGAGGGGCAATGAGGGACACGGAGGGACAATGTTGGGCAATGAGGGACAAGGAGTGGCAATGAAGGACAAGGACGGACACGGAGGGACACGGATGGAAAAGGAGGGACAATGAGGGTCGAGGAGGGAAAAGGAGGGACAAGAACGGACAAGGAGGGACCAGTAGGGACAAGGAGGAACAAGGAGGGACCAATAGGGACAAGGAGGAACAAGCAGGGACAATGAGGGCGAAGAAGGGGCAAGGAGCGACACGGAGGGACAGGGAGGGAAAAGGATGGTCACGGAGGGTCAAGGATGGACGAGGATGAACAAAGAGTGGCATTTAGGGACAAGGAAGGAAAAAGAGGGACGAGGAGGGAAAAGGAGGGACCAGTAGGGACACGGAGGGACAAGGAGGAACAAGCAGGGACAAGAAGGGACAAGGAGTGACACGGAGGGACACGGAGGGACAAGGAGGGAAAAGGATGGTCACAGATGATCACAGACGGTCAAGGAGGGACGAGGATGAACAAGGAGGGACACGGAGAGACAAGGTTGGGCAATGAGGTACAAGGAGGGAAAAGGAGCGACAAGCAGGGACAAGGAGGGAAAAGGAGGGACAAGATGGGACAATGAGGGACATGGAGGGACAAGGATTGACAAGGAGGGACAAGGAGGAACAAGCAGGGACAATGAGGGACAAGGAGGGACAGGGAGGGAGAAGGAGGGACAAGGAGTGACAAGGAGGGACAAGCATGGATAAGCAGGGACAAGAAGGTGTAATGAGGGACAAGGAGGGAAAAGGAGGGACACGAAGGGACAACGATGGATAATGAGAGGCAATGAGGGACACGGAGGGACAAGGTTGGACAAGGAGTGGCCATGAGGGGCAATGAGGGGCAATGAGGTACAAGGACGGACACGGAGGGACACGGATGGAAAAGGAGGGATAATGAGGGACAAGGAGGGACCAGTAGGGCAAGGAGGGCAAGGAGGGTCAAGGAATGACAAGGATGGTCAATGAGAGGCAATGAACGAAAATGAGGGACAAGGAGGGGCAATGAGGGACAAGGAGGGACAATAAGGGACAAGGTGGGACCAGGAGGGACAAGGAGGGACCAGTAGGGGCAAGGAGGGATAAGGAATGACAAGGAGGGTCAACGAGAGGCAATGAGCGACAATGAGGGACATGGAGGGGCAATGAGGGACAAGGAGGGACATGGTGGGACCAGAAGGGACATGGTGGGACCAGGAGGGACATGGTGGGACCAGGAGGGACATGGTGGGACCAGGAGGGACAAGGAAGGACAAGGATGGAAAAGGACGGAAAAGGAGCGACAAGGGGGGACATGGTGGGACAAGGAGGGAAAAGGAGTGACAAGATGGGACAAGTAGGGACAAGTAGGGACAAGGAGGGACAAGGAGGGACAGGATGCACAAGGAGGAACAAGCAGGGACAATGAGGGACAAGAAGGGACAAGGAGCGACACGGTGGGCAGGGAGGGAAAAGGAGGGATAAGGAGTGACAAGGAGTGGCAATGAGAGGCAATGAGCGACAATGAGGGACAAGGAGGGACAAGGAGGGACAATAAGGGACAAGGAGGGACAAGGTGGGACAAGGTGGGACCAGGAGGGACAATAAGGGACAAGGTGGGACCAGGTGGGACCAGGAGAGACAAGAACGGACAAGGAGGGACCAGTAGTGGCAAGGAGGGACAAGGAGCGGCAATGAGAGGCAAGTAGTGGCAATGAGGGACAAGGAGGGGCAATGAGGGACAAGGAGGGACCAGTAGGGGCAACGAGGGAAAAGGAGGGACAAGGAATGACAGGGAGGGTCAATGAGAGGCAATGAGCGACAAGGAGGGGCAATGAGGGACAAGGAGGGAAAATAAGGGACAAGGAGGGACAAGGTGGGACCAGGAGGGACCAGGAGGGACAAGAAGGGGCAAGGAAGGACAAGGAAGGACAAGGATGGAAAAGGACGGAAAAGGAGCGACAAGCAGGGACAAGCAGGGACAAGCAGAGACAAGGAGGGACAAGGAGGGAAAAGGAGTGAAAAGGAGGGACAAGATGGGACAAGTAGGGACAAGGAGGGACAAGGATTGACAAGGAGGGGCAATGAGGGACAAGGAGGCACAAGGAAGCACAAGGAGGAACCAGCAGGGACAATGAGGGATAAGAAGGGACAAGGAGCCACACGGAGGGACAAGGTGGGACAAGAAGGGACAAGGAGGGACATGGAGTGACAAGGAGGGACAAGGAGGGACAAGGAGGGACAAGGAGGGACAAGGAGGGACAAGGAGGGACAAGGAGAGACAAGGAGGGACACGGATGGACAAAGAGGGGCAAGGAGGGACAAGGATTAACAAGGAGGGACAATGAGGGACACGAAGGGACAAGGAGGGGCAAGGATGGGCAATATGGGGCAATGAGGAACAAGCTGGGACAAGGAGGGGCAATGCGTGGCAATGAGGGGCAATAAGGGACAAGGAGGGACAATAAGGGACAAGGAGGAACATGCAGGGACAATGAGGGACAAGAAGGGACAGGGAGGGAGAAGGAGGGACAAGAATGGACAATGAGGGACACGGAGGGAAAAGGACGGAAAAGGAGCGACAAGCAGGGTCAAGGAGGGAAAAGGAGGGACAAGATGGGACAATGAGGGACATGGAGGGACAAGGATTGACAAGGAGGAACAAGCAGGAACAATGAGGGAAAAGGAGGGACAAGATGGGACAATGAGGGACATGGAGGGACATGGAGGGACAAGGATTGACAAGGAGGAACAAGCAGGGACAATGAGGGACAAGAAGGGACAAGGAGTGACAGGGAGGAAGAAGGAGGGACAAGCATGGATAAGCAGGTACAAGGAGGGGTAATGAGGGACAAGGGGGGAAATGAGGGACACGAAGGGACAAGGAGGGACAATGATGGACAATGAGGGGCAATGAGTGTCAAGGATGAACAAGCAGGGACAAGGAGGGACAATGAGGGACACGGAGGGACAAGGATGGGCAAGGAGGGACAAGGTGGGACAAGGAGGGACAAGCATGGACAAGCAGGACAAGGAGGGGTAATGAGGGACAAGGTGGGAAAAGGAGGGAAACGAAGGGACAATGATGGACTATGATGGACAATGAGGGGCAATGAGGGACACGGAGGGAAAAGACGGAAAAGGACAAGAGGGAAAAGGAGGACAAGGAGTGGCAATGAGGTCAAGGAGGGCCAAGGAGGGACAAGGAGGCATAAAGATGGACAAGGAGGTAAAAGGAGGGACAAGGAGGGACAAGGAGTGACAAGGAGGGAAAAGGAGGGACAAGGATGGACAATGAGGGGCAATGAGGGGCAATGAGCGACAAGGATGAACAAGCAGGACAAGGAGGGGCAATGAGTGGCAATGAGGGACACGGAGGGACAAGGTTGAGCAATGAGGTACAAGGAGGGAAAAGGAGCGACAAGTAGGGACAAGGTGGGAAAAGGAGGGACAAGATGGGACAATGATGGACATGGAGGGACAAGGATTGACAAGGAGGGACAAGGAAGAACAAGCAGGGACAATGAGGGACAAGGTGGGACAGGGAGGGAGAAGGAGGGACAAGGAGTGACAAGGAGGGACGAGCATGGATAAGCAGGGACAAGGAGGGGTAATGAGGGACAAGGAGGGAAAAGGAGGGACACGAAGGGACAAGGAGGGACAATGATGGATAATGATAGGCAATGAGGAACAATGAGGGACACGGAGGGACAAGTTTGGACAATGAGGGACAAGTAGTGGCAATGAGGGGCAATGAGGTGCAAGGACGGACACGGAGGGACACGGATGGAAAAGGAGGGACAAGGAGGGACCAGTAGGGGCAAGGAGGGACAAGGAGGGTAAAAGAGAGGCAATGAACGACAAGGAGGGGCAATGAGGGACAAGGAGGGACAATAAGGGACAAGGTGGGACCAGGAGGGACAAGGATGGAAAAGGACGGAAAAGGAGCGACAAGCAGGGACAAGGAGGGACAAGGAGGGACAAGGAGGGAAAAGGAGGGACAAGATGGGACAAGTAGGGACAAGGGGGGACAAGGAGGGACAAGGAGGGACAAGGAGGGACAAGGAGGGAAAAGGAGGGACAAGATGGGACAATGAGGGACATGGAGGGACAAGGATTGACAGGGAGGGAGAAGGAGGGACAAGCATGGATAAGCAGGGACAAAGAGGGGTAATGAGGGACAAGGAGGGAAAAGGTGGGACACGATGATGGACAATGAGGGACACGGAGGGACAAGGTTGGGCAATGAGGGACAAGGAGGGGCAATGAGTTACAAGGACGGACACGGAGGGACACGGATGGAAAAGGAGGGACAACGAGGGGCAAGGAGGGACACGGAGGAGCAAGGTGGGACAATGAGGGACAATGATGTACAAGGAGGGACAGGGAAGGACAAGGAGGGACTAAGAGTGACCAGGAGTGACAAGTGGGAAAGGAGTGACAAGGAGGGACAATGATGGACAAGGAGGGACTAAGAGTGACAAGGAGGGACAAGGAGGGACAAGGAGGGACAATGATGTACAAGGAGGGACAGGGAAGGACAAGGAGGGACTAAGAGTGACCAGGAGTGACAAGTGGGAAAGGAGTGACAAGGAGGGACAAGGATGGACAAGGAGGGAAAAAGAGGGACAATGAGGGACAAAGAGTGTCAACGAGGGTCAAGGAGGATCAAGGAGGCTCAGGGAATGTCAAGGAAGGTCAAGGAGGGACAAGGAGGTACAAGGAGGGACCAGGGTGGACAAGGAGGACAAGAAGGGTCAAGGAGAGGCAATGAGGGACAAGGAGGGAAAAGGTTGACAATGATGGTCAAGGAGGGACAAGGAGTGGCAATGAGGGGCAATGAGGTACAAGGCGGGATAAGGAGGGAAAAGGAGTGCCAAGGAGGGAAAAGGAGTGACAAGACGGGTCAAGGATGGTCACGGAGTGTCAAGGAGGGTCACGGAGTGTCAAGTATGGTCAAGCGGGGACAAGGAGGGACAAGTATGGACAATGAGGGGCAATGAGGGACACGGAGGGACAATGTTGGGCAATGAGGGACAAGGAGTGGCAATGAAGGACAAGGACGGACACGGAGGGACACGGATGGAAAAGGAGGGACAATGAGGGTCGAGGAGGGAAAAGGAGGGACAAGAACGGACAAGGACGGACAAGGAGGGACCAGTAGGGACAAGGAGGGACCAATAGGGACAAGGAGGAACAAGCAGGGACAATGAGGGCGAAGAAGGGGCAAGGAGCGACACGGAGGGACAGGGAGGGAAAAGGATGGTCACGGAGGGTCAAGGATGGACGAGGATGAACAAAGAGTGGCATTTAGGGACAAGGAAGGAAAAAGAGGGACGAGGAGGGAAAAGGAGGGACCAGTAGGGACACGGAGGGACCAGTAGGGACAAGGAGGAACAAGCAGGGACAAGAAGGGACAAGGAGTGACACGGAGGGACAAGGAGGGAAAAGGATGGTCACAGATGATCACAGACTGTCAAGGAGGGACGAGGATGAACAAGGATGGACACGGAGAGACAAGGTTGGGCAATGAGGTACAAGGAGGGAAAAGGAGCGACAAGCAGGGACAAGGAGGGAAAAGGAGGGACAAGATGGGACAATGAGGGACATGGAGGGACAAGGATTGACAAGGAGGGACAAGGAGGAACAAGCAGGGACAATGAGGGACAAGGAGGGACAGGGAGGGAGAAGGAGGGACAAGGAGTGACAAGGAGGGACAAGCATGGATAAGCAGGGACAAGAAGGTGTAATGAGGGACAAGGAGGGAAAAGGAGGGACACGAAGGGACAACGATGGATAATGAGAGGCAATGAGGGACACGGAGGGACAAGGTTGGACAAGGAGTGGCCATGAGGGGCAATGAGGTACAAGGACGGACACGGAGGGACACGGATGGAAAAGGAGGGATAATGAGGGACAAGGAGGGACCAGTAGGGCAAGGAGGGCAAGGAGGGTCAAGGAATGACAAGGATGGTCAATGAGAGGCAATGAACGAAAATGAGGGACAAGGAGGGGCAATGAGGGACCAGGAGGGACAATAAGGGACAAGGTGGGACCAGGAGGGACAAGGAGGGACCAGTAGGGGCAAGGAGGGATAAGGAATGACAAGGAGGGTCAATGAGCGACAATGAGGGACATGGAGGGGCAATGAGGGACAATAAGGGACAAGGAGGGACATGGTGGGACCAGGAGGGATATGGTGGGACCAGGAGGGACATGGTGGGACCAGGAGGGACATGGTGGGACCAGGAGGGACATGGTGGGACCAGGAGGGACAAGGAAGGACAAGGATGGAAAAGGACGGAAAAGGAGCGACAAGGGGGGACAAGGAGGGAAAAGGAGTGACAAGATGGGACAAGTAGGGACAAGTAGGGACAAGGAGGGACAAGGAGGGACAGGATGCACAAGGAGGAAAAAGCAGGGACAATGAGGGACAAGGAGCGACACGGTGGGCAGGGAGGGAAAAGGAGGGATAAGGAGTGACAAGGAGTGGCAATGAGAGGCAATGAGCGACAATGAGGGACAAGGAGGGACAAGGAGGGACAATAAGGGACAAGGAGGGACAAGGTGGGACAAGGTGGGACCAGGAGGGACAATAAGGGACAAGGTGGGACCAGGTGGGACCAGGAGAGACAAGAACGGACAAGGAGGGACCAGTAGTGGCAAGGAGGGACAAGGAGCGGCAATGAGAGGCAAGTAGTGGCAATGAGGGACAAGGAGGGGCAATGAGGGACAAGGAGGGACCAGTAGGGGCAACGAGGGAAAAGGAGGGACAAGGAATGACAGGGAGGGTCAATGAGAGGCAATGAGCGACAAGGAGGGGCAATGAGGGACAAGGAGGGAAAATAAGGGACAAGGAGGGACAAGGTGGGACCAGGAGGGACCAGGAGGGACAAGAAGGGGCAAGGAAGGACAAGGAAGGACAAGGATGGAAAAGGACGGAAAAGGAGCGACAAGCAGGGACAAGCAGGGACAAGGAGGGACAAGGAGGGAAAAGGAGTGAAAAGGAGGGACAAGATGGGACAAGTAGGGACAAGGAGGGACAAGGAGGGACAAGGAGGGACAAGGATTGACAAGGAGGGGCAATGAGGGACAAGGAGGCACAAGGAAGCACAAGGAGGAACCAGCAGGGACAGTGAGGGATAAGAAGGGACAAGGAGCCACACGGAGCGACAGGGAGGGAAAAGGAGGGACAAGGTGGGACAAGAAGGGACAAGGAGGGACATGGAGTGACAAGGAGGGACAAGGAGGGACAAGGAGGGACAAGGAGGGACAAGGAGAGACAAGGAGGGACAAGGAGGGACACGGATGGACAAAGAGGGGCAAGGAGGGACAAGGATTAACAAGGAGGGACAATGAGGGACACGAAGGGACAAGGAGGGGCAAGGATGGGCAATATGGGGCAATGAGGAACAAGCTGGGACAAGGAGGGGCAATGCGTGGCAATGAGGGGCAATAAGGGACAAGGAGGGACAATAATTGACAAGGAGGAACATGCAGGGACAATGAGGGACAAGAAGGGACAGGGAGGGAGAAGGAGGGACAAGAATGGACAATGATGGACAATGAGGGACACGGAGGGAAAAGCACGGAAAAGGAGCGACAAGCAGGGTCAAGGAGGGAAAAGGAGGGACAAGATGGGACAATGAGGGACATGGAGGGACAAGGATTGACAAGGAGGAACAAGCAGGAACAATGAGGGAAAGGAGGGACAAGATGGGACAATGAGGGACATGGAGGGACATGGAGGGACAAGGATTGACAAGGAGGAACAAACAGGGACAAGAAGGGACAAGGAGTGACAGGGAGGAAGAAGGAGGGACAAGCATGGATAAGCAGGGACAAGGAGGGGTAATGAGGGACAAGGGGGAAAATGAGGGACACGAAGGGACAAGGAGGGACAATGATGGACAATGAGGGGCAATGAGTGTCAAGGATGAACAAGCAGGGACAAGGAGGGACAATGAGGGACACGGAGGGACAAGGATGGGCAAGGAGGGACAAGGTGGGACAAGGAGGGACAAGCATGGACAAGCAGGACAAGGAGGGGTAATGAGGGACAAGGTGGGAAAAGGAGGGAAACGAAGGGACAATGATGGACTATGATGGACAATGATGGGCAATGAGGGACACGGAGGGAAAAGACGGAAAAGGACAAGAGGGAAAAGGAGGACAAGGAGTGGCAATGAGGTCAAGGAGGGCCAAGGAGGGACAAGGAGGCATAAAGATGGACAAGGATGGACAAGGAGGTAAAAGGAGGGACAAGGAGGGACAAGGAGTGACAAGGAGGGAAAAGGAGGGACAAGGATGGACAATGAGGGGCAATGAGCGACAAGGATGAACAAGCAGGACAAGGAGGGGCAATGAGTGGCAATGAGGGACACGGAGGGACAAGGTTGATCAATGAGGTACAAGAAGGGAAAAGGAGCGACAAGTAGGGACAAGGTGGGAAAAGGAGGGACAAGATGGGACAATGATGGACATGGAGGGACAAGGATTGACAAGGAGGGACAAGGAAGAACAAGCAGGGACAATGAGGGACAAGGTGGGACAGGGAGGGAGAAGGAGGGACAAGGAGTGACAAGGAGGGACGAGCATGGATAAGCAGGGACAAGGAGGGGTAATGAGGGACAAGGAGGGAAAAGGAGGGACACGAAGGGACAAGGAGGGACAATGATGGATAATGATAGGCAATGAGGAACAATGAGGGACACGGAGGGTCAAGTTTGGGCAATGAGGGACAAGTAGTGGCAATGAGGGGCAATGAGGTACAAGGACGGACACGGAGGGACACGGATGGAAAAGGAGGGACCAGTAGGGGCAAGGAGGGACAAGGAGGGTAAATGAGAGGCAATGAACGACAAGGAGGGGCAATGAGGGACAAGGAGGGACAAGGTGGGACCAGGAGGGACAAGGAAGGACAAGGATGGAAAAGGACGGAAAAGGAGCGACAAGCAGGGACAAGGAGGGACAAGGAGGGAAAAGGAGTGAAAAGGAGGGACAAGATGGGACAAGTAGGGACAAGGAGGGACAAGGAGGGGCAATGAGGGACAAGGAAACACAAGGAGGAACAAGCACGGACAATGAGGGATAAGAAGGGAAAAGGAGCCACAAGGAGGACAGGGAGGGAAAAGGAGGGACAAGGAGGGACAAGGAGGGACAAGGAGGGACAAGGAGTGACAAGGAGGGACAAGGAGGGAAAAGGAGGGACAAGATGGGACAATGAGGGACATGGAGGGATAAGGATTGACAAGGAGGAACAAGCAGGGACAATGAGGGACATGGAGGGACAAGGATTGACAGGGAGGGAGAAGGAGGGACAAGCATGGATAAGCAGGGACAAAGAGGGGTAATGAGGGACAAGGAGGGAAAAGGTGGGACACGATGATGGACAATGAGGGACACGGAGGGACAAGGTTGGGCAATGAGGGACAAGGAGGGGCAATGAGTTACAAGGACGGACACGGAGGGACACGGAGGGACACGGATGGAAAAGGAGGGACAACGAGGGGCAAGGAGGGACACGGATGAGCAAGGTGGGACAATGAGGGACAAGGAAGGACAGGGAGGGACAAGGAGGGACTAAGAGTGACCAGTAGGGACAAGTGGGAAAGGGAGGGAAAAGGAGTGACAAGGATGGTAAAGGAGGGAAAAAGAGGGACAATGAGTGACAAGGAGGGACAATGATGGACAAGGAGGGACAGGGAAGGACAAGGAGGGACTAAGAGTGACAAGTGGGAAAAGGAGGGACAATGAGGGACAAGGAAGGACAGGGAGGGACAAGGAGGGACAAGGAGGGACAATGATGTACAAGGAGGGACAGGGAAGGACAAGGAGGGACTAAGAGTGACCAGGAGTGACAAGTGGGAAAGGAGTGACAAGGAGTGACAAGGATGGACAAGGAGGGAAAAAGAGGGACAATGAGGGACAAAGAGTGTCAACGAGGGTCAAGGAGGATCAAGGAGGCTCAAGGAGGCTCAGGGAATGTCAAGGAAGGTCAAGGAGGGACAAGGAGGTACAAGGAGGGACCAGGGTGGACAAGGAGGACAAGAATGGTCAAGGAGAGGCAATGAGGGACAAGGAGGGAAAAGGTTGACAATGATGGTCAAGGAGGGACAAGGTGTGGCAATGAGGGGCAATGAGGTACAAGGCGGGATAAGGAGGGAAAAGGAGTGCCAAGGAGGGAAAAGGAGTGACAAGACGGGTCAAGGATGGTCACGGAGTGTCAAGGAGGGTCACGGAGTGTCAAGTATGGTCAAGCGGGGACAAGGAGGGACAAGTATGGACAATGAGGGGCAATGAGGGACACGGAGGGACAATGTTGGGCAATGAGGGACAAGGAGTGGCAATGAAGGACAAGGACGGACACGGAGGGACACGGATGGAAAACGAGGGACAATGAGGGTCGAGGAGGGAAAAGGAGGGACAAGAACGGACAAGGAGGGACCAGTTGGGACAAGGAGGGACAAGGAGGGACCAATAGGGACAAGGAGGAACAAGCAGGGACAATGAGGGCGAAGAAGGGGCAAGGAGCGACACGGAGAGACAGGGAGGGAAAAGGATGGTCACGGAGGGTCAAGGATGGACGAGGATGAACAAAGAGTGGCATTTAGGGACAAGGAAGGAAAAAGAGGGACGAGGAGGGAAAAGGAGGGACCAGTAGGGACACGGAGGGACCAGTAGGGACAAGGAGGAACAAGCAGGGACAAGAAGGGACAAGGAGTGACACGGAGGGACAAGGAGGGAAAAGGATGGTCACAGATGATCACAGAGGGTCAAGGAGGGACGAGGATGAACAAGGAGGGACACGGAGAGACAAGGTTGGGCAATGAGGTACAAGGAGGGAAAAGGAGCGACAAGCAGGGACAAGGAGGGACAAGATGGGACAATGATGGACATGGAGGGACAAGGATTGACAAGGAGGGACAAGGAAGAACAAGCAAGGACAATGAGGGACAAGGTGGGACAGGGAGGGAGAAGGAGGGACAAGGAGTGACAAGGAGTGACAAGGAGGGACGAGCATGGATAAGCAGGGACAAGGAGGGGTAATGAGGGACAAGGAGGGAAAAGGAGGGACACGAAGGGACAAGGAGGGACAATGATGGATAATGATAGGCAATGAGGGACACGGAGGGACAAGTTTGGGCAATGAGGGACAAGTAGTGGTAATGAGGGGCAATGAGGTACAAGGACGGACACGGAGGGACACGGATGGAAAAGGAGGGACAAGGAGGGACCAGTAGGGGCAAGGAGGGACAAGGAGGGTAAATGAGAGGCAATGAACGACAAGGAGGGGCAATGAGGGACAAGGAGGGACAATAAGGGACAAGGTGGGACCAGGAGGGACAAGGAGGGACAATGAGGGCCAGTAGGGGCAAGGAGGGATAAGGAATGACAAGGAGGGTCAATGAGAGGCAATGAGCGACAATGAGGGACAAGGAGGGGCAATGAGGGACAAGGAGGGACAATAAGGGACAAGGAGGGACATGGTGGGACAAGGAGGGACATGGTGGGACCAGGAGGGACAAGGAGGGAAAAGGAAGGACAAGGACGGAAAAGGATGGAAAAGGACGGAAAAGGACGGAAAAGGAGCGACAAGGAGGGACATGGTGGGACAAGGAGGGAAAAGGAGTGACAAGATGGGACAAGTAGGGACAAGGAGGGACAAGATGGGACAAGTAGGGACAAGGAGGAACAAGCAGGGACAATGAGAGTCAAGAAGGGACAAGGAGCGACACGGAGGGACAGGGAGGGACAATGAGGGACAAGTAGGGACAAGGAGTGACAATGAGAGGCAATGAGCGACAAGGAGGGACAAGGTGGGACCAGGAGGGACAATAAGGGACCAGGAGGGACAAGAAGGACAAGGAGGGACAAGGAGGGGCCAGTAGTGGCAAGGAGGGACAAGGAGGGGCAATGAGTGGCAAGGAGGGACAATGATGGACAAGGAGGGGCAATGAGGGACAAGGAGGGACCAGTAGGGGCAAGGAGGGACAAGGAATGACAGGGAGGGTCAATGAGAGGCAATGAGCGACAAGGAGGGCCAATGAGGGACAAGGAGGGACAATAAGGGAGAAGGTGGGACCAGTAGCGACCAGGAGGGACAAGGAGGGACAAGGAAGGACAAGGATGGAAAAGGAGCGACAAGCAGGGACAATGAGGGACAAAGAGTGTCAACGAGGGTGAAGGAGGGTCAATGATGGTCAAGGAGGGACAAGGAGAGACAAGGATTGACAAGGAGGGACAAGGAGGGAAAAGGAGTACAAGGAGTGGCAATGAGGTCAAGGAGGGTCAAGGAGGGACAAGGAGGCATAAGGATGGACAAGGATGGAAAGGAGGTAAAAGGAGGTAAAAGGAGGGAAAAGGAGTGACAAGGAGGGACAAGGAGTGACAAGGAGGGAAAAGGAGGGACAAGGAGGGACAAGGATGGACAATGAGGGACAAGGAGGAACAAGCAGGGACAAGGAGGGGCAATGAGTGGCAATGAGGGACAATGAGGGACCAGTAGGGACAAGTAGGGACAAGTAGGGACAAGGAGGGACCAATAGGGACAAGGAGGAACAAGCAGGGACAATGAGGGAGAAGAAGGGGCAAGGAGCGACACGGAGGGACAGGGAGGGAAAAGGATGGTCACGGAGGGTCAAGGAGGGACGAGGATGAACAAAGAGTGGCATTTAGGGACAAGGAGGGAAAAAGAGGGACGAGGAGGGACAAGAACGGACAAGGAGGGACCAGTAGGGACACGGAGGGACCAGTAGGGACACGGAGGGACAAGGAGGAACAAGCAGGGAAAATGAGGGACAAGAAGGGACAAGGAGTGACATGGAGTGACAAGGAGGGAAAAGGATGGTCACAGAGGATCACAGAGGGTCAAGGAGGGACGAGGATGAACAAGGAGGGACAAGAACGGACAAGGAGGAACAAAGAGGGAGAAGGAGGGACATGGAGGTACAAGGAGGGACAATGATGGACAAGGAGGAACAAGGAGGGATAAGGAGTGACAAGGAGGGACAAGGAGTGACAAGGAGTGACAAGGAGGGACAAGGAGGAACAAGCAGGGACAAAGACGGACAAGAAGGGTCACAGAGGGACAAGGAGAAACAAGGAGAGACAAGCAGAGAAAAGGAGAGACATGGATTGACAAGGAGAGACAAGGAGGGAAGAGGGGGGAAAAGGAGGACAAGGAGGGACAAGGAGTGGCAATGAGGGACAAGGAGTGACAAGGAGGGATAAGTATGGTCACGGAGGGACGAGGATGGACAAGGTTGGGCAACGAGGGACAAGGAGGGACAAGGAGGGACAAGGAGGGACAAGGAGGGACAAGGAGGGACAAGGAGAGACAAGGAGGGACAATGAGGGACAAAGAGTGTCAACGAGGGTGAAGGAGGGTCAATAAGGGTCAAGGAGGGACAAGGAGAGACAAGGATTTACAAGGAGGGACAAGGAGTGGCAATGAGGTCAAGGAGGGACAAGGAGGCATAAAGATGGACAAGGAGGTAAAAGGAGGGACAAGGAGTGACAAGGAGGGAAAAGGAGGGACAAGGATGGACAATGAGGGGCAATGAGCGACAAGGATGAACAAGCAGGGACAAGGAGGGGCAATGAGTGGCAATGAGAGACACGGAGGGACAAGGTTGAGCAATGAGGGACAAGGAGGGACACGGAGGGACAAGGTGGGACAAGGAGGGACAAGGGGGACAAAGGGGAACAAGCAGGGACAATGAGGGACAAGAAGGGACAGGGAGGGCGATGGAGTGACAAGGATTGACAAGGAGGGGCAATGAGGGACAAGGAAACACAAGGAGGAACAAGCAGGGACAATGAGGGATAAGAAGGGAAAAGGAGCCACAAGGAGGGACAGGGAGGGAAAAGGAGGGAAAAGGTGGGACAAGGAGGGACAAGGAGGGACAAGATGGGACAATGAGGGACATGGAGGGACATGGAGGGATAAGGATTGACAAGGATTGACAAGGAGGAACAAGCAGGGACAATGAGGGACATGGAGGGACAAGGATTGACAGGGAGGGAGAAGAAGGGACAAGCATGGATACGCAGGGACAAGGAGGGGTAATGAGGGACAAGGAGGGGTAATGAGGGACAAGGAGGGAAAGGTGGGACACGATGATGGACAATGAGGGACACGGAGGGACAAGGTTGGGCAATGAGGGACAAGGAGTGGCAATGATGGGCAATGAGGGGCAATGAGTTACAAGGACGGACACGGAGGGACACGGATGGAAAAGGAGGGACAACGAGGGGCAAGGAGGGACACGGAGGGACAATGAGGGACAAGGAAGGACAGGGAGGGACAAGGAGGGACTAAGAGTGACCAGTAGGGACAAGTGGGAAAGGGAGGGAAAAGTAGTGACAAGGATGGTAAAGTAGGGAAAAAGAGGGACAATGAGTGACAAGGAGGGACAATGATGGACAAGGAGGGACAGGGAAGGACAAGGAGGGACTAAGAGTGACAAGTGGGAAAAGGAGGGACAATGAGGGACAAGGAAGGACAGGGAGGGACAAGGAGGGACAAGGAGGGACAATGATGTACAAGGAGGGACAGGGAAGGACAAGGAGGGACTAAGAGTGACCAGGAGTGACAAGTGGGAAAGGAGAGAAAAGGAGTGACAAGGAGGGACAAGGATGGACAAGGAGGGAAAAAGAGGGACAATGAGGGACAAAGAGTGTCAACGAGGGTCAAGGAGGGTCAAGGAGGCTCAAGGAATGTCAAGGAAGGTCAAGGAGGTACAAGGAGGGTCCAGGGTGGACAAGGAGGACAAGAAGGGTCAAGGAGAGGCAATGAGGGACAAGGAGGGAAAAGGTTGACAATGATGGTCAAGGAGGGACAAGGAGTGGCAATGAGGGGCAATGAGGTACAAGGCGGGATAAGGAGGGAAAAGGAGTGCCAAGGAGGGAAAAGGAGTGACAAGACGGGCCAAGGCTGGTCACGGAGTGTCAAGGAGGGTCACGGAGTGTCAAGTATGGTCAAGCGGGGACAAGGAGGGGTAATGAGGGACAAGGAGGGACACGAAGGGACAGGGAGGGAAAAGGAGGGACAAGTATGGACAATGAGGGGCAATGAGGGACACGGAGGGACAAGGTTGGGCAATGAGGGACAAGGAGTGGCAATGAAGGACAAGGACGGACACGGATGGAAAAGGAGGGGCAATGAGGGTCGAGGAGGGAAAAGGAGGGACAAGAACGGACAAGGAGGGACCAGTAGGGACAAGGAGGGACCAATAGGGACAAGGAGGAACAAGCAGGGACAATGAGGGCGAAGAAGGGGCAAGGAGCGACACGGAGGGACAGGGAGGGAAAAGGATAGTCACGGAGGGTCAAGGATGGACGAGGATGAACAAAGAGTGGCATTTAGGGACAAGGAAGGAAAAAGAGGGACGAGGAGGGACCAGTAGGGACACGGAGGGACCAGTAGGGACAAGGAGTAACAAGCAGGGACAAGAAGGGACAAGGAGTGACACGGAGGGACATGGAGGGAAAAGGATGGTCACAGAGGATCACAGAGGGTCAAGGAGGGACGAGGATGAACAAGGAGGGACACGGAGAGACAAGGTTGGGCAATGAGGTACAAGGAGGGAAAAGGAGCGACAAGCAGGGACAAGGAGGGAAAAGGAGGGACAAGATGGGACAATGAGGGACATGGAGGGGCAAGGATTGACAAGGAGGAACAAGCAGGGACAATGAGGGACAAGGAGGGACAGGGAGGGAGAAGGAGGGACAAGGAGTGACAAGGAGGGACAAGCATGGATAAGCAGGGACAAGAAGGTGTAATGAGGGACAAGGAGGGAAAAGGAGGGACACGAAGGGACAACGATGGATAATGAGAGGCAATGAGGGACACGGAGGGACAAGGTTGGGCAAGGAGTGGCCATGAGGGGCAATGAGGGGCAATGAGGTACAAGGACGGACACGGAAAAGGAGGGATAATGAGGGACAAGGAGGGACCAGTAGGGGCAAGGAGGGATAAGGAATGACAAGGAGGGTCAATGAGGGGCAATGAGCGACAATGAGGGACATGGAGGGGCAATGAGGGACAAGGAGGGACAAGGAGGGACATAGTGGGACCAGGAGGGACATGGTGGGACCAGGAGGGACAAGGAGGGACAAGGAAGGACAAGGATGGAAAAGGAGCGACAAGGGGGGACATGGTGGGACAAGGAGGGAAAAGGAGTGACAAGATGGGACAAGTAGGGACAAGGAGGGACAATATGGGACAAGGAGGGACAGGATGCACAATGAGGAACAAGCAGGGACAAGAAGGGACAAGAAGGGACAAGGAGCGACACGGTGGGACAGGGAGGGAAAAGGAGGGATAAGGAGTGACAAGGAGTGACAATGAGAGGCAATGAGCGACAATGAGGGACAATAAGGGACAAGGTGGGAACAGGAGGGACAATAAGGGACAAGGTGGGACCAGGTGGGACCAGGAGAGACAAGAACGGACAAGGAGGGACAAGGAGGGACAAGGAGGGACCAGTACTGGCAAGGAGGGACAAGGAGGGACAAGGAGCGGCAATGAGAGGCAAGTAGTGGCAATGAGGGACAAGGAGGGGCAATGAGGGACAAGGAGGGACCAGTAGGGGCAACGAGGGAAAAGGAGGGACAAGGAATGACAGGGAGGGTCAATGAGAGGCAATGAGCGACAAGGAGGGGCAATGAGGGACAAGGAGGGAAATTAAGGGACAAGGAGGGACAAGGTGGGACCAGGAGGGACAAGAAGGGGCAAGGAAGGACAAGGATGGAAAAGGACGGAAAAGGAGCGACAAGGAGGGACAAGGAGGGACAAGGAGGGAAAAGGAGTGAAAAGGAGGGACAAGATGGGACAAGTAGGGACAAGGATTGACAAGGAGGGGCAATGAGGGACAAGGAGGCACAAGGAGGAACCAGCAGGGACAATGAGGGATAAGAAGGGACAAGGAGCCACACGGAGGGACATGGAGGGACAAGGTGGGACAAGGAGGGACAAGGAGGGACAAGGAGGGACAAGAAGGGACAAGGAGGGACAAGGAGGGACAAGGAGGGACAAGGAGGGACAAGGAGAGACAAGGAGGGACAAGGAGGGACACGGATGGACAAAGAGGGGCAAGGAGGGACAAAGAGGGGCAAGGAGGGACAAGGATTAACAAGGAGGGACAATGAGGGACACGAAGGGACAAGGAGGGGCAAGGATGGGCAATATGGGGCAATGAGGAACAAGCTGGGACAAGGAGGGGCAATGCGTGGCAATGAGGGACAAGGAGGGACAATGAGGGACAAGGAGGGACAATAAGGGACAAGGAGGAACATGCAGGGACAATGAGGGACAAGAAGGGACAGGGAGGGAGAAGGAGGGACAAGAATGGACAATGATGGACAATGAGGGACACGGAGGGAAAAGGACGGAAAAGGAGCGACAAGCAGGGACAATGAGGGAAAAGGAGGGACAAGATGAGACAATGAGGGACAAGGATTGACAAGGAGGAACAAGCAGGGACAATGAGGGACAAGAAGGGACAAGGAGTGACAGGGAGGGAGAAGGAGGGACAAGCATGGATAAGCAGGGACAAGGAGGGGTAATGAGGGACAAGGAGTTAAAAGGAGGGACACGAAGGGACAAGGAGGGACAATGATGGACAATGAGGGGCAATGAGTGACAAGGATGAACAAGCAGGGACAAGGAGGGACAATGAGGGACACGGAGGGACAAGGTTGGGCAAGGAGGGACAAGGTGGGACAAGGAGGGACAAGGAGGGACAATGAGGGACAAGGAGGAACATGCGGGGACAATGAGGGACAAGAAGGGACAGGGAGGAACAAGGAGTGACAAGGAGGGACAAGCAAGACAAGGATGGGTAATGAGGGACAAGGTGGGAAAAGGAGGGACACGAAGGGACAAGGAGGGACAAGGAGGGACAATGAGGGACACGGAGGGAAAAGACGGAAAAGGACAAGAGGGAAAAGGAGGACAAGGAGTGGCAATGAGGTCAAGGAGGGACAAGGAGGAACATGCAGGGACAATGAGGGACAAGAAGGGACAGGGAGGGAGAAGGAGGGACAAGGAGTGACAAGGAGGGACAAGCATGGACAAGCAGGACAAGGAGGGGTAATGAGGGACAATGAGGGAAATGGAGGGACACGAAGGGACAAGGAGGGACAATGATGGACAATGAGGGGCAATGAGGGACAAAGAGTGTCAACGAGGGTGAAGGAGGGACAAGGAGAGACAAGGATTGACAAGGAGGGACAAGAGGTGGGACAAGGAGGGACAAGGAGGAACATACAGGGACAATGAGGGACAAGAAGGGACAGGGAGGGAGAAGGAGGGACAAGGAGTGACAAGCATGGACAAGCAGGACTAGGAGGGGTAATGAGGGACAATGAGGGAAAAGGAGGGACACGAAGGGACACGAAGGGACAAGGAGGGACAATGATGGACAATGAGGGGCAATGAGGGACACGGAGGGGCAAGGTTGGGCAATGAGGGACAAGGAGTGGCAATGATGGGCAATGAGGGGCAATGAGTTACAAGGACGGACACGGAGGGACACGGATGGAAAAGGAGGGACAATGAGGGACAAGGAGGGACAAGAACGGAAAAGGACATACAAAGAGGGACCAGTAGGGGCAAGGAGGGACAAGGAATGACAAGGAGGGTCAATGAGAGGCAATGAGCGACAATGAGGGGTAATGAGGGACAAGGAGGGACAATAAGGGACAAAGTAGGACCAGGAGGGACAAGGAGGGACAAGGAGGGGCAAGGAATGACAAGGAGGGAAAAGGACGGAAAAGGAGGGGCAATGAAGGACAATGAAGCACAAGGAGGAACAAGAAGGGACAAAGGAGCGACACGGAGGGACAGGGAGGGAAAAGTAGGGACAGGGAGGGAAAAGTAGGGATAAGGAGGGACAAGGAGGGACAAGGAGGGTCAATGAGAGGCAATGAGCGACAATGAGGGGTAATGAGGGACAAGGAGGGACAATAAGGGACAAAGTAGGACCAGGAGGGACAAGGAGGGGCAAGGAATGACAAGGAGGGAAAAGGACGGAAAAGGAGGGGCAATGAGGGACAATGAAGCACAAGGAGGAACAAGCAGGGACAAAGGAGCGACACGGAGGGACAGGGAGGGAAAAGTAGGGACAGGGAGGGAAAAGTAGGGACAAGGAGGGACAAGGAGGGACAAGGAGGGACAAGAAGGGACAAGGATTGACAAGGAGGGGCAATGAGGCACAAGGAGGAGCAAGCAGGGACAAGGAGGGACAAGGAGCGACACGGAGGGACAGGAGGGAAAAGTAGGGACAAGGAGGGACAAGGAGGGACAAGGAGGGACAAGGAGGGTCAAGGAGAGACAAGGAGGGACAAGGACGGTCAAGGATGGATAAGGAGGGTCAAGGATGGATAAGGAGAGTCAAGGATGGACAAGAAGGGACATGGAGTGTCAAGGAGGGACAAGCTGGGACAAGGAGGGACTATGAGGTACAATTAGGTATAATGAGGTTAAAGGTGGGACAAGGAGGGCCAATGAGGTACAATTAGGTACAATGAGGGACAATGAGGTACAATAAGGTACAATGCGGTTCAAGGTGGGTCAAGGAGTGACAAGGAGGGACAAGGGACAATAAGGGACAATGAGTGACAATGAGGGACAATGAGGGACAAGGAGGGAAAAGGATTGACAAGGAGGGGCAATGTGGGACAAGGAGGGACAATAAGGGACAAGGAGGGACAAGGAGGGACAAGGAGGGACAAGGAGTGACAAGGAGTGACAAGGAGTTATAAGGAGTGACAAGGAGGGAAAAGGAGTGACAAGGCGGGTCAAGGATGGACAAGGAGGTACAAGGGGTGGTAATGAGGGGCAATGAGGGACAAGGTGGGACAAGGGGGGTAACGGTGGGTCAAGGAGGGAAAGTAATGGACAATGAGGGGCAAGGAGGGACACGGAGGAGCAAGGAGGGACAATGAGGGACAAGGAAGGACAGGTAGGGACAAGGAGGGACTAAGAGTGACAAGGAGGGACAATGATGGACAAGGAGGGACAGGGAACTACATGGAGGGACTAAGAGTGACAAGGAGTGACAAGTGGGAAAAGGAGGGAAAAGGAGTGACAAGGATGGTAAAGGAGGGACAATGAGTGACAAGGAGTTACAATGATGGACAAGGAGGGACAGGGAAGGACAAGGAGGGACTAAGAGTGACAAGGAGTGACAAGTGGGAAAAGGAGGGACAATGAGGGACAAGGAAGGACAGGGAGGGACAAGAACGGACAAGGACGGACAAGGAGGGACCAGTAGGGACAAGTAGGGACAAGGAGGGACCAATAGGGACAAGGATTAACAAGCAGGGACAATGAGGGAGAAGAAGGGGAAAGGAGCGACACGGAGGGACAGGGAGGGAAAGGAGGGAAAAGGATGGTCACGGAGGGTCAAGGAGGGACGAGGATGAACAAAGAGTGGCATTTAGGGACAAGGAGGGAAAAGAGGGACGAGGAGGGAAAAGGAGGGACAAGAACGGACAAGGAGGGACCAGTAGGGACACGGAGGGACCAGTAGGGACACGGAGGGACCAGTAGGGACACGGAGGGACCAGTAGGGACAAGGAGGAACAAGCAGGGACAATGAGGGACAAGAAGGGACAAGGAGTGACACGGAGGGACAAGGAGGGAAAAGGAGGGACAAGGAGGGAAAAGGATGGTCACAGAGGATCACAGAGGGTCAAGTAGGGACGAGGATGAACAAGGAGGGACACGGAGGGACAAGGTTGGGCAATGATGGACAAGGAGTGGCAATTAGGGACAAGGAGGGAAAAAGAGGGACAATGGTGGGACAAGGAGGGACAAGGGTGGACAAGGAGGAACAAGGAGTGACAAGGAGGGACAAGGAGTGACAAGGAGGGAAAAGGATGGTCACGGAGGGCCGAGGATGGACAAGGTTGGGCAATGAGGGACAAGGAAGGACAAGGAGGGACAAGGAGGAACAAGGAGTGACAAGCTGGGGCAATGAGGGACAATGAGGGACAAGGAGGGACAAGTAGGGACAAGCAGGAACAACCAGGGACAAGGAGGGTCAAGGAGGGTCAAGGATGGACAAGGGGGGTCAAGGAGGGACATGGATGGACGCGGCAATGAGGGGCACGGAGGGACAAGGTTGGGCAATGAGGGACAAGGAGTGGCAATGAGGGGCAATGGGGGCAATGAGGTACAAGGACGGACAAGGAGGGACAATGAGGGACGAGGAGGGAAAAGGAGAGAAAAGAACGGACAAGGAGGGACCAGTAGGGACAAGGAATGACACGGAGGGTCCATGAGGGACAAGGATTGACAAGGAGTGGCAATGAGGGACAAGGAGGAACAAGCAGGGACAATGAGGGACAAGAAGGGTCAAAGAGGGACAAGGAGAGACAAGCAGAGAAAAGGAGAGACAAGGAGAGACAAGGATTGACAAGGAGAGACAAGGAGGGAAAAGGAGGGAAAAGGAGGACAAGGAGGGACAAGGAGTGGCAATGACAAGAAGGGATAAGGATGGTCACGGAGGGACGAGGATGGACAAGGTTGGGCAATGAGGGACAAGGAAGGACAAGGAGGAACAAGGAGTGACAAGGTGGGGCAATGAGGGACAAGCAGGAACAAGGAGGGTCAATGATGGACAAGGGGGGTCAAGGAGGGACACGAAGGGACAAGGAGGGACAATGATGGACAATGAGGGGCAATGAGTGTCAAGGATGAACAAGCAGGGACAAGGAGGGACAATGAGGGACAATGAGGGGCAATGAGTGTCAAGGATGAACAAGCAGGGACAAGGAGGGACAATGAGGGACACGGAGGGACAAGGATGGGCAAGGAGGGACAAGGTGGGACAAGGAGGGACAAGCATGGACAAGCAGGACAAGGAGGGGTAATGAGGGACAAGGTGGGAAAAGGAGGGAAACGAAGGGACAATGATGGACTATGATGGACAATGATGGGCAATGAGGGACACGGAGGGAAAAGACGGAAAAGGACAAGAGGGAAAAGGAGGACAAGGAGTGGCAATGAGGTCAAGGAGGGACAAGGAGGCATAAAGATGGACAAGGAGGTAAAAGGAGGGACAAGGAGGGACAAGGAGTGACAAGGAGGGACAAGGATGGACAATGAGGGGCCTTGAGCGACAAGGATGAACAAGCAGGACAAGGAGGGGCAATGAGTGGCAATGAGGGACACGGAGGGACAAGGTTGAGCAATGAGGTACAAGAAGGGAAAAGGAGCGACAAGTAGGGACAAGGTGGGAAAAGGAGGGACAAGATGGGACAATGATGGACATGGAGGGACAAGGATTGACAAGGAGGGACAAGGAAGAACAAGCAGGGACAATGAGGGACAAGGTGGGACAGGGAGGGAGAAGGAGGGACAAGGAGTGACAAGGAGGGACGAGCATGGATAAGCAGGGACAAGGAGGGGTAATGAGGGACAAGGAGGGAAAAGGAGGGACACGAAGGGACAAGGAGGGACAATGATGGATAATGATAGGCAATGAGGAACAATGAGGGACACGGAGGGACAAGTTTGGGCAATGAGGGACAAGTAGTGGCAATGAGGGGCAATGAGGTACAAGGACGGACACGGAGGGACACGGATGGAAAAGGAGGGACAAGGAGGGTCCAGTAGGGGCAAGGAGGGACAAGGAGGGTAAATGAGAGGCAATGAACGACAAGGAGGGGCAATGAGGGACAAGGAGGGACAAGGTGGGACCAGGAGGGACAAGGAAGGACAAGGATGGAAAAGGACGGAAAAGGAGCGACAAGCAGGGACAAGGAGGGACAAGGAGGGACAAGGAGGGAAAAGGAGTGAAAAGGAGGGACAAGATGGGACAAGTAGGGACAAGGAGGGACAAGGATTGACAAGGAGGGGCAATGAGGGACAAGGAAACACAAGGAGGAACAAGCACGGACAATGAGGGATAAGAAGGGAAAAGGAGCCACAAGGAGGGACAGGGAGGGACAAGGAGGGACAAGGAGTGACAAGGAGGGACAAGGAGGGAAAAGGAGGGACAAGATGGGACAATGAGGGACATGGAGGGATAAGGATTGACAAGGAGGAACAAGCAGGGACAATGAGGGACATGGAGGGACAAGGATTGACAGGGAGGGAGAAGGAGGGACAAGCATGGATAAGCAGGGACAAAGAGGGGTAATGAGGGACAAGGAGGGAAAAGGTGGGACACGATGATGGACAATGAGGGACACGGAGGGACAAGGTTGGGCAATGAGGGACAAGGAGGGGCAATGAGTTACAAGGACGGACACGGAGGGACACGGATGGAAAAGGAGGGACAACGAGGGGCAAGGACACGGAGGAGCAAGGTGGGACAATGAGGGACAAGGAAGGACAGGGAGGGACAAGGAGGGACTAAGAGTGACCAGTAGGGACAAGTGGGAAAGGGAGGGAAAAGGAGTGACAAGGATGGTAAAGGAGGGAAAAAGAGGGACAATGAGTGACAAGGAGGGACAATGATGGACAAGGAGGGACAGGGAAGGACAAGGAGGGACTAAGAGTGACAAGTGGGAAAAGGAGGGACAAGGAAGGACAGGGAGGGACAAGGAGGGACAAGGAGGGACAATGATGTACAAGGAGGGACAGGGATGGACAAGGAGGGACTAAGAGTGACCAGGAGTGACAAGTGGGAAAGGAGTGACAAGGAGGGACAAGGAGGGAAAAAGAGGGACAATGAGGGACAAAGAGTGTCAACGAGGGTCAAGGAGAATCAAGGAGGCTCAGGGAATGTCAAGGAAGGTCAAGGAGGGACAAGGAGGTACAAGGAGGGACCAGGGTGGACAAGGAGGACAAGAAGGGTCAAGGAGAGGCAATGAGGGACAAGGAGGGAAAAGGTTGACAATGATGGTCAAGGAGGGACAAGGTGTGGCAATGAGGGGCAATGAGGTACAAGGCGGGATAAGGAGGGAAAAGGAGTGCCAAGGAGGGAAAAGGAGTGACAAGACGGGTCAAGGATGGTCACGGAGTGTCAAGGAGGGTCACGGAGTGTCAAGTATGGTCAAGCGGGGACAAGGAGGGACAAGTATGGACAATGAGGGGCAATGAGGGACACGGAGGGACAATGTTGGGCAATGAGGGACAAGGAGTGGCAATGAAGGACAAGGACGGACACGGAGGGACACGGATGGAAAAGGAGGGACAATGAGGGTCGAGGAGGGAAAAGGAGGGACAAGAACGGACAAGGACGGACAAGGAGGGACCAGTAGGGACAAGGAGGGACCAATAGGGACAAGGAGGAACAAGCAGGGACAATGAGGGCGAAGAAGGGGCAAGGAGCGACACGGAGGGACAGGGAGGGAAAAGGATGGTCACGGAGGGTCAAGGATGGACGAGGATGAACAAAGAGTGGCATTTAGGGACAAGGAAGGAAAAAGAGGGACGAGGAGGGAAAAGGAGGGACCAGTAGGGACACGGAGGGACCAGTAGGGACAACGACGAACAAGCAGGGACAAGAAGGGACAAGGAGTGACACGGAGGGACAAGGAGGGAAAAGGATGGTCACAGATGATCACAGAGGGTCAAGGAGGGACGAGGATGAACAAGGAGGGACACGGAGAGACAAGGTTGGGCAATGAGGTACAAGGAGGGAAAAGGAGCGACAAGCAGGGACAAGGAGGGAAAAGGAGGGACAAGATGGGACAATGAGGGACATGGAGGGACAAGGATTGACAAGGAGGGACAAGGAGGAACAAGCAGGGACAATGAGGGACAAGGAGGGACAGGGAGGGAGAAGGAGGGACAAGGAGTGACAAGGAGGGACAAGCATGGATAAACAGGGACAAGAAGGTGTAATGAGGGACAAGGAGGGAAAAGGAGGGACACGAAGGGACAACGATGGATAATGAGAGGCAATGAGGGACACGGAGGGACAAGGTTGGACAAGGAGTGGCCATGAGGGGCAATGAGGTACAAGGACGGACACGGAGGGACACGGATGGAAAAGGAGGGATAATGAGGGACAAGGAGGGACCAGTAGGGCAAGGAGGGCAAGGAGGGTCAAGGAATGACAAGGATGGTCAATGAGAGGCAATGAACGAAAATGAGGGACAAGGAGGGGCAATGAGGGACAAGGAGGGACAATAAGGGACAAGGTGGGACCAGGAGGGACAAGGAGGGACCAGTAGGGGCAAGGAGGGATAAGGAATGACAAGGAGGGTCAATGAGAGGCAATGAGCGACAATGAGGGACATGGAGGGGCAATGAGGGACAATAAGGGACAAGGAGTGACCAGGAGGGACATGGTGGGACCAGGAGGGACATGGTGGGACCAGGAGGGACATGGTGGGACCAGGAGGGACATGGTGGGACCAGGAGGGACATGGTGGGACCAGGAGGGACATGGTGGGACCAGGAGGGACAAGGAAGGACAAGGATGGAAAAGGACGGAAAAGGAGTGACAAGGGGGGACATGGTGGGACAAGGAGGGAAAAGGAGTGACAAGATGGGACAAGTAGGGACAAGTAGGGACAAGGAGGGACAAGGAGGGACAGGATGCACAAGGAGGAACAAGCAGGGACAATGAGGGACAAGAAGGGACAAGGAGCGACACGGTGGGACAGGGAGGGAAAAGGAGGGATAAGGAGTGACAAGGAGTGGCAATGAGAGGCAATGAGCGACAATGAGGGACAATGAGGGACAAGGAGGGACAATAAGGGACAAGGAGGGACAAGGTGGGACAAGGTGGGACCAGGAGGGACAATAAGGGACAAGGTGGGACCAGGTGGGACCAGGAGAGACAAGAACGGACAAGGAGGGACCAGTAGTGGCAAGGAGGGACAAGGAGCGGCAATGAGAGGCAAGTAGTGGCAATGAGGGACAAGGAGGGGCAATGAGGGACAAGGAGGGACCAGTAGGGGCAACGAGGGAAAAGGAGGGACAAGGAATGACAGGGAGGGTCAATGAGAGGCAATGAGCGACAAGGAGGGGCAATGAGGGACAAGGAGGGAAAATAAGGGACAAGGAGGGACAAGGTGGGACCAGGAGGGACCAGGAGGGACAAGAAGGGGCAAGGAAGGACAAGGATGGAAAAGGACGGAAAAGGAGCGACAAGCAGGGTCAAGGAGGGAAAAGGAGGGACAAGATGGGACAATGAGGGACATGGAGGGACAAGGATTGACAAGGAGGAACAAGCAGGAACAATGAGGGAAAAGGAGGGACAAGATGGGACAATGAGGGACATGGAGGGACAAGGAGGAACAAGCAGGGACAAGGAGGAACAAGCAGGGACAATGAGGGACAAGAAGGGACAAGGAGTGACAGGGAGGAAGAAGGAGGGACAAGCATGGATAAGCAGGGACAAGGAGGGGTAATGAGGGACAAGGGGGGAAAATGAGGGACACGAAGGGACAAGGAGGGACAATGATGGACAATGAGGGGCAAGTAGTGGCAATGAGGGACAAGGAGGGGCAATGAGGGACAAGGAGGCACAAGGAAGCACAAGGAGGAACCAGCAGGGACAATGAGGGATAAGAAGGGACAAGGAGCCACACGGAGGGACAGGGAGGGAAAAGGAGGGACAAGGAGGGACATGGAGTGACAAGGAGGGACAAGGAGGGACAAGGAGGGACAAGGAGGGACAAGGAGAGACAAGGCGGGACAAGGAGGGACACGGATGGACAAAGAGGGGCAAGGAGGGACAAGGAGGGGCAAGGATGGGCAATATGGGGCAATGAGGAACAAGCTGGGACAAGGAGGGGCAATGCGTGGCAATGAGGGGCAATAAGGGACAAGGAGGGACAATAAGGGACAAGGAGGAACATGCAGGGACAATGAGGGACAAGAAGGGACAGGGAGGGAGAAGGAGGGATAAGAATGGACAATGATGGACAATGAGGGACACGGAGGGAAAAGGACGGAAAAGGAGCGACAAGCAGGGTCAAGGAGGGACAAGATGGGACAATGAGGGACATGGAGGGACAAGGATTGACAAGGAGGAACAAGCAGGAACAATGAGGGAAAAGGAGGGACAAGATGGGACAATGAGGGACATGTAGGGACATGGAGGGACAAGGAGGAACAAGCAGGGACAATGAGGGACAAGAAGGGACAAGGAGTGACAGGGAGGAAGAAGGAGGGACAAGCATGGATAAGCAGGGACAAGGAGGGGTAATGAGGGACAAGGGGGGAAAATGAGGGACACGAAGGGACAAGGAGGGACAATGATGGACAATGAGGGGCAATGAGTGTCAAGGATGAACAAGCAGGGACAAGGAGGGACAATGAGGGACACGGAGGGACAAGGATGGGCAAGGAGGGACAAGGTGGGATAAGGAGGGACAAGCATGGACAAGCAGGACAAGGAGGGGTAATGAGGGACAAGGTGGGAAAAGGAGGGAAACGAAGGGACAATGATGGACTATGATGGACAATGAGGGGCAATGAGGGACACGGAGGGAAAAGACGGAAAAGGACAAGAGGGAAAAGGAGGACAAGGAGTGGCAATGAGGTCAAGGAGGGCCAAGGAGGACAAGGGCAATGAGCGACAAGGATGAACAAGCAGGACAAGGAGGGGCAATGAGTGGCAATGAGGGACACGGAGGGACAAGGTTGAGCAATGAGGTACAAGAAGGGAAAAGGAGCGACAAGTAGGGACAAGGTGGGAAAAGGAGGGACAAGATGGGACAATGATGGACATGGAGGGACAAGGATTGACAAGGAGGGACAAGGAAGAACAAGCAAGGACAATGAGGGACAAGGTGGGACAGGGAGGGAGAAGGAGGGACAAGGAGTGACAAGGAGGGACGAGCATGGATAAGCAGGGACAAGGAGGGGTAATGAGGGACAAGGAGGGAAAAGGAGGGACACGAAGGGACAAGGAGGGACAATGATGGATAATGATAGGCAATGAGGAACAATGAGGGACACGGAGGGACAAGTTTGGGCAATGAGGGACAAGTAGTGGCAATGAGGGGCAATGAGGTACAAGGACGGACACGGAGGGACACGGATGGAAAAGGAGGGACAAGGAGGGACCAGTAGGGGCAAGGAGGGTAAATGAGAGGCAATGAACGACAAGGAGGGGCAATGAGGGACAAGGAGGGACAATAAGGGACAAGGTGGGACCAGGAGGGACAAGGAGGGGCAAGGAGGGACAATGAGGGCCAGTAGGGGCAAGGAGGGATAAGGAATGACAAGGAGGGTCAATGAGAGGCAATGAGGGACAAGGAGGGGCAATGAGGGACAAGGAGGGACAATAAGGGACAAGGAGGGACATGGTGGGACCAGGAGGGACAAGGAGGGAAAAGGAAGGACAAGGACGGAAAAGGATGGAAATGGACGGAAAAGGAGCGACAAGGAGGGACATGGTGGGACAAGGAGGGAAAAGGAGTGACAAGATGGGACAAGTAGGGACAAGGAGGGACAAGATGGGACAAGTAGGGACAAGGAGGAACAAGCAGGGACAATGAGAGACAAGAAGGGACAAGGAGCGACACGGAGGGACAGGGAGGGACAATGAGGGACAAGTAGGGACAAGGAGTGACAATGAGAGGCAATGAGCGACAAGGAGGGACAAGGTGGGACCAGGAGGGACAATAAGGGACCAGGAGGGACAAGAAGGACAAGGAGGGACAAGGAGGGGCCAGTAGTGGCAAGGAGGGACAAGGAGGGGCAATGAGTGGCAAGGAGGGACAATGATGGACAAGGAGGGGCAATGAGGGACAAGGAGGGACCAGTAGGGGCAAGGAGGGACAAGGAATGACAGGGAGGGTCAATGAGAGGCAATGAGCGACAAGGAGGGTCAATGAGGGACAAGGAGGGACAATAAGGGAGAAGGTGGGACCAGGAGCGACCAGGAGGGACAAGGAGGGACAAGGAAGGACAAGGATGGAAAAGGATGGAAAAGGATGGAAAAGGAGCGACAAGCAGGGACAATGAGGGACAAAGAGTGTCAACGAGGGTGAAGGAGGGTCAATGATGGTCAAGGAGGGACAAGGAGAGACAAGGATTGACAAGGAGGGACAAGGAGGGAAAAGGAGTACAAGGAGTGGCAATGAGGTCAAGGAGGGTCAAGGAGGGACAAGGAGGCATAAGGATGGACAAGGATGTAAAGGAGGTAAAAGGAGGTAAAAGGAGGGAAAAGGAGGGACAAGGAGGGACAAGGAGTGACAAGGAGGGAAAAGGAGGGACAAGGATGGACAATGAGGGACAAGGAGGAACAAGCAGGGACAAGGAGGGGCAATGAGTGGCAATGAGGGACAATGAGGGACCAGTAGGGACAAGTAGGGACAAGTTGGGACAAGGAGGGACCAATAGGGACAAGGAGGAACAAGCAGGGACAATGAGGGAGAAGAAGGGGCAAGGAGCGACACGGAGGGACAGGGAGGGAAAAGGAGGGAAAAGGATGGTCACGGAGGGTCAAGGAGGGACGAGGATGAACAAAGAGTGGCATTTAGGGACAAGGAGGGAAAAAGAGGGACGAGGAGGGATAAGAACGGACAAGGAGGGACCAGTAGGGACACGGAGGGACCAGTAGGGACACGGAGGGACAAGGAGGAACAAGCAGGGAAAATGAGGGACAAGAAGGGACAAGGAGTGACATGGAGTGACAAGGAGGGAAAAGGATGGTCACAGAGGATCACAGAGGGTCAAGGAGGGACGAGGATGAACAAGGAGGGACAAGAACGGACAAGGAGGAACAAAGAGGGAGAAGGAGGGACATGGAGGTACAAGGAGGGACAAGGAGGGACAATGATGGACAAGGAGGAACAAGGAGGGATAAGGAGTGACAAGGAGGGACAAGGAGGGACACGGAGGGACAAGGAGGGAAAAGGAGGGACAAGGATGGACAATGAGGGACAAGGAGGAACAAGCAGGGACAAGGAGGGGCAATGAGTGGCAATGAGGGACAATGAGGGACCAGTAGGGACAAGTAGGGACAAGGAGGGACCAATAGGGACAAGGAGGAACAAGCAGGGACAATGAGGGAGAAGAAGGGGCAAGGAGCGACACGAAGGGACAGGGAGGGAAAAGGAGGGAAAAGGATGGTCACGGAGGGTCAAGGAGGGACGAGGATGAACAAAGAGTGGCATTTAGGGACAAGGAGGGAAAAAGAGGGACGAGGAGGGACAAGAACGGACAAGGAGGGACCAGTAGGGACACGGAGGGACCAGTAGGGACAAGGAGGAACAAGCAGAGAAAATGAGGGACAAGAAGGGACAAGGAGTGACATGGAGTGACAAGGAGGGACAAGGAGGAACAAGCAGGGACAAAGACGGACAAGAAGGGTCACAGAGGGACAAGGAGAAACAAGGAGAGACAAGCAGAGAAAAGGAGAGACATGGATTGACAAGGAGAGACAAGGAGGGAAAAGGGGGGAAAAGGAGGACAAGGAGGGACAAGGAGTGGCAATGAGGGACAAGGAGTGACAAGGAGGGATAAGGATGGTCACGGAGGGACGAGGATGGACAAGGTTGGGCAACGAGGGACAAGGAGGGACAAGGAGGGACAAGGAGAGACAAGGAGGGACAATGAGGGACAAAGAGTGTCAACGAGGGTGAAGGAGGGTCAATAAGGGTCAAGGAGGGACAAGGAGAGACAAGGATTTACAAGGAGGGACAAGGAGTGGCAATGAGGTAAAAGGAGGGACAAGGAGTGACAAGGAGGGAAAAGGAGGGACAAGGATGGACAATGAGGGGCAATGAGCGACAAGGATGAACAAGCAGGGACAAGGAGGGGCAATGAGTGGCAATGAGGGACAAGGTTGAGCAATGAGGGACAAGGAGGGACACGGAGGGACAAGGTGGGACAACGAGGGACAAGGGGGACAAAGGGGAACAAGCAGGGACAATGAGGGACAAGAAGGGACAGGGAGGGAGATGGAGTGACAAGGAGGGACAAGCAGGGACAATGAGGGACAAGGAGGGAATGGAGGGGCAAGGATGACAAAGAGGGACAAGGAGGAACAAGTAGGGACAAGAAGGGACAGGGAGGGAGAAGGAGGGACAAGGAGTGACAGGGAGGGGCAAGCATGGACAAGCAGGACAAATGAGGGACAAGGTTGGGCAATGAGGTACAAGAAGGGAAAAGGAGCGACAAGTAGGGACAAGGAGGGACAAGATGGGACAATGATGGACATGGAGGGACAAGGATTGACAAGGAGGGACAAGGAGGAACAATGAGGGACAAGGTGGGACAGGGAGGGAGAAGGAGGGACAAGGAGGGACGAGCATGGATAAGCAGGGACAAGGAGGGGTAATGAGGGACAAGGAGGGACACGAAGGGACAACAATGAGGAACAATGAGGGACACGGAGGGACAAGTTTGGGCAATGAGGGACAAGTAGTGGCAATGAGGGGCAATGAGGTACAAGGACGGACACGGAGGGACACGGATGGAAAAGGAGGGACAAGGAGGGACCAGTAGGGGCAAGGAGGGACAAGGAGGGTCAATGAGAGGCAATGAACGACAATGAGGGACAAGGAGGGGCAATGAGGGACAAGGAGGGACAATAAGGGACAAGGAGGGACATGGTGGGACAAGGAGGGACATGGTGGGACAAGGAGGGACATGGTGGGACCAGGAGGGACAAGGAGGGACAAGGATGGAAAAGGACGAAAAGGAGCGACAAGGAGGGACATGGTGGGACAAGGAGGGAAAAGGAGTGACAAGATGGGACAAGTAGGGACAAGGAGGAACAAGCTGGGACAATGAGGGACAAGGAGCGACACGGAGGGACAGGGAGGGAAAAGGAGGGACAAGGAGGGACAAGGAGTGACAAGAAGTGACAATGAGAGGCAATGAGCGACAATGAGGGACAAGGAGGGGCAATGAGGGACAATAAAGGACAAGGAGGGACAAGGTGGGACCAGGAGGGACAATAAGGGACAAGGTGGGACCAGGAGGGACAAGAACGGACAAAGAGGGACCAGTAGTGGCAAGGAGGGACAAGGAGGGGCAATGAGTGGCAAGGAGGGGCAATGAGGGTCAAGGAGGGGCAAGGAGGGACAAGGAGGGACAAGGAAGGACAAGGATGGAAAAGGACGGAAAAGGAGCGACAAGCTGGGACAAGGAGTGAAAAGGAGGGACAAGATGGGACAAGGAGGGACAAGGATTGACAAGGAGGGGCAATGAGGGACAAGGAGGCACAAGGAAACACAAGGAGGAACAAGCAGGGACAATGAGGGTTAAGAAGGGAAAAGGAGCCACAAGGAGGGACAGGGAGGGAAAAGGAGGGACAGGGAGGGACAAGGAGGGACAAGGAGGGGCAAGGAGGGTCAAGGAGGGACAAGGAGGGACAAGGAGGGACAAGGAGTGACAAGGAGGGACAAGGAGGGACAAGGAGGGACAAGGAGGGACAAGGAGGGACAAGGAGGGACAAGGAGGGACAAGGTGGGACAAGGAGGGACACGGATGGACAAGGAGGGGCAAGGAGGGACAAGGATTGACAAGGAGGGACAAGGTGGGACAAGGTGGGACCAGGAGGGACAAGGAGGGGCAAGGAAAAGGACGGAAAAGGAGCGACAAGCAGGGACAAGGAGGGAAAAGGAGAGACAAGATGGGACAATTAGGGACAAGGAGGGACAAGGATTGACAAGGAGGGGCAATGAGGGACAAGGAAACACAAGGAGGAACAAGCAGGGACAATGAGGGATAAGAAGGGAAAAGGAGCCACAAGGAGGGACAGGGAGGGAAAAGGAGGGAAAAGGTGGGACAAGGAGGGACAAGGAGGGACAAGGAGGGACAAGGAGGGACAAGGAGGGACAAGGAGGGACAAGATGGGACAATGAGGGACATGGAGGGACATGGAGGGATAAGGATTGACAAGGATTGACAAGGAGGAACAAGCAGGGACAATGAGGGACATGGAGGGACAAGGATTGACAGGGAGGGAGAAGAAGGGACAAGCATGGATAAGCAGGGACAAGGAGGGGTAATGAGGGACAAGGAGGGGTAATGAGGGACAAGGAGGGAAAGGTGGGACACGATGATGGACAATGAGGGACACGGAGGGACAAGGTTGGGCAATGAGGGACAAGGAGTGGCAATGATGGGCAATGAGGGGCAATGAGTTACAAGGACGGACACGGAGGGACACGGATGGAAAAGGAGGGACAACGAGGGGCAAGGAGGGACACGGAGGGACAATGAGGAACAAGGAAGGACAGGGAGGGACAAGGAGGGACTAAGAGTGACCAGTAGGGACAAGTGGGAAAGGGAGGGAAAAGGAGTGACAATGATGGTAAAGGAGGGAAAAAGAGGGACAATGAGTGACAAGGAGGGACAATGATGGACAAGGAGGGACAGGGAAGGACAAGGAGGGACTAAGAGTGACAAGTGGGAAAAGGAGGGACAATGAGGGACAAGGAAGGACAGGGAGGGACAAGGAGGGACTAAGAGTGACAAGGAGGGACAAGGAGGGACAATGATGTACAAGGAGGGACAGGGAAGGACAAGGAGGGACTAAGAGTGACCAGGAGTGACAAGTGGGAAAGGAGAGAAAAGGAGTGACAAGGAGGGACAAGGATGGACAAGGTGGGAAAAAGAGGGACAGGGAGGGAAAAAGAGGACAGGTCAACGAGGGTCAAGGAGGGTCAAGGAGGCTCAAGGAATGTCAAGGAAGGTCAAGGAGGGACAAGGAGGTACAAGGAGGGTCCAGGGTGGACAAGGAGGACAAGAAGGGTCAAGGAGAGGCAATGAGGGACAAGGAGGGAAAAGGTTGACAATGATGGTCAAGGAGGGACAAGGAGTGGCAATGAGGGGCAATGAGGTACAAGGCGGGATAAGGAGGGAAAAGGAGTGCCAAGGAGGGAAAAGGAGTGACAAGACGGGTCAAGGCTGGTCACGGAGTGTCAAGGAGGGTCACGGAGTGTCAAGTATGGTCAAGCGGGGACAAGGAGGGGTAATGAGGGACAAGGAGGGACACGAAGGGACAGGGAGGGAAAAGGAGGGACAAGTATGGACAATGAGGGGCAATGAGGGACACGGAGGGACAAGGTTGGGCAATGAGGGACAAGGAGTGGCAATGAAGGACAAGGACGGACACGGAGGGACACGGATGGAAAAGGAGGGACAATGAGGGTCGAGGAGGGAAAAGGAGGGACAAGAACGGACAAGGAGGGACCAGTAGGGACAAGGAGGGACCAGTAGGGACAAGGAGGGACCAATAGGGACAAGGAGGAACAAGCAGGGACAATGAGGGCGAAGAAGGGGCAAGGAGCGACACGGAGGGACAGGGAGGGAAAAGGATAGTCACGGAGGGTCAAGGATGGACGAGGATGAACAAAGAGTGGCATTTAGGGACAAGGAAGGAAAAAGAGGGACGAGGAGGGACCAGTAGGGACACGGAGGGACCAGTAGGGACAAGGAGTAACAAGCAGGGACAAGAAGGGACAAGGAGTGACACGGAGGGACATGGAGGGAAAAGGATGGTCACAGAGGATCACAGAGGGTCAAGGAGGGACGAGGATGAACAAGGAGGGACACGGAGAGACAAGGTTGGGCAATGAGGTACAAGGAGGGAAAAGGAGCGACAAGCAGGGACAAGGAGGGAAAAGGAGGGACAAGATGGGACAATGAGGGACATGGAGGGACAAGGATTGACAAGGAGGGACAAGGAGGAACAAGCAGGGACAATGAGGGACAAGGAGGGAGAAGGAGGGACAAGGAGTGACAAGGAGGGACAAGCATGGATAAGCAGGGACAAGAAGGTGTAATGAGGGACAAGGAGGGAAAAGGAGGGACACGAAGGGACAAGGAGGGACAACGATGGATAATGAGAGGCAATGAGGGACACGGAGGGACAAGGTTGGGCAAGGAGTGGCCATGAGGGGCAATGAGGTACAAGGACGGACACAGAGGGACACGGATGGAAAAGGAGGGATAATGAGGGACAAGGAGGGACCAGTAGGGGCAAGGAGGGATAAGGAATGACAAGGAGGGTCAATGAGAGGCAATGAGCGACAATGAGGGACATGGAGGGGCAATGAGGGACAAGGATGGACAAGGAGGGACATAGTGGGACCAGGAGGGACATGGTGGGACCAGGAGGGACAAGGAGGGACAAGGAGGGACAAGGAAGGACAAGGATGGAAAAGGACGGAAAAGGAGCGACAAGGGGGGACATGGTGGGACAAGGAGGGAAAAGGAGTGACAAGATGGGACAAGTAGGGACAAGGAGGGACAATATGGGACAAGGAGGGACAGGATGCACAATGAGGAACAAGCAGGGACAATGAGGGACAAGAAGGGACAAGAAGGGACAAGGAGCGACACGGTGGGACAGGGAGGGAAAAGGAGGGATAAGGAGTGACAAGGAGTGACAATGAGAGGCAATGAGCGACAATGAGGGACAATAAGGGACAAGGTGGGAACAGGAGGGACAATAAGGGACAAGGTGGGACCAGGTGGGACCAGGAGAGACAAGAACGGACAAGGAGGGACAAGGAGGGACCAGTAGTGGCAAGGAGGGACAAGGAGGGACAAGGAGCGGCAATGAGAGACAAGTAGTGGCAATGAGGGACAAGGAGGGGCAATGAGGGACAAGGAGGGACCAGTAGGGGCAACGAGGGAAAAGGAGGGACAAGGAATGACAGGGAGGGTCAATGAGAGGCAATGAGCGACAAGGAGGGGCAATGAGGGACAAGGAGGGAAATTAAGGGACAAGGAGGGACAAGGTGGGACCAGGAGGGACAAGAAGGGGCAAGGAAGGACAAGGAAGGACAAGGAAGGACAAGGATGGAAAAGGACGGAAAAGGAGCGACAAGGAGGGACAAGGAGGGAAAAGGAGTGAAAAGGAGGGACAAGATGGGACAAGTAGGGACAAGGAGGGACAGGGATTGACAAGGAGGGGCAATGAGGGACAAGGAGGCACAAGGAAGCACAAGGAGGAACCAGCAGGGACAATGAGGGATAAGAAGGGACAAGGAGCCACACGGAGGGACATGGAGGGACAAGGAGGGACAAGAAGGGACAAGGAGGGACAAGGAGGGACAAGGAGGGACAAGGAGGGACAAGGAGGGACAAGGAGAGACAAGGAGGGACAAGGAGGGACACGGATGGACAAAAAGGGGCAAGGAGGCACAAGGATTAACAAGGAGGGACAATGAGGGACACGAAGGGACAAGGAGGGGCAAGGATGGGCAATATGGGGCAATGAGGAACAAGCTGGGACAAGGAGGGGCAATGCGTGGCAATGAGGGACAAGGAGGGACAATGAGGGACAAGGAGGGACAATAAGGGACAAGGAGGAACATGCAGGGACAATGAGGGACAAGAAGGGACAGGGAGGGAGAAGGAGGGACAAGAATGGACAATGAAGGACAATGAGGGACACGGAGGGAAAAGGACGGAAAAGGAGCGACAAGCAGGGACAATGAGGGAAAAGGAGGGACAAGATGAGACAATGAGGGACAAGGATTGACAAGGAGGAACAAGCAGGGACAATGAGGGACAAGAAGGGACAAGGAGTGACAGGGAGGGAGAAGGAGGGACAAGCATGGATAAGCAGGGACAAGGAGGGGTAATGAGGGACAAGGAGGGAAAAGGAGGGACACGAAGGGACAAGGAGTGACAATGATGGACAATGAGGGGCAATGAGTGACAAGGATGAACAAGCAGGGACAAGGAGGGACAATGAGGGACACGGAGGGACAAGGTTGGGCAAGGAGGGACAAGGTGGGACAAGGAGGGACAAGGAGGGACAATGAGGGACAAGGAGGAACATGCAGGGACAATGAGGGACAAGAAGGGACAGGGAGGAACAAGGAGTGACAAGGAGGGACAAGCAAGACAAGGATGGGTAATGAGGGACAAGGTGGGAAAAGGAGGGACACGAAGGGACAAGGAGGGACAAGGAGGGACAATGAGGTCAAGGAGGGACAAGGAGGAACATGCAGGGACAAGAAGGGACAGGGAGGGAGAAGGAGGGACAAGGAGTGACAAGGAGGGACAAGCATGGACAAGCAGGACAAGATGGGGTAATGAGGGACAATGAGATAAAAGGAGGGACACGAAGGGACACGAAGGGACAAGGAGGGACAATGATGGACAATGAGGGGCAATGAGGGACACGGAGGGGCAAGGTTGGGCAATGAGGGACAAGGAGTGGCAATGATGGGCAATGAGGGGCAATGAGTTACAAGGACGGACACGGAGGGACACGGATGGAAAAGGAGGGACAATGAGGGACAAGGAGGGACAAGAACGGAAAAGGACATACAAAGAGGGACCAGTACGGGCAAGGAGGGACAAGGAATGACAAGGAGGGTCAATGAGAGGCAATGAGCGACAATGAGGGGTAATGAGGGACAAGGAGGGACAATAAGGGACAAAGTAGGACCAGGAGGGACAAGGAGGGGCAAGGAATGACAAGGAGGGAAAAGGACGGAAAAGGAGGGGCAATGAAGTACAATGAAGCACAAGGAGGAACAAGCAGGGACAAGAAGGGACAAAGGAGCGACACGGAGGGACAGGGAGGGAAAAGTAGGGACAGGGAGGGAAAAGTAGGGATAAGGAGGGACAAGGAGGGACAAGGAGGGTCAATGATAGGCAATGAGCGACAATGAGGGGTAATGAGGGACAAGGAGGGACAATAAGGGACAAAGTAGGACCAGGAGGGACAAGGAGGGGCAAGGAATGACAAGGAGGGAAAAGGACGGAAAAGGAGGGGCAATGAGGGACAATGAAGCACAAGGAGGAACAAGCAGGGACAAGAAGGGACAAAGGAGCGACACGGAGGGACAGGGAGGGAAAAGTAGGGACAGGGAGGGAAAAGTAGGGACAAGGAGGGACAAGGAGGGACAAGGATTGACAAGGAGGGGCAATGAGGCACAAGGAGGAGCAAGCAGGGAAAAGGAGGGACAAGGAGCGACACGGAGGGACAGGAGGGAAAAGTAGGGACAAGGAGGGACAAGGAGGGACAAGGAGGGACAAGGAGGGTCAAGGAGAGACAAGGAGGGACAAGGACGGTCAAGGATGGATAAGGAGGGTCAAGGATGGATAAGGAGAGTCAAGGATGGACAAGAAGGGACATGGAGTGTCAAGGAGGGACAAGCTGGGACAAGGAGGGACTATGAGGTACAATTAGGTATAATGAGGTTAAAGGTGGGACAAGGAGGGCCAATGAGGTACAATTAGGTACAATGAGGGACAATGAGGTACAATAAGGTACAATGCGGTTCAAGGTGGGTCAAGGAGTGACAAGGAGGGACAAGGGACAATAAGGGACAATGAGTGACAATGAGGGACAATGAGGGACAAGGAGGGAAAAGGATTGACAAGGAGGGGCAATGAGGGACAAGGAGGGACAATAAGTTACAAGGAGGGACAAGGAGGGACAAGGAGGGACAAGGAGGGACAAGGAGGGACAAGGAGTGACAAGGAGTGACAAGGAGTTATAAGGAGTGACAAGGAGGGAAAAGGAGTGACAAGGCGGGTCAAGGATGGACAAGGAGGTACAAGGGGTGGTAATGAGGGGCAATGAGGGACAAGGTGGGACAAGGGGGGTAACGGTGGGTAACGGTGGGTCAAGGAGGGAAAGTAATGGACAATGAGGGGCAAGGAGGGACACGGAGGAGCAAGGAGGGACAATGAGGGACAAGGAAGGACAGGTAGGGACAAGGAGGGACTAAGAGTGACAAGGAGGGACAATGATGGACAAGGAGGGACAGGGAACTACATGGAGGGACTAAGAGTGACAAGGAGTGACAAGTGGGAAAAGGAGGGAAAAGGAGTGACACGGATGGTAAAGGAGGGACAATGAGTGACAAGGAGTTACAATGATGGACAAGGAGGGACAGGGAAGGACAAGGAGGGACTAAGAGTGACAAGGAGTGACAAGTGGGAAAAGGAGGGACAATGAGGGACAAGGAAGGACAGGGAGGGACAAGAACGGACAAGGACGGACAAGGAGGGACCAGTAGGGACAAGTAGGGACAAGGAGGGACCAATAGGGACAAGGATTAACAAGCAGGGACAATGAGGGAGAAGAAGGGGAAAGGAGCGACACGGAGGGACAGGGAGGGAAAGGAGGGAAAAGGATGGTCACGGAGGGTCAAGGAGGGACGAGGATGAACAAAGAGTGGCATTTAGGGACAAGGAGGGAAAAGAGGGACGAGGAGGGAAAAGGAGGGACAAGAACGGACAAGGAGGGACCAGTAGGGACACGGAGGGACCAGTAGGGACACGGAGGGACCAGTAGGGACAAGGAGGAACAAGTAGGGACAATGAGGGACAAGAAGGGACAAGGAGTGACACGGAGGGACAAGGAGGGACAAGGAGTGACAAGGAGGGAAAAGGATGGTCACGGAGGGACGAGGATGGACAAGGTTGGGCAATGAGGGGCAAGGAAGGACAAGGAGGAACAAGGAGTGACAAGCTGGGGCAATGAGGGACAAGTAGGGACAAGCAGGAACAAGCAGGGACAAGGAGGGTCAAGGAGGGTCAAGGATGGACAAGGGGGGTCAAGGAGGGACATGGATGGACGCGGCAATGAGGGGCACGGAGGGACAAGGTTGGGCAATGAGGGACAAGGAGTGGCAATGAGGGGCAATGGGGGCAATGAGGTACAAGGACGGACAAGGAGGGACAATGAGGGACGAGGAGGGAAAAGGAGAGAAAAGAACGGACAAGGAGGGACCAGTAGGGACAAGGAATGACACGGAGGGTCCATGAGGGACAAGGATTGACAAGGAGTGGCAATGAGGGACAAGGAGGAACAAGCAGGGACAATGAGGGACAAGAAGGATCAAAGAGGGACAAGGAGAGACAAGCAGAGAAAAGGAGAGACAAGGAGAGACAAGGATTGACAAGGAGAGACAAGGAGGGAAAAGGAGGGAAAAGGAGGACAAGGAGGGACAAGGAGTGGCAATGACAAGGAGGGATAAGGATGGTCACGGAGGGACGAGGATGGACAAGGTTGGGCAATGAGGGACAAGGAAGGACAAGGAGGAACAAGGAGGAACAAGGAGTGACAAGGTGGGGCAATGAGGGACAAGCAGGAACAAGCAGGGACAAGGAGGGTCAATGATGGACAAGGGGGGTCAAGGAGGGACATGGATGGACGCGGCAATGAGGGACACGGTGGGACAAGGTTGGGCAATGAGGGACAAGGAGAGACAAGGAGTGGCAATGAGGGCAATGAGGTACAAGGACGGACAAGGAGGGACAAGGAGTGGCAATGAGGGGCAATGGGGGCAATGAGGTACAAGGACGGACAAGGAGGGACAATGAGGGACGAGGAGGGTCAATGAGGGACAAGGATTGACAAGGAGGGGCAATGAGGGACAAGGAGGAACAAGCAGGAACAATGAGGGACAAGAAGGGACAAGGAGCGACACGGAGGGACAGGAAAGGAAAAGGAGGGACAAACAGGGACAACGAGGGACAAGGAGGGACAAGGAGGGACAATGATGGACAAGGAGGGACAAGGATTGAAAAGGAGGGACAAGCAGTGACAAGGAGGGAAAAGGAGGGGCAACGATGAGCAATGAGGGGCAATGAGGGACAAGGAGGGACAAGGAGGGACAAGGAGGGACAAGGAGGGACAAGGAGGGACAAGGAGGGACAAGGAGTGACGAGGAGGGACATGGGGCAATAATGGACAATAAGGGACAATGAGGGACAAGGAGGGAAAAGGATTGACAAGGAGGGGCAATGAGGGACAAGGAGGGACAAGGAGGACAATAAGGGACAAGGAGGGACAAGGAGTGACAAGGAGTGACAAGGAGTGACAAGGAGTGACAAGGAGTGACAAGGAGTGACAAGGAGTGACAAGGAGTGACAAGGAGTGACAAGGAGTTATAAGGAGTGACAAGGAGGGAAAAGGAGTGACAAGGCGGGTCAAGGATGGACAAGGATGGACAAGGAGGGACAAGAGGTGGTAATGAGGGGCAATTAGGGACAAGGAGGGTAACGGTGGGTCAAGGAGGGAAAGTAATGGACAATGAGGGGCAAGGAGGGAAAATGAGGGACAAGGAGGGAAAGGAGAGACAAGGAGGGACAAGGACGGTCAAGGATGGATAAAGAGGGTCAAGGATGGATAAGGAGGGTCAAGGATGGACAAGAAGGGACATGGAGTGTCAAGGAGGGACAAGCTGGGACAAGGAGGGACAATGAGGTACAATTAGGTACAATGAGGTTCAAGGTGGGACAAGGAGGGACAATGAGGTACAATTAGGTACAATGAGGGACAATGAGGTACAATAAGGTACAATGCGGTTCAAGGTGGGACAAGAAGGGACAATGATGTACAATTAGGTACAATGAGGGACAAGGTGGGTCAATGAGTGACAAGGAGGGACATGGGACAATAAGGGACAATGAGTGACAATGAGGGACAAGGAGGGAAAAGGATTGACAAGGAAGGGCAATGGGGGACAAGGAGGGACAAGGAGGACAATATGGGACAAGGAGGGACAAGGAGTGACAAGGAGTGACAAGGAGTTACAAGGAGTTATAAGGAGTGACAAGGAGGGAAAAGGAGTGACAAGGTGGGTCAAGGATGGACAAGGAGGGTCAAGGAGGGACTAGGAGGGACTAGGAGGGACAAGGGGTGGTAATGAGGGGCAATGAGGGACAAGGTGTGACAAGGAGGGTAACGGTGGGTCAAGGAGGGAAAGTAATGGACAATGAGGGGCAAGGAGGGACACGGAGGAGCAAGGAGGGATAATGAGGGACAAGGAAGGACAGGGAGGGACAAGGAGGGACTAAGAGTGACAAGGAGGGACAAGGTGGGACAATGATGGACAAGGAGGGACAGGGAAGGACAAGGAGGCACTAAGAGTGACCAGGAGTTACAAGTGGGAAAGGAGAGAAAAGGAGTGACAAGGAGGGACAAGGAGGGAAAAAGAGGGACAATGAGGGACAAAGAGTGTCAACGAGGGTCAAGGAGGTACAAGGAAGGTCAAGGAGGGACAAGGAGGGACCATGGTGGACAAGGAGGACAAGAAGGGTTAAGGAGAGGCAATGAGGGACAAGGAGGGAAAAGGTTGACAATGATGGTCAAGGAGGGACAAGGAGTGGCAATGAGGGGCAATGAGGTACAAGGCGGGATAAGGAGGGACAAGGAGGGAAAAGGAGTGAGGGTCAAGGAGGGAAAAGGAGTGACAGGGCGGGTCAAGGAGGGTCACGGAGTGTCAAGGAGGGATAAGGTTGGGCAATGATGGACAAGGAGGGACAAGGAGGGACAATGAGATACAAGGTGGGACAAGGTGGGACAAGGAGGAACAAGGAGGGACAATGAGATACAAGGAGGGACAAGGAGGGACAGGGAGGGACAAGGAGGTACAAGGAGTTACAATGATGGTCAAGGAGGAACAAGGAGGGACAAGGAATGACAAGGAGGGACAGGGACGGACTAAGAGTGGCAAGGAGTGACAAGAGGGACAAGGAGATAAAAGGAGGTACAAGGAATGACAATGATGGACACGGAGGAACAAGGAGGGATAAGGTTGGGCAATGATGGACAAGGAGGGACAAGGAGGGACAATGAGATACAAGGTGGGACAAGGAGGAACAAGGAGGGACAAGCAGGGACAAGGAGGGACAAGGAGGGACAATGAGATACAAGGATGGACAGGGAGGGACAAGGAGGGACAGGGAGGGGCAATGATGAAAAGGAGGGACAAGGAGGTACAAGGAGGGACAAGGAGGGACAAGGAGGGACAAGGAGGGACAAGGAGGGACAAGGAGGGACAAGGAGGGACAATGATGGACAAGGAGGAACAAGGATGGAAAAGGAGTGACAATGAAGGACAACAAGGACAAGGAGGGTCATGGAACGACAAGGAGGGACAATGAGGAACAACCAGGACAATGGAGGGACAAGGAGGGACACGGAGGGACAAGTACGGACATGGAGGGACAAGGAGGTACAATGAGGAAAAGCAGTTACAAGGAGTGACAAGGAGGGACAATGAGGGAAAAGGACGGAAAAGGAGCGACAAGGAGGGACAATGTGGGACATTGAGGGACTAGGAGTGTCATGGAGCGTCAAGGAGAGACAATGAGGGACAAGGAGTGACAACTAGGGTCAAGGAGAGACAAGGTTGGGCAATGATGGAAAAGGAGGGACAAGGAGGGACAATTATGGACAAGGAGGGACATGGAGGGACAAGATGGGGCAATGAGGGACAAGGAGGAACAAGGTTGGGCAATGAGGAACAAGGAGGGACAAGAAGGGACAAGGAGGGATAAGGAGTGACAAGGAGGGACATGGAGGCACAAGATGGGGCAATGAGGGACAAGGAGAGACAAGGAGGAACAAGGTTGGGCAATGAGGAACAAGGAGTGGAAATGAGGGCCAATGAGGGGCAATGAGGGACAAGGAGGGGCAATGTAAGACAAGGAGTGACAAGGAGGGCAATGAGTGACAAGGAGCGACAAGGTTGGACAAGGAGGGAAAAGGAGAGACAGGGAGTAGCAATGAGGGACAAGGAGGGACAAGGAGGGACAAGGAGTGACAAAGAGGGCCAAGGAGGGAAAAGGAGTGACAGGGAGGGACAATAAGCGACAAGGAGTGAAAAGGAGGAAAAAAGGCGGGATAAGGAGGGTCACGAGGGAAAAGTAGTGACAGGGCGGGTCAAGGAGGGTCACGGAGTGTCAAGGAGGGATAAGGTTGGGCAATGATGGAAAAGGAGGGTCAAGGAGGGACAATGAGGGACAATGAGGTACAAGGAGGGACAATGAGCAACAAGGAGGGACAAGGAGGCACAATGAGGGAAAAGGAGTGCCAAGGAGGGACAAGGAGGGAAAAGGAGTGACAAGGCGGGTTACGAAGGGAAAAGTAGTGACAGGGCAGGCCAAGGAGGGTCACGGAGTGTCAAGGCTGGTCAGGGAGTGTCAAGGAGGGATAAGGTTGGGCAATGATGGACAAGGAGGGACAATGAGTGACAAGGAGTGACAAGGAGGGACAAGGAGTGACAAGAAGGGTCAAGGCGGGATAAGGAGGGACAAGGAGGGAAAAGGAGTGCCAATGAGGGAAAAGGAGTGACTAGACGGGTTAAGGAGGGTCACGAAGGGAAAAGTTGTGACAGGGCGGGTCAAGGAGGGTCACGGAGTGTCAAGGAGGGATAAGGCAATGATGGACAAGGAGGGACAAGGAGGGACAATGAGGTACAATGGGGTACAAGGAGGGACAAGGATGAACAAGGAGGGACAGGGTGGGCACAGGGAGGGACAAGGAGGTACAAGGAGGGACAATGATGGACAAGGAGGAACAAGGAGGAACAATGAGGGATAGGGAGGGACTAAGAGTGGAAAGGAGGGACTAAGAGTGGCAAGGTGGGACAAGGAGTGACAAGTGGGAAAAGGAGTGACAAGGAGGGACATGTAGGGACAAGATGGAGCAATGAGAGACAAAATGGGACAATGAGAGACAAGGAGGGGCAATGAGGGGCGATGAGGGACAAGGAGGGACAAGGAGGGACAATGATGGACAAGAAGGGACAAGGAGGGACAATGATGGACAAGGAGGAACAAGGAGGGAAAAGGAGTGACAATGAAGGACAACAAGGACAAGGAGGACAAGGAGGACAAGGAGGGTCATGGAATGACAAGGAGGGACAATGAGGAACAACCAGGACAATGGAGGGACAACGAGGGACACGGAGGGACAAGTACGGACATGGAGGGACAAGGAAGGGCAAGGAGGAACAAGGAGGGACATGGAGGGACAAGGAGTGACAAGGAGTGACAAGGAGTGACAAGGAGTGACAAGGAGTTACAAGGAGTGACAAGGAGGGAAAAGGAGTGACAAGGCGGGTCAAGGAGTGTAACGGAGGGTCAAGGAGGGAAAAGGAGTGACAAGGCGGTTCAATGAGGGTCAAGGAGGGACAAGGTTGGGCAATGATGGAAAAGGAGGTACAAGGAGGGACAAGGAGGAACAAGGAGGGACAGGGAGGGACAATGATGGACAAGATGGGACAAGGAGGGACAATGATGGACAAGGAGGAACAAGGAGGGAAAAGGAGTGACAATGAAGGACAACAAGGACAAGGAGGACAAGGAGGGTCATGGAATGACAAGGAGTGACAAGGAGTGACAATGAGGAACAACCAGGACAATGGAGGGACAACGAGGGACAACGAGGGACACGGAGGGACAAGTACGGACATGGAGGGACAAGGAAGGGCAAGGAGGAACAAGGAGGGACATGGAGGGACAAGATGGGGCAATGAGGGACAATGAGTGACAAGGAGGGTCAAGGCGGGATAAGGAGGGACAAGGAGGGAAAAGGAGTGCCAATGAGGGAAAAGGAGTGACTAGACGGGTTAAGGAGGGTCACGAAGGGAAAAGTTGTGACAGGGCGGGTCAAGGAGGGTCACGGAGTGTCAAGGAGGGATAAGGCAATGATGGACAAGGAGGGACAAGGAGGGACAATGAGGTACAATGGGGTACAAGGAGGGACAAGGATGAACAAGGAGGGACAGGGTGGGCACAGGGAGGGACAAGGAGGTACAAGGAGGGACAATGATGGACAAGGAGGAACAAGGAGGAACAATGAGGGATAGGGAGGGACTAAGAGTGGAAAGGAGGGACTAAGAGTGACAAGGTGGGACAAGGAGTGACAAGTGGGAAAAGGAGTGACAAGGAGGGACATGTAGGGACAAGATGGAGCAATGAGAGACAAAATGGGACAATGAGAGACAAGGAGGGGCAATGAGGGGCGATGAGGGACAAGGAGGGACAAGGAGGGACAAGGAGGGACAAGGAGGGACAAGGAGGGACAAGGAGGGACAAGGAGGGACAAGGAGGGACAAGGAGGGACAAGGAGTGACAAGGAGTGACAAGGAGTGACAAGGAGTGACAAGGAGTGACAAGGAGTTATAAGGAGTTACAAGGAGTGACAAGGAGGGAAAAGGAGTGACAAGGCGGGTCAAGGAGTGTAACGGAGGGTCAAGGAGGGAAAAGGAGTGACAAGGCGGGTCAATGAGGGTCAAGGAGGGACAAGGTTGGGCAATGATGGAAAAGGAGGTACAAGGAGGGACAAGGAGGAACAAGGAGGGACAGGGAGGGACAATGATGGACAAGAAGGGACAAGGAGGGACAATGATGGACAAGGAGGAACAAGGAGGGAAAAGGAGTGACAATGAAGGACAACAAGGACAAGGAGGGTCATGGAATGACAAGGAGGGACAATGAGGAACAACCAGGACAATGGAGGGACAACGAGGGACACGGAGGGAAAAGTACGGACATGGAGGGACAAGGAAGGGCAAGGAGGAACAAGGAGGGACATGGAGGGACAAGATGGGACAATGAGGGACAAGGAGGGACAAGGAGGGACAATGATGGACAAGGAGGAACAAGGAGGGACAGTGAGGGACATGGAGGGACAAGATGGGACAATGAGGATTGACAAGGAGGAACAAGCAGGGACAATGAGGGACAAGAAGGGACAAGGAGTGACAGGGAGGGAGAAGGAGGGACAAGCATGGATAAGCAGGGACAAGGAGGGGTAATGAGGGACAAGGAGGGAAAAGGAGGGACACGAAGGGACAATGATGGACAATGAGGGGCAATGAGTGACAAGGATGAACAAGCAGGGACAAGGAGGGACAATGAGGGACACGGAGGGACAAGGTTGGGCAAGGAGGGACAAGGTGGGACAAGGAGGGACAATGAGGGACAAGGGGAACATGCAGGGACAATGAGGGACAAGAAGGGACAGGGAGGAACAAGGAGGGACAAGCAAGACAAGGAGGGGTAATGAGGGACAAGGTGGGAAAAGGAGGGACACGAATGGACAAGGAGGGACAATGAGGGACACGGAGGGAAAATACGGAAAAGGACAAGAGGGAAAAGGAGGACAAGGAGTGGCAATGATGTCAAGGAGAGTCAAGGAGGGACAAGGAGGGACAAGGAGGAACAAGGAGGAACATGCAGGGACAATGAGGGACAAGAAGGGACAGGGAGGGAGAAGGAGGGACAAGGAGTGACAAGGAGGGACAAGCATGGACAAGCAGGACAAGGAGGGGTAATGAGGGACAATGATGGAAAAGGAGGGACACGAAGGGACAAGGAGGGACAATGATGGACAATGAGCAATGAGGGACAAAGAGTGTCAACGAGGGTGAAGGAGGGAAAAGGAGAGACAAGGATTGACAAGGAGGGACAAGATGGAAAAGGAAGACAAGGAGTGGCAATGAAGTCAAGGAGGGACAAGGAGGGTCAAGGAGGGTCAAGGAGGGTCAAGGAGGGACAAGGAGGGACAAGGAGGTAAAATGAGGGAAAAGGAGTGACAAGGAGGGAAAAGGATGGACAATGAGGGGCAATGAGTGACAAGGATGAACAAGCAGGGACAAGGAGGGGCAATGAGTGGCAATGAGGGACAATGAGGGACAAGGAGGGACAAGGGAGGACAATGAGGAACAAGGAGGAACATGCAGGGACAATGAGGGACAAGAAGGGACAGGGAGGAACAAGGAGGGACAAGCAAGACAAGGAGGGGTAATGAGGGACAAGGTGGGAAAAGGAGGGACACGAAGGGACAAGGAGGGACAAGGAGGGACAATGAGGGGCAATGAGGGACACGGAGGGAAAAGACGGAAAAGGACAAGAGGGAAAAGGAGGACAAGGAGTGGCAATGAGGTCAAGGAGAGTCAAGGAGGGACAAGGAGGAACATGCAGGGACAATGAGGGACAAGAAGGGACAGGGAGGGAGAAGGAGGGACAAGGAGGAACATACAGGGACAATGAGGGACAAGAAGGGACAGGGAGGGAGAAGGAGGGACAAGGAGTGACAAGGAGGGACAAGCATGGACAAGCAGGACAAGGAGGGGTAATGAGGGACAATGAGGGAAAAGGAGGGACACGAAGGGACAATGATGGACAATGAGGGGCAATGAGGGACACGGAGGGGCAAGGTTGGGCAATGAGGGACAAGGAGTGGCAATGATGGGCAATGAGGGGCAATGAGTTACAAGGACGGACACGGAGGGACACGGATGGAAAAGGAGGGACAATGAGGGACAAGGAGGGACAATAAGGGACAAAGTAGGACCAGGAGGGGCAAGGAATGACAAGAAGGGAAAAGGACGGAAAAGGAGGGGCAATGAGGGACAATGAAGCACAAGGAGGAACAAGCAGGGACAAGAAGGGACAAAGGAGCGACACGGAGGGACAGGGAGGGAAAAGTAGGGACAGGGAGGGAAAAGTAGGGACAAGGAGGGACAAGAAGGGACAAGGATTGACAAGGAGGGGCAATGAGGCACAAGGAGGAACAAGCAGGGTCAAGAAGGGACAAGGAGCGACACGGAGGGACAGGGAGGGAAAAGTAGGGACAAGGAGGGACAAGGAGGGACAAGGAGGGTCAAGGAGAGACAAGGAGGGACAAGGACGGTCAAGGATGGATAAGGAGGGTCAAGGATGGATAAGGAGAGTCAAGGATGGACAAGAAGGGACATGGAGTGTCAAGGAGGGACAAGCTGGGACAAGGAGGGACAAGGAGTGACAAGGAGTTATAAGGAGTGACAAGGAGGGAAAAGGAGTGACAAGGCAGGTCAAGGATGGACAAGGAGGTACAAGGGGTGGTAATGAGGGGCAATGAGGGACAAGGAGGGACAAGGTGGGACAAGGGGGTAACGGTGGGTCAAGGAGGGAAAGTAATGGACAATGAGGGGCAAGGAGGGACACGGAGGAGCAAGGAGGGACAAGGGGGGCAATAAGGGACAAGGAGGGACAAGGAGGGACAAGGAGGGACAAGGAGTGACAAGGAGTGACAAGGAGTTATAAGGAGGGAAAAGGAGTGACAAGGCGGGTCAAGGATGGACAAGGAGGTACAAGGGGTGGTAATGAGGGGCAATGAGGGACAAGGAGGGACAAGGTGGGACAAGGGGGTAACGGTGGGTCAAGGAGGGAAAGTAATGGACAATGAGGGGCAAGGAGGGACACGGAGGAGCAAGGAGGGACAATGAGGGACAAGGAAGGACAGGTAGGGACAAGGAGGGACTAAGAGTGACAAGGAGGAACAATGATGGACAAGGAGGGACAGGGAACTACATGGAGGGACTGAGAGTGACAAGGAGTGACAAGTGGGAAAAGGAGGGAAAAGGAGTGACAAGGATGGTAAAGGAGGGACAATGAGTGACAAGGAGGGACAAGGAGGGACAGGGAAGGACAGGGAGGGACTAAGAGTGACAAGGAGTGACAAGTGGGAAAAGGAGGGACAATGAGGGACAAGGAAGGACAAGGAGGGACTAAGAGTGACAAGGAGGGACAATGATGGACAAGGAGGGACAGGGAAGGACAAGGAGGGACTAAGAGTGACCAGGAGTGACAAGTGGCAAAGGAGAGAAAAGGAGTGACAAGGAGGGACAAGGATGGACAAGGATGGACAAGGATGGACAAGGAGGGAAAAAGAGGGACAATGAGGGACAAAGAGTGTCAACGAGGGTCAAGGAGGCTCAAGGAATGTCAAGGAAGGTCAAGGAGGATCAAGGAGGGACAAGGAGGTACAAGGAGGGACCAGGGTGGACAAGGAGGACAAGAAGGGTCAAGGAGAGGCAATGAGGTACAAGGCGGGATAAGAAGGGACAAGGAGGGAAAAGGAGGGAAAAGGAGTGCCAAGGAGGGTCAAGGAGGGAAAAGGAGTGACAAGGCGGGTCAAAGGGTGTCAAGGAGGGTCACGGAGTGTCAAGTATGGACAAGCGGGGACAAGGAGGGGTAATGAAGGACAAGGAGGGACAATGAAGGACAAGGAGGGACACGAAGGGACAGGGAGGGAAAAGGAGGGACGAGGAGGGAAAAGGTGGGGCAATGAGGGACAAGCAGGACAAGTAGGGACAAGCAGGGATAAGGAGGGTCAATGATGGACAAGGGGGGTCAAGGAGGGACATGGATGGACGCGGCAATGAGGGACACGGAGGGACAAGGTTGGGCAATGAGGGACAAGGAGGGACAAGGAGTGGCAATGAGGGCAATGATGTACAAGGACGGACAAGGAGGGACAAGGAGTGGCAATGAGGGGCAATGGGGGCAATGAGGTACAAGGACGGACAAGGAGGGACAATGAGGGGCGAGGAGGGTCAATGAGGGACAAGGATTGACAAGGAGGGGCAATGAGGGACAAGAAGGGACAAGGAGCGACACGGAGGGACAGGAAAGGAAAAGGAGGGACATGGTGGGACAAACAGGGACAACGAGGGACAAGGAGGGACAAGGAGTGACAAGGAGGGACAATGATGGACAAGGTGGGACAAGGATTGAAAAGGAGGGACAAGCAGTGACAAGGAGGGAAAAGTAGGGGCAACGATGGGCAATGAGGGGCAATGAGGGACAAGGAGGGACAAGGAGGGACAAGGAGGGACATGGGACAATAATGGACAATAAGGGACAATGAGCGACAATGAGGGACAAGGAGGGAAAAGGATTGACAAGGAGGGGCAATGAGGGACAAGGAGGGACAAGGAGTGACAAGGAGTGACAAGGAGTGACAAGGAGTGACAAGGAGTGACAAGGAGTGACAAGGAGTGACAAGGAGTGACAAGGAGTGACAAGGAGTGACAAGGAGTGACAAGGAGTTATAAGGAGTGACAAGGAGGGAAAAGGAGTGACAAGGCGGGTCAAGGATGGACAAGGATGGACAAGGAGGGACAAGGAGGTACAAGGAGTTACAATGATGGTCAAGGAGGAACAAGGAGGGACAAGGAATGACAAGGAGGAACAGGGACGGACTAAGAGTGGCAAGGAGTGACAAGAGGGACAAGGAGGTACAAGGAATGACAATGATGGACAAGGAGGAACAAGGAGGGGCAAGGAGGGACAAGGAGTGACAAGGAGTTATAAGGAGTGACAAGGAGGGACAGGGAGGGACAAGGAGGTACAAGGAGTTACAATGATGGTCAAGGAGGAACAAGGAGGGACAAGGAATGACAAGGAGGGACAGGGACGGACTAAGAGTGGCAAGGAGTGACAAGAGGGACAAGGAGATACAAGTAGGTACAAGGAATGACAATGATGGACACGGAGGAACAAGGAGGGATAAGGTTGGGCAATGATGGACAAGGAGGGACAATGAGATACAAGGTGGGACAAGGAGGGACAAGGAGTGACAAGGAGTGATAAGGAGTGACAAGGAGGGAAAAGGAGTGACAAGGTGGGTCAAGGATGGACAAGGAGGGTCAAGGAGGGACTAGGAGGGACAAGGGGTGGCAATGAGGGGCAATGAGGGACAAGGTGGGACAAGGAGGGTAACGGTGGGTCAAGGAGGGAAAGTAATGGACAATGAGGGGCAAGGAGGGACACGGAGGAGCAAGGAGGGATAATGAGGGACAAGGAAGGACAGGGAGGGACAAGGAGGGACTAAGAGTGACAAGGAGGGACAAGGTGGGACAATGATGGACAAGGAGGGACAGGGAAGGACAAGGAGGTACTAAGAGTGACCAGGAGTTACAAGTGGGAAAGGAGAGAAAAGGAGTGACAAGGAGGGACAAGGAGGGAAAAAGAGGGACAATGAGGGACAAAGAGTGTCAACGAGGGTCAAGGAGGCACAAGGAAGGTCAAGGAGGGACAAGGAGGGACCATGGTGGACAAGGAGGACAAGAAGGGTCAAGGAGAGGCAATGAGGGACAAGGAGGGAGAAGGTTGACAATGATGGTCAAGGAGGGACAAGGAGTGGCAATGAGGGGCAATGAGGTACAAGGCGGGATAAGGAGGGACAAGGAGGGAAAAGGAGTGAGGGTCAAGGAGGGAAAAGGAGTGACAGGGCGGGTCAAGGAGGGTCACGGAGTGTCAAGGAGGTTTAAGGTTGGGCAATGATGGACAAGGAGGGACAAGGAGGGACAATGAGATACAAGGTGGGACAAGGAGGAACAAGGAGGGACAATGAGATACAAGGAGGGACAAGGAGGGACAGGGAGGGACAGGGAGGGACAAGGAGGTACAAGGAGTTACAATGATGGTCAAGGAGGAACAAGGAGGGACAAGGAATGACAAGGAGGGACAGGGACGGACTAAGAGTGGCAAGGAGTGACAAGAGGGACAAGGAGATACAAGGAGGTACAAGGAATGACAATGATGGACACGGAGGAACAAGGAGGGATAAGGTTGGGCAATGATGGACAAGGAGGGGCAAGGAGGGACAATGAGATACAAGGTGGGACAAGGAGGAACAAGGAGGAAAAAGGAGGGACAAGCAGGGACAAGGAGGGACAATGAGATACAAGGATGGACAGGGAGGGACAAGGAGGATCAAGGAGGGACAGGGAGGGGCAATGATGAAAAGGAGGGACAAGGAGGTACAAGGAGGGACAAGGAGGGACAAGGAGGGACAAGGAGGGACAAGGAGGGACAAGGAGGGACAAGGAGGGACAAGGAGGGACAAGGAGGGACAAGGAGGGACAATGATGGACAAGGAGGAACAAGGATGGAAAAGGAGTGACAATGAAGGACAACAAGGACAAGGAGGGTCATGGAACGACAAGGAGGGACAATGAGGAACAACCAGGACAATGGAGGGACACGGAGGGACAAGTACGGATATGGAGGGACAAGGAGGTACAATGAGGAAAAGGAGTTACAAGGAGTGACAAGGAGGGACAATGAGGGAAAAGGACGGAAAAGGAGCGACAAGGAGGGACAATATGGGACATTGAGGGACTAGGAGTGTCATGGAGCGTCAAGGAGAGACAATGAGGGACAAGGAGTGACAACTAGGGTCAAGGAGAGACAAGGTTGGGCAATGATGGAAAAGGAGGGACAAGGAGGGACAATTATGGACAAGGAGGGACATGGAGGGACAAGATGGGGCAATGAGGGACAAGGAGGAACAAGGTTGGGCAATGAGGAACAAGGTGGGACAAGAAGGGACAAGGAGGGATAAGGAGTGACAAGGAGGGACATGGAGGCACAAGATGGGGCAATGAGGGACAAGGAGGGACAAGGAGGAACAAGGTTGGGCAATGAGGAACAAGGAGGAACAAGGAGTGGAAATGAGGGCCAATGAGGGGCAATGAGGGGCAAGGAGGGGCAATGTAAGACAAGGAGTGACAAGGAGGGCAATGAGTGACAAGGAGCGACAAGGTTGGACAAGGAGGGAAAAGGAGGACAAGGAGAGACAGGGAGTAGCAATGAGGGACAAGGAGTGACACGAGGGAAAAGTAGTGACAGGGCGGGACAATAAGCGACAAGGAGTGAAAAGGAGGGAAAAGGCGGGATAAGGAGGGACAAGGAGGGTCACGAGGGAAAAGGAGTGACAGGGAGGGACAATAAGCGACAAGGAGTGAAAAGGAGGGAAAAGGCGGGATAAGGAGGGACAAGGAGGGTCACGAGGGAAAAGTAGTGACAGGGCGGGTCAAGGAGGGTCACGGAGTGTCAAGTCAAGGTTGGGCAATGATGGAAAAGGAGGGACAAGGAGGGACAATGAGGGACAATGAGGTACAAGGAGGGACAATGAGCAACAAGGAGGGACAAGGAGGCACAATGAGGGAAAAGGAGTGCCAAGGAGGGACAAGGAGGGAAAAGGAGTGACAAGGCGGGTTACGAAGGGAAAAGTAGTGACAGGGCAGGCCAAGGAGGGTCACGGAGTGTCAAGGCTGGTCAGGGAGTGTCAAGGAGGGATAAGGTTGGGCAATGATGGACAAGGAGGGACAATGAGTGACAAGGAGTGACAAGGAGGGACAAGGAGTGACAAGGTGGGTCAAGGCGGGATAAGGAGGGACAAGGAGGGAAAAGGAGTGCCAATGAGGGAAAAGGAGTGACTAGACGGGTTAAGGAGGGTCACGAAGGGAAAAGTTGTGACAGGGCGGGTCAAGGAGGGTCACGGAGTGTCAAGGAGGGATAAGGCAATGATGGACAAGGAGGGACAAGGAGGGACAATGAGGTACAATGGGGTACAAGGAGGGACAAGGATGAACAAGGAGGGACAGGGTGGGCACAGGGAGGGACAAGGAGGTACAAGGAGGGACAATGATGGACAAGGAGGAACAAGGAGGAACAATGAGGGATAGGGAGGGACTAAGAGTGGAAAGGAGGGACTAAGAGTGGCAAGGTGGGACAAGGAGTGACAAGTGGGAAAAGGAGTGACAAGGAGGGACATGTAGGGACAAGATGGAGCAATGAGAGACAAAATGGGACAATGAGAGACAAGGAGGGGCAATGAGGGGCGATGAGGGACAAGGAGGGACAAGGAGGGACAAGGAGGGACAAGGAGGGACAAGGAGGGACAAGGAGGGACAAGGAGGGACAAGGAGGGACAAGGAGGGACAGGGAGGGACAATGATGGACAAGAAGGGACAAGGAGGGACAATGATGGACAAGGAGGAACAAGGAGGGAAAAGGAGTGACAATGAAGGACAACAAGGACAAGGAGGACAAGGAGGGTCATGGAATGACAAGGAGGGACAATGAGGAACAACCAGGACAATGGAGGGACAACGAGGGACAACGAGGGACACGGAGGGACAAGTACGGACATGGAGGGACAAGGAAGGGCAAGGAGGAACAAGGAGGGACATGGAGGGACAAGGAGTGACAAGGAGTGACAAGGAGTGACAAGGAGTGACAAGGAGTGACAAGGAGTTACAAGGAGTGACAAGGAGGGAAAAGGAGTGACAAGGCGGGTCAAGGAGTGTAACGGAGGGTCAAGGAGGGAAAAGGAGTGACAAGGCGGGTCAATGAGGGTCAAGGAGGGACAAGGTTGGGCAATGATGGAAAAGGAGGTACACGGAGGGACAAGTACGGACATGGAGGGACAAGGAAGGGCAAGGAGGAACAAGGAGGGACATGGAGGGACAAGATGGGGCAATGAGGGACAAGGAGGGACAATGAGTGACAAGGAGTGACAAGGAGTGACAAGGAGGGACAAGGAGGGTCAAGGCGGGATAAGGAGGGACAAGGAGGGAAAAGGAGTGCCAATGAGGGAAAAGGAGTGACTAGACGGGTTAAGGAGGGTCACGAAGGGAAAAGTTGTGACAGGGCGGGTCAAGGAGGGTCACGGAGTGTCAAGGAGGGATAAGGCAATGATGGACAAGGAGGGACAAGGATTGACAATGAGGTACAATGTGGTACAAGGAGGGACAAGGATGAACAAGGAGGGACAGGGTGGGCACAGGGAGGTACAAGGAGGTACAAGGAGGGACAATGATGGACAAGGAGGAACAAGGAGGAACAATGAGGGATAGGGAGGGACTAAGAGTGACAAGGTGGGACAAGGAGTGACAAGTGGGAAAAGGAGTGACAAGGAGGGACATGTAGGGACAAGATGGAGCAATGAGAGACAAAATGGGACAATGAGAGACAAGGAGGGGCAATGAGGGGCGATGAGGGACAAGGAGGGACAAGGAGGGACAAGGAGGGACAAGGAGGGACAAGGAGTGACAAGGAGTGACAAGGAGTGACAAGGAGTGACAAGGAGTGACAAGGAGTGACAAGGAGTTATAAGGAGTTACAAGGAGTGACAAGGAGGGAAAAGGAGTGACAAGGCGGGTCAAGGAGTGTAACGGAGGGTCAAGGAGGGAAAAGGAGTGACAAGGCGGGTCAATGAGGGTCAAGGAGGGACAAGGTTGGGCAATGATGGAAAAGGAGGTACAAGGAGGGACAAGGAGGAACAAGGAGGGACAGGGAGGGACAATGATGGACAAGAAGGGACAAGGAGGGACAATGATGGACAAGGAGGAACAAGGAGGGAAAAGGAGTGACAATGAAGGACAACAAGGACAAGGAGGACAAGGAGGGTCATGGAATGACAAGGAGGGACAATGAGGAACAACCAGGACAATGGAGGGACAACGAGGGACACGGAGGGAAAAGTACGGACATGGAGGGACAAGGAAGGGCAAGGAGGAACAAGGAGGGACATGGAGGGACAAGATGGGGCAATGAGGGACAAGGAGGGACAAAGAGGGACAATGATGGACAAGGAGGAACAAGGAGGGACAGTGAGGGACATGGAGGGACAAGATGGGGCAATGAGGGACATGGAGGGACAAGGATTGACAAGGAGGAACAAGCAGGGACAATGAGGGACAAGAAGGGACAGGGAGTGACAGGGAGGGAGAAGGAGGGACAAGCATGGATAAGCAGGGACAAGGAGGGGTAATGAGGGACAAGGAGGGAAAAGGAGGAACACGAAGGGACAATGATGGACAATGAGGGGCAATGAGTGACAAGGATGAACAAGCAGGGACAAGGAGGGACAATGAGGGACACGGAGGGACAAGGTTGGGCAAGGAGGGACAAGGTGGGACAAGGAGGGACAAGGAGGGACAATGAGGGACAAGGAGGAACATGCAGGGACAATGAGGGACAAGAAGGGACAGGGAGGAACAAGGAGGGACAAGCAAGACAAGGAGGGGTAATGAGGGACAAGGTGGGAAAAGGAGGGACACGAAGGGACAAGGAGGGACAATGAGGGGCAATGAGGGACACGGAGGGAAAAGACGGAAAAGGACAAGAGGGAAAAGGAGGACAAGGAGTGGCAATGATGTCAAGGAGAGTCAAGGAGGGACAAGGATGGACAAGGAGGGACAAGGAGGAACATGCAGGGACAATGAGGGACAAGAAGGGACAGGGAGGGAGAAGGAGGGACAAGGAGTGACAAGGAGGGACAAGCATGGACAAGCAGGACAAGGAGGGGTAATGAGGGACAATGATGGAAAAGGAGGGACACGAAGGGACAAGGATGGACAATGATGGACAATGAGGGGCAATGAGGGACAAAGAGTGTCAACGAGGGTGAAGGAGGGACAAGGAGAGACAAGGATTGACAAGGAGGGACAAGAGGGAAAAGGAAGACAAGGAGTGGCAATGAAGTCAAGGAGGGTCAAGGAGGGATAAGGAGGGTCAAGGAGGGTCAAGGAGGGACAAGGAGGGACAAGGAGGGACAAGGAGGTAAAAGGAGGGAAAAGGAGTGACAAGGAGGGAAAAGGATGGACAATGAGGGGCAATGAGTGACAAGGATGAACAAGCAGGGACAAGGAGTGGCAATGAGGGACAAGGTTGGGCAAGGAGGGACAAGGAGGGACAATGGGGAACAAGGAGGAACATGCAGGGACAATGAGGGACAAGAAGGGACAGGGAGGAACAAGGAGGGACAAGCAAGACAAGGAGGGGTAATGAGGGACAAGGTGGGAAAAGGAGGGACACGAAGGGACAAGGAGGGACAATGAGGGGCAATGAGGGACACGGAGGGAAAAGACGGAAAAGGACAAGAGGGAAAAGGAGGACAAGGAGTGGCAGTGAGGTCAAGGAGAGTCAAGGAGGGACAAGGAGGGACAAGGAGGAACATGCAGGGACAATGAGGGACAAGAAGGGACAGGGAGGGAGAAGGAGGGACAAGGAGGGACAAGGAGGGACAAGGAGGAACATACAGGGACAATGAGGGACAAGAAGGGACAGGGAGGGAGAAGGAGGGACAAGGAGTGACAAGGAGGGACAAGCATGGACAAGCAGGACAAGGAGGGGTAATGAGGGACAATGAGGGAAAAGGAGGGACACGAAGGGACAAGGAGGGACAATGATGGACAATGAGGGGCAATGAGGGACACGGAGGGGCAAGGTTGGGCAATGAGGGACAAGGAGTGGCAATGATGGGCAATGAGGGGCAATGAGTTACAAGGACGGACACGGAGGGACACGGATGGAAAAGGAGGGACAATGAGGGACAATAAGGGACAAAGTAGGACCAGGAGGGGCAAGGAATGACAAGAAGGGAAAAGGACGGAAAAGGAGGGGCAATGAGGGACAATGAAGCACAAGGAGGAACAAGCAGGGACAAGAAGGGACAAAGGAGCGACACGGAGGGACAGGGAGGGAAAAGTAGGGACAGGGAGGGAAAAGTAGGGACAAGGAGGGACAAGGAGGGACAAGAAGGTACAAGGATTGACAAGGAGGGGCAATGAGGCACAAGGAGGAACAAGCAGGGACAAGAAGGGACAAGGAGCGACACGGAGGGACAGGGAGGGAAAAGTAGGGACAAGGAGGGACAAGGAGGGACAAGGAGGGTCAAGGAGAGACAAGGAGGGACAAGGACGGTCAAGGATGGATAAGGAGGGTCAAGGATGGATAAGGAGAGTCAAGGATGGACAAGAAGGGACATGGAGTGTCAAGGAGGGACAAGCTGGGACAAGGAGGGACTATGAGGTACAATTAGGTATAATGAGGTTAAAGGTGGGACAAGGAGGGCCAATGAGGTACAATTAGGTACAATGAGGGGCAATGAGGTACAGTAAGGTACAATGCGGTTCAAGGTGGGACAATGAGGTACAATTAGGTACAATGAGGGACAAGGTGGGTCAAGGAGTGACAAGGAGGGACAAGGGACAATGAGTGACAATGAGGGACAAGGAGGGAAAAGGATTGACAAGGAGGGGCAATGAGGGACAAGGAGGGACAAGGGGGACAATAAGGGACAAGGAGGGACAAGGAGTGACAAGGAGTGACAAGGAGTTATAAGGAGGGAAAAGGAGTGACAAGGCGGGTCAAGGATGGACAAGGAGGTACAAGGGGTGGTAATGAGGGGCAATGAGGGACAAGGTGGGACAAGGGGGGTAACGGTGGGTCAAGGAGGGAAAGTAATGGACAATGAGGGGCAAGGAGGGACACGGAGGAGCAAGGAGGGACAATGAGGGACAAGGAAGGACAGGTAGGGACAAGGAGGGACTAAGAGTGACAAGGAGGGACAATGATGGACAAGGAGGGACAGGGAACTACATGGAGGGACTAAGAGTGACAAGGAGTGACAAGTGGGAAATGGAGGGAAAAGGAGTGACAAGGATGGTAAAGGAGGGACAATGAGTGACAAGGAGGGACAATGATGGACAAGGAGGGACAGGGAATGACAGGGAGGGACTAAGAGTGACAAGGAGTGACAAGTGGGAAAAGGAGGGACAATGAGGGACAAGGAAGGACAGGGAGGGACAAGGAGGGACTAAGAGTGACAAGGAGGGACAATGATGGACAAGGAGGGACAGGGAAGGACAAGGAGGGACTAAGAGTGACCAGGAGTGACAAGTGGCAAAGGAGAGAAAAGGAGTGACAAGGAGGGACAAGGATGGACAAGGAGGGAAAAAGAGGGACAATGAAGGACAAAGAGTGTCAACGAGGGTCAAGGAGGCTCAAGGAATGTCAAGGAAGGTCAAGGAGGGTCAAGGAGGGACAAGGAGGTACAAGGAGGGACCAGGGTGGACAAGGAGGACAAGAAGGGTCAAGGAGAGGCAATGAGGTACAAGGCGGGATAAGAAGGGACAAGGAGGGAAAAGGAGTGCCAAGGAGGGAAAAGGAGTGACAAGGCGGGTCAAAGAGTGTCAAGGAGGGTCACGGAGTGTCAAGTATGGACAAGCGGGGACAAGGAGGGGTAATGAGGGACAAGGAGGGACACGAAGGGACAGGGAGGGAAAAGGAGGGGCAAGTATGGACAATGAGGGGCAATGAGGGACAAGGAGTGGCAATGAAGGACAAGGACGGACACGGAGGGACACGGATGGAAAAGGAGGGACAATGAGGGTCGAGGAGGGAAAAGGAGGGACCAGTAGGGACAAGTAGGGACAAGGAGGGACCAATAGGGACAAGTAGGGACAAGGAGGGACCAATAGGGACAAGGATTAACAAGCAGGGACAATGAGGGAGAAGAAGGGGAAAGGAGCGACACGGAGGGACAGGAGGGAAAGGAGGGAAAAGGATGGTCACGGAGGGTCAAGGAGGGACGAGGATGAACAAAGAGTGGAATTTAGGGACAAGGAGGGAAAAAGAGGGACGAGGAGGGAAAAGGAGGGACAAGAACGGACAAGGAGGGACCAGTAGGGACACGAAGGGACCAGTAGGGACACGGAGGGACCAGAAGGGACAAGGAGGAACAAGCAGGGACAATGAGGGACAAGAAGGGGCAAGGAGTGACACGGATGGACAAGGAGGGAAAAGGAGGGACAAGGAGGGAAAAGGATGGTCACAGAGGATCACATAGGGTCAAGTAGGGACGAGGATGAACAAGGAGGGACACGGAAGGACAAGGTTGGGCAATGGTGGACAAGGAGTGGCAATTAGGGACAAGGAGGGAAAAAGAGGGACAATGGTGGGACAAGGAGGGACAAGGATGGACAAGGAGGAACAAGGAGTGACAAGGAGTGACAAGGAGGGACAAGGAGTGACAAGGAGGGAAAAGGATGGTCACGGAGGGACGCGGATGGACAAGGTTGGGCAATGAGGGACAAGGAAGGACAAGGAGGGACAAGGAGGAACAAGGAGTGACAAGCTGGGGCAATGAGGGACAAGGAGGGACAAGGAGGGACAAGTAGGGACAAGCAGGAACAAGCAGGGACAAGGAGGGTCAAGGAGGGTCAAGGAGGGTCAAGGATGGACAAGGGGGGTCAAGGAGGGACATGGATGGACGCGGCAATGAGGGGCACGGAGGGACAAGGTTGGGCAATGAGGGACAAGGAGGGACAAGGAGTGGCAATGAGGGGCAATGGGGGCAATGAGGTACAAGGACGGACAAGGAGGGACAATGAGGGACGAGGAGGGAAAAGGAGAGAAAAGAACGGACAAGGAGGGACCAGTAGGGACAAGGAATGACACGGAGGGTCCATGAGGGACAAGGATTGACAAGGAGTGGCAATGAGGGACAAGGAGGAACAAGCAGGGACAATGAGGGACAAGAAGGGTCAAAGAGGGACAAGGAGAGACAAGCAGAGAAAAGGAGAGACAAGGAGAGACAAGGATTGACAAGGAGGGAAAAGGAGGGAAAAGGAGGACAAGGAGGGACAAGGAGTGGCAATGACAAGGAGGGATAAGGATGGTCACGGAGGGACGAGGATGGACAAGGTTGGGCAATGAGGGACAATAAAGGACAAGGAGGAACAAGGAGTGACAAGGTGGGGCAATGAGGGACAAGCAGGACAAGTAGGGACAAGCAGGAATAAGCAGGGATAAGGAGGGTCAATGATGGATAAGGGGGGTCAAGGAGGGACATGGATGGACGCGGCAATGAGGGACACGGAGGGACAAGGTTGGGCAATGAGGGACAAGGAGGGACAAGGAGTGGCAATGAGGGCAATGATGTACAAGGACGGACAAGGATGGACAAGGAGTGGCAATGAGGGGCAATGGGGGCAATGAGGTACAAGGACGGACAAGGAGGGACAATGAGGGACGAGGAGGGTCAATGAGGGACAAGGATTGACAAGGAGGGGCAATGAGGGACAAGGAGGAACAAGCAGGAACAATGAGGGACAAGGAGCGACACGGAGGGACAGGAAAGGAAAAGGAGGGACATGGTGGGACAAACAGGGACAACGAGGGACAAGGAGGGACAAGGAGTGACAAGGAGGGACAATGATGGACAAGGAGGGACAAGGATTGAAAAGGAGGGACAAGCAGTGACAAGGAGGGAAAAGTAGGGGCAACGATGGGCAATGAGGGGCAATGAGGGACAAGGAGGGACAAGGAGGGACAAGGAGTGACAAGGAGGGACATGGGACAATAATGGACAATAAGGGACAATGAGCGACAATGAGGGACAATGAGGGACAAGGAGGGAAAAGGATTGACAAGGAGGGGCAATGAGGGACAAGGAGGACAATAAGGGACAAGGAGTGACAAGGAGTTATAAGGAGTGACAAGGAGGGAAAAGGAGTGACAAGGCGGGTCAAGGATGGACAAGGATGGACAAGGAGGGACAAGAGGTGGTAATGAGGGGCAATTAGGGACAAGGAGGGTAACGGTGGGTCAAGGAGGGAAAGTAATGGACAATGAGGGGCAAGGAGGGAAAAGGAGGGACAAGGAGGGACAAGGAGAGACAAGGAGGGACAAGGACGGTCAAGGATGGATAAGGAGGGTCAAGGATGGATAAGGAGGGTCAAGGATGGACAAGAAGGGACATGGAGTGTCAAGGAGGGACAAGCTGGGACAAGGAGGGACAATGAGGTACAATTAGGTACAATGAGGTTCAAGGTGGGACAAGGAGGGACAATGAGGTACAATTAGGTACAATGAGGTTCAAGGTGGGACAAGGAGGGACAATGAGGTACAATTAGGTACAATTAGGTACAATGAGGGACAATGAGGTACAATAAGGTACAATGCGGTTCAAGGTGGGACAAGGAGGGACAATGATGTACAATTAGGTACAATGAGGGACAAGGTGGGTCAATGAGTGACAAGGAGGGACATGGGACAATAATGGACAATAAGGGACAATGAGTGACAATGAGGGAAAAGGATTGACAAGGAGGGGCAATGGGGGACAAGGAGGGACAAGGAGGACAATATGGGACAAGGAGGGACAAGGAGTTACAAGGAGCTATAAGGAGTGACAAGGAGGGAAAAGGAGTGACAAGGTGGGTCAAGGATGGACAAGGATGGACAAGGAGGGTCAAGGAGGGACTAGGAGGGACAAGGGGTGGTAATGAGGGGCAATGAGGGCAAGGTGGGACAAGGAGGGTAACGGTGGGTCAAGGAGGGAAAGTAATGGACAATGAGGGGCAAGGAGGGACACGGAGGAGCAAGGAGGGACAATGAGGGACAAGGAAGGACAGGGAGGGACTAAGAGTGACAAGGAGGGACAAGGTGGGACAATGATGGACAAGGAGGGACAGGGAAGGACAAGGAGGCACTAAGAGTGACCAGGAGTTACAAGTGGGAAAGGAGAGAAAAGGAGTGACAAGGAGGGACATGGAGGGAAAAAGAGGGACAATGAGGGACAAAGAGTGTCAACGAGGGTCAAGGAGGCACAAGGAAGGTCAAGGAGGGACAAGGAGGGACCATGGTGGACAAGGAGGACAAGAAGGGTCAAGGAGAGGCAATGAGGGACAAGGAGGGAAAAGGTTGACAATGATGGTCAAGGAGGGACAAGGAGTGGCAATGAGGGGCAATGAGGTACAAGGCGGGATAAGGAGGGACAAGGAGGGAAAAGGAGTGAGGGTCAAGGAGGGAAAAGGAGTGACAGGGCGGGTCAAGGAGGGTCACGGAGTGTCAAGGAGGGATAAGGTTGGGCAATGATGGACAAGGAGGGACAAAGAGGGACCATGAGATACAAGGTGGGACAAGGTGGGACAATGAGATACAAGGAGGGACAAGGAGGGACAGGGAGGGACAAGGAGGTACAAGGAGTTACAATGATGGTCAAGGAGGAACAAGGAGGGACAAGGAATGACAAGGAGGGACAGGGACGGACTAAGAGTGGCAAGGAGTGACAAGAGGGACAAGGAGATACAAGGAGGTACAAGGAATGACAATGATGGACACGGAGGAACAAGGAGGGATAAGGTTGGGCAATGATGGACAAGGAGGGACAATGAGATACAAGGTGGGACAAGGAGGAACAAGGAGGAAAAAGGAGGGACAAGCAGGGACAAGGAGGGACAAGGAGGGACAATGAGATACAAGGATGGACAAGGAGGGACAGGGAGGGACAAGGAGGGACAAGGTGGGACAAGGAGGTACAATGATGGACAAGGAGGAACAGGGACGGACTAAGAGTGGCAAGGAGTGACAAGAGGGACAAGGAGGTACAAGGAATGACAATGATGGACAAGGAGGGGCAAGGAGGGACAAGGAGTGACAAGGAGTGACAAGGAGTGACAAGGAGTGACAAGGAGTTACAAGGAGTTATAAGGAGTTACAAGGAGTGACAAGGAGGGAAAAGGAGTGACAAGGCGGGTCAAGGAGGGTCACGGAGGGTCAAGGAGGGAAAAGGAGTGAAAAGGCGGGTCAGGGAGGGTCACGGAGGGACAAGGTTGGGCAATGATGGAAAAGAAGGGACAAGGAGGTACAAGGAGGGACAAGGAGGGACAAGGAGGATCAAGGAGGGACAGGGAGGGGCAATGATGAAAAGGAGGGACAAGGAGGTACAAGGAGGGACAAGGAGGGACAAGGAGGGACAAGGAGGGACAAGGAGGGACAATGATGGACAAGGAGGAACAAGGATGGAAAAGGAGTGACAATGAAGGACAACAAGGACAAGGAGGGTCATGGAACGACAAGGAGGGACAATGAGGAACAACCAGGTCAATGGAGGGACAAGGAGGGACACGGAGGGACAAGTACGGACATGGAGGGACAAGGAGGTACAATGAGGAAAAGGAGTTACAAGGAGTGACAAGGAGGGACAATGAGGGAAAAGGACGGAAAAGGAGCGACAAGGAGGGACAATGTGGGACATTGAGGGACTAGGAGTGTCATGGAGCGTCAAGGAGAGACAATGAGGGACAAGGAGTGACAACTAGGGTCAAGGAGGGACAAGGTTGGGCAATGATGGAAAAGGAGGGACAAGGAGGGACAATTATGGACAAAGAGGGACAAGGAGGGACATGGAGGGACAAGATGGGGCAAGGAGGGACAAGGAGGGACAAGGAGGAACAAGGTTGGGCAATGAGGAACAAGGAGGGACAAGAAGGGACAAGGAGGGATAAGGAGTGACAAGGAGGGACATGGAGGCACAAGATCGGGTAATGAGGGACAAGGAGGAACAAGGTTGGGCAATGAGGAACAAGGAGGAACAAGGAGTGGAAATGAGGGCCAATGAGGGTCAATGAGGGACAAGGAGGGGCAATGTAAGACAAGGAGTGACAAGGAGGGGCAATGAGTGACAAGGAGCGACAAGGTTGGACAAGGAGGGAAAATGAGGACAAGGAGAGATAGGGAGTAGCAATGAGGGACAAGGAGGGACAAGGAGTGACAAAGAGGGCCAAGGAGGGAAAAGGAGTGACAGGGAGGGACAATAAGCGACAAGGAGTGAAAAAGAGGGAAAAGGCGGGATAAGGAGGGACAAGGAGGGTCACGAGGGAAAAGTAGTGCCAGGGCGGGTCAAGGAGGGTCACGGAGTGTCAAGGAGGGATAAGGTTGGGCAATGATGGAAAAGGAGGGACAAGGAGGGACAATGAGGGACAATGAGGTACAAGGAGGGACAATGAGCAACAAGGAGGGACAAGGAGGCACAATGAGGGAAAAGGAGTGCCAAGGAGTGACAAGGCGGGTTACGAAGGGAAAAGTAGTGACAGGGCAGGTCAAGGAGGGTCACGGAGTGTCAAGGCTGGTCAGGGAGTGTCAAGGAGGGATAAGGTTGGGCAATGATGGACAAGGAGGGACAATGAGTGACAAGGAGTGACAAGGAGTGACAAGGAGGGTCAAGGCGGGATAAAGAGGGACAAGGAGGGAAAAGGAGTGCCAATGAGGGAAAAGGAGTGACTAGACGGGTTAAGGAGGGTCACGAAGGGAAAAGTTGTGACAGGGCGGGTCAAGGAGGGTCACGGAGTGTCAAGGAGGGATAAGGCAATGATGGACAAGGAGGGACAAGGAGGGACAATGAGGTACAATGGGGTACAAGGAGGGACAAGCATGAACAAGGAGGGACAGGGTGGGCACAGGGAGGGACAAGGAGGTACAAGGAGGGACAATGATGGACAAGGAGGAACAAGGAGGAACAATGAGGGATAGGGAGGGACTAAGAGTGGAAAGGAGGGACTAAGAGTGACAAGGTGGGACAAGGAGTGACAAGTGGGAAAAGGAGTGACAAGGAGGGACATGTAGGGACAAGATGGAGCAATGAGAGACAAAATGGGACAAGGAGGGGCAATGAGGGGCGATGAGGGACAAGGAGGGACAAGGAGGGACAAGGAGGGACAAGGAGGGACAAGGAGGGACAAGGAGGGACAAGGAGTGACAAGGAGTGACAAGGAGTGACAAGGAGTGACAAGGAGTGACAAGGAGTGACAAGGAGTGACAAGGAGTGACAAGGAGTTATAAGGAGTTACAAGGAGGGAAAAGGAGTGACAAGGCGGGTCAAGGAGGGTAACGGAGGGTCAAGGAGGGAAAAGGAGTGACAAGGCGGGTCAATGAGGGTCAAGGAGGGACAAGGTTGGGCAATGATGGAAAAGGAGGTACAAGGAGGGACAAGGAGGAACAAGGAGGGACAGGGAGGGACAGGGAGGGACAATGATGGACAAGAAGGGACAATGATGGACAAGGAGGAACAAGGAGGGAAAAGGAGTGACAATGAAGGACAACAAGGACAAGGAGGACAAGGAGGGTCATGGAATGACAAGGAGGGACAATGAGGAACAACCAGGACAATGGTGGGACAACGAGGGACACGGAGGGACAAGTACGGACATGGAGGGACAAGGAAGGGCAAGGAGGAACAAGGATGGACATGGAGGGACAAGATGGGGCAATGAGGGACAAGGAGGGACAAGGAGGGACAATGATGGACAAGGAGGAACAAGGAGGGACAGTGAGGGACAAGATGGGGCAATGAGGGACAAGGAGGGACAAGGAGGAACAAGGTTGGGCAATGAGGAACAAGGAGGAACAAGGAGAGACAAGAAGGGACAAGGAGGGATAAGGAGTGACAAGGAGGGACATGGAGGGACAAGATGGGGCAAGGAGGGACATGGAGGGACAAGATGGGGCAATGAGGGACAAGGAGGAACAAGGTTGGGCAATGAGGAACAAGGAGGAACAAGGAGTGGAAATGAGGGGCAATGATGGACAAGGAGGGGCAATGTAAGACAAGGAGGGACAAGGAGGGGCAATGAGTGACAAGGAACGACAAGGTTGGACAAGGAGGGAAAAGGAGGACAAGGAGAGACAGGGAGTAGCAATGAGTGACAAGGAGGGACAGGGAGGGACAAGGAGGGACAATGAGGGACAAGGAGGGACAAGAACGGACATGGTGGGACATGGAGGGGCAAGGAGTGACAAGGAGGGAAAAGGAGTGGCAAGGAGGGACAATGAGGGAAAAGGACGGAAAAAGAGCGACAAGGAGGGACAAGGAGTGTCATGGAGCGTCAAGGAGGGTCAAGGAGACACAATGAGGGACATGGAGGGCAAGGAGGGGCAAAGAGGTACAAGCAAGGACAAGGATGGACAAAGAGGGACAAGGTGGGGCAAGGAGGGAAAAGGAGTGACAAGGAGGGATAATGAGGGGTAATGAGGGACAATGAGGGACAAACAAGGACAAGGAGGGATAATAAGGCACAAGGAAGGACAAGGAGGGAAAGGAGTGACAAGGAGGGACAAGTTGGGGCAAGGAGCGAAAAGGAGTGACAAGGAGGGAAAAGAAGGGATAATGAGCGACAATGAGGTTCAATGAGGGACAAGAAGCGGCAAGGAGGGGCAAGGAGGGACAAGGAGGGAAAATGAGGGACAAGGAGGGAAAAGGAGGGACAAGGAGGGACAAGGAGTGACAAGGAGGGATAAGGAGGACAATAAGGGACAATAAGGGACAAGGAGTGACAAAGAGGGCCAAGGAGGGAAAAGGAGTGACAAGGAGGGACATGGAGGGACAAGGAGGGACAAGGTGGGACAGGGAGGGACAATTAGCGACAAGGTGTGACAAGAAGGGAAAAGGCGGGATACGGAGGGACAAGGAGGGCCAAGGAGGGTCACGAGGGAAAAGTAGTGACAGTGCGGGTCAAGGAGGGTCACGGAGTGTCAAGGAGGGACAAGGAGGGACAATGAGGGACAATGAGGTACAAGGAGGGACAAGGAGGAACAAGGAGGGACAAGGAGGCACAAGGAGGGAAAAGGAGTGCCAAGGAGGGACAAGGAGGGAAAAGGAGTGACAAGGCGGGTCACGAAGGGAAAAGTAGTGACAGGGCAGGTCAAGGAGGGTCACGGAGTGTCAAGGAGGGTCACGGAGTGTCAAGGAGGGTCACAGAGTGTCAAGGCTGGTCACGGAGTCTCAAGGAGGGATAAGGTTGGGCAATGATGGACAAGGAGGGGCAAGGAGGGTCAAGGATGCACAAGGAAGGTCAAGTAGGGACAAGGAGTGTCAAGGAGTGACAAGGCGGGTCAAGGGGGTCAATGAGGGTCACGGAGGGTCACGGTGGGTCAAGGAGTGACAAGGCGGGTCAAGGAGGGTCACGGAGGATCAAGGAGGGTCAAGGATGACAATGGAGGGAAAAGGAGTGACAAGGTGGGACAAGGTGGGGCAAGGAGCGAAAAGGAGGGACAAGAAGGGATAATGAGGGACAAGAAGCGGCAAGGAGGGACAAGGAGGGACAAGGAGGGAAAAGGAGGGATAAGGAGGGACAATAAGGGACAAGGAGTGACAAAGAGCGAAAAGGAGGGACAAGAAGGGATAATGAGGGACAATGAGGGCCAATGAGGGACAAGAAGCGGCAAGGAGGGACAAGGAGGGAAAATGAGGGACAAGGAGGGGCAAGGAGGGACAAGGAGTGACAAGGAGGGATAAGGAGTGACAAGGAGGGACAATAAGGGACAAGGAGTGACAATGAGGGCCAAGGAGGGAAAAGGAGTGACAAGGAGGGACATGGAGGGACATGGAGGGACAGGGAGGGACAATAAGGCACAAGGTAGGACAAGGAGGGAAAAGGAGGGACAAGGTGGGACAAAGTGGGGCAAGGAGCGAAAAGGAGGGACAAGAAGGGATAATGAGGGACAATGAGGGCCAATGAGGGACAAGAAGCGGCAAGGAGGGACAAGGAGGGAAAATGAGGGACAAGGAGGGACAAGGAGGGACAAGGAGGGACAAGGAGGGAAAAGGAGGGACAAGGAGGGATAACGAGGGACAATAAGGGACAAGGAGTGACAAAGAGGGCCAAGGAGTGACAAGGAGGGACATGGAGGGACAATAAGCGACAAGGAGGGAAAAGGCGGGATAAGGAGGGACAAGGTGGGGCAAGGAGCGAAAAGGAGGGACAAGAAGGGATAATGAGGGACAATGAGGGCCAATGAGGGACAAGAAGCGGCAAGGAGTGACAAGGAGGGTCAAGGCGGGATAAGGAGGGACAAGGTTGGGCAATGATGGAAAAGGAGGTACAAGGAGGGACAAGGAGGAACAAGGAGGGACAGGGAGGGACAATGATAGACAAGGAGGGACAAGAAGGGACAAGGAGGGACAATGATGGACAAGGAGGAACAAGGAGGGAAAAGGAGTGACAAGAAGTGACAATGATGGACAACAAGGACAAGGAGGGTAATGGAATGACAAGGAGGGACAATGAGGAACAACCAGGACAATGGAGGGACAACGAGGGACACGGAGGGACAAGTACGGACATGGTGGGACAAGGAGGGAAAAGGAGTTACAAGGAGTGACAAGGAGGGACAATGAGGGAAAAGGACGGAAAAGGATCGACAAGGAGGGACAATGTGGGACATTGAGGGACTAGGAGTGTCATGGAGCGTCAAGGAGAGACAATGGGGGACAAGGAGTGACAACTAGGGTCACGGTGGGTCAAGGAGGGATAAGGAGTGACAAGTACGGACATGGTGGGACAAGGAGGGGCAAGGAGGGGCAAGGAGTTACAAGGAGTGACAAGGAGGGAAAAGGCGGGATAAGGAGGGACAAGGAGGGTCACGAGGGAAAAGTAGTGACAGGGCGGGTCAAGGAGGGTCACGAGGTGTCAAGGAGGGACAATTAGGTACAATGAGGTTCAAGGTGGGACAAGGAGGGACAATTAGGTACAATGAGGGACAAGGAGTGACAAGGAGGGACAAGGGACAATGATGGACAATAAGGGACAATGAGTGACAAGGAGGGACAAGGAGGGACAAGGAGGGAAAAGGATTGACAAGGAGGGGCAATGAGGAACAAGGAATGACACTGAGGGACAAGGTTGGGCAATGATGGACAAGGAGTGGCAATTAGGGACAAGGAGGGAAAAAGAGGGACAATGGTGGGACAAGGAGGGACAAGGATGGACAAGGAGGAACAAGGAGGGACAAGGAGTGACAAGGAGGGACAAGGAGGGAAAAGGATGGTTACGGAGGGACGAGGATGGACAAGGTTGGGCAATGAGGGACAAGGAGGAACAAGGAGTGACAAGCTGGGGCAATGAGGGACAAGGAGGGAAAAGTAGGGACAAGCAGGAACAAGCAGGGACAAGGAGGGTCAAGGAGGGCCAAGGAGGGTCAAGGATGGACAAGGGGGGTCAAGGAGGGACAAGAACGGACATGGAGGGACATGGTGGGGCAAGGAGTGACAAGGAGGGACAATGAGGGAAAAGGAGTGACAAGGAGGGACATGGAGGGACAAGGTGGAACAGGGAGGGACAATAAGCGACAAGGAGTGACAAGGAGGGACATGGAGGGAAAAGAATTGACAAGCAGGAACAAGCAGGGACAAGGAGGGTCAAGGAGGGCCAAGGAGGGTCAAGGATGGACAAGGGGGGTCAAGGAGGGACAAGAACGGACATGGATTGACATGGTGGGGCCAGGAGTGACAAGGAGGGACAATGAGGGAAAAGGAGTGACAAGGAGGGACATGGAGGGACAAGGTGGAACAGGGAGGGACAATAAGCGACAAGGAGTGACAAGGAGGGAAAAGGCGGGATAAGGAGGGCCAAGGAGGGTCACGAGGGAAAAGTAGTGACATGGCGGGTCAAGGAGGGTCACGGAGTGTCAAGTAGGGATAAGGTTGGGCAATGATGGATAAGGAGGGACAAGGAGGGACAAGGAGGGACAATGAGGTACAATGAGGTACAAGGAGGGACAATGAGGAACAAGGAGGGACAAGGAGGCACAAGAAGGGAAAAGGAGTGCCAAGGAGGGACCAGGAGGGAAAAGGAGTGACAGGGCAGGTCAAGGAGGGTCACGGAGTGTCAAGGAGGGTCACAGAGTGTCAAGGCTGGTCACGGAGTCTCAAGGAGGGATAAGGTTGGGCAATGATGGACAAGGAGGGTCAAGGATGCACAAGGAAGGTCAAGGAGGGACAAGGAGTGTCAAGGAGTGACAAGGCGGGTCAAGGGGGTCAATGAGGGTCACGGAGTGTCACGGTGGGTCAAGGAGGGATAAGGAGTGACAAGGCGGGTCAAGGAGGGTCATGGAGGGTCACGGAGGATCAAGGAGGGTCAAGGATGACAATGGAGGGAAAAGGAGTGACAAGGTGGGACAAGGTGGGACAAGGTGGGGCAAGGAGCGAAAAGGAGGACAAGAAGGGATAATGAGGGCCAATGAGGGACAAGAAGCGGCAAGGAGGGACAAGGAGGGAAAAGGAGGGACAAGGAGTGACAAGGAGGGATAAGGAGGGACAATAAGGGACAAGGAGTGACAAAGAGCGAAAAGGAGGGACAAGAAGGGATAATGAGGGACAATGAGAAGCGTCAAGGAGGGACAAGGAGGGAAAATGAGGCAAAATGAGGGACAAGGAGGGACAAGGAGGGACAAGGAGGGAAAAGGAGGGACAAGGAGTGACAAGGAGGGATAAGGAGGGACAATAAGGGACAAGGAGTGACAAAGAGGGCCAAGGAGGGAAAAGGAGTGACAAGGAGGGACATGGAGGGACAGGGAGGGACAATAAGGCACAAGGTAGGACAAGGAGTGACAAGGAGGGGCAAGCATGGACAAGCAGGACAAATGAGGAACAATGTGGGAAAAGGAGGGACAATGAGGGACAATGATGGACAATGAGTGGCAATGAGGGACAAGGTTGGGCAATGAGGTACAAGAAGGTAAAAGGACCGACAAGAAGGGACAAGGATTGACAAGGAGGGACAAGGAGGAACAAGCAGGGACAATGAGGGACAAGGAGGGACAGGGAGGGAGAAGGAGGGACAAGGAGTGACAAGGAGGGACGAGCATGGATAAGCAGGGACAAGGAGGGACACGAAGGGACAAGGAGGGACAATGATGGATAATGAGAGGCAATGAGGAACAATGAGGGACACGGAGGGACAAGGTTGGGCAATGAGGGACAAGGAGTGGCAATGAGGGGCAATGAGGTACAAGGACGGACACGGAGCGACACGGAGCGACACGGATGGAAAAGGAGGGACCAGTAGGGGCAAGGAGGGACAAGGAATGACAAGGAGGGTCAATGAGAGGCAATGAACGACAATGAGGGACAAGGAGGGGCAATGAGGGACAAGGAGGGACAATAAGGGACAAGGTGGGACCAGGAGGGACAAGGAATGACAAGGAGGGACCAGTAGGGGCAAGGAGGGATAAGGAATGACAAGGAGGGTCAATGAGAGGCAATGAGCGACAATGAGGGACAAGGAGGGGCAATGAGGGACAAGGAGGGACAATAAGGGACAAGGAGGGACATGGTGGGACAAGGAGGGACATGGTGGGACCAGGACGGACAAGGAGGGACAAGGAAGGACAAGGATGGAAAAGGACGGAAAAGGAGCGACAAGGAGCGACAAGGAGGGAAAAGGAGTGACAAGATGGGACAAGTAGGGACAAGGAGGGACAAGATGGGACAAGTAGGGACAAGGAGGGACAAGGAGGAACAAGCAGGGACAATGAGGGACAAGGAGCGACACGGAGGGACAGGGAGGGAAAAGGAGTGACAATGAGAGGCAATGAGCGACAATGAGGGACAAGGAGGGGCAATGAGGGACAATAAGGGACAGGGAGGGTCAAGGTGGGACCAGGAGGGACAAGGTGGGACCAGGAGGGACAAGAACGGACAAGGAGGGACAAGGAGGGGCAATGAGGGAAAGGAGGGAAAGGAGGGGCAATGAGGGACAAGGAGGGACCAGAAGGGGCAAGGAGGGACAAGGAATGACAGGGAGGGTCAATGAGAGGCAATGAGCGACAATGAGGGACAAGGAGGGGCAATGAGGGACAAGGAGGGACAATACGGGAAAAGGTGGGACCAGGAGCGACCAGGAGGGACAAGGAAGGACAAGGATGGAAAAGGACGGAAAAGGAGCGACAAGCAGGGACAAGGAGGGACAAGGAGGGACAATGAGGGACAAAGAGTGTCAACGAGGGTGAAGGAGGGTCAATGATAGTCAAGGAGGGACAAGGAGAGACAAGGAGGCAAGGAGGACAAGGAGGGAAAAGGAGGACAAGGAGTGGCAATGAGGTCAAGGAGGGTCAAGGAGGGACAAGGAGGGACAAGGATGGACAATGAGGGGCAATGAGCGACAAGGATGAACAAGCAGGGACAAGGAGGGGCAATGAGTGGCAATGAGTGGCAATGAGTGGCTATGAGGGACACGGAGGGACAAGGTTGAGCAATGAGGGACATGGTGGGACAAGTAGGGACAAGGAGGGACAAGGGGGACAAAGGGGAACGAGCAGGGACAATGAGGGACAAGAAGGGACAGGGAGGGAGAAGGAGTGACAAGGAGGGACAATGAGGGACAAGGAGGGTATGGAGGGGCAAGGATGGCAAAGAGGGACAAGGAGGAACAAGTAGGGCAAGAAGGGACAGGGAGGGAGAAGGAGGGACAAGGAGTGACAAGGAGGGGCAAGCATGGACAAGCAGGACAAATGAGGAACAAGGTGGGAAAAGGAGGGACACAAAGGGACAAGGAGGGACAATGAGTGGCAATGAGGGACAATGAGGGACAATGAGGGACAAGGTTGGGCAATGAGGTACAAGGAGGGAAAAGGAGGGACAAGATGGGACAATGATGGACATGGAGGGACAAGGATTGACAAGGAGGGACAAGGAGGAACAAGCAGGGACAATGAGGGACAGGGAGGGAGAAGGAGGGACAAGGAGGGACAAGGAGTGACAAGGAGGGACAAGCATGGATAAGCGGGGACAAGGAGGGGTAATGAGGGACAAGGAGGGACACGAAGGGACAAGGAGGGACAATGATGGATAATGAGAGGCAATGAGGAACAATGAGGGACACGGAGATACAAGGTTGGCAATGAGGGACAAGGAGTGGCAATGAGGGGCAATGAGGTACAAGGACGGACACGGAGGGACACGGAGGGACACGGATGGAAATGGAGGGACAAGGAGGGACCAGTAGGTGCAAGGAGGGACAAGGAATGACAAGGAGTTTCAATGAGAGGCAATGAACGACAATGAGGGACAAGGAGTGACAATGCGAGGCAATTAGCGACAATGAGGGACAAGGAGGGGCAATGAGGGACAAGGAGGGACAATAAGGGACAGGGAGGGTCAAGGTGGGACCAGGAGGGACAATAAGGGACAAGGTGGGACCAGGAGGGACAAGAACGGACAAGGAGCGACAAGCAGGACAAGGAGGGACAAGGAGTGACAAGGAGGGACAATAAGGGACAAAGAGTGTCAACGAGGGTGAAGGAGGGTCAATGATGGTCAAGGAGGGACAAGGAGGACAAGGAGGGAAAAGGAGGACAAGGAGTGTCAATGAGGTCAAGGAGGGACAAGGAGGCATAAGGATGGACAAGGAGGTAAAAGGAGGTAAAAGGAGGGACAAGGAGGGACAATGAGTGACAAGGAGGGGCAATGAGCGACAAGGATGAACAAGCAGGGACAAGGAGGGGCAATGAGGGACACGGAGGGACAAGGTTGAGCAATGAGGGACACGGAGGGACATGGTGGGACAAGTAGGGACAAGGAGGGACAAGGGGGACAAAGGGGAACAAGCAGGGACAATGAGGGACAAGAAGGGACAGGGAGGGAGAAGGAGTGACAAGGAGGGCCAATGAGGGACAAGGAGGGAATGGAAGGCAAGGATGGCAAAGAGATCCAGGAGGAACAAGTAGGGACAAGAAGGGACAGGGAGGGAGAAGGAGGGACAAGGAGTGACATGGAGGGGCAAGAATGGACAAGCAGGACAAATGAGGAACAAGGTGGGAAAAGGAGGGACACAAAGGGACAAGGAGGGACAATGAGTGGCAATGAGGGACAAGGTTGGGCAATGAGGTACAAGGAGGGAAAAGGAGGGACAAGATGGGACAATGATGGACATGGAGGGACAAGGATTGACAAGGAGGGACAAGGAGGAACAAGCAGGGACAATGAAGGACAGGGAGGGAGAAGGAGGGACAAGGAGTGACAAGGAGGGACAAGCATGGATAAGCAGGGACAAGGAGGGGTAATGAGGGACAAGGAGGGATAAGGAGGGACACGAAGGGACAAGGAGGGACAGGGAGGGACAATGATGGATAATGAGAGGCAATGACGAACAATGAGGGACACGGAGGGACAGGGTTGGCAATGAGGGACAAGGAGTGGCAATGAGGGTCAATGAGGTACAAGGACGGACACGAAGGGACACGGATGGAAATGGAGGGACAAGGAGGGACCAGTAGGGCCAAGGAGGGACAAGGAATGACAAGGAGTTTCAATGAGAGGTAATGAACGACAATGAGGGACAAGGAGGGGCAATGGGGGACAAGGAGGGACAATAAGGGACAAGGTGGGACCAGGAGGGACCAGGAGGGACAAGGAGGGACAAGGAGGGACCAGTAGGGGCAAGAAGGGATAAGGAATGACAAGGAGGGTCAATGAGAGGCAATGAGCGACAATGAGGGTCAAGAAGGCGCAATGAGGGACAAGGAGGGACAATAAGGGACATGGAGGGACAATAAGGGACAAGGAGGGACATGGTGGGACAAGGAGGGACATGGTGGGACCAGGAGGGACAAGGAGGGACAAGGATGGAAAAGGACGGAAAAGGAGCGACAAGGAGGGACATGGTGGGACAAGGAGGGAAAAGGAGTGACAAGATGGGACAAGTAGGGACAAGGAGGGACAAGGAGGCACAAGGAGGAACTAGCAGGGTCAATGAGGGACAAGAAGGGACAAGGAGCGACACGGAGGGACAGGGAGGGAAAAGGAGGGACAATGAGGGACAAGGAGGGACAAGGAGGGACAAGGAGTGACAAGGAGTGACAATGAGAGGCAATGAGCGACAATGAGGGACAAGGAGGGGCAATGAGGAACAAGGAGGCACAATAAGGGACAAGGTGGGACCAGGAGGGACAATAAGGGACAAGGTGGGACCAGGAGGGACAAGAACGGACAAGGAGGGACAAAGAGGGACAAAGAGGGACCAGTAGTGGCAAGGAGGGACAAGGAGGGGCAATGAGAGGCAAGGAGGGGCAATGAGGGACAAGGAGGGGCAATGAGGGACAAGGAGGGACCAGTAGGGGCAAGGAGGGACAAGGAATGACAGGGAGGGTCAATGAGAGGCAATGACCGACAATGAGGGACAAGGAGGGGCAATGAGGGACAAGGAGGGACAAGGTGGGACCAGGAGGGACAAGGAAGGGCAAGGATGGAAAAGGACGGAAAAGGAGCGACAAGCAGGGACAAGGAGTGACAAGAAGGGAAAAGGAGTGAAAAGGAGGGACAAGATGGGACAAGTAGGGACAAGTAGGGACAAGGAGGGACACGGATTGACAAGGAGGGGCAATGAGGGACAAGGAGGCACAAGGAGGAACAAGCAGGGACAATGTGGGATAAGAAGGGAAAAGGAGGGCAGGAGGGACCAGTAGGGGCAAGGAGGGACAAGGAATGACAAGGAGGGTCAATGAGAGGCAATGAGCGACAATGAGGGGCAATGAGGGACAAGGAGGGACAACAAGGGACAAGGAGGGATAAGGTAGGACCAGGAGGGACAAGAAGGGACAAGGATTGACAAGGAGGGGCAATGAGGCACAAGGAGGAACAAGCAGGGACAAGATGGGACAAGGAGCGACACGGAGGGACAGGGAGGGAAAAGTAGGGACAAGGAGGGACAAGGAGAGACAAGGAGGGACAAGGACGGTCAAGTATGGATAAGGAGGGTCAAGGATGGATAAGGAGAGTCAAGGATGGACAAGAAGGGACATGGAGTGTCAAGGAGGGACAAGCTGGGACAAGGAGGGACAATGAGGTACAATTAGGTACAATGAGGTTCAAGGTGGGACAAGGAGGGCCAATGAGGTACAATAAGGTACAATGTGGTTCAAGGTGGGACAAGGAGGGACAATGAGGTACAATTAGGTACAATGAGGGACAAGGTGGGTCAAGGAGTGACAAGGAGGGACAAGGGACAATAAGGGACAATGAGGGACAAGGAGGGAAAAGGATTGACAAGGAGGGGCAATGAGGGACAAGGGGGACAATAAGGGACAAGGAGGGACAAGGAGGGACAAGGAGTGACAAGGAGTGACAAGGAGTTATAAGGAGTGACAAGGAGGGAAAAGGAGTGACAAGGCGGGTCAAGTATGGACAAGGATGGACAAGGAGGGTCAAGGTGGGACAAGGGGTGGTAATGAGGGGCAATGAGGGACAAGGAGGGACAAGGTGGGAAAAGGAGTGACAAGGAGGGACAAGGAGGGACAAGAAGGGACAAGGATTGACAAGGAGGGGCAATGAGGCACAAGGAGGAACAAGCAGGGACAAGAAGGGACAAGGAGCGACACGGAGGGACTGGGAGGGAAAAGTAGGGACAAGGAGGGACAAGGAGGGACAATGAGGGACAAGGAGGGGCAAGGACGGTCAAGGATGGATAAGGAGGGTCAAGGATGGATAAGGAGAGTCAAGGATGGACAAGAAGGGACATGGAGTGTCAAGGAGGGACAAGTTGGGACAAAGAGGGACAATGAGGTACAATTAGGTACAATGAGGTTCAAGGTGGGACAAGGAGGGCCAATGAGGTACAATGAGGGACAATGAGGTACAATAAGGTACAATGCGGTTCAAGGTGGGACAAGGAGGGACAATGAGGTACAATTAGGTACAATGAGGGACAAGGTGGGTCAAGGAGTGACAAGGAGGGACAAGGGACAATGATGGACAATAAGGTACAATGAGGGACAAGGAGTGACAAGGAGTGACAAGGAGTGACAAGGAGTGACAAGGAGTGACAAGGAGTGACAAGGAGTTACAAGGAGTTATAAGGAGTGACAAGGAGGGAAAAGGAGTGACAAGGCGGGTCAAGGATGGACAAGGAGGGTCAAGGAGGGTCAAGGAGGGTCAAGGAGGGAAAAGGGGTGACAAGGCGGGTCAAGGAGGGTCAAGGAGGGTCACGGAGTGTCAAGTATGGACAAGCGGGGACAAGGAGGGACCAGTAGGGGCAAGGTGGGACAAGGAGGGTAACGGTGGGTCAAGGAGGGAAAGTAATGGACAATGAGGGGCAAGGAGGGACACGGAGGAGCAAGGAGGGTCAATGAGGGACAAGGAAGGAAAGGGAGGGACAAGGAGGGACAAGGAGGGACTAAGAGTGACAAGGAGGGTAACGGTGGGTCAAGGAGGGAAAGTAATGGACAATGAGGGGCAAGGAGGGACACGGAGGAGCAAGGAGGGTCAATGAGGGACAAGGAAGGAAAGGGAGGGACAAGGAGGGACAAGGAGGGACTAAGAGTGACAAGGAGGGACAAAGATGGACAAGGAGGGACAGGGAAGTACAAGGAGGGACTAAGAGTGACAAGGAGTGACAAGTGGGAAAGGGAGGGAAAAGGAGTGACAAGGATGGTAAAGGAGGGAAAATGAGGGACAATGAGTGACAAGGAGGGACAATGATGGACAAGGAGGGACAGGGAAGGACAAGGAGGGACTAGGAGTGACAAGGAGTGAAAAGTGGGAAAAGGAGGGACAATGAAGGACAGGGAGGGACAAGAAGGGACTAAGAGTGACAAGGAGGGACAAGGAGGGACAATGATGGACAAGGAGGGACAGGGAGGGACAAGGAGGGACTAAGAGTGACAAGGAGGGACAAGGAGGGACAATGATGGACAAGGAGGGACAGGGAAGGACAAGGACGGACTAAGAGTGACCAGGAGTGACAAGTGGGAAAGGAGAGAAAAGGAGTGACAAGGAGGGACAAGGATGGTCAAGGAGGGAAAAAGAGGGACAATGAGGGACAAAGAGTGTCAACGAGGGTCAAGGAGGCTCAAGGAATGTCAAGGAGGGTCAAGGACGGACAAGGAGGTACAAGGAGGGACCAGGGTGGACAAGGAGGACAAGAAGGGTCAAGGAGAGGCAATGAGGGCCAAGGAGGGAAGAGGTTGACAATGATGGTCAAGGAGGGACAAGGGGTGGCAATGAGGGGCAATGAGGTACAAGGCGGGATAAGGAGGGACAAGGAGGGAAAAGGAGTGCCAAGGAGGGTCAAGGAGGGAAAAGGGGTGACAAGGCGGGTCAAGGAGGGTCAAGGAGGGTCACGGAGTGTCAAGTATGGACAAGCGGGGACAAGGAGGGACCAGTAGGGGCAAGGAGGGTCATGGAATGACAAGGAGGGTTAATGAGAGGCAAGGAACGACAATGAGGGACAAGGAGGGGCAATGAGGGACAATAAGGGACAAGGTGGGACCAGGAGGGACAAGGAGGGACCAGTAGGGGCAAGGAGGGATAAGGAATGACAAGGAGGGTCAATGAGAGGCAATGAGCGACAATGAGGGACAATGAGGGGCAATGAGGGACAAGGAGGGACAAGGAGGGACATGGTGGCACCAGGAGGGACAAGGAAGGACAAGGATGGAAGAGGACGGAAAAGGAGCGACAAGGAGGGACATGGTGGCACAAGGAGTGAAAAGGAGTGACAAGATGGGAAAAGTAGGGACAAGGAGGGACAAGATGGGAAAAGTAGGGACAGGAGGCACAAGGAGGAACAAGCAGGGATAATGAGGGACAAGGAGCGACACGGTGGGACAGGGAGGGAAAAGGAGGGACAAGGAGGGACAAGGAGTGACAATGAGAGGCAATGAGCGAAAATGAGCGAAAATGAGGGACAAGGAGGGACAATAAGGGACAAGGTGGGACCAGAAGGGACAAGGAGGGACAAGGTGGGACCAGGTGGGACCAGGAGGGACAAGAACGGACAAGGAGGGACAAGAAGGGACCAGTAGTGGCAAGGAGGGACAATGAGGGGCAATGAGAGGCAAGGAGGGGCAATGAGGGACAAGGAGGAACCAGTAGGGGCAAGGAGGGACAAGGAATGACAGGGAGGATCAATGAGAGGCAATGAGCGACAATGAGGGACAAGGAGGGGCAATGATGGACAAGTAGGGAAAATAAGGGACAAGGAGGGACAAGGAGGGACAAGGTGGGACCAGGAGGGACCAGGAGGGACAAGAAGGGGCAAGGAAGGACAAGGGAGGACAAGGATGGAAAAGGACGGAAAAGGAGCGACAAGCAGTGACAAGGAGGGACAAGGAGGGAAAAGGAGGGACAAGATGGGACAAGTAGGGACAAGGAGGGACAAGGATTAACAAGGAGGGGCAATGAGGGACAAGGAGGCACAAGGAAGCACAATGAGGAACAAGCAGGGACAATGAGGGATAATGAGGGACAAGGAGCCACATGGAGAGACAGGGAGGGAAAAGGAGGGACAAGGAGGGAGAAGTAGGGACAAGGAGGGACAAGGAGGGACAAGGAGGGACAAGGAGGGACAAGGAGGGACAAGGAGGGACAAGGCGGGTCAAGGGGGTCAATGAGGGTCACGGAGTGTCACGGTGGGTCAAGGAGGGACAAGGAGGGACAATGAGGTACAATGAGGTACAAGGAGGGACAATGAGGAACAAGGAGGGACAAGGAGGCACAAGAAGGGAAAAGGAGTGCCAAGGAGGGACCAGGAGGGAAAAGGAGTGACAGGGCAGGTCAAGGAGGGTCACGGAGTGTCAAGGAGGGTCACAGAGTGTCAAGGCTGGTCACGGAGTCTCAAGGAGGGATAAGGTTGGGCAATGATGGACAAGGAGGGTCAAGGATGCACAAGGAAGGTCAAGGAGGGACAAGGAGTGTCAAGGAGTGACAAGGCGGGTCAAGGGGGTCAATGAGGGTCACGGAGTGTCACGGTGGGTCAAGGAGGGATAAGGAGTGACAAGGCGGGTCAAGGAGGGTCATGGAGGGTCACGGAGGATCAAGGAGGGTCAAGGATGACAATGGAGGGAAAAGGAGTGACAAGGTGGGACAAGGTGGGACAAGGTGGGGCAAGGAGCGAAAAGGAGGACAAGAAGGGATAATGAGGGCCAATGAGGGACAAGAAGCGGCAAGGAGGGACAAGGAGGGAAAAGGAGGGACAAGGAGTGACAAGGAGGGATAAGGAGGGACAATAAGGGACAAGGAGTGACAAAGAGCGAAAAGGAGGGACAAGAAGGGATAATGAGGGACAATGAGAAGCGTCAAGGAGGGACAAGGAGGGAAAATGAGGCAAAATGAGGGACAAGGAGGGACAAGGAGGGAAAAGGAGGGACAAGGAGTGACAAGGAGGGATAAGGAGGGACAATAAGGGACAAGGAGTGACAAAGAGGGCCAAGGAGGGAAAAGGAGTGACAAGGAGGGACATGGAGGGACAGGGAGGGACAATAAGGCACAAGGTAGGACAAGGAGGGACAAGGTGGGACAAGGTGGGGTAAGGAGCGAAAAGGAGGGACAAGAAGGGATAATGAGGGACAATGAGGGCCAATGAGGGACAAGAAGCGGCAAGGAGGGACAAGGAGGGAAAATGAGGGACAAGGAGGGACAAGGAGGGAAAAGGAGGGACAAGGAGTGACAAGGAGGGATAAGGAGGGATAAGGAGGGACAATAAGGGACAAGGAGTGACAAAGAGGGCCAAGGAGGGAAAAGGAGGGAAAAGGAATGACAAGGAGGGACATGGAGGGACAGGGAGGGACAATAAGCGACAAGGAGGGAAAAGGCGGGATAAGGAGGGACAAGGTGGGGCAAGGAGCGAAAAGGAGGGACAAGAAGGGACAATGAGGGCCAATGAGGGACAAGAAGCGGCAAGGAGGGACAAGGAGGGACAAGAAGCGGCAAGGAGGGACAAGGAGGGAAAATGAGGGACAAGGAGGGAAAATGAGGGACAAGGAGTGACAAGGAGGGATAAGGAGGGACAATAAGGACAAGAAGTGACAAAGAGGGCCAAGGAGGGAAAAGGAGTGGCAAGGAGGGACATGGAGGGACATGGAGGGACAAGGGACAATAAGGGACAGTGAGTGACAAGGAGGGACAAGGAGGGAAAAGGATTGACAAGGAGGGGCAATGAGGAACAAGGAGGGACACTGAGGGACAAGGTTGGGCAATGATGGACAAGGAGTGGCAATTAGGGACAAGGAGGGAAAAAGAGGGACAATGGAGGAACAAGGTGGGACAAGGAGTGACAAGGAGGGACAAGGAGGGAAAAGGATGGTTACGGAGGGACGAGGATGGACAAGGTTGGGCAATGAGGGACATGGAGGAACAAGGAGTGACAAGCTGGGGCAATGAGGGACAAGGAGGGAAAAGTAGGGACAAGCAGGACCAAGCAGGGGCAAGGAGGGTCAAGGAGGGCCAAGGAGGGTCAAGGATGGACAAGGGGGGTCAAGGAGGGACATGGATGGACGCGGCAATGAGGGGCACGGACGGACAAGGTTGGGCAATGAGGGACAAGGAGTGACAATGAGGGCAATGGGGGCAATGAGGTACAAGGACGGTCAAGGAGGGACAATGAGGGACAATGAGGGACGAGGAGGGAAAAGGAGAGAAAAGAACGGACAAGGAGGGACCAGTAGGGACAAGGAATGACACGGAGGGTCAATGAGGGACAAAGATTGACAGGAGTGGCAATGAGGGACAAGGAGGAACAAGCAGGGACAAAGAGGGACAAGAAGGGTCAAAGAGGGAGAAGGAGAAACAAGGAGAGACAAGCAGAGAAAAGGAGAGACAAGATTGACAATGAGAGACAAGGAGGGAAAAGGAGGGAAAAGGAGGGAAAAGGAGGACAAGGAGGGACAAGGAGTGTCAATGAGGGACAAGGAGTGACAATGAGGGATAAGGATGGTCACGGAGGGACGAGGATGGACAAGGTTGGGCAATGAGGGATAAGGAGGGATAAGGAGGGACAATGAGGGACAAGGAGGGACAAGGAGGGACAAGGAGGGACAAGGAGTGACAAGGAGGGACAATGAGGGACAAAGAGTGTCAACGAGGGTGAAGGAGGGTCAATAAGGGTCAAGGAGGGACAAGGAGAGACAAGGATTGACAAGGAGTGACAAGGAGGGAAAAGGAGGGAAAAGGAGGACAAGGAGTGGCAATGAGGTCAAGGAGGGTCAAGGAGGGACAAGGAGGCATAAGGATGGACAAGGAGATAAAAGGAGATAAAAGGAGGGACAAGGAGGGAAAAGGATGGACAATAAGGGGCAATGAGCGACAAGGATGAACAAGCAGGGACAAGGAGGGACAATGAGTGGCAATGAGGGACACGGAGGGACAAGGTTGAGCAATGAGGGACAAGGAGGGACACGGAGGGACAAGGTTGAACAAGGACTGACAAGGTGGGACAAGGGGGGCAAAGGGGAACAAGCAGGGACAATGAGGGACAAAAAGGGACAGGGAGGGAGAAGGAGTGACAAGGAGGGACAATGAGGGACAAGGAGGGAATGGAGGGGCAAGGATGGCAAAGAGGGACAAGGAGGAACAAGTAGGGACAAGAAGGGACAGGGAGGGAGAAGGAGGGACAAGGAGTGACAAGGAGGGGCAAGCATGGACAAGCAGGACAAATGAGGAACAATGTGGGAAAAGGAGGGACAATGAGGGACAATGATGGACAATGAGTGGCAATGAGGGACAAGGTTGGGCAATGAGGTACAAGAAGGTAAAAGGACCGACAAGAAGGGACAAGGATTGACAAGGAGGGACAAGGAGGAACAAGCAGGGACAATGAGGGACAAGGAGGGACAGGGAGGGAGAAGGAGGGACAAGGAGTGACAAGGAGGGACGAGCATGGATAAGCAGGGACAAGGAGGGACACGAAGGGACAAGGAGGGACAATGATGGATAATGAGAGGCAATGAGGAACAATGAGGGACAAGGTTGGGCAATGAGGGACAAGGAGTGGCAATGAGGGGCAATGAGGTACAAGGACGGACACGGAGCGACACGGATGGAAAAGGAGGGACCAGTAGGGGCAAGGAGGGACAAGGAATGACAAGGAGGGTCAATGAGAGGCAATGAACGACAATGAGGGACAAGGAGGGACAAGGAGGGACAATAAGGGACAAGGTGGGACCAGGAGGGACAAGGAATGACAAGGAGGGACCAGTAGGGGCAAGGAGGGATAAGGAATGACAAGGAGGGTCAATGAGAGGCAATGAGCGACAATGAGGGACAAGGAGGGGCAATGAGGGACAAGGAGGGACAATAAGGGACAAGGAGGGACATGGTGGGACAAGGAGGGACATGGTGGGACAAGGAGGGACATGGTGGGACCAGGACGGACAAGGAAGGACAAGGAAGGACAAGGATGGAAAAGGACGGAAAAGGAGCGACAAGGAGCGACAAGGAGGGAAAAGGAGTGACAAGATGGGACAAGTAGGGACAAGGAGGGACAAGATGGGACAAGTAGGGACAAGGAGGGACAAGGAGGGACAAGGAGGAACAAGCAGGGACAATGAGGGACAAGGAGCGACACGGAGGGACAGGGAGGGAAAAGGAGGGACAAGGAGTGACAATGAGAGGCAATGAGCGACAATGAGGGACAAGGAGGGGCAATGAGGGACAAGGAGGGACAATAAGGGACAGGGAGGGTCAAGGTGGGACCAGGAGGGACAAGGTGGGACCAGGAGGGACAAGAACGGACAAGGAGGGACAAGGAGGGGCAATGAGGGAAAGGAGGGGCAATGAGGGACAAGGAGGGACCAGAAGGGGCAAGGAGGGACAAGGAATGACAGGGAGGGTCAATGAGAGGCAATGAGCGACAATGAGGGACAAGGAGGGACAATACGGGAAAAGGTGGGACCAGGAGCGACCAGGAGGGACAAGGAAGGACAAGGATGGAAAAGGACGGAAAAGGAGCGACAAGCAGGGACAAGGAGGGACAAGGAGGGACAATGAGGGACAAAGAGTGTCAACGAGGGTGAAGGAGGGTCAATGATAGTCAAGGAGGGACAAGGAGAGACAAGGAGGACAAGGAGTGGCAATGAGGTCAAGGAGGGTCAAGGAGGGACAAGGAGGGAAAAGGAGGGACAAGGATGGACAATGAGGGGCAATGAGCGACAAGGATGAACAAGCAGGGACAAGGAGGGGCAATGAGTGGCAATGAGTGGCTATGAGGGACACGGAGGGACAAGGTTGAGCAATGAGGGACATGGTGGGACAAGTAGGGACAAGGAGGGACAAGGGGGACAAAGGGGAACGAGCAGGGACAATGAGGGACAAGAAGGGACAGGGAGGGAGAAGGAGTGACAAGGAGGGACAATGAGGGACAAGGAGGGAATGGAGGGGCAAGGATGGCAAAGAGGGACAAGGAGGAACAAGTAGGGCAAGAAGGGACAGGGAGGGAGAAGGAGGGACAAGGAGTGACAAGGAGGGGCAAGCATGGACAAGCAGGACAAATGAGGAACAAGGTGGGAAAAGGAGGGACACAAAGGGACAAGGAGGGACAATGAGTGGCAATGAGGGACAATGAGGGACAAGGTTGGGCAATGAGGTACAAGGAGGGAAAAGGAGGGACAAGATGGGACAATGATGGACATGGAGGGACAAGGATTGACAAGGAGGGACAAGGAGGAACAAGCAGGGACAATGAGGGACAGGGAGGGAGAAGGAGGGACAAGGAGGGACAAGGAGTGACAAGGAGGGACAAGCATGGATAAGCGGGGACAAGGAGGGGTAATGAGGGACAAGGAGGGACACGAAGGGACAAGGAGGGACAATGATGGATAATGAGAGGCAATGAGGAACAATGAGGGACACGGAGATACAAGGTTGGCAATGAGGGACAAGGAGTGGCAATGAGGGGCAATGAGGTACAAGGACGGACACGGAGGGACACGGATGGAAATGGAGGGACAAGGAGGGACCAGTAGGTGCAAGGAGGGACAAGGAATGACAAGGAGTTTCAATGAGAGGCAATGAACGACAATGAGGGACAAGGAGTGACAATGCGAGGCAATTAGCGACAATGAGGGACAAGGAGGGGCAATGAGGGACAAGGAGGGACAATAAGGGACAGGGAGGGTCAAGGTGGGACCAGGAGGGACAATAAGGGACAAGGTGGGACCAGGAGGGACAAGAACGGACAAGGAGCGACAAGCAGGACAAGGAGGGACAAGGAGTGACAAGGAGGGACAATAAGGGACAAAGAGTGTCAACGAGGGTGAAGGAGGGTCAATGATGGTCAAGGAGGGACAAGGAGAGACAAGGAGGCAAGGAGGACAAGGAGGGAAAAGGAGGACAAGGAGTGGCAATGAGGTCAAGGAGGGACAAGGAGGCATAAGGATGGACAAGGAGGTAAAAGGAGGTAAAAGGAGGGACAAGGAGGGACAATGAGTGACAAGGAGGGGCAATGAGCGACAAGGATGAACAAGCAGGGACAAGGAGGGGCAATGAGGGACACGGAGGGACAAGGTTGAGCACTGAGGGACACGGAGGGACATGGTGGGACAAGTAGGGACAAGGAGGGACAAGGGGGACAAAGGGGAACAAGCAGGGACAATGAGGGACAAGAAGGGACAGGGAGGGAGAAGGAGTGACAAGGAGGGCCAATGAGGGACAAGGAGGGAATGGAAGGCAAGGATGGCAAAGAGATCCAGGAGGAACAAGTAGGGACAAGAAGGGACAGGGAGGGACAAGGAGTGACATGGAGGGGCAAGCATGGACAAGCAGGACAAATGAGGAACAAGGTGGGAAAAGGAGGGACACAAAGGGACAAGGAGGGACAATGAGTGGCAATGAGGGACAAGGTTGGGCAATGAGGTACAAGGAGGGACAAGATGGGACAATGATGGACATGGAGGGACAAGGATTGACAAGGAGGGACAAGGAGGAACAAGCAGGGACAATGAAGGACAGGGAGGGAGAAGGAGGGACAAGGAGTGACAAGGAGGGACAAGCATGGATAAGCAGGGACAAGGAGGGGTAATGAGGGACAAGGAGGGATAAGGAGGGACACGAAGGGACAAGGAGGGACAGGGAGGGACAATGATGGATAATGAGAGGCAATGACGAACAATGAGGGACACGGAGGGACAGGGTTGGCAATGAGGGACAAGGAGTGGCAATGAGGGTCAATGAGGTACAAGGACGGACACGAAGGGACACGGATGGAAATGGAGGGACAAGGAGGGACCAGTAGGGCCAAGGAGGGACAAGGAATGACAAGGAGTTTCAATGAGAGGTAATGAACGACAATGAGGGACAAGGAGGGGCAATGGGGGACAAGGAGGGACAATAAGGGACAAGGTGGGACCAGGAGGGACCAGGAGGGACAAGGAGGGACCAGTAGGGGCAAGAAGGGATAAGGAATGACAAGGAGGGTCAATGAGAGGCAATGAGCGACAATGAGGGTCAAGAAGGCGCAATGAGGGACAAGGAGGGACAATAAGGGACATGGAGGGACAATAAGGGACAAGGAGGGACATGGTGGGACCAGGAGGGACAAGGAGGGACAAGGATGGAAAAGGACGGAAAAGGAGCGACAAGGAGGGACATGGTGGGACAAGGAGGGAAAAGGAGTGACAAGATGGGACAAGTAGGGACAAGGAGGGACAAGGAGGCACAAGGAGGAACTAGCAGGGACAATGAGGGACAAGAAGGGACAAGGAGCGACACGGAGGGACAGGGAGGGAAAAGGAGGGACAATGAGGGACAAGGAGGGACAAGGAGGGACAAGGAGTGACAAGGAGTGACAATGAGAGGCAATGAGCGACAATGAGGGACAAGGAGGGGCAATGAGGAACAAGGAGGCACAATAAGGGACAAGGTGGGACCAGGAGGGACAATAAGGGACAAGGTGGGACCAGGAGGGACAAGAACGGACAAGGAGGGACAAAGAGGGACCAGTAGTGGCAAGGAGGGACAAGGAGGGGCAATGAGAGGCAAGGAGGGGCAATGAGGGACAAGGAGGGGCAATGAGGGACAAGGAGGGACCAGTAGGGGCAAGGAGGGACAAGGAATGACAGGGAGGGTCAATGAGAGGCAATGACCGACAATGAGGGGCAATGAGGGACAAGGAGGGACAAGGTGGGACCAGGAGGGACAAGGAAGGGCAAGGATGGAAAAGGACGGAAAAGGAGCGACAAGCAGGGACAAGGAGTGACAAGAAGGGAAAAGGAGTGAAAAGGAGGGACAAGATGGGACAAGTAGGGACAAGTAGGGACAAGGAGGGACAAGGATTGACAAGGAGGGGCAATGAGGGACAAGGAGGCACAAGGAGGAACAAGCAGGGACAATGTGGGATAAGAAGGGAAAAGGAGGGCAGGAGGGACCAGTAGGGGCAAGGAGGGACAAGGAATGACAAGGAGGGTCAATGAGAGGCAATGAGCGACAATGAGGGGCAATGAGGGACAAGGAGGGACAACAAGGGACAAGGAGGGATAAGGTAGGACCAGGAGGGACAAGAAGGGACAAGGATTGACAAGGAGGGGCAATGAGGCACAAGGAGGAACAAGCAGGGACAAGATGGGACAAGGAGCGACACGGAGGGACAGGGAGGGAAAAGTAGGGACAAGGAGGGACAAGGAGTGACAAGGAGGGACAAGGACGGTCAAGTATGGATAAGGAGGGTCAAGGATGGATAAGGAGAGTCAAGGATGGACAAGAAGGGACATGGAGTGTCAAGGAGGGACAAGCTGGGACAAGGAGGGACAATGAGGTACAATTAGGTACAATGAGGTTCAAGGTGGGACAAGGAGGGCCAATGAGGTACAATAAGGTACAATGTGGTTCAAGGTGGGACAAGGAGGGACAATGAGGTACAATTAGGTACAATGAGGGACAAGGTGGGTCAAGGAGTGACAAGGAGGGACAAGGGACAATAAGGGACAATGAGGGACAAGGAGGGAAAAGGATTGACAAGGAGGGGCAATGAGGGACAAGGGGGACAATAAGGGACAAGGAGGGACAAGGAGGGACAAGGAGGGACAAGGAGTGACAAGGAGTGACAAGGAGTTATAAGGAGTGACAAGGAGGGAAAAGGAGTGACAAGGCGGGTCAAGTATGGACAAGGATGGACAAGGAGGGTCAAGGTGGGACAAGGGGTGGTAATGAGGGGCAATGAGGGACAAGGAGGGACAAGGTGGGAAAAGGAGTGACAAGGAGGGACAAGGAGGGACAAGAAGGGACAAGGATTGACAAGGAGGGGCAATGAGGCACAAGGAGGAACAAGCAGGGACAAGAAGGGACAAGGAGCGACACGGAGGGACTGGGAGGGAAAAGTAGGGACAAGGAGGGACAAGGAGGGACAATGAGGGACAAGGAGGGGCAAGGACGGTCAAGGATGGATAAGGAGGGTCAAGGATGGATAAGGAGAGTCAAGGATGGACAAGAAGGGACATGGAGTGTCAAGGAGGGACAAGTTGGGACAAAGAGGGACAATGAGGTACAATTAGGTACAATGAGGTTCAAGGTGGGACAAGGAGGGCCAATGAGGTACAATGAGGGACAATGAGGTACAATAAGGTACAATGCGGTTCAAGGTGGGACAAGGAGGGACAATGAGGTACAATTAGGTACAATGAGGGACAAGGTGGGTCAAGGAGTGACAAGGAGGGACAAGGGACAATGATGGACAATAAGGTACAATGAGGGACAAGGATGGAAAAGGATTGACAAGGAGGGGCAATGAGGGACAAGGGGGACAATAAGGGACAAGGAGGGACAAGGAGTGACAAGGAGTGACAAGGAGTGACAAGGAGTGACAAGGAGTGACAAGGAGTTACAAGGAGTTATAAGGAGTGACAAGGAGGGAAAAGGAGTGACAAGGCGGGTCAAGGATGGACAAGGATGGACAAGGATGGACAAGGAGGGTCAAGGAGGGTCAAGGAGGGAAAAGGGGTGACAAGGCGGGTCAAGGAGGGTCACGGAGTGTCAAGTATGGACAAGCGGGGACAAGGAGGGACCAGTAGGGGCAAGGTGGGACAAGGAGGGTAACGGTGGGTCAAGGAGGGAAAGTAATGGACAATGAGGGGCAAGGAGGGACACGGAGGAGCAAGGAGGGTCAATGAGGGACAAGGAAGGAAAGGGAGGGACAAGGAGGGACAAGGAGGGACTAAGAGTGACAAGGAGGGTAACGGTGGGTCAAGGAGGGAAAGTAATGGACAATGAGGGGCAAGGAGGGACACGGAGGAGCAAGGAGGGTCAATGAGGGACAAGGAAGGAAAGGGAGGGAAAAAGGAGGGACAAGGAGGGACTAAGAGTGACAAGGAGGGACAAAGATGGACAAGGAGGGACAGGGAAGTACAAGGAGGGACTAAGAGTGACAAGGAGTGACAAGTGGGAAAGGGAGGGAAAAGGAGTGACAAGGATGGTAAAGGAGGGAAAATGAGGGACAATGAGTGACAAGGAGGGACAATGATGGACAAGGAGGGACAGGGAAGGACAAGGAGGGACTAGGAGTGACAAGGAGTGAAAAGTGGGAAAAGGAGGGACAATGAAGGACAGGGAGGGACAAGAAGGGACTAAGAGTGACAAGGAGGGACAAGGAGGGACAATGATGGACAAGGAGGGACAGGGAGGGACAAGGAGGGACTAAGAGTGACAAGGAGGGACAAGGAGGGACAATGATGGACAAGGAGGGACAGGGAAGGACAAGGACGGACTAAGAGTGACCAGGAGTGACAAGTGGGAAAGGAGAGAAAAGGAGTGACAAGGAGGGACAAGGATGGTCAAGGAGGGAAAAAGAGGGACAATGAGGGACAAAGAGTGTCAACGAGGGTCAAGGAGGCTCAAGGAATGTCAAGGAGGGTCAAGGACGGACAAGGAGGTACAAGGAGGGACCAGGGTGGACAAGGAGGACAAGAAGGGTCAAGGAGAGGCAATGAGGGCCAAGGAGGGAAGAGGTTGACAATGATGGTCAAGGAGGGACAAGGAGTGGCAATGAGGGGCAATGAGGTACAAGGCGGGATAAGGAGGGACAAGGAGGGAAAAGGAGTGCCAAGGAGGGTCAAGGAGGGAAAAGGGGTGACAAGGCGGGTCAAGGAGGGTCAAGGAGGGTCACGGAGTGTCAAGTATGGACAAGCGGGACAAGGAGGGACCAGTAGGGGCAAGGAGGGTCATGGAATGACAAGGAGGGTTAATGAGAGGCAAGGAACGACAATGAGGGACAAGGAGGGGCAATGAGGGACAATAAGGGACAAGGTGGGACCAGGAGGGACAAGGAGGGACCAGTAGGGGCAAGGAGGGATAAGGAATGACAAGGAGGGTCAATGAGAGGCAATGAGCGACAATGAGGGACAATGAGGGGCAATGAGGGACAAGGAGGGACAAGGAGGGACAAGGAGGGACATGGTGGCACCAGGAGGGACAAGGAAGGACAAGGATGGAAGAGGACGGAAAAGGAGCGACAAGGAGGGACATGGTGGCACAAGGAGTGAAAAGGAGTGACAAGATGGGAAAAGTAGGGACAAGGAGGGACAAGATGGGACAAGTAGGGACAGGAGGCACAAGGAGGAACAAGCAGGGACAATGAGGGACAAGGAGCGACACGGTGGGACAGGGAGGGAAAAGGAGGGACAAGGAGGGACAAGGAGGGACAAGGAGGGACAAGGAGTGACAAGGAGTGACAATGAGAGGCAATGAGCGAAAATGAGGGACAAGGAGGGACAATAAGGGACAAGGTGGGACCAGAAGGGACAAGGAGGGACAAGGTGGGACCAGGTGGGACCAGGAGGGACAAGAACGGACAAGGAGGGACAAGAAGGGACCAGTAGTGGCAAGGAGGGACAATGAGGGGCAATGAGAGGCAAGGAGGGGCAATGAGGGACAAGGAGGAACCAGTAGGGGCAAGGAGGGACAAGGAATGACAGGGAGGATCAATGAGAGGCAATGAGCGACAATGAGGGACAAGGAGGGGCAATGATGGACAAGTAGGGAAAATAAGGGACAAGGAGGGACAAGGAGGGACAAGGTGGGACCAGGAGGGACCAGGAGGGACAAGAAGGGGCAAGGAAGGACAAGGGAGGACAAGGATGGAAAAGGACGGAAAAGGAGCGACAAGCAGTGACAAGGAGGGACAAGGAGGGAAAAGGAGGGACAAGATGGGACAAGTAGGGACAAGGAGGGACAAGGATTAACAAGGAGGGGCAATGAGGGACAAGGAGGCACAAGGAAGCACAATGAGGAACAAGCAGGGACAATGAGGGATAATGAGGGACAAGGAGCCACATGGAGAGACAGGGAGGGAAAAGGAGGGACAAGGAGGGAGAAGTAGGGACAAGGAGGGACAAGGAGGGACAAGGAGGGACAAGGAGGGACAAGGAGGGACAAGGAGGGACAAGGAGGGACAAGGAGGGACAAGGAGTGACAAGGAGTGACAAGGAGGGACACGGATCGACAAGGAGGGGCAAGGATTGACAAGGTGGGACAAGGAGGGACAATGAGGGACACGAAGGGGCAAGGATGGGCAATATAGGGCAATGAGGAACAAGCTGGGACAAGCAGGGGCATTGAGGGACAAAGAGTGTCAACGAGGGTGAAGGAGGGACAAGGATTGACAAGGAGGGACAAGAGGGAAAAGGAGGACAAGGAGTGGCAATGAGGTCAAGGAGGGTCAAGGAGGGACAAGGAGGGACAAGGAGGGACAAGGAGGGACAAGGAGGGACAAGGAGGGACAATGAGAGACAAGGAGGTAAAGGAGGGACAAGGAGTGACAAGGAGGGAAAAGGAGGGACAAGGATGGACAATGAGGGGCAATGAGTGACAAGGATGAACAAGCAGGGACAAGGAGGGGCAATGAGGGACACGGAGGGAAAAGGTTGGCAAGGAGGGACAAGGTGGGACAAGGAGGGACAAGGAGGGACAAGGAGGAAAAATGCAGGGACAATGAGGGACAAGAAGGGACAGGGAGGGACAGGGAGGGAGAAGGAGGGACAAGCATGGACAATGATGGACAATGAGGGACACGGAGGGAAAAGGACGGAAAAGGAGCGACAAGCAGGGACAAGGACGGAAAAGGAAGGACAAGATGGGACAATGAGGGATATGGAGGGACATGGAGGGACAAGGATTGACAAGGAGGAACAAGCAGGGACAATGAGGGACAAAGAGGGACAAGGAGTGACAGGGAGGGAGAAGGAGGGACAAGCATGGATAAGCAGGGACAAGGAGGGTAATGAGGGACAAGGAGGGAAAAGGAGGGACACGAAGGGACAAGGAGGGACAATGATGGACAATGAGGTACAAGGAGGGAAAAGGAGCGACAAGCAGGGACAAGGAGGGAAAAGGAGGGACAAGATGGGACAATAAGGGACATGGAGGGACAAGGATTGACAAGGAGGGACAAGGAGGAACAAGCAGGGACAATGAGGGACAAGCATGGATAAGCAGGGACAAGGAGGTGTAATGAGGGACAAGGAGGGAAAAGGAGGGACACGAAGGGACAAGGAGGGACAATGATGGATAATGAGAGGCAATGAGGGACACGGAGGGACAAGGTTGGGCAAGGAGTGGCAATGAGGGGCAATGAGGTACAAGGACGGACACGGAGGGACACGGATGGAAAAGGATTGTCCCTCCAAGGGACAAGGAGGGACCAGTAGGGGCAAGGAATGACAAGGAGGGTTAATGAGAGTCAAGGAACGACAATGAGGGACAAGGAGGGGCAATGAGGGACAAGGAGGGACAAGGTGGTACCAGGAGGGTCAAGGAGGGACAAGGAGGGACAAGGAGGGACCAGTAGGGGCAAGGAGGGATAAGGAATGACAAGGAGGGTCAATGAGAGGCAATGAGCGACAATGAGGGACAAGGAGGGGCAATGAGGGACAAGGAGGGACAATAAGGGACAAGGAGGGACATGGTGGGACCAGGAGGGACAAGGAGGGACAAGGAAGGACAAGGATGGAAGAGGAAGGACAAGGATGGACAATGAGGGGCAATGAGCGACAAGGATGAACAAGCAGGGACAAGGAGGGGCAATGAGGGACACGGAGGGACAAGGTTGAGCAATGAGGGACAAGGAGGGACACGGAGGGACAAGGTGGGACAAGGACGGACAAGGAGGGACAATGAGGGACAAGGGGGACAAAGGGGAACAAGCAGGGACAATGAGTGACAAGAAGGGACAGGGAGGGAGAAGGAGGGACAAGCAGGGACAATGAGGGACAAGGAGGGAATGGAGGGGCAAGGATGGCAAAGAGGGACAAGGAGGGACAAGGAGGAACAATTAGGACAAGAAGGGACAGGGAGGGAGAAGGAGGGACAAGGAGTGACAAGGAGGGGCAAGCATGGACAAGCAGGACAAATTAGGAACAAGGTGGGAAAAGGAGGGACACGAAGGGACAAGGAGGGACAATGAGTGGCAATGAGGGACAATGAGGGACAAGGTTGGGCAATGAGGTACAAGGAGGGAAAAGGAGCGACAAGCAGGGACAAGGAGGGAAAAGGAGGGACAAGATGGGACAATAAGGGACATGGAGGGACAAGGATTGACAAGGAGGGACAAGGAGGAACAAGCAGGGACAATGAGGGACAAGGAGGGAAAATAAGGGACAAGGAGGGACAAGGTGGGACCAGGAGGGGCAAGAAGGGGCAAGGAAGGACAAGGAAGGACAAGGATGGAAAAGGACGGAAAAGGAGCGACAAGCAGGGACAAGGAGGGACAAGTAGGGACAAGGAGGGACAAGGAGGGACAAGGATTAACAAGGAGGGGCAATGAGGGACAAGGAGGCACAAGGAAGCACAATGAGGAACAAGCAGGGACAATGAGGGACAAGGAGCCACACGGAGAGACAGGGAGGGAAAAGGAGGGACAAGGAGGGAGAAGTAGGGACAAGGAGGGACAAGGAGGGACAAGGAGGGACAAGGAGGGACAAGGAGGGACAAGGAGGGACAAGGAGTGACAAGGAGGGACACGGATCGACAAGGAGGGGCAAGGATTGACAAGGAGGGACAAGGAGGGACAATGAGGGACAAGGAGGGACAATGAGGGACACGAAGGGGCAAGGATGGGCAATATGGGGCAATGAGGAACAAGCTGGGACAAGCAGGGGCAATGAGGGACAAAGAGTGTCAACGAGGGTGAAGGAGGGACAAGGAGGGTCAAGGAGGGACAAGGAGGGATAAGGAGGGACAAGGAGGGACAAGGAGGGACAAGGAGGGACAAGGAGGGACAAGGAGAGACAAGGAGGTAAAAGGAGGGAAAAGGAGGACAAGGAGTGACAAGGAGAGAAAAGGAGGGACAAGGATGGACAATGAGGGGCAATGAGTGACAAGGATGAACAAGCAGGGACAAGGAGGGGCAATGAGGGACAATGAGGGACACGGAGAGACAAGGTTGGCAAGGAGGGACAAGGTGGGACAAGGAGGGACAAGGAGGGACAAGGTGGGACAAGGATGGACAATGAGGGACAAGGAGGAAAAATGCAGGGACAATGAGGGACAAGAAGGGACAGGGAGGGACAGGGAGGGAGAAGGAGGGACAAGCATGGACAATGATGGACAATGGGACACGGAGGGAAAAGGACGGAAAAGGAGCGACAAGCAGGGACATGGAGGGAAAAGGAGGGACAAGATGGGACAATGAGGGATATGGAGGGACATGGAGGGACATGGAGGGACAAGGATTGACAAGGAGGAACAAGCAGGGACAATGAGGGACAAAAAGGGACAAGGAGTGACAGGGAGGGAGAAGGAGGGACAAGCATGGATAAGCAGGGACAAGGAGGGAAAAGGAGGGACACGAAGGGACAAGGAGGGACAATGATGGACAATGAGGGGCAATGAGTGGACAAGGTTGGGCAATGAGGTACAAGGAGGGAAAAGGAGCGACAAGCAGGGACAAGGAGGGAAAAGGAGGGACAAGATGGGACAATAAGGGACATGGAGGGACAAGGATTGACAAGGAGGAACAAGCAGGGACAATGAGGGACAATGAGGGACAAGGAGGGACAGGGAGGGACAAGCATGGATAAGCAGGGACAAGGAGGTGTAATGAGGGGCAAGGAAGGACAAGGAAGGACAAGGATGGAAAAGGACGGAAAAGGAGCGACAAGCAGGGACAAGGTGGGACAATAAGGGACAAGGAGGGACATGGTGGGACCAGGAGGGACAAGGAGGGACAAGGAAGGACAAGGAAGGAAGAGGACGGAAAAGGAGCGACAAGGAGGGACATGGTGGCACAAGGAGTGAAAAGGAGTGACAAGATGGGAAAAGTAGGGACAAGGAGGGACAAGGAGGGACATGATGGGACAAGTAGGGACAGGAGGCACAAGGAGGAACAAGCAGGGACAATGAGGGACAAGGAGCGCCACGGTGGGACAGGGAGGGAAAAGGAGGGACAAGGAGTGACAAGGACTGACAATGAGAGGCAATGAGCGACAATGAGGGACAAGGAGGGACAATAAGGGACAAGGTGGGACCAGAAGGGACAATAAGGGACAAGGAGGGACAAGGTGGGACCAGGAGGGACAATAACGGACAAGGAGGGACCAGTAGTGGCAAGGAGGGACAAGAAGGGGCAATGAGAGGCAAGGAGGGGCAATGAGGGACAAGGAGGGGCAATGAGGGACAAGGACGGACCAGTAGGGGCAAGGAGGGACAAGGAATGACAGGGAGGATCAATGAGAGGCAATGAGCGACAATGAGGGACAAGGAGGGGCAATGAGGGACAAGGAGGGAAAATAAGGGACAAGGAGGGAAAAGGAGTGAAAAGGAGGGGCAAGATGGGACAAGTAGGGACAAGGAGGGACAAGGAGGGACAAGGAGGGACAAGGAGGGACAAGGAGGGACAAGGAGGGACAAGGAGGGACAAGGAGGGACAAGGATTAACAAGGAGGGGCAATGAGGGACAAGGAGGCACAATGAGGAACAATCAGGGACAATGAGGGATAATGAGGGACAAGGAGCCACACGGAGAGACAGGGAGGGAAAAGGAGGGACAAGGAGGGAGAAGTAGGGACAAGGAGGGACAAGGAGGGACACGGATCGACAAGGAGGGACAAGGATTGACAAGGAGGGACCAGGAGGGACAAGGAGGGACAATGAGGGACACGAAGGGGCAAGGATGGGCAATATGGGGCAATGAGGAACAAGCTGGGACAAGCAGGGGCAATGAGGGACAAAGAGTGTCAACGAGGGTGAAGGAGGGACAAGGAGAGACAAGAAGAGACAAGGATTGACAAGGAGGGAAAAGGATGGTCACGGAGGGACGAGGATGTACAAGGTTGGGCAATGAGGGACAAGGAAGGACAAGGAGGGACAAGGAGGAACAAGGAGTGACAAGCTGGGGCAATGAGGGACAAGGAGGGACAAGTAGGGACAAGCAGGAACAAGAAGGAGGGACAAGGGGTGGTAATGAGGGGCAATGAGGGACAATGAGGTACAATTAGGTACAATGAGGTTCAAGGTGGGACAAGGAGGGCCAATGAGGTACAATTAGGTACAATGAGGGACAATGAGGGACAATGAGGGACAATGAGGTACAATAAGGTACAATGCGGTTCAAGGTGGGACAAGGAGGGACAATGAGGTACAATTAGGTACAATGAGGGACAAGGTGGGTCAAGGAGTGACAAGGAGGGACAATGATGGACAATAAGGTACAATGAGGGACAAGGATGGAAAAGGATTTACAAGGAGGGGCAATGAGGGACAAGGGGGACAATAAGGGACAAGGAGGGACAAGGAGTGACAAGGAGTGACAAGGAGTGACAAGGAGTTACAAGGAGTTATAAGGAGTGACAAGGAGGGAAAAGGAGTGACAAGGCGGGTCAAGGATGGACAAGGATGGACAAGGAGGGTCAAGGAGGGACAAGGGGCGGTAATGAGGTGCAATGAGGGACAAGGAGGGACAAGGTGGGACAAGGAGGGTAACGGTGGGTCAAGGAGGGAAAGTAATGGACAATGAGGGGCAAGGAGGGACACGGAGGAGCAAGGAGGGTCAATGAGGGACAAGGAAGGACAGGGAGGGACAAGAAGGGACTAAGAGTGACAAGGAGGGACAATGATGGACAAGGAGGGACAGGGAAGTACAAGGAGGGACTAAGAGTGACAAGGAGTGACAAGTGGGAAAGGGAGGGAAAAGGAGTGACAAGGATGGTAAAGGAGGGAAAAAGAGGAACAATGAGTGACAAGGAGGGACAATGATGGACAAGGAGGGACAGGGAAGGACAAGGAGGGACTAAGAGTGACAAGGAGTGAAAAGTGGGAAAAGGAGGGACAATGAGGGACAAGGAAGGACAGGGAGGGACAAGGAGGGACTAAGAGTGACAAGGAGGGACAAGGAGGGACAATGATGGACAAGGAGGGACTGGGAAGGACAAGGACGGACTAAGAGTGACCAGGAGTGACAAGTGGGAAAGGAGAGAAAAGGAGTGACAAGGAGGGACCAGTAGGGACAAGAAGGGACCAATAGGGACCAATAGGGACAAGGAGGAACAAGCAGGGACAATGAGGGAGAAGAAGGGGCAAGGAGCGACACGGAGGGCCAGGGAGGGAAAAGGATGGTCACGGAGGGTCAAGGAGGGACCAGTAGGGACACGGAGGGACCAGTAGGGACAAGGAGGAACAAGCAGGGACAATGAGGGACAAGAAAGGACAAGGAGTGACACGGAGGGACAACGAGGGACAAGGAGGGAAAAGGATGGTCACAGAGGATCACAGAGGGTCAAGGAGGGACGAGGATGAACAAGGAGGGACACGGAGAGACAAGGAGTGGCAATTAGGGACAAGGAGTGGCAATTAGGGACAAGGAGGGAAAAAGAGGGACAATGGTGGGACAAGGAGGGACAAGGATGGACAAGGAGGAACAAGGAGTGACAAGAAGGGACAAGGAGTGACAAGGAGGGAAAAGGATGGTCACGGAGGGACGAGGATGTACAAGGTTGGGCAATGAGGGACAAGGAAGGACAAGGAGGGACAAGGAGGAACAAGGAGTGACAAGCTGGGGCAATGAGTGACAAGGAGGGACAAGTAGGGACAAGCAGGAACAAGCAGGGGCAAGGAGGGTCAAGGAGGGTCAATGAGGGTCAAGGAGAGACAAGGATTGACAAGGAGGGAAAAGGAGGACAAGGAGTGGCAATGAGGTCAAGGAGGGTCAAGGAGGGACAATGAGGCATAAGGATGGACAAGGATGGACAATGAGGTAAAAGGTGGTAATAGGAGGGAATAGGAGGGACAAGGAGAACAAGGAGTGACAAGGAGGGACAAGGATGGACAATGAGGGGCAATGAGCGACAAGGATGAACAAGCAGGGACAAGGAGGGGAATGAGGGACACGGAGGGACAAGGTTGAGCAATGAGGGACACGGAGGGACAAGGTGGGACAAGGAGGGACAATGAGGGACAAGGAGGGGCAATGAGTGACAAGGGGGACAAAGGGGAACAAGCAGGGACAATGAGTGACAAGAAGGGACAGGGAGGGAGAAGGAGGGACAAGCAGGGACAATGAGGGACAAGGAGGGAATGGAGGGGCAAGGATGGCAAAGAGGGTCAAGGAGGGACAAGGAGGAACAAGTAGGGACAAGAAGGGACAGGGAGGGAGAAGGAGGGACAAGGAGTGACAAGGAGGGGCAAGCATGGACAAGCAGGACAAATTAGGAACAAGGTGGGAAAAGGAGGGACACGAAGGGGCAAGGAGGGACAATGAGTGGCAATGAGGGACAATGAGGGACAAGGTTGGGCAATGAGGTACAAGGAGGGAAAAGGAGGGACAAGATTGGACAATAAGGGACATGGAGGGACAAGGATTGACAAGGAGGGACAAAGAGGAACAAGCAGGGACAATGAGGGACAAGGAGGGATAGGGAGGGATAAGGAGGGACAAGGAGGGACAAGCATGGATAAGCAGGGACAAGGAGGTGTAATGAGGGACAAGGAGGGAAAAGGAGGGACACGAAGGGACAAGGAGGGACAATGATGGATAATGAGAGGCAATGAGGGACACGAAGGGACAAGGTTGGGCAATGAGTGGCAATGAGGGGCAATGAGGTACAAGGACGGACACGGAGGGACACGGATGGAAAAGGAGGAACAATGAGGGACAAGGAGGGACCAGTAGGGGCAAGGAGGGTCAAGGAATGACAAGGAGGGTTAATGAGAGGCAAGGAACGACAATGAGGGACAAGGAGGGGCAATGAGGAACAAGGAGGGACAATAAGGGACAAGGTGGGACCAGGAGGGACCAGTAGGGGCAAGGAGGGATAAGGAATGACAATAAGGGACAAGGAGGGACATGGTGGGACCAGGAGGGACAAGGAGGGACAAGGAAGGACAAGGATGGAAGAGGACGGAAAAGGAGCGACAAGGAGGGACATGGTGGCACAAGGAGTGAAAAGGAGTGACAAGATGGGAAAAGTAGGGACAAGGAGGGACAAGATGGGACAAGTAGGGACAGGAGGCACAAGGAGGAACAAGCAGGGACAAGGAGCGACACGGTGGGACAGGGAGGGAAAAGGAGGGACAAGGAGGGACAAGGAGGGACAAGGAGGGACAAGGAGTGACAAGGAGTGACAATGAGAGGCAATGAGCGACAATGAGGGACAAGGAGGGGCAATGAGGGACAAGGAGGGACAATAAGGGACAAGGAGGGACATGGTGGGACCAGGAGGGACAAGGAGGGACAAGGAAGGACAAGGATGGAAGAGGACGGAAAAGGAGCGACAAGGAGGGACATGGTGGCACAAGGAGTGAAAAGGAGTGACAAGATGGGAAAAGTAGGGACAAGGAGGGACAAGATGGGACAAGTAGGGACAGGAGGCACAAGGAGGAACAAGCAGGGACAATGAGGGACAAGGAGCGACACGGTGGGACAGGGAGGGAAAAGGAGGGACAAGGAGGGACAAGGAGTGACAAGGAGTGACAATGAGAGGCAATGAGCGACAATGAGGGACAAGGAGGGACAATAAGGGACAAGGTGGGACCAGAAGGGACAAGGAGGGACAAGGTGGGACCAGGAGGGACAAGAACGGACAAGGAGGGACCAGTAGTGGCAAGGAGGGACAAGGAGGGGCAATGAGCGGCAAGGAGGGGCAATGAGGGACAAGGAGGGGCAATGAGGGACAAGGAGGGACCAGTAGGGGCAAGGAGGGACAAGGAATGACAGGGAGGATCAATGAGAGGCAATGAGCTACAATGAGGGACAAGGAGGGAAAATAAGGGACAAGGTGGGCCAGGAGGGACCAGGAGGGACCAGGAGGGACAAGAAGGGGCAAGGAAGGACAAGGAAGGACAAGGATGGAAAAGGACGGAAAAGGAGCGACAAGCAGGGACAAGGAGGGAAAAGGAGGGACAAGATGGGACAAGTAGGGACAAGGAGGGACAAGGATTAACAAGGAGGGGCAATGAGGGACAAGGAGGCACAAGGAAGCACAATGAGGAACAAGCAGGGACAATGAGGGACAAGGAGCCACACGGAGAGACAGGGAGGGAAAAGGAGGGACAAGGAGGGAAAAGGAGGGACAAGGAGGGACAAGGAGTGACAAGGAGGGACAAGGCGGGACACGGATCGACAAGGAGGGGCAAGGATTGACAAGGAGGGACAAGGAGGGACAATGAGGGACACGAAGGGGCAAGGATGGGCAATATGGGGCAATGAGGAACAAGCTGGGACAAGCAGGGGCAATGAGGGACAAAGAGTGTCAACGAGGGTGAAGGAGGGACAAGGAGAGACAAGAAGAGACAAGGATTGACAAGGAGGGACAAGAGGGAAAAGGAGGACAAGGAGTGGCAATGAGGTCAAGGAGGGACAAGGAGGGTCAAGGAGGGTCAAGGAGGGACAAGGAGGGACAAGGAGGGACAAGGAGAGACAAGGAGGTAAAAGGAGGGAAAAGGAGGGACAAGGAGTGACAAGTAGTGACAAGGAGATAAAAGGAGGGACAAGGATGGACAATGAGGGGCAATGAGTGACAAGGATGAACAAGCAGGGACAAGGAGGGGCAATGAGGGACAATGAGGGACACGGAGGGACAAGGTGGGACCAGAAGGGACAATAAGGGACAAGGAGGGACAAGGTGGGACCAGGTGGGACCAGGAGGGACAAGAACGGACAAGGAGGGACCAGTAGTGGCAAGGAGGGACAAGAAGGGGCAATGAGAGGCAAGGAGGGGCAATGAGGGACAAGGAGGGGCAATGAGGGACAAGGAGGGACCAGTAGGGGCAAGGAGGGACAAGGAATGGCAGGGAGGATCAATGAGAGGCAATGAGCGACAATGAGGGACAAGGAGGGGCAATGAGGGACAAGGAGGGAAAATAAGGGACAAGGAGGGACAAGGTGGGACCAGGAGGGACAAGAAGGGACAAGGAAGGACAAGGATGGAAAAGGACGGAAAAGGAGCGACAAGCAGGGACAAGGAGGGAAAAGGACGGAAAAGGAGCGACAAGCAGGGACAAGGAGGGAAAAGGGGTGAAAAGGAGGGGCAAGATGGGACAAGTAGGGACAAGGAGGGACAAGGAGGGACAAGGATTAACAAGGAGGGGCAATGAGGGACAAGGAGGCACAATGAGGAACAAGCAGGGACAATGAGGGATAATGAGGGACAAGGAGCCACACGGAGAGACAGGGAGGGAAAAGGAGGGACAAGGAGGGAGAAGTAGGGACAAGGAGGGACAAGGAGTGACAAGGAGGGACACGGATCGACAAGGAGGGGCAAGGAGGGACAAGGATTGACAAGGAGGGACAAGGAGGGACAATGAGGGACACGAAGGGGCAAGGATGGGCAATATGGGGCAATGAGGAACAAGCTGGGACAATCAGGGGCAATGAGGGACAAAGAGTGTCAACGAGGGTGAAGGAGGGACAAGGAGAGACAAGAAGAGACAAGGATTGACAAGGAGGGACAAGAGGGAAAAGGAGGACAAGGAGTGGCAATGAGGTCAAGGAGGGTCAAGGAGGGACAAGGAGGGTCAAGGAGGGACAAGGAGGTAAAAGGAGGGACAAGGAGTGACAAGTAGTGACAAGGAGGGAAAAGGAGGGACAAGGATGGACAATGAGGGGCAATGAGTGACAAGGATGAACAAGCAGGGACAAGGAGGGGCAATGAGGGACAATGAGGGACACGGAGGGACAAGGTTGGCAAGGAGGGACAAGGTGGGACAAGGAGGGACAAGGAGGGACAATGAGGGACAAGGAGGAAAAATGCAGGGACAATGAGGGACAAGAAGGGACAGGGAGGGAGAAGGAGGGACAAGCATGGACAATGATGGACAATGAGGGACACGGAGGGAAAAGGACGGAAAAGGAGCGACAAGCAGGGACAAGGAGGGAAAAGGAGGGACAAGATGGGACAATGAGGGATATGGAGGGACATGGAGGGACAAGGATTGACAAGGAGCAACAAGCAGGGACAATGAGGGACAAAAAGGGACAAGGAGTGACAGGGAGGGACAAGGATTGACAAGAAGGAACAAGCAGGGACAATGAGGGAAAAGGAGGGACAAGATGGGACAATGAGGGACATGGTGGGACAGGGAGGGACAAGGATTGACAAGGAGGAACAAGCAGGGACAATGAGGGACAAGAAGGGACAAGGAGGGACAATGAGGGACAAGGATGAACATGCAGGGACAATGAGGGACAAGAAGGGACAGGGAGGGAGAAGGAGGGACAAGGAGAGACAAGCATGGACAAGCAGGACAAGGAGGGGTAATGAGGGACAAGGTGGGAAAAGGAGGGGTAATGAGGGACAAGGAGGGACAATGATGGACAATGATGGACAATGAGGGGCAATGAGGGACACGGAGGGAAAAGGACGGAAAAGGAGCTACAAGCAGGGACAAGGAGGGAAAAGGAGGGACAATGAGGGACATGGAGGGACAAGGATTGACAAGGAGGAACAAGCAGGGACAATGAGGGACAAGGAGGGACAAGGTGGTAAAAGGAGGGAAAAGGAGGGACAAGGAGTGACAAGTAGTGACAAGGAGGGAAAAGGAGGGACAAGGATGGACAATGAGGGGCAATGAGTGACAAGGATGAACAAGCAGGGACAAGGAGGGGCAATGAGTGGCAATGAGGGACAATGAGGGACACGGAGGGACAAGGTTGGTCAAGGAGGGACAAGGTGGGACAAGGAGGGACAAGGAGGGACAAGGAGGGACAAGGAGGGACAAGGAGGAACATGCAGGGACAATGAGGGACAAGAAGGGACAGAGAGGGAGAAGGAGGGACAAGGAGGGACAAGCATGGTCAAGCAGGACAAGGAGGGGTAATGAGGGACAAGGATGGACAATGAGGGGCAATGAGTGACAAGGATGAACAAGCAGGGACAAGGAGGGGCAATGAGTGGCAATGAGGGACAATGAGGGAGACGGAGGGACAAGGTTGGGCAAGGAGGGACAAGGTGGGACTAGGAGAGACAAGGAGGGACAAGGAGGGACAAGGTTGGGCAAGGAGGGACAAGGTGGGACTAGGAGAGACAAGGAGGGACAAGGAGGGACAATGAGGGACAAGGAGGAACATGCAGGGACAATGAGGGACAAGAAGGGACTGGGAGGGAGAAGGAGTGATAAGGAGTGACAAGGAGGGACAAGCATGGACAAGCAGGACAAGGAGTGGTAATGAGGGACAAGGTGGGAAAAGGAGGGACACGAAGGGACAAGCATGGACAAGCAGGACAAGGAGTGGTAATGAGGGACAAGGTGGGAAAAGGAGGGACACGAAGGGACAAGGAGGGACAATGATGAACAAGATGGGACAATGAGGGACATGGAGGGACAAGGATTGACAAGGAGCAACAAGCAGGGGCAAGAAGGGACAAGGAGTGACAGGGAGGGAGAAGGAGGGACAAGCATGGATAAGCAGGGACAAGGAGGGGTAATGAGGGACAAGGAGGGAAAAGGAGGGACACGAAGGGACAATGATGGACAATGAGGGGCAATGAGGGACACGGAGGGACAAGGTTGGGCAATGAGGGACAAGGAGTGGCAATGAGGGGCAATGAGTTACAAGGACGGACACGGAGGGACACGGATGGAAAAGGAGGGACAATGAAGGACAAGGAGGGACAAGAACGGAAAAGGACGGACAAGGAGGGACCAGTAGGGGCAAGGAGGGACAAGAATGACAAGGAGGGTCAATGAGAGGTAATGAGCGACAATGAGGGGCAATGAGGGACAAGGAGGGACAATAAGGGACAAGGTAGGACCAGGAGGGACAAGGAGGGGCAAGGAATGACAAGGAGGGAAAAGGAGGGCCAATGAGGGACAATGAGGCACAAGGAGGAACAATCAGGGACAAGAAGGGACAAGGAGCGACAAGGAGGGAAAAGTAGGGACAAGGAGGGACAAGAATGGACAAGGAGGGACAAGGAGAGACAAGGAGGGACAAGGACGGTCAAGGATGGATAAGGAGGGTCAAGGATGGATAAGGAGAGTCAAGGATGGACAAGAAGGGACATGGAGTGTCAAGGAGGGACAAGCTGGGACAAGGAGGGACAATTAGGTACAATTAGGTATAATGAGGTTCAAGGTGGGACAAGGAGGGCCAATAAGGTACAATTATGTACAATGAGGTACAATAAGGTACAATGCGGTTCAAGGAGGGACAATGAGGTACAATTAGGTACAATGAGGGACAAGGTGGGTCAAGGAGTGACAAGGAGTGACAAGGAGGGACAAGGGACAATGATGGACAATAAGGGACAATGAGTGACAATGAGGGACAAGGAGGGAAAAGGATTGACAAGGAGGTGCAATGAGGGACAAGGAGGGACAAGGGGGACAATAAGGGACAAGGAGGGACAAGGAGGGGCAAGGAGGGACAAGGAGTGACAAGGAGTGAAAAGGAGTGACAAGGAGTTACAAGGAGTTATAAGGAGTGACAAGGAGGGAAAAGGAGTGTCAAGGCGGGTCAAGGATGGACAAGGAGGGTCAAGGAGGGACAAGGGGTGGTAATGAGGGACAAGGAGGGACAAGGAGTTTAACGGTGGGTCAAGGAGGGAAAGTAATGGACAATGAGGGGCAAGGAGGGACACGGAGGAGCAAGGAGGGACAATGAGGGACATGGAAGTACAGGGAGCGACAAGGAGGGACTAAGAGTGACAAGGAGGGACAATGATGGACAAGGAGGGACAGGGAAGTACAAGGAGGGACTAAGAGTGACAAGTGGGAAAAGGAGGGAAAAGGAGTGACAAGGATGGTAAAGGAGGGAAAAAGAGGGACAATGAGTGACAAGGAGGGACAATGATGGACAAGGAGTGACAGGGAAGGACAAGGAGGGACTAAGAGTGACAAGGAGTGACAAGTGGGAAAAGGAGGGACAATGAGGGACAAGGAAGGACAGGGAGGGACAAGGAGTGACAGGGAAGGACAAGGAGGGACTAAGAGTGACAAGGAGTGACAAGTGGGAAAAGGAGGGACAATGAGGGACAAGGAAGGACAGGGAGGGACAAGGAGATAAAAGGAGTGAGAAGGATGGACAAGGAGGGAAAAAGAGGGACAATGAGGGACAAAGAGTGTCAACGAGGGTCAAGGAATCTCAAGGAATGTCAAGGAAGGTCAAGGAGGGTCAAGGAGGGACAAGGAGGTACAAGGAGGGACCAGGGTGGACAAGGAGGACAAGAAGGGTCAAGGAGAGGCAATGAGGGACAAGGAGGGAAAAGGTTGACAATGATGGTCAAGGAGGGACAAGGAGTGGCAATGAGGGGCAATGAGGTACAAGGCGGGATAAGGAGGGAAAAGGAGTGCCAAGGAGGGAAAAGGAGTGACAAGGCGGGTCAAGGAGGGTCACGGAGTGTCAAGGAGGGTCACGGAGTGTCAAGTATGGACAAGCGGGGACAAGGAGGGGTAATGATGGACAAGGAGGGACACGAAGGGACAAGGTTGGCAAGGAGGGACAAGGTGGGACAAGGAGGGACAAGGAGGGACAATGAGGGACAAGGAGGAAAAATGCAGGGACAATGAGGGACAAGAAGGGACAGGGAGGGACAGGGAGGGACAGGGAGGGAAAAGGAGGGACAAGTATGGACAATGAGGGGCAATGAGGGACACGGAGGACAAGGTTGGGCAATGATGGACAAGGAGTGGCAATGAAGGACAAGGACGGAAAAGGACGGACAAGCAGGGACAAGGAGGGGCAATGAGGGACAATGAGGGACACGGAGGGACAAGGTTGGCAAGGAGGGACAAGGTGGGACAAGGAGGGACAATGAGGGACAAGGAGGAAAAATGCAGGGACAATGAGGGACAAGAAGGGACAGGGAGGGACAGGGAGGGAAAAGGAGGGACAAGTATGGACAATGAGGGGCAATGAGGGACACGGAGGACAAGGTTGGGCAATGATGGACAAGGAGTGGCAATGAAGGACAAGGACGGACACGGAGGGACACGGATGGAAAAGGAGGGACAATGAGGGTCGAGGAGGGAAAAGGAGGGACAAGAACGGACAAGGACGGACAAGGAGGGACAATGAGGGACGAGGAGGGAAAAGGAGAGAAAAGAACGGACAAGGAGGGACCAGTAGGGACAAGGAATGACACGGAGGGTCCATGAGGGACAAGGATTGACAAGGAGTGGCAATGAGGGACAAGGAGAAACAAGCAGGGACAATGAGGGACAAGAAGGGTCAAAGAGGGACAATGAGAAACAAGGAGAGACAAGCAGAGAAAAGGAGAGACAAGGATTGACAAGGAGAAACAAGGAGGGAAAAGGAGGACAAGGAGGGACAAGGAGTGGCAATGAGGTCAAGGAGGGATAAGGATGGTCACGGAGGGACGAGGATGGACAAGGTTGGGCAATGAGGGACAAGGAAGAACAAGGAAGAACAAGGAGGAACAAGGAGTGACAAGGTGGGGCAATGAGGGACAAGCAGGACAAGTAGGGACAAGCAGGAACAAGCAGGGACAAGAGTGACGGGGAGGGAGAAGGAGGGACAAGCATGGATAAGGAGGGACAAGGATGGGTAATGAGGGACAAGGAGGGAAAAGGAGGGACACGAAGGGACAAGGAGGGACAATGATGGACAATGAGGGGCAATGAGGGACAAGGTTGGGCAATGAGGGACAAAGAGTGGCAATGATGGGCAATGAGGGGCAATGAGTTACAAGGACGGACACGGAGGGACACGGATGGAAAAGGAGGGACAATGAGGGACAAGAAGGGACAAGAACGGACAAGGACGGACAAGGAGGGACCAGTAGGGGCAAGGAGGGACAAGGAATGTCAAGGAGGGTTCAATGAGAGGCAATGAGCGACACTGAGGGGCAATGAGGGACAATAAGGGACAAGGAGGGATAAGGTAGGACCCGGAGGGACAAGGAAGGGCAAGGAATGACAAGGAGGGAAAAGGACGGAAAAGGAGCGACAAGCAGGCACAAGGAGGGACAAGGTGGGAAAAGGAGTGACAAGGAGGGACAAGATGGGACAAGTAGGGACAAGGAGGGACAAGGAGGGACAAGGAGGGACAAGGATTGACAAGGAGGGGCAATGAGGGACAATGAGGCACAAGCAGGGACAAGGAGCGACACGGAGGGACATGGAGGGAAAAGGAGGGACAAGGAGGGACAAGGAGGGACAAGGAGAGACAAGGAGGGACAAGAACGGTCAAGGATGGATAAGGAGGGTCAAGGATGGACAAGAAGGGACATGGAGTGTCAAGGAGGGACAAGGAAGGACAGGGAGGGACTAAGAGTGACAAGGAGGGACAATGATGGACAAGGAGGGACGGGGAAGTACAAGGAGGGACTAAGAGTGAAAGGAGTGACAAGTGGGAAAAGGAGTGACAAGGATGGTAAAGGAGGGAAAAAGAGGGACAATGAGTGACAAGGAGGGACAATGATGGACAAGGAGGGACAGGGAAGGACAAGGAGGGACTAAGAGTGACAAGTGGGAAAAGGAGGGACAATGAGGGACAAGGAAGGACAGGGAGGGCCAAGGAGGGACAATGAGGGACAAGGAGGGACAGGGAAGGACACGGACGGACTAAGAGTGACCAGGAGTGACAAGTGGAAAAGGAGAGAAAAGGAGTGACAAGGAGGGAAAAAGAAGGATAAAGAGTGTGAACGAGGGTCAAGGAGGCACAATGAAGGTCAAGGAGGGTCAAGGAGGGACAAGGAGGGACCAGGGTGGACAAGGAGGACAAGAAGGGTCAAGGAGAGGCAATGAGGGACAAGGAGGGAAAAGGTTGACAATGATGGTCAAGGAGGGACAAGGAGTGGCAATGAGGAGCAATGAGGTACAAGGCGTGATAAGGAGGGACAAGGAGGGAAAAGGAGTGCCAAGGAGGGTCAAGGAGGGAAAAGGAGTGACAAGGCGGGTCAAGGAGGGTCACGGAGTGTCAAGGAGGGTTACGGAGTGTCAAGGAGGTATAAGGATGGACAAGGAGGGACAATGAGATACAAGGTGGGACAAGGAGGAACAAGGAGGAACAAGGAGGGACAATGAGATACAACGAGGGACAAGGAGGGACAGGGAGGGTCAAGGAGGGACAAGACGGTACAAGGAGTTACAATAATGGACAAGGAGGGACAGGGAAGGACAAGGAGGGACTAAGAGTGACAAGTGGGAAAAGGAGGGACAATGAGGGACAAGGAAGGACAGGGAGGGACAAGGAGCGACAAGGAGGGACAGGGAGGGAAAAGTAGGGACAAGGAGGGACAAGAAGGGACAAGGAGGGACAAGGAGAGACAAGGAGGGACAAGGACGGTCAAGGATGGATAAGGAGGGTCAAGGATGGATAAGGAGAGTCAAGGATGGACAAGAAGGGACATGGAGTGTCAAGGAGGGACAAGGAGGGACAATTAGGTACAATTAGGTATAATGAGGTTCAAGGTGGGACAAGGAGGGCCAATAAGGTACAATTATGTACAATGAGGTACAATAAGGTACAATGCGGTTCAAGGAGGGACAATGAGGTACAATTAGGTACAATGAGGGACAAGGTGGGTCAAGGAGTGACAAGGAGGGACAAGGGACAATGATGGACAATAAGGGACAATGAGTGACAATGAGGGACAAGGAGGGAAAAGGATTGACAAGGAGGTGCAATGAGGGACAAGGAGGGACAAGGGGGACAATAAGGGACAAGGAGGGACAAGGAGGGGCAAGGAGGGGCAAGGAGGGACAAGGAGTGACAAGGAGTGAAAAGGACTGACAAGGAGTTACAAGGAGTTATAAGGAGTGACAAGGAGGGAAAAGGAGTGACAAGGCGGGTCAAGGATGGACAAGGAGGGTCAAGGAGGGACAAGGGGTGGTAATGAGGGACAAGGAGGGACAAGGAGTTTAACGGTGGGTCAAGGAGGGAAAGTAATGGACAATGAGGGGCAAGGAGGGACACGGAGGAGCAAGGAGGGACAATGAGGGACAAGGAAGTACAGGGAGCGACAAGGAGGGACTAAGAGTGACAGGGAGGGACAATGATGGACAAGGAGGGACAGGGAAGTACAAGGAGGGACTAAGAGTGACAAGTGGGAAAAGGAGGGAAAAAGAGTGACAAGGATGGTAAAGGAGGGAAAAAGAGGGACAATGAGTGACAAGGAGGGACAATGATGGACAAGGAGTGACAGGGAAGGACAAGGAGGGACTAAGAGTGACAAGGAGTGACAAGTGGGAAAAGGAGGGACAAGGAAGGACAGGGAGGGACAAGGAGGGACTAAGAGTGACAAGGAGTGACAAGTGGGAAAAGGAGGGACAATGAGGGACAAGGAAGGACAGGGAGGGACAAGGAGATAAAAGGAGTGACAAGGATGGACAAGGAGGGAAAAAGAGGGACAATGAGGGACAAAGAGTGTCAACGAGGGTCAAGGAATCTCAAGGAATGTCAAGGAAGGTCAAGGAGGGTCAAGGAGGGACAAGGAGGTACAAGGAGGGACCAGGGTGGACAAGGAGGACAAGAAGGGTCAAGGAGAGGCAATGAGGGACAAGGAGGGAAAAGGTTGACAATGATGGTCAAGGAGGGACAAGGAGTGGCAATGAGGGTCACGGAGTGCCAAGTATGGACAAGCGGGGACAAGGAGGGGTAATGAGGGACAAGGAGGGACACGAAGGGACAGGGAGGGAAAAGGAGGGACAAGTAGGGACAATGAGGGGCAATGAGGGACACGGAGGACAAGGTTGGGCAATGATGGACAAGGAGTGGCAATGAAGGACAAGGACGGACACGGAGGGACACGGATGGAAAAGGAGGGACAATGAGGGTCGAGGAGGGAAAAGGAGGGACAAGAACGGACAAGGACGGACAAGGAGGGACAATGAGGGACGAGGAGGGAAAAGGAGAGAAAAGAACGGACAAGGAGGGACCAGTAGGGACAAGGAATGACACGGAGGGTCCATGAGGGACAAGGATTGACAAGGAGTGGTAATGAGGGACAAGGAGGAACAAGCAGGGACAATGAGGGACAAGAAGGGTCAAAGAGGGACAATGAGAAACAAGGAGAGACAAGCAGAGAAAAGGAGAGACAAGGATTGACAAGGAGAAACAAGGAGGGAAAAGGAGGACAAGGAGGGACAAGGAGTTGTAATGAGGTCAAGGAGGGATAAGGATGGTCACGGAGGGACGAGGATGGACAAGGTTGGGCAATGAGGGACAAGGAAGAACAAGGAGGAACAAGGAGTGACAAGGTGGGGCAATGAGGGACAAGCAGGACAAGTAGGGACAAGCAGGAACAAGCAGGAACAAGCAGGGACAAGGAGGGTCAATGATGGACAAGGGGGGTCAAGGAGGTACATGGATGGACGTGGCAATGAGGGACACGGAGGGACAAGGTTGGGCAATGAGGGGCAATGGGGGCAATGAGGAACAAGGACGGACAAGTAGGGACAATGAGGGACGAGGAGGGAAAAGGAGAGAAAAGAACCGACAAGGAGGGACCAGTAGGGCCAAGGAATGACCCGGAGGGTCAATGAGGGACAAGGATTGACAAGGAGGGGCAATGAGGGACAAGGAGGGACAATGAGGGACAAGAAGGGACAAGGAGTGACAAGGAGGGACAAGGAGGGACAATGATGGACAAGGAGGGACAAGGATTGAAAAGGAGGGACAAGCAGGGACAAGGGGGGAAAGGAGGGGCAACGATGGGCAATGAGGGGCAATGAGGGACAAGGAGGGACAAGGAGGGACAAGGAGGGACAATGAGGGACAAGGAGTGACAATGAGGGACAAAGAGTGTCAACGAGGGTGAAGGAGGGTCAATGAAAGGTCAAGGAGGGACAAGGAGAGACAAGGATTGACAAGGAGGGACAAGGAGGGAAAAGGAGGACAAGGAGTGGCAATGAGGTCAAGGAGGGACAATGAGGCATAAGGATGGACAAGGAGGTAAAATGTGGTAAAAGGAGGGAAAAGAAGGGACAAGGAGGGACAAGGAGTGACAAGGAGGGACAAGGATAGACAATGAGGGGCAATGAGCGACAAGGATGAACAAGCAGGGACAAGGAGGGGCAATGAGGGACACAGAGGGACAAGATGGGACAAGGAGGGACAATGAGGGACAAGGGGGACAAACGGGAACAAGCAGGGACAAGAAGGGACAGGGAGGGAGAAGGAGTGACAAGCAGGGACAATGAGGGACAAGGAGGGAATGGAGGGGCAAGGATGGCAAAGAGGGACAAGGAGGGACAAGGAGGAACAAGTAGGGACAGGGAGGGAGAAGGAGGGACAAGGAGTGACAAGGAGGGCAAGCATGGACAAGCAGGACAAATGAGGAACTAGGTGGGAAAGGAGGGACACGAAGGGACAAGGAGGGACAATGATGGACAATGAGTGGCAATGAGGGACAAGATTGGGCAATGAGGTACAAGGAGGGAAAAGGAGCGACAAGCAGGGACAAGGAGGGAAAAGGAGGGACAAGATGGGACAATGAGGGACATGGAGGGACAAGGATTGACAATGAGGAACAAGCAGGGACAATGAGGGACAAGGAGTGACAAGGAGGGACAGGGAGGGAGAAGGAGGGACAAGGAGTGACAAGGAGGGACAAGCATGGATAAACAGGGATAAGGAGGGGTAATGAGGGACAAGGAGGGACACGAAGGGACAAGGAGGGACAATGATGGATAATGAGAGGCAATGAGGGACACGGAGGGACAAGGTTGGGCAAGGAGTGGCAATGAGGGGCAATGAGGTACAAGGACGGGCACGGAGGGACACGGATGGAAAAGGAGGGACAAGGAGGGACCAGTAGGGGCAAGGAGGGACAAGGAATGACAAGGAGGGTCAATGAGAGGCAATGAACGACAATGAGGGGCAATGAGGGACAAGGAGGGACAAGGTGGGACCAGGAGGGACCAGTAGGGGCAAGGAGGGATAAGGAATGACAAGAAGGGTCAATGAGAGGCAATGAGCGACAATGAGGGACAAGGAGGGGCAATGAGGGACAAGGAGGCACAATAAGGAACAAGGAGGGACATGGTGGGACAAGTAGTGACAAGCAGGGTCAAGGAGGGTCAATGATGGACAAGGGGGGTCAAGGAGGGACATGGATGGACGCGGCAATGAGGGACACGGAGGTACAAGGTTGGGCAATGAGGGAAATGAGGGACAAGGAGTGACAAGGAGTGGCAATGAGGGGCAATGGGGGCGATGAGGTACAAGGACGGACAAGGACGGACAAGGAGGGACAATGAGGGACGAGGAGGGAAAAGGAGAGAAAAGAACGGACAAGGAGGGACCAGTAGGGACAAGGAATGACACGGAGGGTCAATGAGGGACAAGTATTGACAAGGAGGGACATGGTGGGACAAGGAGGGAAAAGGAGTGACAAGATGGGACAAGGAGGGACAGGGAGGCACAAGGAGGAACAAGCAGGGACAATGAGGGACAAGAAGGGACAAGGACCGACACGGTGGGACAGGGAGGGAAAAGGAGGGAAAAGGCGGGACAAGGAGGGACAAGGAGGGACAATAAGGGACAAGGAGGGACAAGGTGGGACCAGGAGGGACAATAAGGGACAAGGAGGGACAATGAGGGACACGGAGGGACAAGGTTGGCAAGGAGGGACAAGGTGGGACAAGGAGGGACAATGAGGGACAAGGAGGAAAAATGCAGGGACAATGAGGGACAAGAAGGGACAGGGAGGGACAGGGAGGGAAAAGGAGGGACAAGTATGGACAATGAGGGGCAATGAGGGACACGGAGGACAAGGTTGGGCAATGATGGACAAGGAGTGGCAATGAAGGACAAGGACGGACACGGAGGGACACGGATGGAAAAGGAGGGACAATGAGGGTCGAGGAGGGAAAAGGAGGGACAAGAACGGACAAGGACGGACAAGGAGGGACAATGAGGGACGAGGAGGGAAAAGGAGAGAAAAGAACGGACAAGGAGGGACCAGTAGGGACAAGGAATGACACGGAGGGTCCATGAGGGACAAGGATTGACAAGGAGTGGCAATGAGGGACAAGGAGAAACAAGCAGGGACAATGAGGGACAAGAAGGGTCAAAGAGGGACAATGAGAAACAAGGAGAGACAAGCAGAGAAAAGGAGAGACAAGGATTGACAAGGAGAAACAAGGAGGGAAAAGGAGGACAAGGAGGGACAAGGAGTGGCAATGAGGTCAAGGAGGGATAAGGATGGTCACGGAGGGACGAGGATGGACAAGGTTGGGCAATGAGGGACAAGGAAGAACAAGGAAGAACAAGGAGGAACAAGGAGTGACTAGGTGGGGCAATGAGGGACAAGCAGGACAAGTAGGGACAAGCAGGAACAAGCAGGGACAAGAGTGACGGGGAGGGAGAAGGAGGGACAAGCATGGATAAGGAGGGACAAGGATGGGTAATGAGGGACAAGGAGGGAAAAGGAGGGACACGAAGGGACAAGGAGGGACAATGATGGACAATGAGGGGCAATGAGGGACAAGGTTGGGCAATGAGGGACAAAGAGTGGCAATGATGGGCAATGAGGGGCAATGAGTTACAAGGACGGACACGGAGGGACACGGATGGAAAAGGAGGGACAATGAGGGACAAGAAGGGACAAGAACGGACAAGGACGGACAAGGAGGGACCAGTAGGGGCAAGGAGGGACAAGGAATGTCAAGGAGGGTTCAATGAGAGGCAATGAGCGACACTGAGGGGCAATGAGGGACAATAAGGGACAAGGAGGGATAAGGTAGGACCCGGAGGGACAAGGAAGGGCAAGGAATGACAAGGAGGGAAAAGGACGGAAAAGGAGCGACAAGCAGGCACAAGGAGGGACAAGGTGGGAAAAGGAGTGACAAGGAGGGACAAGATGGGACAAGTAGGGACAAGGAGGGACAAGGAGGGACAAGGAGGGACAAGGATTGACAAGGAGGGGCAATGAGGGACAATGAGGCACAAGCAGGGACAAGGAGCGACACGGAGGGACATGGAGGGAAAAGGAGGGACAAGGAGGGACAAGGAGGGACAAGGAGAGACAAGGAGGGACAAGAACGGTCAAGGATGGATAAGGAGGGTCAAGGATGGACAAGAAGGGACATGAAGTGTCAAGGAGGGACAAGGAAGGACAGGGAGGGACTAAGAGTGACAAGGAGGGACAATGATGGACAAGGAGGGACGGGGAAGTACAAGGAGGGACTAAGAGTGAAAGGAGTGACAAGTGGGAAAAGGAGTGACAAGGATGGTAAAGGAGGGAAAAAGAGGGACAATGAGTGACAAGGAGGGACAATGATGGACAAGGAGGGACAGGGAAGGACAAGGAGGGACTAAGAGTGACAAGTGGGAAAAGGAGGGACAATGAGGGACAAGGAAGGACAGGGAGGGCCAAGGAGGGACAATGAGGGACAAGGAGGGACAGGGAAGGACACGGACGGACTAAGAGTGACCAGGAGTGACAAGTGGAAAAGGAGAGAAAAGGAGTGACAAGGAGGGAAAAAGAAGGATAAAGAGTGTGAACGAGGGTCAAGGAGGCACAATGAAGGTCAAGGAGGGTCAAGGAGGGACAAGGAGGGACCAGGGTGGACAAGGAGGACAAGAAGGGTCAAGGAGAGGCAATGAGGGACAAGGAGGGAAAAGGTTGACAATGATGGTCAAGGAGGGACAAGGAGTGGCAATGAGGAGCAATGAGGTACAAGGCGTGATAAGGAGGGACAAGGAGGGAAAAGGAGTGCCAAGGAGGGTCAAGGAGGGAAAAGGAGTGACAAGGCGGGTCAAGGAGGGTCACGGAGTGTCAAGGAGGGTTACGGAGTGTCAAGGAGGTATAAGGATGGACAAGGAGGGACAATGAGATACAAGGTGGGACAAGGAGGAACAAGGAGGAACAAGGAGGGACAATGAGATACAACGAGGGACAAGGAGGGACAGGGAGGGTCAAGGAGGGACAAGACGGTACAAGGAGTTACAATAATGGACAAGGAGGGACAGGGAAGGACAAGGAGGGACTAAGAGTGACAAGTGGGAAAAGGAGGGACAATGAGGGACAAGGAAGGACAGGGAGGGACAAGGAGCGACAAGGAGGGACAGGGAGGGAAAAGTAGGGACAAGGAGGGACAAGAAGGGACAAGGAGGGACAAGGAGAGACAAGGAGGGACAAGGACGGTCAAGGATGGATAAGGAGGGTCAAGGATGGATAAGGAGAGTCAAGGATGGACAAGAAGGGACATGGAGTGTCAAGGAGGGACAAGGAGGGACAATTAGGTACAATTAGGTATAATGAGGTTCAAGGTGGGACAAGGAGGGCCAATAAGGTACAATTATGTACAATGAGGTACAATAAGGTACAATGCGGTTCAAGGAGGGACAATGAGGTACAATTAGGTACAATGAGGGACAAGGTGGGTCAAGGAGTGACAAGGAGGGACAAGGGACAATGATGGACAATAAGGGACAATGAGTGACAATGAGGGACAAGGAGGGAAAAGGATTGACAAGGAGGTGCAATGAGGGACAAGGAGGGACAAGGGGGACAATAAGGGACAAGGAGGGACAAGGAGGGGCAAGGAGGGGCAAGGAGGGACAAGGAGTGACAAGGAGTGAAAAGGACTGACAAGGAGTTACAAGGAGTTATAAGGAGTGACAAGGAGGGAAAAGGAGTGACAAGGCGGGTCAAGGATGGACAAGGAGGGTCAAGGAGGGACAAGGGGTGGTAATGAGGGACAAGGAGGGACAAGGAGTTTAACGGTGGGTCAAGGAGGGAAAGTAATGGACAATGAGGGGCAAGGAGGGACACGGAGGAGCAAGGAGGGACAATGAGGGACAAGGAAGTACAGGGAGCGACAAGGAGGGACTAAGAGTGACAGGGAGGGACAATGATGGACAAGGAGGGACAGGGAAGTACAAGGAGGGACTAAGAGTGACAAGTGGGAAAAGGAGGGAAAAAGAGTGACAAGGATGGTAAAGGAGGGAAAAAGAGGGACAATGAGTGACAAGGAGGGACAATGATGGACAAGGAGTGACAGGGAAGGACAAGGAGGGACTAAGAGTGACAAGGAGTGACAAGTGGGAAAAGGAGGGACAAGGAAGGACAGGGAGGGACAAGGAGGGACTAAGAGTGACAAGGAGTGACAAGTGGGAAAAGGAGGGACAATGAGGGACAAGGAAGGACAGGGAGGGACAAGGAGATAAAAGGAGTGACAAGGATGGACAAGGAGGGAAAAAGAGGGACAATGAGGGACAAAGAGTGTCAACGAGGGTCAAGGAATCTCAAGGAATGTCAAGGAAGGTCAAGGAGGGTCAAGGAGGGACAAGGAGGTACAAGGAGGGACCAGGGTGGACAAGGAGGACAAGAAGGGTCAAGGAGAGGCAATGAGGGACAAGGAGGGAAAAGGTTGACAATGATGGTCAAGGAGGGACAAGGAGTGGCAATGAGGGTCACGGAGTGCCAAGTATGGACAAGCGGGGACAAGGAGGGGTAATGAGGGACAAGGAGGGACACGAAGGGACAGGGAGGGAAAAGGAGGGACAAGTAGGGACAATGAGGGGCAATGAGGGACACGGAGGACAAGGTTGGGCAATGATGGACAAGGAGTGGCAATGAAGGACAAGGACGGACACGGAGGGACACGGATGGAAAAGGAGGGACAATGAGGGTCGAGGAGGGAAAAGGAGGGACAAGAACGGACAAGGACGGACAAGGAGGGACAATGAGGGACGAGGAGGGAAAAGGAGAGAAAAGAACGGACAAGGAGGGACCAGTAGGGACAAGGAATGACACGGAGGGTCCATGAGGGACAAGGATTGACAAGGAGTGGTAATGAGGGACAAGGAGGAACAAGCAGGGACAATGAGGGACAAGAAGGGTCAAAGAGGGACAATGAGAAACAAGGAGAGACAAGCAGAGAAAAGGAGAGACAAGGATTGACAAGGAGAAACAAGGAGGGAAAAGGAGGACAAGGAGGGACAAGGAGTTGTAATGAGGTCAAGGAGGGATAAGGATGGTCACGGAGGGACGAGGATGGACAAGGTTGGGCAATGAGGGACAAGGAAGAACAAGGAGGAACAAGGAGTGACAAGGTGGGGCAATGAGGGACAAGCAGGACAAGTAGGGACAAGCAGGAACAAGCAGGAACAAGCAGGGACAAGGAGGGTCAATGATGGACAAGGGGGGTCAAGGAGGTACATGGATGGACGTGGCAATGAGGGACACGGAGGGACAAGGTTGGGCAATGAGGGGCAATGGGGGCAATGAGGAACAAGGACGGACAAGTAGGGACAATGAGGGACGAGGAGGGAAAAGGAGAGAAAAGAACCGACAAGGAGGGACCAGTAGGGCCAAGGAATGACCCGGAGGGTCAATGAGGGACAAGGATTGACAAGGAGGGGCAATGAGGGACAAGGAGGGACAATGAGGGACAAGAAGGGACAAGGAGTGACAAGGAGGGACAAGGAGGGACAATGATGGACAAGGAGGGACAAGGATTGAAAAGGAGGGACAAGCAGGGACAAGGGGGGAAAGGAGGGGCAACGATGGGCAATGAGGGGCAATGAGGGACAAGGAGGGACAAGGAGGGACAAGGAGGGACAATGAGGGACAAGGAGTGACAATGAGGGACAAAGAGTGTCAACGAGGGTGAAGGAGGGTCAATGAAGGTCAAGGAGGGACAAGGAGAGACAAGGATTGACAAGGAGGGACAAGGAGGGAAAAGGAGGACAAGGAGTGGCAATGAGGTCAAGGAGGGACAATGAGGCATAAGGATGGACAAGGAGGTAAAATGTGGTAAAAGGAGGGAAAAGAAGGGACAAGGAGGGACAAGGAGTGACAAGGAGGGACAAGGATAGACAATGAGGGGCAATGAGCGACAAGGATGAACAAGCAGGGACAAGGAGGGGCAATGAGGGACACAGAGGGACAAGATGGGACAAGGAGGGACAATGAGGGACAAGGGGGACAAACGGGAACAAGCAGGGACAAGAAGGGACAGGGAGGGAGAAGGAGTGACAAGCAGGGACAATGAGGGACAAGGAGGGAATGGAGGGGCAAGGATGGCAAAGAGGGACAAGGAGGGACAAGGAGGAACAAGTAGGGACAGGGAGGGAGAAGGAGGGACAAGGAGTGACAAGGAGGGCAAGCATGGACAAGCAGGACAAATGAGGAACTAGGTGGGAAAGGAGGGACACGAAGGGACAAGGAGGGACAATGATGGACAATGAGTGGCAATGAGGGACAAGATTGGGCAATGAGGTACAAGGAGGGAAAAGGAGCGACAAGCAGGGACAAGGAGGGAAAAGGAGGGACAAGATGGGACAATGAGGGACATGGAGGGACAAGGATTGACAATGAGGAACAAGCAGGGACAATGAGGGACAAGGAGTGACAAGGAGGGACAGGGAGGGAGAAGGAGGGACAAGGAGTGACAAGGAGGGACAAGCATGGATAAACAGGGATAAGGAGGGGTAATGAGGGACAAGGAGGGACACGAAGGGACAAGGAGGGACAATGATGGATAATGAGAGGCAATGAGGGACACGGAGGGACAAGGTTGGGCAAGGAGTGGCAATGAGGGGCAATGAGGTACAAGGACGGGCACGGAGGGACACGGATGGAAAAGGAGGGACAAGGAGGGACCAGTAGGGGCAAGGAGGGACAAGGAATGACAAGGAGGGTCAATGAGAGGCAATGAACGACAATGAGGGGCAATGAGGGACAAGGAGGGACAAGGTGGGACCAGGAGGGACCAGTAGGGGCAAGGAGGGATAAGGAATGACAAGAAGGGTCAATGAGAGGCAATGAGCGACAATGAGGGACAAGGAGGGGCAATGAGGGACAAGGAGGCACAATAAGGAACAAGGAGGGACATGGTGGGACAAGTAGTGACAAGCAGGGTCAAGGAGGGTCAATGATGGACAAGGGGGGTCAAGGAGGGACATGGATGGACGCGGCAATGAGGGACACGGAGGTACAAGGTTGGGCAATGAGGGAAATGAGGGACAAGGAGTGACAAGGAGTGGCAATGAGGGGCAATGGGGGCGATGAGGTACAAGGACGGACAAGGACGGACAAGGAGGGACAATGAGGGACGAGGAGGGAAAAGGAGAGAAAAGAACGGACAAGGAGGGACCAGTAGGGACAAGGAATGACACGGAGGGTCAATGAGGGACAAGTATTGACAAGGAGGGACATGGTGGGACAAGGAGGGAAAAGGAGTGACAAGATGGGACAAGGAGGGACAGGGAGGCACAAGGAGGAACAAGCAGGGACAATGAGGGACAAGAAGGGACAAGGACCGACACGGTGGGACAGGGAGGGAAAAGGAGGGAAAAGGCGGGACAAGGAGGGACAAGGAGGGACAATAAGGGACAAGGAGGGACAAGGTGGGACCAGGAGGGACAATAAGGGACAAGGAGGGACAAGGTGGGACCAGGTTGGACCAGGAGGGACAAGAACGGACAAGGAGGGACCAGTAGTGGCAAGGAGGGACAAGAACGGACAAGGAGGGACCAGTAGTGGCAAGGAGGGACAAGGAGGGGCAATGAGAGGCAAGGAGGGGCAATGAGGGACAAGGAGGGGCAATGAGGGACCAGTAGGGGCAAGGAGGGACAAGGAATGACAGGGAGGGTCAATGAGAGGCAATGAGCGACAATGAGGGACAAGGAGGGGCAATGAGGGACAAGGAGGGATAAGGAGGGACAAGGTGGGACCAGGAGGGACCACGAGGGACAAGAAGGGGCAATGAGGGAAAAAGAGGCACAAGGAAGCACAAGGAGGAACAAGCAGGGACAATGAGGGATAAGAAGGGACAAGGAGCCACACTGAGGGACAAGGTGGGACAAGGAGGGACGAGGAGGGACAAGGAGGGACAATGAGGGAAACGAAGGGACAAGGAGGGGCAAGGATGGGCAATATGGGGCAATGAGGAACAAGCTGGGACAAGGAGGGGCAATGCGTGGCAATGAGGGACAAAGAGTGTCAACGAGGGTGAAGGAGGGACAAGGAGAGATAGGGAGAGACAAGGATTGACAAGGAGGGACAAGAGGGAAAAGGAGGACAAGGAGTGGCAATGAGGGGCAATGAGGGACAATAAGGGACAAGGAGGGATAAGGTAGGACCCGGAGGGACAAGGAAGGGCAAGGAATGACAAGGAGGGAAAAGGACGGAAAAGGAGCGACAAGCAGGCACAAGAAGGGTCAAGGTGGGAAAAGGAGTGACAAGGAGGGACAGGGAAGGACACGGACGGACTAAGAGTGACCAGGAGTGACAAGTGGAAAAGGAGAGAAAAGGAGTGACAAGGAGGGACAAGGAGGGAAAAAGAGGGACAAAGAGTGTGAACGAGGGTCAAGGAGGCACAAGGAAGGTCAAGGAAGGTCAAGGAGGGTCAATGAGGGACAAGGAGGGACCAGGGTGGACAAGGAGGACAAGAAGGGTCAAGGAGAGGCAATGAGGGACAAGGAGGGAAAAGGTTGACAATGATGGTCAAGGAGGGACAAGGAGTGGCAATGAGGTACAAGGCGTGATCAGGAGGGACAAGGAGGGAAAAGGAGTGCCAAGGAGGGTCAAGGAGGGAAAAGGAGCGACAAGGCGGGTCAAGGAGGGTCACGGAGTGTCAAGGAGGGTCACGGAGTGTCAAGGAGGGACAAGGTTGGGCAATGATGGAAAAGAAGGGACAAGGAGGGGCAAGGAGGATCAAGGAGGGGCAAGGAGGGACAGGGAGGGGCAATGATGGAAAAGGAGGGTCAAGGAGGGTCAAGGAGGGACAATGATGGACAAGAATGGAAAAGGAGTGACAATGAAGGACAACAAGGACAAGGAGGGTCATTGAACGACAAGGAGGGACAATGAGGAACAACCAGGACAATGGAGGGACAAGTACGGACATGGAGGGACAAGGAGGTACAATGAGGGAAAAGGAGTTACAAGGAGTGACAAGGAGGGACAATGAGGGAAAAGGACGGAAAAGGAGCGACAATGTGGGACATTGAGGGACTAGGAGTGTCATGGAGCGTCAAGGAGAGACAATGAGGGACAAGAAGGGACAAGGAGTGACGGGGAGGGAGAAGGAGGGACAAGCATGGATAAGGAGGGACAAGGATGGGTAATGAGGGACAAGGAGGGAAAAGGAGGGACACGAAGGGACAAGGAGGGACAATGATGGACAATGAGGGGCAATGAGGGACAAGGTTGGGCAATGAGGGACAAAGAGTGGCAATGATGGGCAATGAGGGGCAATGAGTTACAAGGATGGACACGGATGGAAAAGGAGGGACAATGAGGGACAAGAAGGGACAAGAACGGACAAGGACGGACAAGGAGGGACCAGTAGGGGCAAGGAGGGACAATAAGGGACAAGGAGGGATAAGGTAGGACCCGGAGGGACAAGGAAGGGCAAGGAATGACAAGGAGGGAAAAGGAGCGACAAGCAGGCACAAGGAGGGACAAGGTGGGAAAAGGAGTGACAAGGAGGGACAAGATGGGACAAGTAGGGACAAGGAGGGACAAGGAGTGACAAGGAGGGACAAGGATTGACAAGGAGGGGCAATGAGGGACAATGAGGCACAAGCAGGGACAAGAAGGGACAAGGAGCGACACGGAGGGACAGGGAGGGAAAAGGAGGGACAAGGAGGGACAAGGAGGGACAAGGAGGGACAAGGAGAGACAAGGAGGGACAAGAACGGTCAAGGATGGATAAGGATGGTCAAGGATGGACAAGAAGGGACATGGAGTGTCAAGGAGGGACAAGCTGGGACAATGAGGTACAATGAGGTTCAAGGTTGGACAAGGAGGGACAATGAGGTACAATTAGGTACAATGAGGTACAATAAGGTACAATGCGGTTCAAGGTGGGACAAGGAGGGACAATGAGGTACAATGAGGGACAAGGTGGGTCAAGGAGTGACAAGGAGGGACATGGGACAATGATGGACAATAAGGGACAATGAGTGACAATGAGGGACAAGGAGGGAAAAGGATTGACAAGGAGGGGCAATGAGGTACAAGGAGGGACAAGGAGGACAATAAGGGACAAGGAGTGACAAGGAGTGACAAGGAGTGACAAGCAGTGACAAGGAGTGACAAGGAGTGACAAGGAGTGACAAGGAGTGACAAGGAGTGACACGGAGTGACAAGGAGTTACAAGGAGTTATAAGGAGTGTCAAGGAGGGAAAAGGGGTGGTAAGGAGGGGCAATGAGGGACAAGGAGGGACAAGGTGGGGCAAGGAGGGTAACGGTGGGTCAAGGAGGGAAAGTAATGGACAATGAGGGGCAAGGAGGAGCAAGGAGGGACAAGGAAGGACAGGGAGGGACAAGGAGGGACTAAGAGTGACAAGTGGAAAAGGAGAGAAAACGGAGTGACAAGGAGGGAAAAAGAGGGACAAAGAGTGTGAACGAGGGTCAAGGAGGCACAAGGAAGGTCAAGGAGGGTCAAGGAGGGACAAGGAGGGACCAGGGTGGACAAGGAGGACAAGAAGGGTCAAGGAGAGGCAATGAGGGACAAGGAGGGAAAAGGTTGACAATGATGGTCAAGGAGGGACAAGGAGTGGCAATGAGGAGCAATGAGGTACAAGGCGTGATAAGGAGGGACAAGGAGGGAAAAGGAGTGCCAAGGAGGGTCAAGGAGGGAAAAGGAGTGACAAGGCGGGTCAAGGAGGGTCACGGAGTGTCAAGGAGGGTCACGGAGTGTCAAGGAGGGACAAGGTTGGGCAATGATGGAAAAGAAGGGACAAGAAGGTACAAGGAGGGGCAAGGAGGATCAAGGAGGGGCAAGGAGGATCAAGGAGGGACAAGGAGGTGCAATGATGGAAAAGGAGGTACAAGGAGTGACAAGGAGGGACAATGAGGGAAAAGGACGGAAAAGGAGCGACAAGGAGGGACAATGTGGGACATT